>OX465502.1:12427500-13627500 GCA_950022335.1 Eurois occulta
CAACATGTGTTCAGTGTGCATACCGATGCGGGGGTTGTTAACTTGTCAGTGCTAGCCTATTAATTTACATCATGTAGAAAATAAATAATGATAATTTGTTAATAGAATAATAATTTTATTGTAATGAAAATGATAATTTATTAATTGATTTAAGTATTGAATAATTATAATTGTAATGAAAATGATAATTTATTAACTGTTATACTGAATGATAATTGTAATGAAAATGATAATTTATTAATTAATATATTGAATGATAACTGTAGCAATAATAATATAATCGATTTGTTCTTTAAAATGTAAGCACAAGTTTTCATAAATAATGTAAATGTTTGCATGCCGAATGGTAAAATATGGCTGAGTTTTGATATTTCATAACAACTAATGTGTATTACCCATGTTTGCAAAATAAAATTCTATTCTATTCTAAAATGCTGACAATTAAAAATATTTTTTTTGTATGCAGACTGGGAATATCATGACGTGTACGTAGATTACTATTGTGTATGGTCGGCGCCACCCTATATGAAAACAGTCTCGAGGAATTTTAAGTTTTTGCAAATTATTCGGAGGTGCTTAAGACTAATTGAATTAGACAAGTGGCACTCTAGGTCATAGATGATGTTTAATGTTAATGGTAAGTATATTCTTATTAAGCTGGATAAGTAGGTAAGTATTCAAAATAGTTAACAAATTGTTGTTACCTCGTTTGTTTCAGATAAGTGCATTAACGAGGACAGTCTAGTTATTGTACACTACTTGCCCATGCATATTTTTAATATTGGCAGAGAATTTAAGTAAAGTACTGATAAAGAAAAACATAACATAAATCACGCCTTGTAAACCCCGAAGGGTTAGGCAGAGGTGTACCGAACAAGTGTATAGTGATAAAGAATATCAGACATTAATTATATTGTAAAGAAAATCACAATTTCACAGCATAATTAGGACAACAATAATCAGATCCAAGATAAAAAAAAAGCTGCTAAAACCATTCAGCGCGATAATCTATAAATAAATCATACAATTACAACCCTAACTTGAAAAGAAAAAAAAAACCTCCACCAAAAATAGTCTTAATTAAAGATTATATCCGCGTCAACTGTCAGCTTTAGATTAATAAAAAAAAACTTGACAAAAATGCACGTTTTTTTGTAAAAACTCGACATCCATTAAAAATCGCGAGTCGCGAGGGTTGTTGGGTGTCGCATCTGTCAAACGTATCGTGGGGGAAATGCAGTAAAATTGTTGAAAAATGGGTTAAATGTTGAAAAAAAAACATGGCAAAACATGGAACGGGCGAGGGGTTAAGCTGACAGTGTCAACATTACACGGGTTAACCCGACGGTCGCGGGCCGACACGCTTCGTTGTCGTTTGAACTCGAAAGTTTTTTTTGTTCAATTGCACTATTTTTGTTATTTTTATCGAAATTTCATGCTATTGAAAAAATATGTGTGTCATTTAGGAAGTTTCATTTTAACTTTTCGAAAAGTTTTAAATGATCTGAGTTTCTTCACTAGCTGGTGCAGATCTTACTAATATTATAAATGCGAAATTTTGTGAGGATGGATTTGCACACAGATAGTTCATAACCTGGATTAACACAGGACACATTTTTCGCGGTAGTATGATCCCGTGGGACTATTGTAGAACTTCAACTGCGGACATATGCGAGTGGGTAATAAACCTATTTTATTTCATCGATAATGGCCTTCAATTAAAGTAGGCATAATATCATTTTAATTTTCTCAGCTTAGTTAGCGAAAAACCTATCCTCGAACACAGTATTTTCTTAAATTAATATTGGCAATATTTAAGCTGTGGGGCCCGCCCGTATACCACTAGACTGGAGCCCTGAGCAGCTAGACGGGGTCGTGGTAGAAAGAGGGGAGCATGCGCGGAACACCTTGGACGGCTTCCTCATTAATTGGCGAAAATGAGCATCGAGAGAAGTGGAAGGAATGTGGGAAGCTTTTGCACAGGAGTGGGACACATCAGGCTAACAAAAAAATCTGCTATCGTCACTATGTGCCTAGCCTTGTTGCCAATTAGTGCTGGGTTATACCCCTTGGTAAGACTGGTTGTCAAACTTTTGGGGAAACGACTATCAGATCTACGATCTCGTCATTTGTATGGAGAATTGCAGCCCATCTCCCTTCTTAATCTTGAAGATACGTGCTGCTGTTACTATTTAGCAACGCCTCAAAAAAATCTGCAATCATTAATGATAAGTGCCTACGTAATTATTTTCGAGTAGTATTAAAAGCAGAAACACAAATAAAATATGAGCATATTCAAAATATAAAATTTACTGCGAACCTAACCTTTCCGGAGTTGGGGTGCCCAACTCCTGAACTCGCTCTTGCATCTTAAGTTATAGAGCGTAAGAAAACGATTATTTTAGCAGAACATATGTTTTCGGAAACTTAGCATTTTTTTCGGTAGTACGGTATTTTTTTTTTGGAAATTTAGTTTATTATTTGAAAGTACAGATTATTTTTCGTAGAATTGTAATTCGAATAAGCTCATGTTTGTTTGTAATATACAACATTTTTGTCGGTTTTTTTTAATTAAATTGTATAAATTTTTCAGTTATTCATTTTATCACAGTCAGTATTACAGTCAACCACAGATCGTTGGTAGTTATTTTTTTTCTCGGAAGTTTTATTATTTCCCATTATTTTTCCTGCCTAGTTACAAATAACTACTACTACTACTATTGAATTAGGATATCCCTGTAATGATAGTGATGATGAGGTAATAAATAAATAAATGAATATAATACGTGCCAACTTTCACATACAAGGAAACGTTACAAGAACAACAACAACTCTTAGTAATTCCTGAAATTCATTGACACAATTTTATTCAACAACATGAATGAATGAATACTACGTAATAATACCTATTAGTAAATACCTACTTAAACTTGTTTGTTTCTAAGATGAGTAATTATTTTGCTTTGAGAGGAAAACTGGAATGAAGACAAGTCACGTGGTATTTATTTATTAATTTATATAGATACTTGCTGCACTTACAGTTTGCACCAAAGCGTGCAGTAAGCCTTAGCGCTGCTATTATAGTACATAAAAGTTACTAAATAATTTTATGCAATAATTAAGCATAGTTTTACTGCTTCTCGTAGACATATCAAGATCCGGTTCCTGAGCAATCGGGGCGTGTATCAGATTCGTCGCCTGGGTTATGGGTCCGTATCGAGGAATTTGGGTACGCACAGAGGGAGCCGCCCAGGATTGTTCCAGATATATCCAAATTTTTGATGTCCCGTCCGGACTTTGACCATATTGTCTGCCATTTTTTTCAAAATTGTGGCCACGTTTTTTACCTGTTTATATCAATATTTGGCATCAATACAAACAGGTACAGTCATCATCATCTGCCTGCCTTTTCCCAACTATGTTGGGGTCCGCGTCCAGTCTAACCGGATGCAGCTGAATAACTGTATTTTACATGGAGCTACTGCCTATCTGACCTCTACAACCCGGCTAGCACTGGGTAACACGATACTCTTTGGTAAGACTGGTTGTCAGATTTTCGGGCCACTGACTACCTGTAACCACTGTCAAAGATCCACAAATGGCAGCCGGGACCAACGGCTTAACGTGCTTTCCGAGGCACGGAGGAAACTCGGTATGTAATGGATGTCACCCATGCACGGACCAACCTAGGCAAGACGCGACTTAACCTGAAGATCGACCCGACCGGCTGTTTATTTAGCCACGAGCTCACAAACAGGTATAGTACATAATTGAGACAAATTGTTCTAAAGCGTAATGTTTCACGAATAAAAGCTAAGTATCTGTACTGGTCGCGTCATTAGTGACTAGATTCCCACTTTGCGGATTTGGTCCACACTGCAGAAGACCACATAAAATGGTTACGATTCTTAGCATTCAGGGAAAGACGAAAAACAAGAACCTAACGTATTGTGCTTACGAAGTTTCACACAAGGTAAAATATTTGTAAATAAACAAAAATTACTAACACAACACAGTAATTAATTCCTGTTAATTGAGCAAAAACGCAAAATTAAAAGTAAATAATTGTTTCTTGTATTTCCATCTTTTTGAATGACTATAAATTGTTATTTTAGATTTAATAATATTGAAATATTAATATTTATTTACGCAAGTAATTGCAATAAAACGATGAGTTTCCTGTGTAGATGTTTTTAAAGACTGTAAACAATTGTGTCCTAAATGAGTCAGATTCAGGTGCAGGTAGCAATTAATTTTAATTTCATTAGTCTCAATTAAAATGGAGTATTTTATATAATTGTCAGGACAAGTTTTCTATGAAAGAAAATCTCAAGATGGCTGCCGCGGTTACTTGTAATAAAACTAAATAAGAGTTGTGAAGGTGTGCCAATGGAGTGTGTAAACTCAGGGCAAGAAAGCCGAGTTTTTTAAAATGTTCATCGAGTTAAAACTGGTGCGGACTAAATAAATAAAATCTTTGAATTTTCTTTGTAAGGTCAGGTATTTCTGAGACTATGTTAATAAAGCCATAAGGCATGACGTTTCCAGTGCGATTTCATAACCACAGTTATTTACGTCATCAGCCCTGATAAGCTCTTCGAGAAGACGCATGCTGCACAGGTAGGTACTTAGGCATAGCTTACGTCAACTTGCTTGAGTAAACAACTCTGACGGCACATTCTGGGTACACTCAGTACATCCAATGTACTTTTTTGCCGATTTAGACTTAGATTCTGTACCTTCATCGTGCTGCCTCCACGGTAGACTACTGCAGTGCTACTTATATTTACATACATATACTCACGCCTTTCTCCCGTGGGGATAGGCAGGCACCACAGAACGCCACCTGCTTGATCTTTAAATACTCCTTTCGCCGCGTCCACGTTCATACATCTGGTCATACACGCACAACGGTTGCGAGTACTGCGCACATGACCTTTCTAAAGAACCTCACCAGTAAGGTCAGTGTACCTGCCACTGCTACCACTCACATCTACCTTGTAAATACCTTTAGTTAGTCGATTTTGACTCATCTTCGCACACATGACTAAACCATTCAAGCATACTCATATTTATTGAACAAAAATCTCAAATTTACTCATGACGAATAACGTAGAGCCTTAACCTAGCTCTAAATGTATGAGTACCATAACCTAGGTGCCTAACTACACACCATGACCCGAATCCCATGGCTGTATTTATGATATTAAACTGTTACAATAGCTTAATAAAAATAGCTAATGGTCTCGCTTTGTGGATTGCTAGGAGTCAATCGACGACCACTCATCTTTCCTGCTCTCTCTGTTACAGCATAGATACAGTTATTACGATTGTCCAAAGCATTGAAGCTTTGAAAACACGTAATAACTGGGAATAAATGAGCGGGCCTTATGGCTACGAGCTGAAGGGTGGGTCGATTTCATACCTATGATATTATGTAATTATTTCAGAAGGCTACCTAAATCCTAGACTTACAAATTACCTATTAAAACTAACGATATTTTGTTACTTGGAACAACTCGAAAAGTCTCAGCTTCAGAGTTCAGTAAATAATTATAGATAGGTTAGGTCAGTAAATAATTTTAGGTAAATAATTTTGGATAGTGTACCTGCATGTACCCGCATTTGTATCTCAATCAGTCTTTAAGTTTGAGTATTTGCAGGTAAAGCGTAAAAGGGAAAACTGTTCAAATCCGATGTGGTTTAAAACCACAGTTATAACTAACCGAATTCAGATATTTATTTTTATTTCATTTAGGTTATTTCCTTCGTCTAAACTGACCACACTGACTAAATTATTTTACAGAGGGTAGTTATAGGTAAGAAATGAATCACATCAGAGTTGTACATGTCATTTACATAGTTCATAACACAATGCAAATTATGAATAACACATAAATAAATAAGGAATTTGAGAAAATAGATAAATGTTTGGTAAAAACCTATGTATAC
This sequence comes from Eurois occulta, assembly GCA_950022335.1. Taxonomy (NCBI): domain Eukaryota; kingdom Metazoa; phylum Arthropoda; class Insecta; order Lepidoptera; family Noctuidae; genus Eurois; species Eurois occulta. The sequence continues at coordinate 12,433,453 of OX465502.1, forward strand.
GTGTAGTGGAGTTACTCACTTATGTAGGGTTTTTTATGTAATTATGTGAAACTCATTACGTTTAAGGTAATTTGGTTACATACCTTTAACATAGGTAACTTAAGTATTTGAATAGGTAGGGTTACAATTTATTGTATTATGATCAGAGCAAGGAATATCATCATTCTCTTGCCCTTATCCCATTTATTTGGGGTCGGCGCGGCTAGCTTCTTCTTTTCTACTTCTCCATTACTCGTCATTTCTGCAGTCACCTTCTTTCTTGTCATATCGTTCACACAGTCCATCATCCATCGTTTCCTTGGCCTTCCTCTACTCTTACAGCCATCCACATTCATACTCAAATTTCGCTGACGACATTCTCCTCACTTCTCCGCATCACATGCCCATACCAAGCCAACTGATTTCCACACAACTTTTCAGTCAACGGCGCCACTTTCAGACTTCCAGAGCTCGAAATAGGTAGAGAATAATTATTTGCCTAAGCTTTAAGGCCGTAAGTAACATGTGGACTTCCTAGTTCTGAAACTCCGGAGTTTTAAGTACCAATATTGTTTTTTTTTTAATTTGAGGAAGGTATTATCCGCATTTTACTTAGGTGCTTCCTTGAAGTTCTATTCCGATCTTTGAATATGAAGAATAAAAATCAATTTAAAATCCAATCACAAAACATTTTTTTTATAAAAAATTGTCGCCCGTATAAAAATCATCAAGAGAGATCAGAATCAATCTCCACATCCTCATTTATTTTTATTAAAAACTAACAATACGCGATCAATCACCCGACTTCGCTCCGACACGCGGCCCTGCGACCTTATTATTGACAAAACAGTAAAAAATACACTTTTTTACAAAAAAATGTAATTTCACAAATCTGCCGCGAAAAAGTTCACTAAATCATTTTATAAAAACCCATTGTGATTTTTAAACCCTTGCTTTTTTGGAAAAAGAGACATGCGCGAGCCACGCTTTTTTTTTGGCAAAAAATCTTTTAATTCACTAAAGCACAGTGACCTACATACATTTTTCCCCATTTCTGTAAAAGCACCCTTTTATTACTCGTTTTTTTTTCATAATTGAATTCAATCCTTTGGAAAAAAGGGTTGGGTAAATTCCCTGTAATTTAGATTTTTTTCGCAAGTTTTAGTTCGCGCCAAAAATTATGCGCACTGTCAAAATTTCGCGCCATTACGCTCGGACATCTGCCGAGAAAAAAAGTTAACAATGCAAATAGGGGAACGACGAGATTTTTAGGGGAATTTCGTCATTTTCGTGCGCAAAATGGAGAAATGCATTTAAACTATAACGCAACGATGTCCCCTCATTTCAATATTAATGTCCGAATATTTATTTTTTAAGATAAATTAAGCGATATGTTAATACTGTAAGGTTCAAAATCGCGTAGCAATACTTTTTAATGTTTTGCATTTTATGGGTTTGGATTTTTATTATTAATGGATTTTATGGATGTCGTACAAAGATTTAATGTTAAGTAAATTATTATTGGAAATGTGGACTTGATTGTTTAGTAAAAAATATTTTTGCAATAATCCTCTTTTAGCCTTTGCAAATAATAAATTTGAGGTGGATGGACCATTGGATATTGCTAACTGTCCTGCTTGACCCATATTAACAGCATCTGGCACTGCGTCTTAACTGGTCCTTAAGTTTTCTATTATGAATGAATTTCTTTTTAGGTGCTCCCCGCTCCGCCCCAGAGAATACGGATAAAACTGTGATCTCTTAATAATATAAAAGCAGTTTAGTCTGTAGGGGTTAGATAGCGCATACAACACACACACTGTAATAGCGTAAGCTTATAAATATGTAACCGCAAGGCGCGCGGCACACACTCGTTGCCTGTACATCATAGTGTCAATATAATATCAGTGCAGTCCAGTGACCATCTCTTTTATTTATCTCCGATTACCACATCACCTAAAAGTCTAAGTTCCGACGACATGTCATATTTATTTTTTAAATTGAGTATCTTCATATTGTTGGTCATTTCTACTTATGTTTAGTTCTTTTAACGTGTTTTATGAGCAATTACCTAACTAGGTACGTCGAATAACTCACCTGGATTCAAACAACGTACCTAAAACATCATGGAGTGCACGCCTATCTAAAAACCGCAGCCAATAGGTACTTAGGTACACTAGGCACAGCTTGAAAGAGGAAAACATAAACATAACTTCATGCCTGTATGGGTCAGGCAGACTTATAGACTTGTCGAGACATACATTGAGTGTGTTTTACTCATGAAAATAAACACATACCTAGAATGATACCACGTCTGAGATATGAAGAAAATAATCAGCCATTTCTTACATTTTATTGAATTTGCGAACATTTATATGAAGAAGTTAATTTAATTTCCCGATTTCACAGCTGTTTCCATAGTAGAACATGATCATTGTCATGAGATAAGATAATTAATTTGCGTAAAACATGGTGGATGGTGGTGGAGTCCCTCGCTTTACCAGTCATAGAGTATAACACCCATATATGGCCAGTTATATTTAATTTGTTATATTGACTGTCTCGTTGGAAGCGCAACTGCTAAGCAAAAGCAAGAGCTCCTGGGTTCAATTCCCGAGTCGACCAAACAAAGTGTTATTGGGTTTTTCATCAGGAATTTCTCAGTAGCAGCCACTGAGTTTAGATTTGTGCCCGGTTGGTGGCAATAGGGTCAGTCCCTATTACATGGGACTTAATCATTCCTAGCAAAATATAGGTAGGTACGTAGTAGATAGGTGCACCTCTCTGCCTATCCCTTCGGGGATTATAGGCGTGATGCTATTTTTAAGTCCCATGTAATAATGATAGGCGAGTATATTATTAAAATAAATAAATATCTTGGGACTACCAACACACCGCCATCTGATCCCAAACTAGGCAGAGCCTGTACTATGGCAACCAGACAACTGATAAACATACATACATATTTTATAAATACATGCATATTATAGATAAATTACACACCCAGATACAGAACAAATAATCGTACTCATCGCACAAAGATTTGTCTTGGGTGGGAATCGAACCCACGACCTCCGTCCTAGCAGTCTGGGTCACTAACCACTAGACCAACAGGCCAATCTATGAATTTTTACGTATAAAAGAAGGAAAGTAAATAAAACAGGGTGTTATTACACATTGTATTACATAAAGTTCAGGCGTCGTAGTACATGTAGTCCATCAGCAGGGTGGCCGCCAGAAGCAGCGCCTTCTCCTCCACCGCCAGGTCCATCTCGAACGCTATGCCGAAACTGGAAGAAACATGGATTTTTACGTATACAGGGTTATTTGTAAAACACCAGCAACCTCTTAAGAAGTCATTGTACTCATCATTATGAACAACTTTTACTATTGGACTAAACCATAAATCGCGAAAAAAAATCAGCTGTTCCCTACATTTTGACGAGTTAATCGATCATAAATGTAGGGAACAGCTGATTTTTTTTCGCGATTGCAGGCTTGGTCCCATAGTAAAAGTTGTTCATAATGATGAGTACAATGACCTCTTAAGTGGTTGCTGGTGTTTTACAAATAACCCTGTATAGGACCGTTAATAGTTGTCCCATAACTAATGCCCGTTTTCACGAATACCAGGCAAGAGCTAAATCATCTAGATTCTCCTTATTTAGCGAAATGGCTAAAAATAAGGATTTGCATTTATCTAGGCGTTTAGCGAATTGCTAAAAATCGAACAGTGCCTATATATTGTTTACGTAATTGTTTTACGTAAAGAATAGGTTCTAAAACGTACTAACACCATTTTTTACTGTAGCCTTGCCATATGGCATTAATTATATAAAGACGAGGCACGCTGAAGAGTTGTAGATCGTCACCCATCCATTGACCGACTTCGGCAGGCATAATTTTATCATTAACACTGAAACCGGGATATTTACCATGTTTACTATTTGTTTCGAGTTCCCGATATTTCGGCGCTGTTGTAAGCACCATGATCGCTGATAAACAAATAGTAAACATTGTAAATATCCCGTTTTCAGTGTTAATGATAATGTTAATGAATGTCACTTTAAAAAAAGCATACCTTTACCTTGGATCGACCCCTGGGGCAGTAATTATCTAACTTTTTCAACGACATCCATCTTGCAACTGTAGCGTTCGCGTTGTATCGATGCTGAACATCATGACTAAAACGCAAGAGCGTTGCAATTGTAGCGATATAGACACGTGGTTCAGTGGGCGAAGGTACGCAGCCAGCGACAGCATTGTGACTGTATTGCGGTTTACGATTGTACCGCTGCATAAAATCGCGTTGACTTCAAAAGAGACAGAATGAGACTAACTTGTCAGTGACCGGTTGGAAGAAGATGGCGTGCGTGAGTCCCTGCCAGCGCTTGCAGGTGGCGCCGACCGGGGTGCCGTCCGGCCGCGAGATCTCGAACTGGACGTCGCTGTAGAAGCTTACCGTCATGAATGGACCTGGGTGAGGAGCACGAGGATTGGGTTCAGCAGTTTTGTAAGGTTATGGTTATGATGCGTGATACTGTCGGGTCCTTTTGAAAGAACTCCATTATAGTATGATAGCACCTCTCTATGCTATGATACTATTATTGTGTAAGTTAGAAAAAAACACAAACTCAAAGCATTTCTTTCGTATAAATCAATCTTTTGAATTGACAAAAACAAAAAGCTATAGTCACCACAGGCCATAATAACTGTGAAAGGACAGCAGATGCCCGTTGCAAGCGTAGATCTTTATGGAGACGAATGATCTAGAAACTCTATGAACACTTGTTAAAATCAAGGTTGAAGTTCCAGAGGCTTATTATTGTTGATTCTATAGTAAAAAAATGTAGACGAACAAAGAACAATTCAAATATAAAGATTAGGGTAAGCTGTGGCATTTAAGTTATGACCAGCCTCAACTGACGGCACCCGTGCACGAACATGACGCGTGGGTCAGTACAATTCAGATAAAAGCTGCAATTAGTTGTAAAGTAAATTGGCATTTTTATATGAAACGGATCTTCATTGAGCTCACCTTGAATCCAAAACATATCTTCACCACTATCATTCTTAACAAGATACACCGGTTTGACAGCCGACCACTGCTGCTCCACAGTCCCCAGGAGTTGTCCAGGGGGTGAGTAGACGTCCAGGTGCTGCAGCTGGCAGGGGATGCAGCGGCCGGTGCAGGCGTAGGGCCGGTCTATCCTCATCACTTCTGTACCCAGGCCGTTGGTCACTCTCAGCTGCATGGGACGTAAACCCAAGCAGAAGTAGCCAGCCCATGAGCTGGTGATGTTGAGATGGTTTTAGAGTATTGCAGTAATGTTGTGAGTATAGCATTATGTTTCCACTGCTGGCTGAAGGGCTGTAATCCACTACGCGAGCCCAGTGCGGGTTGGTGGGTGCCACAATATTATATGTCTTTGAATTTTAGGACAAATTATAAAAAAGAATTTTTAGAGGAATTTTAGGATTATTATTTTGGAATTGCAATTTGTATCCAAATTTGTTATTTTGTGTGCAATAAAGAATAAGAATACCGGTTTGCTCACGATGTTTTCGAGGACGAGTGGTGAAATAAAACCACTGGATTTATTTAAGTTTAAAGTCGCCAATACGCCTCGTTGCTTTACACTCGCTCTGTATCTAATAATATGACTTACGCTGTCATTTCCTCCTTCTCTGAAACGCTGACGCTTGACAGGGGAGAATGGAAGAAAGCAATGTGTTAACTTGCGCCTACCTCAAGTAATATTGGACTAGGGCTGGAAGAATGATGGGTATCTAATAATGTAAAACTGTAAATCCAACAACAAAAAAACTGACTTGTTATGCTCTTCAATAGTATAGACCAGGCTCTCATCTGAGGTCCTGATGTAGTATCTATTCCGTCTGCCCTTGAGGAGCACCACGTTCCTCACGCTCAACTTCTTCGTGATGAAGAGTCGGTCGATAGGCAGCAGGTCGTTGAGTATGGCTAGATCTGGAGATGGCTGGAATGGACAACTGTCTTGTAGGTACAGAGGGAATACATTAACTTTACGAATTTTTCTTTTTTGGGTTGGCAGAACCTGCAAAACGCCACTTGCTGCATTATCCTCAAATACTTATTTGGCTCATTATTTTTTATATCTGATCGCCACAAGCATCAGTACGATGCACGAGTATCAAAAAGAATAGCGTATATCCAAGGGCGTAAGTACTGACTCCTGGCGTTTCCACTCACAACTACCTTGAACTACCTGGCGCCAGCGCGTTGGTGAACTGTGGACCAATGCTGTGGACGCATCCAGCACTGGTAATGCAACTTACAATATTTTATGGTTAATTTTGTATCACTGTCAAAATTACAATGATCTTTATTTTTGTTCGGATAAGGGTGATATTAGGTTGTAACTGAAAAAGATAAAAGGCCTGGTGGTGGAAGGCCTGTATAATTATGATATCTACCTGACGTGGTTCAAGTAAAGGTTCCTCCGGCCCAATATCCACTAGCGGTAGCGGTGGAGCTTTGCCTATTTCTACGATCTCCTGAGGAGGAATTGGAGTCGAATGCAGCATCATGGGAAGCTCGAAACTTGCATCCACTCACACGCTAGACCAATTCAATACATCTTCGATGTATTTCTTGTACTCTCGTTTTCCGAAAATTATTCAAAACTCTGGTTAAAACTCTTGACGTAAACTGACAGGCTGACAGACAACCAGCGAGCATAGATATGAGATGGAGATGACAAAAATAGTTCTGGGTTAAAACGCGGGAGGAACTTGAAAAGTTTTAAACCATAGAGGTGGTAATTTTTCAATGATAAATAAGCTCACCTAATGTTGAGACCTCGAACCAAGGAGCTTAACTTTAAAACAAACACATTTACAAAGATTACTTAGATAGGTACTTTTCTATTAACTGGACACTTGGACTGCCTCGTTGGCCTAGTGGTCGCAATCGTTACTGGTGAGCACGAGGTCTTGGGTTTGATTCCCGGGTCGGGCAAATTGTTATTGGTTTTTTCCATCAGGAATTTCTCAGTAGCAGCCGTAGCAGTGGAGTCTGAATTTGTGCCTGGTTGATTTGTTTATTTATTTAAACTTCATGTACAAGAGTGATACATAGGCGGACTTAATGCCACAAGACATTCTCTACCAGTCAACCTTTGGGTTAAATAAGAAAACATTGTGATAGGGTACACAAAAAATATCTAAAAAATAAATTCTTGTTTTCGAAAATTTATATACTTACTTACTTCTATTCTATTTTATTTTTATTATTCTTTTTTTTTCTTTTCTTAATTTTATTCTATTGTTCTATTTTTTTTTTATTACATTTTAGTCTATTCTTTCTTACTTCTATTTTTTTTATGGCAATAGCTCTAACCCTATTACATGGAACTTAAACATAACTGGTGAAATGTGTGTGTACTATAAGGTACACCTCTGCCTCTGCAACCCTTCGGGGATTACAGGCGTGATGTTATGTATTGTGTTTAAGGATAACTATTCTCTATGACAGTCACATGAGGCACTTTTCAGCTATGTCTCTAATTCGATATTGCAGCGAACGTTACTGCCGCGTCCAACCGAACTTAAAAGTAACAAGAAGACAATTTTATCTCGGAGATATGCAAAACACCCGAGATATCTGTATCTATAATAGGTGAATAGGTAGAGAGAGATCTCCAAAGGCAGTGACTAGGTACATACTGGCTCAATTCCTTACCCTTAACCTTACCTTCAACTATATTGTAAGCATTCTTTCAACAAAATATCAAAACGCCTTCTCAACTAAACAATACGTTTGCCGGTACGGTCAGTTTCCAAAATCACAAATAAACTAACCCCACTAATATATTTTCAATGCATTTTATCGATTCCCGCGTCACCCATAAACTAAAATAGCAGTTAACATGATCTGAATAAATGCAAATGTCGGGATTATTATTACGAATAGGGGAATTCATTTAAATTTTTGTGTAAAAAAACTGGTAAACTGTATCGCTTTTATCAATCGGGTGCAACAATATACGCTATTTACAATGGGACACAGGGTGACCATGCGGTAATGTCCGAATCGTAAAACTAAAACGTCGTATGGTATTTTTTTCAAGCCTGTAGGTCTAGTTTCTAATATTTATTTATTTAAACTTCATGTACAAAAGTGGCACATAGGCGGACTTAATGCCATAATATCTAACTATAGTGCTAATGATGATAAGACGCTATATTGAACGTGATAAAAATGAATTCATACCAATCCAATAGATATCTAAGGTCTACAACAAACTGTAAAGAATACAACTGCTACTTTTGCGCCACTATTTTAACCACGATTACAGGATTTCTTAGGAGGTATTATTTTAAGCTGTAATCTTACGTGTCACGGTCAGTATACTTCGTCTGCACAGTAGTTTTCCTGCTGCATAAAAACAGAGGGGTCTCTCTGTGCAGCGGGGTCACTGGCTTAAAAACTCTACCTTAAAGCAACATTTTATCTATTATTACCTAATTTGAAAGCAGCTCCAGCTTTTAAAAATAGAAAGTAAAAGTTCTTAAACAAAACTGATACAAACTTATGTTTATTAGACCAAATACATATTAAATATATACCAAATAAAATCATCCACCAAAATCAAAATACAAGACATTATCATGTCGTAATATTCAAGCAAGTCGTGTGGTCACTGCGCTTTTTAATGGCGCACGCGCCGGCCGTGCGCCATTTTATGCAAAAACGCAAATTTCGTTCGAAATTTGAAACGCTCCATTGTGTTGCCAGCTTGAATGAATAAAAATAATTGTTGCTAAGTTCAATTTTTGGGGGAAATGCGTTTTGCGCAGGTCTCGTGCATTGTGTGCACAAGAGTGTGCCGAATAGAATTAACGATAGTTTTTATGCAAGCGACGTTTTGAATTAATAAGGATTTTTGCATGGTCAAACTGCGTATTGATTATATTGAGAACGGGCCGTACGGAGGGGATGTAGGCCACTGTTGTACTGGGTCAGCTACTGTAGCAGTTTCGTTTTAAAGTTGTTTACAATGTTGGAAGAAATCTTAAAAGCATTCAATTTTATTTTATTTTACATAAACTTACAAAACTTTAGAATTACGATTTCAAATTGGTAGTTTTCTATTTAGAACAAACTCCACTTATGACTCACTAGCCAGTTTTGCACGACGCGGAGATGGGGCATATTCTGTATGTACATGGGCACTAAAATCCTATATTTTTTCTTTTCTAGAACTTCATCATTTTATCAGTCCGGAATCATCTCACTGCTGGGTATAGTACAATTTTGTCAACAAACAGTGCAACATTTATAAATATAATAAATTTGACTGCAAGGCTCTAGTCACTAAATGGATCAACACTCTTTGTTATGATGAGGTCGAAAGAATTCTAAATACATGACCTTATGACCCTCCCCCTTTCCCAAACTCTCCTCCATCCCACATATCCTCAGACACACCCACACATTCCAACACAAAACATAAACACAATACACTTAATTATGGTTTGCCTTTCGATTAATAATTAATTATTTTTAAACGTACCTATCATTTTATTTATTTTTTAATTCATACCTTATGTCTTTGTTTCCCGTTTGACGTGTACCAAACTCCGAATTTTATGTATTAACTGTCCTAGTGAACTTAGAGAGGCCTGACACTCATAACAAAAGTTCAATCTTAGCTTGGGTGTCAGAGTTGTATATATTGTGTGTTAAATGCAATTCTCAACTTAAACTTAAATAACAATTTGTTGGAACATGTAGTGACATTAGAATTGTGTGCTGGAAATCAAGATTTTTATTATTATTTATTATAGGCCTCCCCTTTTTTAGGGTTCCGTACCCAAAGGGTAAAACGGGACCCTATTACTAAGACTTCGCTGTCTGTCTGTCTGTCTCCAGGCTGTATCTCATAAACCGTGATAGCTAGAAAGCTGAGATTTTCACAAATGATGTATTACTATTGCCGCTATAACAACAAATACTAAAAATTAAAAAAAATATATTAAGGGGGGCTCCCATACAACAATGATTTTTTTGTCGTTTTTATAGATAATGGTACGGAACCCTTCGTGCGCGAGTCCGACTCGCACTTGGCCGGTTTTTTTGCCACACTTCGCGATTCTGTGTCTCATATCCAGGTACTCGTATTTCCCACGACTTTGGCGATATCATCAACCCAACGAGCTTTAGGACGGCCCTGGTTTTTTTGGCCTAACCTTGGCTACCACTCGGTCAAAGCCTTGCTCCATCGGCCATCTCGGCGTCTAGCCAGATGCCCTGAATTTCTAGAACTTGAATGGGTGTAATTGCTGTAGTCAAGTCACTTTTTTCGGTAGAACTTAGAAACTCCTAAGTTAAACACTGTTTTAAGCTTTCACGGTTTAAAACTGAACTTATATGATAATATGTCACTTATGGGATATCTTCCCATATATATTTTTTTTCTTTTTCTTTCGTTTCTAATTTTCTTCTTCTTTTTTTCTTTGCAACAGCGTCGAAATATCGGGAGCTAAAAATCATGAACAATCACGGAAGATATCCCGTAAGTGACAGTATAAGTTTACTCCTAAGTTCTGTGTAACTTGTGTAAAAGTACCTATCTTAGGAGGAAGATTGGGATTTAGAACAATAAAAGACGAATATTACTCGTAAATTCATTGTTATTCACTTTTTGTACTTCAACATTTTTTAATCTCATACAATATTAAATAACATTCATACAATATAATCCTTTGTTTTCGTGTTTCGCTCGATTTTGTATCAACCCCTTACAGGGAGAATTTGGGGGTAATTTCAACTTATTTCATCTCAAAATGTCAACCAGTTTATCAATTAATATAATTGACGTTATATTGCTTTAAGTCATAAGTATTTATTTATAGGTTGATGCTCAATATTGAGATGTAATAAATTGTGTTAGAATTATTTTTGCCTCAAAAGTATCTTATGGTTTTTAACAAAAATATTTAGATATCTAAATAAAGAATTCTGTCAACAAAGTTTAAAATATAATTACAATAAACATAATAACTTATTTCAAAAGTTTATAAGATAGAAAAAATAATAACATAGCACTATTTCAATAAATAGTAATTGAACTAAACTACAGCACCTATTTCGAGCGAAAAACATAATACATACAATAAAGACATGCGCGCGATCATAATAATATTATATTAACAAAAACGATCTTTATTATCTAAACAATAAGTGATAAGGCTCACTGATTCGCAACTTCTCTTTCTTATATCTTAAGGAAATACGTTTGTTCGTAGTTCTTGACAAACTGTAAAGAGTTGCCATTTTTAATAAAGTATTACAAATATTTTTCATGGCTCATGAATTTGAGATAGTAATTTAAAAAAAGTTTTTTTTTATGATGTTAGTGGCAACCCTTAAAAGTTTGTCTTGTTTGTAGTCTAAAAACGATTTAGTTGACTAAACCGACTAAATTAATTTAGGTTTATCAGAATTTCTAAAATATATTGCAGGTATTGTATTAATTTGTCGGTGAGTCATCTCAATGATACGGTGATCAATAGTCACATGGTCTCAAATATAATGAAATATCGTAAATTCATCATAAAAACTTAACAAATACATAGTGTTTCTCTTAACCAGTGTTAGATTTTTAACAAAAAATCTATTTACATATTTTTTTAAAGAAAAAAATCAAGCTTTTCCTACTAAATTGGCTAAAAAGCAAGGCACTTCGTAAAATAACCTCTAAGTTTATTATATACAAAAAATATAGTTTTTATATCTAAATAAATATCATCTAAAAATATATTTTGTATCACAATGAATTATTCTGTACAAAAATATGGTCCTTCGTTTTTAATATCCCAGTTTCTTTAAACATTAAAGTGTTTATCAAAAAATATAGCACCTCTATCTAAAATAGTATATAATACTTGTTTTACTATGTAAATATGTATGTAGCGAAGGCGATCTTGTGTCTAAAGACATTTATATATTTATTTCAGTATATTTACATTGATTTTATTTAAATCTTCTAATGAAAACCATCGGTTTTTGTGTTTGTCCAAACCTTCCACAATTTCTACTACCACATTTTCTGCAGTCATTATAAAGAATCTGATTTGACTGAATAGATTGATTAGTTCCCAATCTGTGGTATTTTAAAATCCTAGCACATTTTGTAGGCTGGCAATTCAGCTACTAATATTGTAAACCTCTATAAACAAACATAGTTTAATAGAAGACATAACTACAAAAATATTTTTAACAAGCTTAATGTAAATCAGCTGCAGCAATTTAGACTAAAAACAATAAAATTTCAAAGATTTTATATACAATCAATCTACTATGCTACTGATTCTCAAACTTTATAAAAAATTTGCCCCCAAAAAATAGCGGTACTTTGAGCATACCACCCCCTCATAAAGCAGTAATATTTTAATTTCCGTGTGGGAAGGAGATAGATTATAGTTCCTCTCTTACATACTCAGAAGAAATATTTAAATAATATGTACTGCTTTAAGAGGTCGTAGAAAGCTCACTGATCACGCCAGATAGACATTATGTCCATGTGAAAAAATGAACGCTTTCTTATAAAAGTATTTATTAATAAACTATACAGTGAGTCGGTAACTACTCAATCACATCGTTTTAGAAAGTATACCTAAACTAATAATGGAGAATTTTCTAATACATTATTTAAATATTTACATACTGCTGGACTAACAAAAGGTTTAAAAAATATTTTCATTTTGTAAAATTTATTTTAAAAGTAGTTAAGACATACACTTTTTTAGGGTTCCGTATCTTTTGACCATTCGTCCCTTTATTAAACAGGTATTTTTTTATAAACGGTATTTTTTATAACAATTTATGGAATGATATGAAAGATAAAGAAGTAAATGATAGCGTGACGGTTGACAGGGGAGAATGGAAGAAAAAAACGTGTTGCGCCGACCCCAAGTAACATGGGACAAGGGCAGGAAGATGATGATGATTTTTTATAACAATTTAAAACAGTTTTTCTTTAAACATTGAAAACCCGGAAGTAAATAACATGGGAACATTTAATAATGACAGTACTATTCTTTTTTTGCCTTAAGTCCAGCAGTATTGAAGAGGTTGAAGAAAGTTAGAAAAGATAGTGAGTACCTATCTTTTAGCGTTTTAAAATGAACTCTTTGGCTTTCGATCAACTGGGATTCTGTTTGTGTCGCGATTTGTGTAAATTGTACGCTTGTGTTACGTACACAAGCGTACAATTTACACAAATCGCGTTCCGTTCCGATTCTTTAAAACTTCAAACGGCTTTTGAAGTAAAGGTGTTTGAAAAACTTTAAGAACCATTGCAATATCTGACATAAGTTAAAAGGGCCATGTTACGTTTGATATTTAGCTTATTGGGCATGCGGCAGACGTGGCCAGCCCAGTTCCACTTCAGCTTAGGTTTGCAATTCTCTTGTATCAGAAAAAGCGGAAATTCTCTTATATTTTATGTGTTGAAATATTTAAAACACACCATGTTTTGGAATATAAATGTAACATGATTTACATCGTCGGTATCTACGCCTCTAAAACGTAAAAAATGTGAGTACATGCCACTTTTTTCTTACATCAGATAGCAAAATAAATATATTTTTCATACATTTAATATCATTGTCAAGGACATTTCAACGTTTACTATAAATCCATAAAATCACTCGACTCACTCATTCTCCTACTTATGTCTGATACTGAACACATCATCACTAGAAAACATCGATTTGGGTTCCGTACCTAAATAACTTGAAAGAAAACACTTGAAGTGTCTAATGTGTGTTAAAAACGTCTTATTTCTAAATGGATATGCGAATAGGAACAAAAGTTGTAGGTACGGAACACTACGTGCATATATATGTCAGTTCGTTCTTGTCTTAATGAGAATCTTATTCGTAAGGCACTCATACTCGTCTTTTACATTCAAACTTATGGAAGAGATCTCTAAACTGTGTTTCGTAATGATGTTTTAAAAAAAGCTACCAATACTCTTAGCCAAGAAATTCTACTAGATTCTTCTCTATTTGTAATGAAATGGAGAAGGTTGTAATATTGCTGCACAGCGCCATCTCTTGATATGAACTGTAACTACGTAAAGAAACTAACTTACTTATTGTCTTTTTAGTGGTTATTACAATATTCCAGATACTTCTCACTTACACCATCTTGAACTCAAATATTTCTTAGTAAAACCTTTTAACAGTTCCCAAATGAGTTTCAAACTGTGTCCCATAGATGGCGCTGTATTGAGCCTGCCGCTCCGCTGCGCTGCGCTCCGCTCCGCTGCGCTGCGCTGCGCTCCGCTCCGCTGCGCTGCGCTGCGCTGCACTGGCTACGCGCCCAGGTCCATGTCGAAGCAGTGCTGGCGCGGGTGCGAGTGCGGCGAGTGCGGCGCGTGGTGGTGCGGGCCGCCCAGCAGCAGCGCGGGCAGGCAGCCCTCCGCCAGCGACAGCCCCAGCGCGCTCTCCGACATCAGCGACGACGACCCTGCCGACAACATGTTTGCTAAATCATACAGTACTGGGACTGCTACTTCATTTTACAAGTACAAACACTATTAAAGCAGTTAGATGCCAGAAAGCTACTTCCTACAATCATTTCGCACAACGGAGTGTCTCAATTATGAAGATCCTCATTACTATTCGGTCTAACATTTTACAGAAGAGTACATAACATTCTGTTCTTTACTATTTCATCGGTATAAGTAATGATAACACAACTAATTTGTTCTAATCCTCGCTTCCGATTAATGCTATTTTTACCATTTCCTTATCATGTGGTTAGTGCCTAACCTGGTATCAAATTATTTATGCCACCCATGGACCTCTAAATTGGCTTTTCGAGCTGTCGAGAAATATCTCTCAGGCATGCTGGTTTCCTCACGATGTTTTCCTTCACCGAAGCAAGTGATAATATAACGCACAAAAAAAGTGCGTGTTTTGAGTTATTTTTATTCAATTGAATATAATAACTACATATTTGCAAAAAAGTCTGTAGATATAACGCAACTGAACGAATGGGAATTTTGTATATGAAAAATCCTCTTTGTTGATATCTTTGGGGAATACAAATACAAGCATTACTTCCTTACCTGCGTTATGGTAGCTGGCCGAGTCGTCGTGTAGCATGGCAGCGATGGTTCTGTCTGCTGCTTCTGCCACCACATTACTGAGACACAGCTGCGACGTTGGCGATGAGCATAGCATTGGATCCCCTGAACAACAGAATACACAGTTAGTCTCTATAACGGAAAAACAATGAAACCAGGTTATGTTAGTTATGTTAAAGTCCCATGCTATAGGGGCGAGCATATTGCCACCAACCGGGCACAAATCCAGTATCCGTGGCTGCTACTGAGAAATTCCTGATGGAAAAACCCAATAATAGTTTGCCTGTCCTAGAAATCGAACCCAGTACCTCATGCTCAGCAGTCGCGCTTGCGACCACTAGACCCACGAGGCAGTCAACAAAAACAACTGAAAGTACCTAAGTACTCTTATTAAAAAAAGATTAAGTGAAGTTCTAAATCGTACAACATAACTAGTCTTAAAATGGATTACAGTCATTAGCATATTGGTGTAATTACTGTGCTGGTTCGCCAACAATAGGTCACACGCAGCAGCAATCGACATAGTCACCAACCCGTTTGACAAGCATGGTGATTTCCAATGTCTCTTCATCATCACCAGCCTTTTCCCAACTATGTAAGGGTCGGCTTCCAGTCTAACCGGATGCAGCTAAATACCAGTATTTTACATGTAGCGACTGCCTATCTAACCTCCACAACCTAGTTAGTACTGGGTAATACGATACCCTTTGGTAAAACTTGTTGTCAGACTTTCGGGCCACTGACAGTAACGACTGTCACAGATCTACAAATGATAGCTGGGACCAACAGCTTTCAACGGATCTTGTGACCAGAAATAAATACTCATTTATTTCAGCAGTAATGGCAGCACTGAATTTCCAAAGAATCCACATTGTTCAACGTACGTTTTTACTGTTAAGGCCAGTGTAGCACACAAAATTGAAATTTTCTTACGTTTTTTGCAATTTGCAGATCAGTATCCCGTTGTATGCTGACAAAAATATAATTCAGGATCGTCAAAAATATGGCTTTACAAAATTAGTTATAATCATTATTATTATCAATACAACCCTCTTAGTTCATTTCACCCTATTGAATGAGTTTTTCATGAAATAGTATTGATTTGGATTAAATGAACTTCGATGATTGTATTGATGATTTTAATTTAAAAAAAGTAAGAAAATTTGAATTTCGCGGGCTACCGTGGCGCTTCCAGCTTAAGGGGAATGCTCCAACCAGCCCGCGAAATTCAAAATACTGGCTGGTTGGAGCATTCACCTTAAGGATGACAGTATAATGCTATTTACCTGATGTGACAGGGTTATGTGAGTCGTCGTCCATAAGGTCTTCAATTTGTGCCAGGTTGAGCACCGCGTCGCTGTCCTCGTTGCTCAGCAGGTTGGGAGTCGGTGACAGTCGCATCTGTGGCCAATACAATCACGTTTAAGAAGATATCGACTGTGATAACTGTAGTCAAAGATAGCATTGCACTTATACAAGGTGTAAACGGACTCTTCACAAGCCGGCAACCAAGCATTCTGGACATCAAACTAAGTAAGTCTACACAAAAATTATTGCTGGGAAATTACTCTTTTTTTGGGGTGAAAAATCACGTTTTGCTGTAGGACTCAAATGTAACGCACTCAAAACATTGTGCTGATTACTGCTGATGGATTGATTGAATAGTTCGGGAGTCGTGGAGCTGTGTAAATTTATAAATAACATTAAAAACTTGTATAAAAAACTTGTGAAAGGTTTGTAACTTTGACTCCCAATATCTCCGTAACTAGAAGGTTCCCAGGTATGGTCCAGAACAAAAAATATGATCGCAATAACGGGGAGAATAAGTGCGGCTTTCGGCTTCGTTAAGGGTACTTTTACACCCATTAACACTTTTACATTTTCCAGTAATTTAACTATTAAACCTTTTACCCCAGATGCAATGATGAATGATGAATCATGCTGAGTTGAAAAGTTTCGTAGATATAATTTTTAGTATGCGTCCCACAGCAATCATTGTCGAGAATAAGGTAAGTAATCTTTCTACAGCGATACAACGATCTTTTGGCACTTGAGTTAAGCTGACAGAGGGACGCTCTTGGTAAACATTGTGAAATTGTTTCGTGATTTTATTTTGAACAAACGAGGCGTGTTAGGTCCCATTGTGGCCACGCTCCAAGAAATTTTTGTACCGATTTTTTTTTTAAATGTTCGTAATTTTTTAATAAGTCCAACATTGACACGTATTTTTGCCTCCATAGCTTGTCTTATTGAACCTAGCTCAAGGCCATCAGTTGGGCTTACCTTAATGTCCTTGTGGGTGAACAGATGGTCAGGCACTGGCTCGAGGCACAGGTCGGGCTCGAGGCAGCCCAGCGACAGGCCCTCGTCTCGACTGAGAGGCGAACACGAGCCTAGCTTCAGGCCATCTGTGAATGAATAGTCAATTGTTAGTATTTTAGTAGCTACTTAATGTTAAGGGCATCGACAACATGTATCGTAAATAATAATTATTATAGTTTAAAAATAAACACGCTTTAGAGTTAAGTTATTTTATTTCTTGCATTTTTCTTAGCAAACTCTTTCATTTGATATCCATATTATGGCTTTGCGAGTTCGCCATATTGGATTTTGAAGGATTGTATGCTAAATTTCAGCCCAATCGAAAGCCGGGAAAGTGGGTTAAATTTAACTTCTATGATTTTTTTGCATAATTACAAGTGAAGCTAATAAAAGTGTGTAAAAAATTATGAAATTGTCGTTTCGTGAAAAAATTTCGACATACTTATGGGCCAATGTTGGGCAGAAGCAGGTGGATTCTCTGTAGCAGCCACTGGGTTCGGCTAGGCTCGCCTTTTATTACACAATTGGCGAAATTTGGGTGTACTAATAGGCACACATTTCTGGCGTGATGTTATAAGGAAGGGTAGGCAGACGTACCGAGCGCGTCCAGCGCGGACAGGCAGGCCGCGGCCGGCATGTCGCGCAGCAGGTCGGGCGGCTGCTCGCCGAACTCCATCAGGGACGCCGGCTCCGTCTTAGGCAGGACCAGCTCCTGGAACAAAGACATAACTTGATGAATATTGTAGGCAGCAACTGAAATGAGCTACAATATGATGCCTCACTTCATTTCATGCTCTCCGAGCAACAACACAATACTAGATATTTGCGAGGCCAATACCAACTCGGTTCACGTGGCTAAGTTCTGGTTGAAACGATTCTTCATACCTATATAAGGTATGAAGAATTGTCTTTACGACGAAGAAGAAACGATTAGAGTAGAATAGAATCAGGTGAGTGGCGGCTCAATGCAAGCCTGTTTAGTAATTTATTTGAACAGACTGTTTAGTATTTTATTATTATTTTATAGTCGTGCACTAACCGGCGCGGGCTGCGCAGTGCTGGCGGGCGGCGCGGGCGGCGCGGGCGGCAGGCGCGACGCGGGCGCGGGGTCGGCGGCGCAGTCCACGCCCGAGTCGTCCGTGTGCGGCGACGACCAGCCCGAGCCCGGCGACAGCGGCAGCCCGTGCACGCGCGCTAGGCGCTCTAGCTCCTGCGGACAAACAACATAAACTGTTTATGGTCTGCTCGACAATTAAGATCCGGTTAACTTATCTAGCAGATAATTTCATACATAAACTGATTTCTTTACTTATATAGTGTCTATTCAGACATTGAAGCAAACCCGTTAATAAAAAATAGATTTGGTAGGAAACTGTTTTCTGTTACCACAAATAGTATAACAAAATAAAGCCACTGTGTAATTTTTAACCAACATAGTAAGTGCTGAAAATGGCCACCATTCATGATGTATCGAGAAGTCAGCAATAAAATCTGTGTATATACGACGACACCTAAAAATGTACCAAAAGCTCGTACAAGAAGATTAACAAAGAGCTTTTGAATGAATGGTATAGTAAAAAACACATTTTGCGCACCTACAATAATTTTATATCTTCGGAAAACAGGACAATCTTTACACGTATCAAGAAGCTTTTGTTCAGTCACGCAAAGCTGAATATACATTAAAAGAGAATGACCAAAGTTGGTACCAAAAAGTCTCGCGCCTCAAAACCAAAATATTATAGTAATTAGTTTCATATTTTTTTACGGCATTACGTTTCGGGGATTTGATTTTTGAACTGGAAATATACTTTTCGAGTTTAAAAGTATGAATATTGTTTTACTCCCTTTATATGACGTTCCGTTTCAACTGAATATAAATGACGTTCCGTTTCAATTGAACAAACCCTTGTCTGTCGAGCGGACTCTAAAATTAATTACAATTAAGTAAGATCAGTACACCAAATCGATTTAGTTTGGTTTATTGCTATTTGCAACAAAATAGATTTTCTCAGCCTAAAGATTTTGATTTATCGATTACATCCCTAAATCCCGACTAGTTTATAGCACTTACTATACTCTATGGTTTATAGTTATCTTATCTGTGGCATCTGACATTTGTACTGTACTGACTGACTATTGGCAATATAAAGGTCTAAAATAAAATCGAGTTTCAGTCAAGCATACTGTGGATGTTACTTTAACTCGTAATTCTTACTAATTTAGAGTATTACGCTGTTTTTAGAGCAATAATGTAATGTATGTGTGTTAAAATACGTCGTTGGTAGCGTCGAAAAAATAGACCTACTTTTTAGGTTAGTTTCGATTTTATAAAATAACTCTGAAACGCGGGTTTTTTTTTCAAAAATAATTTTTGTAGGAGTTAATACGATCAGTGTAGTCTATAAAAAACAAAGTTTGATTTTGATGCAGCATGGTACGGGATTCCATATATCCATGAGCATTCTCCTTTGTAAGATAAAATAAAAAGTACACACCTGTATCCTCAACATAAGCTTCCTATTATGTATCTCAATCTGTTTCCTCCTTTGTTCGCTCTGCTTCAACCTGTTCACCTCATCCCGGAGACACTTGATATAGTCCACGCTGCTCTTGAGGATCGTCCCCTTGTTGGGGCGCACGTCCCTGATGACCTCGTAGAAGGGATCGTTGGTCTTCGGCAGAAGGGTGCCTAGCTCCTTTATTCTGTCGTTGATGTTGAAACGGCGGCGTCTTTCGACTGGAATTGAGAGAAGGATTTTGTAATAAGTATAAATAGTTACTAACATACTCGCGGAGGAGCTCGTGGTTAAATAATAACAGCCGCTCGGGTCGATCTTTAGGTTAAGCCGTGCTAGCCTAGGTTGGTCTGTGGATGGGTAACCAGTTAACCACCCATTACATACCGAGTTTCCTCCGTACGTTAAGCCGGTGGTCCGGCTGTTATTTGTACATCTTTGACAGTGGTTACAGGTAGTCAGTGGCCCGAAAGTCTGTCAACCAGTCTTACCAAGGATATCGTATTACCCAGTACTAACTGGGTTGTTGAGGTCAGATAGGCAGTTCCATGTAAAATACGAATACCAGTATTTGCATCCGGTTAGACTGGAAGCCGACCCCAAGATAGTTGGGAAAAGGCTAGGCAGATGATGATGAGGTACGAGCTTACTTTAATAGTGGTTATTCTGCGTTAGAAAAGTGGAGGTATTACCATATTTAAAGGTACTTGTTACTCTAGGTAGGTACTAATGTTCAGTATTATTAATATTTTACTTATGGTGGATCTTCGATCAACAATGTTGCTATTGTAGATCGAAGTGGTTGATGCGCTAATTGCAACATCTATCTTGTACCCGTGTCCACAAATAAACGTACTTAACTGATTCCATCACCTGCCCTGCCTGTTCCCCTTTCTATGTTGGGGACGGCTTTCAGTTAAACCGGAATCAGGTGGATACCGGTTTCAATCAATAATCAACTTCACACATTATTAGGGTAAGTACAAGTACCAAAGAATTGAATGTCTGACGGATACCGAGAGTAAGTCATATCACTAGCTTTTGCCCGCGAAGTTTTAGAGTAAGATCCCAGAGCAATCAGACATAACTTATTTTCACACGGATGAAACCTGAAGTTCTCAGTAGCGTCTCGTGTGCCTTGAATACCTACGCGCTTTGTGAAACTTGCCGAGTGACACCTGGGCAGGTACCAGGTGAGAAAGGTAACTAAAAATAAGAATTATCTAACTTAAATTCACATGGCTGATTTTTATATATGTCATGTAGAATATTATTTTAAGGTAATATCATAAGTATCAGACACTTTTGATGGACCAGAGCTTCTGTCAGACGCTTTTAAGCTACCCAAAAAATAGATGAACTTTACTTATTTTTACATGTCTGATTTTTTAATATGTTATTGAAGTATTTATTTAAAACTTAAATTCAATCAGTCAGACAAATTAGAGTGACCAAACATCCCCTAAGACAAAAATTATTCAGCCTGAAGTATGAGGGCGAGAGCACTATGCATGCGCTTCAGAGTGAGTGAGACGTCCATAATAACTCGGTTCCCCTTCTTAAACTCACCATCTGTTTCAATCTACTGTGTATGTGCTGTTTTCGTGTAATATAACTTATAGTATACAGTATAGTTCGAGCCTGCGAGAGCACATGTTTTTGTTGTTTACATCAGGTTATTTGTGAGTTTTTTATTAAGTTGTTTGTAATAGTGATAATCATGGAAGAAGAGAAATTGAAATGTACATTTTGTAAAAAATCTCATGATAAACTTTGAAGAAATATTGAAAAAGTGCAAAAACATTTTAAAACCGCGAATAATCCATAACCTCAAATTCAAAGATGTAGTTTTACCGGCTAGATATACCGGTAGTCTTTTCAGTTTATGTCGTTTAGTCTGTTGATTACAGTATATACATTTCTGGTTTCTGTCTATATCCACAAAGCGCGTAGGTATTCAAGGCACACGAGACGCTACTGAAAACTTCAGGTTTCATCCGTGTGAAAATAAGTTATGTCTGATTGCTCTGGGATCTTGGACTATTTGGTGATTGTCCCACGGGATTGTACTACCGGGATAATAAGTATCCTATGTGTTATTCCAGGTTATAAACTTTATGTGTGTGCCAAATATCATTCAAATCCCTTCACTTCAGTAGTTTTTGCGTGATAGAGTAACAAACATCCATCTATCCACACAAACATTAGCAAGATTTATTTCAGAGACCGATACATTAAGGCGAATAAAGAAGATCAAAATCATTCGATCTATCTTACTCCTATACCTCAGTTTCACATAGTTAATGTGGGCCGATCCCGGCGGCACTGCAATGCCGGGCCGACCCGCGACGGGAGTGGAGCGAGCCCCGAACATCCCGTCAGCTTACAAAAATCAGATTAATAGACATGTGTAAGTAATGCGAGTGATGCATCACGCGTAATATCACCCGAGCGCGTACTGTAACATGACACATTACTCGACTAAAATAAGCATCACACCATTACACTAAACATCACGCGAGCGGTAGCAGCGCAGTAGCTCGCGACATGACTCGCAGACTCGCTCGAACCGAACCCTCCCGATTACTCCCGAACGCATCGCATCGGCAATGTTCGGTTTATATCGGAAGTCCGGAACTAGGCGAGTGCGATTTCGTATTTCGCCCGATCAGGTGACTTAGTATGTTGTTTAGAACTCTATCCTTCTTACAAAAGGGTTTATATTTCCTAAATTTCTTTGACACCACCACCGGTCGTAGGTAAATACTCAACTGTCCTTGTAATTCGAATTGCAATTCAAACATTGCGATGTTTTTTAGTTTATTTACTTTCATAGATACTTTTAATCCTACGCCTAAGAATATTTGCCAGTCCTAAGCCTGGAAACCCGTTACTTGTTTTAGGGTATGAGTATGAAGGAAAATCAACTTTGTATACTTAATTTGTAAATTTAAATCATAGTAAGTAAATCACACTATTGCTAATTTTATTTATTTCATGTAATTATAAATCATCATTATGACACGCGGACAACATCGTATCGCTCGCTGCTATGTTACTATACTATTTCAATAACCTGTCCTATTACACTAGAACATTGCATTACAGTAGAACGCGCGATGGTGTGCTATCGAATGACGCTACATCATAACATCACGCGTGATGTTTGAAGTGATGGTGTAATGTAATATTACTCGGCACGAAATGTAATGACATATAACATCACTTCGTGGTGCACTGTTTTGCACATGTCTACAGATTAATATACTGGTCCCTCAGTGAGGGAACTTTCAGATATTAAGCTGAAAAGAACAGATACTACACTTTGATCTTAGCCAAAAGGCCGAGAAGCGATACCGGTTTCGAAGTACCCGAGGGGTGTCATTCAATCGCGGAGAATCTTAACACCGCGATTCAGGAATCGGTCTCAAATAAAAAGTGCCATCTAGCGGTGCTTTGTGGAACTATGAAATTTGGATTGAGCGCCATCTTTCTTTGTGCTTTGTCCGACTGGTTTCAACAACCGGTACCTAGTCGTAAAATGATAGGGTAGCCAACTCAGATGTACACAACTTTTTAGGCCCTCCTTTTAAATTAGCCATATTTTTTACGGTAGTTTTTTTTTCTATTATTTAATTAAGAAGCGGTAAATTCGTTAAGAGGCAGTTTATAGGACAATAAGTACCGCATTCAATTCAATAATATTTTATCGAATGAATAGTTAACCGACCCAGTTGAGATTTTTCAACAAATCATTACAAGTAACTAAGTCCATTTTGATTACTGGGGGATTTGCAAAGAAGAAAGGCCGAAGAAGGCCGAGGATGGGGAGACATAAATCAGGTCACGTTCAGACAACTGCCTCGTTGGTGTAGTGGTCGCAAGCCCGACTGCTGAGCATGAGGTCATTGGATCAATTCCCAGGTCGGGCAGTGTTATTAGGTTTTCCCATCAGGGATTTCTAAGTAGCAGCCACGGGGTCTGGATACGCAATTAATAACAATAGGCTCGCCCCCTCTTACGTGGGACTTAAACAGAACTGGCGAAATATGAGTATACTATTAAGTACACCTCTGCCTAACCCTTTCACAGGGCCAGTATTACTCACTCATGTTGTGGTTGTCCTTCTTCTGGCGGTCCTTGGCGAGCGCGTGCATGTCGGAGTCGGTGAGCAGCGCGCAGTCGCCGGCCACCGAGCTGGCGGCCGACGGCGGCCCCGACGACGACAGCGGCCCGGCGCCCGAGTCCAGGGACAGGATGTCCTCTAGGAACTCGTCAGCCTGGAAAGGTTTTGAAGATGGTGAGTGATGGTGAAGACTTACTTCTTTTTGTAAGAGATGAAAGGCTTATTTCTTTAGGTTGTGTCAGAAATATGAATACGCGATTATAGCTGTTTGTCGAGACGAGGGTTTTGAAAGGAATTAAAAGTACTTTAAAAATTGCGAAAATGCTTCTTCTGGGCTTCTCAGCTCAGTAGCAGTTCTTTTTCTTTATGTAAGTGCAAAACAAGTTTCAAACACTCTTGGTGCAGGTGGAGATATTATAAAGAGCTGTCAATTTCTATATCCAGCTTTCGGTTAGTTCTTTAGAATCTTGGCTTAAAGTTTGTTTTCAACCAAGATTCTATAGAATTTTCATAGGTCTGACTTCTTTAGTGTTTTAGGTGTTTAAGTTTACCTCTGAGTTATTGCTAGCGGAGGGCATGGCGGGCGACCGCAGGGAGGAGGAGGGCCGCTCCGGGGAGGACGCGCGCCGCGTGCCCAGCTCGGGCGCGGACTGCGCCGGCGCACATCGGGGTGACACCTGGAATATAGAGGTCTATGGTCAATAACTGCGGCTTACAACTAGAAGACTGGATACAATTAGTCTAGTATTAAGCATTTGAGCGCCTTGTATCGGCGAAATCTAAAGAACCTAGTACTAGTAAGTTGGACACCTTCCTTTTTCCAGTTCATAGCTTCACAAACAACTGCCATACCTCTACCTCTCTCATAGGTGATCATAGGTCTGACATATTCCCGTTTTAACCCAAGAATGGCAACTGTAGTGCTAGTTATTTCCCCATCGTCATGTGTTTCCACAACAAACACGGTGGCCCGCGAAATTCAAATGTTCAGTGTCAGGCTTTATCTTGATTAAAATATGATTCGCGGCCATTACAAATATGGCTTTACAGAGTAATTTCAATTAATCCCATTGAATGACTTTTTCATGAAACAATTATTCAATGGGGTTAAATTAAATTAAAGGGGTTGTATTGATTATTTTAATGATTATAATTCTATAAATACGTGCATAATACGGCCGCAAATCATATTTTGTTCAGTATACAGCCTGACACTGACCGGCACATTGCAAAACGTAAGAAAAAATTAATTTCGCGGGCTACTATGGCGCTTCCAACCTAACGAAAATATCTGAGAATAAAAGCAACAAGTTGAGGGAACCGTACCTGCGTCTGTGGTTGAAATGATTCACTGAGGTACTGGCGCACTTGACTCTTCTGCTTCTGTATCACGTGATACCGGGTGGGGTTCTCCAGAACTGTTCGCACCTGGAATATGGATGAGATATAATTACTTAACAACACGTATTTACATTATAAGATGTCATTGAAGTTTAAGAAGGTA
Source organism: Eurois occulta (assembly GCA_950022335.1). Lineage (NCBI taxonomy): Eukaryota > Metazoa > Arthropoda > Insecta > Lepidoptera > Noctuidae > Eurois > Eurois occulta. The sequence continues at coordinate 12,459,046 of OX465502.1, forward strand.
CAAAAGCATCACGAGGATGTTGATATAATAACATCCAGAATCGATTGAGCAAGCTTCGTCATCAAAGCTCCTCGCCTGGGAGTTGGTCTTTGACCCTTTAAAGGGTTAATAACGGCAGGTAAATATCCTTTTGCGAGCACCCATACAACTCTCAGAACTACGAAGTTATCAACTTCTGTCTAATGTGACGAAATAAATGTGGAAACCGTTCAAGTACTAAAAATAAGCTGTCGCGCCAGCACGTGTCTTCATAGTCCTAATGGGTTCATAAATGTCGGCTTCTTACTGACCTGTAATACTTGTGGCGGTAGTTCAACGTGAGGCGTGATCCGCGGCACCTCCGCCGGACTTGACTTCTTCTTGTCCTCATTGTCCTTGGATTGGCCTGCTTGTTGTGCCTGCAAGAAACAAATAATATTTATCAGTAGATGGACACTAAACTATCATAAACTAAATAACACACAATTTTGATTGAAGGCTAGTACAGTTTCGAATCAGCTGAATGAAAAAAGAAGAAAATGAATGCCGAAAAACGTTCACTTTTATAGTTTTCTCCCAAGAATTACAGCACCGACCGGTCCAAGACATCGAATCTGGAGTTCGATGATATAAGCATACTATGAAAATCCGTGAAACCAAACACGGGGCGCTAAAACGCGAGCTCCAAACAAGTAGATCATCAATATCGACCATTTAGGTATGAAATAAGTATATAAAGACAAATCGATCTACATCGTTTCTAACAAAGCAACTATTTAGCAAGAAAACCTACATCCTATGCTAATAGGATTAGATATAATATGACAAACAGACGTAAAAACAAATGTAATGTTATAAAAACAAAAACCGCATGTACGTGATACATTCAATCAGTTTGCTTCGACAATTGGCATATCGTTGAATGATGTATTTGGCCTTGAGAATCAAGATTTAATTAGTATTACAGACAAAACGGTAAATATTGATGTAGGTCAACGTTAAGCTTGATATGAAGATAAGTACGATACTAGGGAGGATTGTAATAGAAGACAAACTAAGGTGGTAGAGGACAGAAACCAAGAGATATAAGTTTGAAAAATTACTACACAGTATGCTAAACAGACATCTAGTCAACTTTGTAGGCAGAGGATAGGACAGATCCCACCCCCACTTCTATGACTGATTTGGCTATAGTGTCCTATAAGACAATGAATCAAGATTATTGTTCCCATAAACGAGAGATAAACAATCATTAAAGACGATGAATTTAACACACTGGAAAACTGGTGACATAATTAACCGGAAAATATCAAGAGATGCGAACGCTTTCGAGGCAACTAAGTATGTATGTGGATTAATCAACAAGACGAAGAAGAAAATCAAGAGACAATAAAACAGGAATTAAGTCAAAATTCAAAACGAAATAAGTTGTACTTAAATCACGTCTTCACTCACAATACTCCACTACTTTATTATAATGTATATGTGTTTAGAACACTATAGTTCAGTTACCTATGCACAAGAACCACCATCAGTCAGGTTTTCCCCTGGAGTGCGCGTGGGAGTTTAGCGGCTTGATATACTTGGTGATTTTATATCTTTCGTGGAATCAGACATGCTAGGATCATGCTTGCATTACGTATGAAGCCTGTTATTCAAATTAGTGTTTGTAAAATGTCTTTAAGCCCTCTGATCTCTAGTGGAATTTTATTTTGCATTGCTTTTTCCTTGTCCCGGTGTTTTCCCGGCAGCATGAAATCTTTGCTAAGGGCCAGGTCTATAACCTGTTGTACCAGTTGTATCTTAGTAATCTTGCGTAATTTATCAACATCGCTTATTTTTGGATTTATTACTATTACATTTTCTTCTTCTTGCTTACAGTGTCGTGGTATTGGTTTATGTTTACGAACTTGTTAGCTGCTTGTCTCACCTACCGAGCTCGAAAACGACTACTTTTTGGAGATTCAATTATGCAATAGTAAAAATGCCTTCTATAATACTTTAGGTATGTTCATTTATGGCTTACTGTTAGATAATTATAAAGTCTGATGACAAAAGAGTAGAAGAAGAAGCTACCTACTTGTAGTGACTCTCTGCGCAGCTGTTCCTGTGCATGTTCTCGCATCAACTGCTGCTTCAGCTGAGTGCGAGATGTCGGCGTCAATGTCTTGAACGTAGGCGGGCTGCAACAAGGAGAAAACAATGTTAGTTATGCGGAACATTAAACAATACTGAGGTTCTACATAAAGAGAGGATTGGAATGGAAAAACAAAATAATAAATAATAGACCAAAGTGACATGTCAGCGACTCGGCGAATACGATGCAAAAGCTACAAATGTATAGGACTGACATAAGCTCATAAAAAGTGTAATATATCAATCCAGTTATCAGTCGTTGCAGAAATACGTAAAGCTTTGAAAGTCTAGGCCCTCTGGGAGTAAAGAGACCATGTTAAAATGTAGAACCTGAAAATGTTGTAAAATAAAATAATAAATAACAATATAATAAATATTATGAAAGACAATATTTCATAAAGTATAGCGTTCACATAAGAATAAGAAACCATGTCGTCATGACCTAACGGCTAATACATAACATTGTTTATCCTCGATCCGCAGTTAAGACACAAAATAGAAAACTACAGAAGGCTACAAACAAACGAGGGAAAACGCACGCACACATAGACACAATTCACGTACCTACAGCGAGTGCAAACTCGCTGTACGTGAATTGTGTTGTACTTCTTGTACATACGCTTGCAATCGCTCGCGAATGTCATTTGTTTGAGATCGCCGTACATACGCGTATAATTATTATGTGTGCGTGCGCTTGTTGAATGAAGCCTTCTGGACCTTTCTACTCTTTGGTTACAAGTAAGTACTTGCTCACGTCCTAGGCTGCGAGTGCGCATACTGAGTCGATGGTCGCGCATGAGTTGAAATACAGGTGGGAAATGTTTGAATGGTTTTATTTGTGTTTAATACGTGTTTGACATAGAATTTTAAGAGCTTCGATATTTTGAGTTACCTCATAGTGTATTGGTACAGTCATCTAGTGGCTATGAGAGTTTTTTTTTTTGGGATGGGAAATCATCAAATGACCCCTTCCGGTCCGGGCGGAGCAGAAGGGAGTGTGCGTGAATAGAAAATATTTTGGGCTTTACTGACGAGAATGTCTCATAGAAACCCTGAATTGAAATATCACATTTGGAGAACTGGAAATTGTGGTGCAATTATGCAGAGATATTCAAGATCAGGTGACAATGTGGTGGGCCTATATCCAACAGTAGGCTTTCAGCTGAAGTTATGTTCTATCCAGCAGTGATATGCTCTAGCGACTGAATTCTATGTAATATGTGATTGACTGTGCGTGTCAAATATATCCAGTAATAAGTAATACTCAGTCTAACAGCTTAGATGCAACATATCAATTATTAAATGTCAAGTGCTCAGGTACTGAACGGCCTCATAATACATGTGACACGCACGATCTTGAAGGGATAATGCCGTACCCTTGGGAACTAAGCAGGTGCTACGTAGGCCTGATGCATTCATTGAATAGGAAACACATTCTTTCCGTGACGAATCGTCATCGTTTAGCTGTAGTCCTTTCCCGAATATGTTGGAGATGGCTTCCAATCTAACCGAATGCTGCCAGTATATTACATCGAGAAACTGCGTAGCTAGAATAGAGTAGAATTTGATTTTGCAAATATGGGTAATACAAAATAGTTGTCAAGATACATCAAAGCTCAGTCATATTTTACCAACCCGGCATGCAAACAATTACATTATTTATGAAACATGTACTTACATTTTATAGACCAGATTCAATTAATAAAGTATCATTATCATTAAAATTATCATTCACTATAGAACTAGAATTCATAAGTATAAAGGTGGTTCACAAATAAAGGTGATAAAATTTTAAAGTATAATTAACGTTAACATCCCAGTTTTTGGGTGCCGAATGAAGAGCAGTTAATTTTCCGTAGCTTTCACTTTGTTTCCAAGTCTGAAATGAAGCTTCGTTTCATTGTTGTAAGCTTCTTGAATTAACGGGCAGAAAAAGATCAGTTTAAGATGACACTTGGGAGACGCAACACGTTTTTTTTCATCCATTCTCTTCTGTCAATCGTCACGCTATCATTTACTCCTTCAAAGGCAATAGTTACTCGTCATAAGATTCTTGGTTATTTGTTATTACTTATAGTGATGACTGATGGCCATGTAACGATCATTTGATGTCTACTTACTGTAGTGAACTTGTCAATTGATGTGTTATTATGTCGAGGATTTGCATGCAATCATAGTTTATTCTTTTGCATCTGCTGTTTCCGCATTCCACCGTTTTTTTAGTCAATAAGTGATTGTACATCTTTCAAGAGTCCATTCCTTGAGGATCGGTGTAAATGGTTCTATGTATATGTTAGTTCTATGTCCAGCTGTGCATTGCTAATAGGCTGACGATTGTGATGATGAAGAATCCATTCCTGGGCTAAATACTTAGAAACCGCATACATTCAGTGAGTTAGCTGGTAGTTAATGATGCTTCTCTCCTACCCAAGAGGTATCATGTTACCCAGTAAGTCACTGCGTTCAGGTCAGATAGGCGGCTACCTCCAGTTTAGACTGGAAGCTAACTCCATTTGGGAAAAGGCTCAGCAGATGATGATTAACTGAGGCCTTTCCCCTCCATCGTAACAATTACGAATAGAGACACAGCACTCTAGTATCTACATAAGCTAGTGTTGGTATTGACGGGAATTAACGGTCAAGGCTCACTTGTCGGGCACACATGCGCGTGCGCCAGTGTGGTACGGCCGCGCGGGCAAATTATGCCGATGTGTGATACATGGCCGTTAGGCAGTTATTGGGCTTTGGATCTGTTTGTATGGTGATAGTTTTGATTAAAGACCACTATTTTTAATAGTTCCACAGTAGAAGACTGGTAATGTCATATATCGTAGATATAATACTTTGTTAAGAAATTTGGAATACGTTACGTGGGATAGGATGATAAATCTTTTACATGATAAGAATTTGTTTTTCGTTTACTTCGTATGTGATGGACGAACGGAAGGCCTAATCTAGGTTGCTGATCTACTTTCTTTATCGTGTGGTTAGTGCCTAACCTGGTGTCATAGTATTTATAGGTACCGCCCATGGACCTCTGAGTTGGCTTTACATGCCGTCGAGAAATATATCGGATAAGTTCTCTAAATTCCATTTCTGTAAGAGATTTAATTAAATTAAATTGAAAAACACGAATGAAAAAGCCATGTCCTCGAAATCTAGACTTCAAACTGTTAGTGTATACGTATTTTGTTATTAACCATGTATTAAGCAAAATTTTATTAAATAGGTAAATGGTTATTAGTTATTATATTACGTACTAAAATGTTATTAGCGTTATTACTCGCACGTGACGGTTTAAAAGGTTTGCGCTTATTGAGAATCAGGTTTATTGTTATTATCCTACTTTTCATAGATTTTTGTGATAAATAAGAACCTTCTCTTTAATATTAGTGTTTTAATAGTCACTAACCAACATTAATTAACAACTTAATTTACTAATTAATATCGCTGTTTAAACACAAAATCTACTAGAGTGAGCAATTGTAGTATTTTTGCTGGTGCAGTTACTCTTCGTATGAATTAATTAGTTATTTAATTGAAAAGTCTAAATAGTCTAATAAAGTCTGAAGACTTGTAATTGGCTCTCAGTCTCACTCACTATTTTTATTCTGTTATCTTTAGCTGTAAGTCTTCCAAAGTTCATAAATACAGTTTAAAGTTGTTCTTAAATACGAAACGTTGGGAAAGCGTGAGCAGTTTTCAGCTAGGAACTAATTATATTATTGCCAGTAAATGTTAGCTTTTGTTTTATAAAAGAAAGACTTTTTATAGACTTTTTATTGCACCAACTGTGTATTGTCTCTACGTCTGTTTACGGCTGTAATTTTGATATACCAAAATAATATTTAGCTACGGCCTAAGATTGCCGATGACTATATGATAATATCTATACTATCTATATAGGACTAGGACTTCGAATCATCAGATCAGTAAATGAGGTGTAGAAAGAAAAAGGTTCAATCATAGTGGTAATACACTTGGGAGCAAATAAATCGAGCCACTACCTTTTTTCACGTAAAATGGTAAATATTTTTGGTAATATGGAACGTATCAATTCGAACTATATATCGCCTAAAAGTTTAGTTAATAACCTTTACAATGAGGGTAAATTATTGAATAATAACCTTATTGAATGATAAATTATTGGCTCTGCAAGAAAAATGGTAATTTTGATAGAAAATTTAGTAGGGCTAAAACAGTCCATAAAAACAATAAAAAAACAAAATTATTGCAAAAAAAATATTCTTAATAACTGGTATTACCCCCCCGGGCCCTGATACATTCTTGTACCCTATTAGTCATCGATCTGATCAGCGTTACGATGACATATTGTGGTATGTTCTCCCACTCTTCAAGCACAGCGACTTTAAGCTCGGGAATGGATGAAACAGCGGGAACCCTGGCTCGGACTCTCCGTTTTAGCTCGTCCCATAGGTGTTCGATCGGGTTCAAATCGGGACTTCGTGCTGGCCATACCATTTGTTGAATCCCGATCGCAGACAAGTATTCCGTAACGATCTGCGCGGCATGAGGTCTCGCATTGTCATGCATAAACAAGAAATTTTCTCCGACAAAACCAGCATACGGCATTACGTGGTTTTCAAGAATGTCAGTTATGTATCGGTCAGCTGTTAATCCACGTCTACCACTGCCATCGTTGGCGGGGTCGACGAAGACAAGTTCCGTTTTTCCGTCTAGAGAAATTCCTCCCCACACCATACAAGAACCACCACCAAAACTCACCGTTTCTCGAATGCAACATTGGGCAAATCTTTCACCAGGACGTCTATACACTCGGTTTCTCCCGTCATTGCTAAAAAGACAGATTCTTGACTCGTCAGAAAACAAAACTGACCTCCAGTCTTCTAACGTCCAATTAATGTGTTCTCGAGCAAACTCCAAGCGAGATCGGCGATGAGCTACAGTCAATTTTGGGCCAGTTGCTGGTTTGTGTGATGTTAAATTTCGTTCTTTTAGTCTTCGTCTCACTGTCCACCTACTGATTGCGACTCCTCGAACGTCACGTAACGCTTGCTGTAGCTGAACAGCATTAAGTCCACGGTCGCGCAACGAATTGGTTGCAATAAAGCGGTCGTCACGTTCTGTTGTTGCCCGTGGTCGGCCAGTTCCAGGTCGCCGAACAAAAGCACCAGTCTCCAGATACCTGCGGTATACCCGCTGTACCTTTGAACGACTCAAATGAAGTCTGCGTGCCACTTCACGTTGTCCGTGTCCAACCTCAAGTAAAGCTACAACTTGGGCAGCTTCCGTCGGTGTAGTATCCATTTTATCAGGTTATTTTGATTACACAGACACAGATAAAGACAACAATAACAAGTAATATGGGTATGATTAACAAAAACCTCAAATTTAATCTTTTCTTAACAGAGTACAATAAAAATGTCATAAGCAAATTAAATGCGATAATTTTATTCTACCCTTTAAACTTTAATAAAAATGAAATTTTGACAACTAACTACCCTCATTGTAAAGGTTATTAAATACCCTTTTAGGCGATATATGTTTCGAATCGATGCGTTCCTTAATACCAAAAATAATTACCATAATGCGTGAAAAAGGAAGTGGCTCGATTTATTTGCTCCCAAGTGTAGTTTGGCACCAGTTCCAACGCTAGATGTTGAGCACAATGATACGGTTAGTTGTCTAGTGCCAAAGACAGGTGGCGGATTATACAGGTAATTTATATCCTTTATTGAAACGTATACAAGATGTTACAGATATAAAACTCGACGAGGCGAAACTGTGTTTGAACATACATGTGAATAACCAACAATTCTGTTTAAATAATCTAACAAGTTTAGCATAGAACCTACTTTTAATATGGTAGCAAAATATCATAAGGTAGAGGTAATTTAAAAAATCAAATATTGAAGAAAACATCAAGTGCTGAAAAAGACTATCTATCGTACGATAAACATCTTCAATCAACGACGACTTTTATCGTATTGCACTCACACAATCAGCTGTTGAATTTGGGTCATAATCGATTCAAATATTTTTTCGTATAGGTAACATAGGCTACATCTTATAATATGGCTATCTTTTGCCGTCCGTCTTTCATCTGGTTGACAACCAAGTTAACTACAACAAGACGTACTGCCACAGAATCCCATACTTTGTGACATTCACAATATATTATATTCAGTTATTATGTTGCCACAAGCCCAAACAATGAAACAGCGTCCAAGCGTGAATACCGCTCAAATTTCACGCAACGAAAAAAGTTGGCAACGCCACCCATCATCAAATTAAGCCACTAAAAACAATGTGTGGGTCCATTAGTACAAATAAATACAATAATTAGCCAAACGAGCATGTTCAAATGATCCGTTTGACCCCGCTTCTACGGCATTTCGACAATTAATAATATATTTAGGACGCGAACGAATCAGTCGCGAAATATCGCGCGCGCAGAATACAGATCGCGATTTTCGTTCGCGAATTTTTCTAAATTAACATTTAGATGTGATATAGGTTCTCATGGCGGCTTTGTGTTGTGATAGCAGCCTTCAATGGGAAAACAACAGCACGCAGCGTAGAGAAACGTAAGTCCATCGTTTTGTATGCTAGTCCTGAGCTTTTGATTGACAAGTTGTCTTGTTATTGTTGTAAGTAGGTTCTTGTATTTAAATGGAATTTGCGGTTAAAATGACGTAGTGTCATTGTGGTGTCATTTGTTGAATTTTGTTTAATTGCGGTAGTTGCGCTGTTCGGTGATTCAGGTCGACTTTTAGTAATCGATGGGGAATCGACTCAAGCAGGTCAGAAAGCGCTTCTCTACCTATTTACTTATTTAGGGACTCTTATAAGTATTTAGTATGGCCAAAGCAATACTTTGTTCATTTTCCGTTCTGCGAGAGGTAGCCTGTTGCTTTGGTTTATAGAAATTGGTCTCAGCACCTAGAGAAGCAGTTGCAGTACAGTTTCTTTTCAGAATTACGAGTCTTTTGCACCAATACAAACACACAGTTCCGTCTAGACATCATGTACTCAATGTCTCCACAATACTCTCAAGTGCAAATCGAATCGTTTATTGTGTCAGCATTACATTGAAGTAGACACACATATTCCTTTGACGCAAGCGGCGTGTTTGTGATTTTCATAAGCATTGCGTGACGGCCGAGTTAGCGAGCAGCAGCAGCAAGGACGGGCATATTGTGATGCTTAACTGTTCGTGATATCTTGTATTAAGTTTAAATTGTTGCTAGGTTAGGTTTGTGGAGGATTGTGTAGGAGCTGAGGGCCTTGACAAGTAACAATCCCTTTAAAAGCGACCTCGTTGCAGAAAAACGGACTTGAAAACTGAAAAGCTTTCCTATGTCAGTTCAAGCAATATTCAACAAGCAAGATTCTGATCAAGATTCAATTCTTCCTTAAAGGAGAAGCCTCCAGAGTTGTCATTTATAGAAACAAAGAAAGTTGCCTTTCTCACAGATCCAGTTCCCCGCCAATACTGTGTCTTGACCAAGCCCCAGGAGAAATCATCGTGATCGATTCGTGATTCTATCCTCTCCAGGGATCTACAAAATGTTTTAGTTACAATAGTTCAGGTAGGTTTTAAGTTGGTACTCTATATTCAATCAAATCACCATCAGCTTTAAACGGGAACTGCTACAAAAGCAACTTGACGACACGCTGGCAGGTAGGCAGGTAGGTATGTTAGGAATTACTACAGATTACCTAATAGTTACACTATGTAGGTGACGTATGCCTACGTAGTACTACAGATAGAGAGGGATTACTCGACATAATTAATGATAATGTAGTGACGCACGGCACACGTAGATAGTGAAACGTGGAATAATTGAAATACGCCGCCATTTTGTTTGGGCCACATACTTTATGTAATTTAAAGAGTGTGACTAAAAGTTCGACTGACATTACGTAAAAACATGAAGTTACAGGATTCTGCATCTCCGCTTTCTCGTTTGCCCAATTCAAAAAAATAGCAATCGACCCATAAATAAGAATATATCCTTTCTGTGCCTGAGGTATATAGAAAAAAGAGGTATATCTGCAGGATGGATGGTGCCAAGAAATGGTGACATAACTAGTCGATCGAGCTTGAGAAACGAGGCGACGTTTTACTTACCGAGCCCTTTCTGAAAAATTGGGACAGTAGGTATTCGAAACATCTTTTCGTCGTTTATTTATTTTGCCAACAAAATGACTTACCAAAATAAAGGTAGCGCCATTTCCCCTAGTTATCACTTAATCGCAGTAATCTTTATTTTTACTGGTATCTTTGAAATCCGTACGTTTGGCTAGATAAGTGGACACGTATCTTTTGGCAATAAAATTTTGATTTCATTCGGTTTTCCCACGACTATGGAGTACGATTAAATAAATTGTTTTATTTTATTGTTGTAGTTAGGCTGTAAAATTACCCATTCTTAGAATAATGCTATAAAGTTGGGGAAACGGTGTTTTGGTTGATATTTAGAATTTTATTGTTATTATTGTATTTCCGCTATAAAGATTATGTACGAGTACCTACAGTTACCGAAAAAATGCAAACATTTGTTTCACACAACAGGAGTTTCCAGACCACAATCATTATTTCAGCCGTCGACATCTACGTCCAAGGCGATTTTATTTCTTTCACCCATAAGTACAATTAGAAAATCTATACTAATATTATAAAGATGAAGAGTTTGTTTGGTTGAACGGGCTAATCTCAGGAACTACTGGTTCGAACTGAAACATTCTTTTAGCTATGTAATAGCCCATTTATCAAGGAAGGCTATAAGGCCATATAACATCACACTGCGACCAATAGGCGCGGAGCAACAATGAAAATTGTTGAAAAACGGGGAAAATAGTATTTTTATAATAATTTCACGTGGACAAAGGTCGCGGGCAATTGCTAGTGTGTAATTAAAAGGGGGCGCTTTCGGAATTTCGCACTCGGCAGGGTCATTAAAACCTTCGGGATTGTACAGCTGATTTTGCCATCTTTTGACACCAACAGCAACTTAAATGCCCGTTAATATTCGGAATCCCACGTGTTACGAATAGGAAGTCATCAAATGTGTAAATCGCTAAAATAATATCTCAATTGAACGCAATTTATTGTCGCTCAATCGAGACGTTATTTTAGTAATTACACTAAAGTATGAACAGCAAAAAACTTGAATAATGTTATTATTTTTGGATTGGATGGCACTTTAAATGCCTTTGATAACAGCATACTGATTATTTAAAACATCGCACCTTACATTTATTATGTACATTTGGAATTACTTTAAAGGAGTAATATGTAGAGAAGTAGTTTAACTAACTTGATTTAAAAGAGTGTCCATGGAGTTTATTGTCCGTTCGTCTCAATAGAGATTTACATTTAAGAACTTTGGACTAACCAACTGACTCCTTGAAAATTCAAAAGTATCTGTAAATGGCTTGGACCATGTCGGGGATACAAATGATCTTCTCATTCCCTTATAAAATAAAACATCGTGAATTTTTTTACATGTGCATAGACGCTTGCAATAGCGTCGAAATATCGGGAGCTCTAAATTATGTACAATCACAGAAGATATTTATTTATTGACACACCAACGACTGTAAGTGACAGTATAAGTTTATGTGCACAACAATAAAAATATCCTCAAAAGCCCCAACACACCAACTTAACTGACCAACGATGACGTGGCAATCCTGTAATAATGGTGTTCGGTGATGACTTGTATTTTCTCGCGGAAGCCATGAAACCACGGCAGCATGGCTTCCCGTCATTACCCTAATCACGGCTGTGCTCTATGGGCGTACGACAAACATGGCGACGTGACGTAACGAATTAATTGTAAATACTGTGTTGTAGCTGCTGTAGGCTACAAGAGTTATTTGGATTTAATAAAAAACTTACTCTTTTTGTAACATCAAATAGTTCTATTGTTAAACATAGGCTTCAAAGTTTCTAGAAGTCAGTTTTGTTTGTCTAAAATAGCGGCAAAGAAGATGGCGGTAGTAAAGATGGCGGAAGCAAAAATGGCGCCAAAAAAACAACTCAGGTTCTTCTGGCTACAAAGCTCACAAGCATCTGAATTGTCTTTTTCAGTAATCGAAATAACTATTTTGGTTATCGTATACCAAAAATGTAAGTTATGGATTACTGTCAAAAATAACCGTTTCAACCTCAAAACAGCTAAGCATGACACAAATAACATTTCAAAGTCAGTGAGTTAAAAATAAAGTGCCAAAAATAGTACAATAAAAACGTGGTTTAAACATGAATGAATGGTACAGTTCCCACCGTTGGTCATAATAGCATTTAATTCATAATTTGTAGTGTGTTACGTTCGATGAACGGGAAGCGGATACGTCCGGATCCGGAGTATGGAGCTTTTACGCAGTGAATATTACGCTTCACAATACATGATTTTGTGCCAACCGAGATTGTTTTAAATGCAGTTAGAGTGAAGGGAAAATCGATGTAAGAGACGTCTTTGCAATTTGCACTGTATAAAATTAATCATTGATAGATAGAATATACTTTAATACACACATCACGCCTGTAATCCCCGAAGGGATAGGCAGAGGTGTACCTAATAGTGCACCCACATTTCACCAGTTATCTAAGTCCCATGTAATAGGGGCCCATTGCAATCAACCGAACACAAATCCAACCCCGTGGCTGTTACTGAGAAATTCCTGATGGAAAAACCCAATAACACTTTTCCCCGCCCGGGAATTGAACCCAGGTCCTCATACGACCACTAGACCAACGAGGCAGTCAATATGCTTTAATGTACACAAATATTTGAACAAAGCTCACTTATAAACTATACAGAGTGCAAAGCACGGGTTTGACTGAAAACTTAAGAGCGTTCGAGTATTTTGTATTCCCTTGGGTTCTCAAAACGAAATTCACTTCAATTCAAATTCGCACTGATGCCTTTTATAAGCAATACTGTATCATTTCACAAACTAGACCGCACTTGAATCGTGCGTAAGAGCAGTTGCAGATTCGAAATATCCAAATTACAATATGGCGTCAGAATTTTATAAAAAAAACCCGTTTACGCAGTCAATAAATCACTACTAACCGATACTTTAGTCTCGTGATATAATCGGTTGATGAAAAAAGACACGCGACCAGATATTTCGTCCTACTGACCATGTTTTAAAAAACTGGATAAATTGAGGCGGATCTTTTAATTGATTGGAGTAATATAATATGATGCAAGGATGGAAATGGTGTGAGGGATCCCTTCATCTTCGTTATTGATCCCATTTGAGTTGCTCACTGGTCCAGCTTTCGATAACAATCCTGGTTACCTGCAAGAAACTGCCTTGAACCCTCGAAGAGCGCGATCCTAAAACTTTGAATCCAAATTGACCAGGGCCATGACAAAACTCTTGGTAAACTGACAACTAGAAATCTTACGACTCTCAAAGTATCAGATAACTTGATTTCCAAGTGGAATATAGTATTTTAACTCATAGTAAATCTCGTAGAAGTCCAATCAAAGTTCGACATTCACCAGAATCTAGATTCCGTGCGACTAACAAAAAAATAACCAACCTATAGTCCGAACTCTCACGGTCATTCGGCCTTGGCTGGTGTGCAAATGACGCTCTTCCTTTGGCCAAGGACGTGAAATCGCGTGAGAGACTACTCGCGTCGCTGTGGCGTGACATTTCCGTATCGTACCGTAATCATTACTCATTTGTAGTAAAGTGAGTTTTACTATTTTAATGGTAAATTGAGTGTGAATCACGGTTAAGCGGCGTTTAGGGATGAATTACATGAGCCGGGACGTATGATGGTTAGTTTGGCGGTTGGAACGATGGCAGCCTTGCTATCGACCTTGTTCACTGGCGAATTTTGCACTTAAAAATTGTTTTTGACCATAGTTATGATACATAGTGCGCTAATTTTAGGAGTTTTTCTGCACCATAATAGCTAAGTGCCACCATTCTTAATTTTATACCATCATTACTTAAGTATGAGTAGTTTTGAGGCATAGCCAAGTGACAAAGCCATGTGAAGCGTACAGTAAGTATTTGATTTTATGATACCTTTCGGTAAATTATGGCAGTAAATTGACAGGGGAGAATGGAAGACAAAAATGTGTTTAGCCAACATAAGAAACAGGACCAGGGGCAGGAAGATGAAGATGGTAATTTATGTTACTACAATGCATTTTTTAATTCTCCATCATCATTTTCGCTGATAGAATGTCACTTGGTCAAGGCTTTCTGGTATTTTATTAATATAAGCTTTTATTTAACTTGCCTTGTTAGTTACTGTATGCGTGAATCTGAATGTATTGGTCAAATCTTGCAACTGAATTTCAAACCAGTTCCTCCCAACCGATTGAGCTGAAATTTTGCACACACCTTTGGTTGTTAATAATACATTTTCATACCAGACAAGACATGATCCCGCAGCCAGAATCGCCTCCTCACGAGAGAATTCCTCAACGGTTAATAGCACGGACACGAAACTTTGTATACGCGTTCAACTTTGTTATACATATAAACCAAATTGTTGCTTGTTTTAATTTATTTCCAGCCAGCTGCGAGTCTTCATCTTGAATGAGGTTACGAAACAAAACACAATCAGTTTGAAACTTCATGTAACTTCAAGTTGTACACGATAGCCATCGTGAATACTAATGTTACATTCATAGCCGACACCTAGACATTAGACAATGTTATTAGCACCAGCACTGCTTGTGCCGTCACGCACCAAAGTGTTTGTTAAAGACCTATAGAGGGACGTGGGTTTAATAATGAAGAGGATTTTGCTGTCAGCGAGTTGGAGAACTTTCACTAACTAGGAGGTAGTGTGATGATCCAGAGATTTTAAGAAAGCATGGATGACTTTGAATAGGTACAATGTATTAGAGAGTGTTGGAACAAGAAAGGGGAGGCCTCTGCCCTCTGCATAGCAGAGGGTCACAGTTTAGGTATGAAGAAAATAATCTAATACATTCGAAGGTTGTCTTGAAAAGATTGTGCCACCTTAAGTAAAATGTTTTCTTTTATGTAAATTGATATTGTATGGTTTACAAATAAAGAGTATTCCATCTTCTATCTGTCTATAATCACTGATCCCTTTTTATTTTATTTTTTTTCGGCTGGGAAATCATCAAATGACTCCTCCCGCTCTGGGCGGAGCGGAAGGGAGTGTCAGACTCTTACTGACTAAAAACCACCCATGTTCCTTCTTTTGCCCTTTATGTTCCAGGGCCACGGTATCTCTTTCGAACAGTCCCACAGCCCTGGCAGGCATCGGCCCTTGCGGGCCCCTCTTGTTTGCTGACATCTCTTTGAGGCGCGTGTGGAACACGAACGCGCCGTCAACACGGCCTGTCATCATACGACGGACGGACGGCGAGCTAACCCATTACTCACCGTCCACAGGCCCGCGCCTACGGTGGCCGAGAGCCATCACGGCGTGGCCCCCGACGCCCGGTGCTTCTCCCGCGGCGGCTGGGACGTGAGGTTCTGACCCTCTCACGTTCCACCACCTCCTTCGCTAGCATGACTGCTTCGCAGAAGGAGGTGACGGCTTCCCATTCCCTCTCGCCCTGGACCATGGCTTGAACCAGGGGCGGACGCGAGAGGTCGCCGCCGCCAATCGCCTCTACGAGGACACGGCAGTGCTCCGCCCAAGCGGAGCAGACCTCCACGGTGTGCTCCACCGTGTCCTCCGGGCGATCCTCACAATGATAGCACCCGGGCGTTTCCTCCCGCCCGATTCGGTGCAGGTACCTCCCGAAACAACCGTGTCCGAATCACTGATCCCTAACCTAAAAGTTACGGATACTGATATCGGCCAGAAAGTTTTACTTTTCAGCAAACCACTTTACGGATGTTCTATGTAGTTTTGCTGTGAGTTCTATCAAATCTTGACACAATAGAGTGCTGGTTACAGAGGCGATGGCTGTCATGATTGTATGCAGTTTAGTGCAATATTCTTTACCGGGAAATAATTTACATAAGGTGTTAGATTAGACGGCACAGCCCAGAAGGAGATAGCGGGATGAGCTGAACTCTTACGCAAAGGATTGGCCTAAAATCGCGAAAAGTGGAAGGAGAGAAGGGAAGCTTTTGCCCTGCAGTGGGACAATATAGGCTTGTAATAATAAAGTAGGTGTTAGACTAAAACCTTTTAAGTGTTATTTACTTAGTGCAACAATGCTGATTGTTGGGGTTTTACACAACCGTGTAACTTGGAAACTTTTGTGCAACTTAAAGTCACTATTATTCGGGGAATTACGTTCTAGATTTCGTAACATTCTCATACAAGTTGATATCTCAATTTAACGTTAAAATATGGTCGCAATACAAATCGTGAATAAGCATTACGTTTTTCCTGTAAACATTGAAAACTAATAATATTTTGATAAGTACCTAATTACATCTAATCAGCGTATTGTTAAAATCAGATAATAAGTTTGATTGCGATAATTTTGCTAATCTGTTTTATAATCTGGTTAGTCATTGATAGGTTTTGTAATGTTTTTGTTGTTGTTAGGTGTAGTGGCGCTTAGGAGTAACGTCAGCAGGGGAAATGGTTCAAAAGGATTTCAAATGACGTAAAAAGTTACAAAGAAAGGTTTCCGTAAAATAAAGGTTTGTTTTTGAAGATTTTTAGACGGATACAAAGTTTATTGTGCGCCGAGACCAAGGTACATGATAATGTAAAAGTGGAAATTAAGACCCCGTAATCAGAAGTGTAGGTACTATACATATCGCCAGTTATAGGTGTAAACGGACCCTTCACAAAGCCGTCAACCAAGCATTCTGTACATCAAACTAAGTAACTCTACGCAAAAAATATTGCTGGGAAACTACTCTTTTTTGGGATGAAACATCACGTTTTACGGTAGGACTCAATGTAACGCATCCAAAAACATTATGCTGATGAATTCATTGAATAGTACGGGGGCCGTGGAGCTATTATAACATTTAAACTTGTTTAAAAAAAAAAACTTATGAAGATTTGAAACTTTCACCCCCAATATCTCCGTAACTAGAAGCTTCCCAGGTATGCTCCAGAACAAAAAATGATCGCAATGACGGGGAGATCAAGTGCGTTTCGGCTTCGTTAAAGGTATTTTAAGACATTGTAGTGCATACATGAGCACAAATCCTGGCTCCGGGACGCTACTAAAAATTTCTAATAGAAAAACCCAGTAATAATATCTCTTATTTGAAAAACCGTTTCTAGTATCTGTACTAGAAACGGTTTTTCAGTAAAGCATTTACATACAACAAAGTTGCAAAAAAATAAAACGTAAAACGTTTTTCAGTCATTAGATTAGCAGCACTTATGGGCACCGACCCTGAATGAGGCCTAGACCCACATTCTACCCCCATAATACCATGATTACCAATATTAATTGCTGCGGTACATTCTCCATTGGATTCCGATAGGCTGTTAATTATGAGGCTTAACTCATGAGAAATGTTATCTATTTTTCGTGTAGTATATACCCACGATTTCGAAAAATTTCCTCACACTTTTATCAACCAGCAGGTAATTAGAATGGTGTTTTAAAACTATGAACTTTAAAAAAAAAATAGAATTCGGGTTTAGTTTCAGATCGTTTTGAAAATTCAGAAATTCTTATAAATTACGTTTAAGTAAGTCGAGCAAAAGGAAATTCGTCTTCGTTGAAATAAAACATTACAAATTCCTGTCAGGCGTTTTCATTCCAGCTTAATACTCTGTTACAAGAACAACTGACTGGTCGATTTGATTGAAAGCATGTTTTTAGTAAAACATAAATGAAATACTGGCATCCTACAATTACCCATTTTATGAAATATGAACAAAGATTAATAGAAACAGTTGCATTTAACAGAATGCTTGGCGTTTCAAGAATTCACGTTGTGTTGACAGACTCGATATGATTTTAATTTACAGTAACATCATGTCATTTGAATTCTTATAAAATAGGGGTCGAGCCTATTGTCATCAACAGTGCACAAATCCAGACTCCGTGGCTGCTACTGAAAATTTGAAAAACTGATGGAAAAACCCAACAACACTGCCTGACCTGGGAATCGAACCCAGGAGTTTCTGCTCTGCAGTGGCGTTTGAGACCACTAGACCAATGAGGTATATAAAAGTAGGTAAATTATGTTTTTCTCGGTCGAAAATATTCAGAGTAGGAAAATTCCTAAAACCTTCAAAATCACTTTGGAATACTACAACACACTAATACTACAAAACTAATACTTAGTCTTAGGAAACATTGTGGTTTTAATTTTTCCTTATTATTTTCCTTTATACTTTTTAAGTAAAGCCCCTGTTAGGTACCTACTGTGGTAACTTGTAGGTACCTATGATCTGTTCCAAAAGTATTTGATGAAATTGTAAACAAAACGTACCAGATGATGAGATATAAAACTGTTTTTTTTTGAACACACATAAATTCATTAAGTACTTATTTCCTTTAATGAAATCTAAATAATAATAGCTAAATCCGGCATGACTGGAAGCCGACCCCAATACAGTTGGGAAAAGGCTAGGCAGATGATGATGATTAAGAAATAAGCCTAAACAGGGTTGTTTTACACTTTAATCAAGTACTTTTGGAACAGGGTATAGAGGACAAGTATTTTCAATGAAAAAAATCTTGAAATTCAACATTCTAAGATAAATTGCATGATGAATTTAATCTGAATATTTTACATGAATAAATACGCAAGTACTACATAATATCTTGAATGGAAACCATGAATGAACCGACGTAGCCCATTATATGCTAATGTTATCGGAAAATCATCTTAATTGCCTACCACAATAGGGAGAAAATGGCTTGTATCCGCTGCGATGACAACTGGCAAGGATGACTGGTTTGCCGTTTATTTAATTAGGTATATATTTTTTCTAGTTATAGTCTAATGAAATGGTTGGTTTTTTATTCTTTATGTCATCGAATGATTATGTTTAGAATTGTGATTTCGGATAATGAGGCTCTTGAAATAAGGCTAGCTTATGATTAGCGAGGCTGCGTTCAATTAACTATCTACTTTTGTCTTCACAAAAGTACTTACCGCGGTACATGATTTTAATTTTACATAGATTCGCTCTTAGCTTCTATCCAGATTTGTCCAGACATATTGAGCTTTATAGCACACTATTCGAATTGATTTCAATGTACGGTTGGATTTTTCATGTTGAGTGTTTTTTATTGGATAAGACACTAAGACGATATTGTAAGACTTTTTTTTTATGAAAATGTCCTATTGATTTTTGTCAGAACTGATCTTTCATAATTTATAGTTTTTAGCTCCATGGAGTAACAGTCTGAAAGTTTCTCATATAATAAGATAAAGGTACCTATTGACAGAGGACTTGTCACTTCTACAAGACCATTATTTTATACGCATGTGTGACAATATCCTACTTATTACAAACACGTGTAGGTAGAGACTGTTTCTAATGTTTTCTACAAAGTAAAGTTTACTGATATTATTCATTCATTTAAAAAAAAAAAAACGTTGCCCCACACTAGGAACTTCTCCTGTATCGTGGGTGCGTTTACAAACATTTAAACTCACATACACAAACAGCCAGACCCGGAACAACTATATGTAGGCCACACAAATATTTGTTCCGTGCGGGAATCGAACCAGCAACACGAAGCACAGCAGTCAATCGGTCAGCCACTGCGCCAACCGTGCCGTCAAAGCATTGATACTTGTTATTCACTTTCAGTTCACTTTCGGGTTTCTACAAAAAGTACCTACTTGGAGAATATTAATTTAGAAGTTAAAGTAAAAAAAAACTGTGGGCCAAAGAGGTTGGATAACTCGCTAGGTTATCCACCTTTTTTTGCCGACCATATGTTTATCATCTACCTAGACCTTTCCCGAGTACAATGGGGTCGGCTCCAGTCTAACCGAATGCAGTTAAATACCACTCTCTAATCATTTACATGCAGCTACCTGCTTAGCAGACATCCACAACTCAGTTACTGGTTACTATAAGACCCCTTGCTAAAACAGCTCCGTTGATGCCATCTTATTGCTAGCTAGCCAGTCTTGCCACGTGTGGTGATCTGACATGACGCATGAGAATTTAAGACAGTCGCTTTCCTTCCCTATGATGTCAAGGGTCAAATAACTCGTCTTGTAAGTACAAACCACAGGGAAGAAAGTTTGTAAGGAAAAACATGGCTAACCGCCTTTCCTTAAGGTGTGATGAGAGTATATTCCGTAACACAATTTTGTCGTGGACACTAGCAGAAAAAAGAACAATGAAACTTGTTCCGTAAAAAGTATTTTTTGTAATAACTACTTTCTAAAGAGTGCCTTACGAAGGAGGCCTAAAAGTTTCCATACAAAAATACTTCCGATTCTGGATCACTCAAAACGAAGGCACTCAAAACCACAGATAAAAAATTAAATTAAAAAAATACTCACTCTTTCTTATTGTTGACTACAATGACTAGTTTCACTTTCCGAGGGCCCTTGGTCATTTTGCAGATATCCTTGCTAGTATCCAGTGGGCCCTTGGATAAAATTTTTAATAGGGGAATGTTTTCAGTTACACAGCCTCCGCCGACCGGCCGCTCTTCTCGTCACCTCACTGACATAGTCACTTGTGCCGACCACTGTTCCTTCTTAAACACATTTTGTTAAAAAATCACTGTTTTGTCCATTTAATACTGATTGATTCACGTTCACTGATATACTGAATACTGTTTGTAGCTGAAATGATAAGATATCGTCAATCGAGTCGCTTTTTTTAATTACATAAGAGGTTTAGCTACTTAGAACGTTTTTTTTTCTGGTTTTTAAAGTGATAGTAGGATTAGCAGTGATTACGATACGTAATACTCTTTAATCTAAAGAAAGTATACGTAAAACTGACTGTAAGATATGATTTTTTTAATCACGATAAACAAGAAGGTTAATAGAGGAGACAAAAATTTTCTCTCAACAAAAATACTATCATCGAAACACTATTTTTAAAATAAAATCACAAACCACTCTACTTTTTATTACGTAACAAAACAGAGATTCACAAATTAGCGTACCTACCTACAAATGACACGTTTTCAACACTACCCTCAAATTACGTAAAATAAATAAATTATATAACACTCTTATAGTAAAAATCACACATCTTAACCTGACCGAGTAGTTAGACGAAATGGCCCACAGAATCAGTTCAGTTTTACGTCAAAAGGATGATGAATGATGATGTATGTAGCTGATTGTGAAGATTTTTGATAAAATGATAACTATTATCTTGAACGCGGCGAACAGATATTTAGTGTAACGTCAAAACTTTCGGGCTTTCCTTTTTTTTGACGTCATTTATTAGAGATTTTTGTTACGTGTTACTATCGACTAAAACCTCACAAAATGTACTTCATCTTTAGCTGAAAAATCTAGTCAGACTAGCCCTTAAGATGCAAAATGCCTTGAATTTGCTAGAAAAGATTTCAGAGTAATCATCCCTGAATGCTTTTCAGCTATAGGGTACGCTTTTCCGAAAGTAACAACCACAATAATACATAGACAAAAAATCTCAAGTATTTTCTACAATGCCGTGTTTGTTTCTAACTAGAAACTAATCCTAGGCAGTAAATCATAATATCTAGCTGCCAGACACTACCGATCAAAGGGTAGATTTAGGAATTAAAAGATAATGTACGCATTAACAGTCGTTTTATCTTTTAAACCGTGTTAATCTACGTCTAATAAACTAATCATTTATAATATATTTTGAAAACTACGGCGTAAGGACAAATACACTGAGAAACTTACTAAGAAAAGGCCACACCTAAATTGATGATGACTGATGTAATGCTCGAATCAGGGGGCCCAAAATGACCGCTTTATGATTTTTATTAACGTAATTCATATTACGATCCTAGTATGATTCTGCTAAAGCGGCCCTTTAAGCCCCCTGAACTGTTACATATCAGATGAATGCCCCCAGTGAGTAAAATCCTCAACCGAATCGCAAATTCTCTTTGAATTTCCATACAGTTCTTTATTTTAAAATTATAATGACATAGTTATATCTATATTATCTTGTTACACATTTTTTCAGTTTATCTGAAAACAAACATAGACATGTTTTTATATTAGGTTAGAGTCACATGTGACTTTTTGGTCAAACTAAAGATTTAATCATCATTTATTTTTAGATTTGTTTTGGTATTTTCAAGAAATAATAAAAAAGAGTGAAAAGCATTGACAGTCGAGTGGTGTGATCGTCGGACTGCCAAGTCATAGTTCGAACCCAGTACACGCATTCCTGATTTTTCGGATTCATGTGCGTATTGTATAGTTATCACTTGCTTCGGTGAAAGAAAACATCGTGAAGAAACCAGCATGCCTGAGAGATATTTCTCGGCGGGATGTAAAGCCAAGTCAGAGGCCCATGATGGGCGGCATACAGAACTCTGACACCAGGTTAGGCACTAACCAAATAAACAAGAAGAAGAACTAATAAAAAATATTATTGAAAAAATAATAAGAATTTTATCAGTGGCATCAGAAAGGCCTTGAAAAATGTTTCTTTAAAACTAATATACGAAGATTGAACGCAAAATATAATAAGTAATGATATTATGATTACAATTCAGATAGGTATATTTTGATTAAGTTTTCAGTAGGTAATGAATACTCACTCATAATAATAAGATAAAAATACTGAATGAATATCAATTGATATTAGTATTTCAGTTTGAATTACAACTTACTAATCATTTACGCTTTAAAAAAATCTAAACAAATAAGTCTACGTAGGTTTTTTTCTTTCCAGTCTTTAAATAGCCTCTCTGACATAATTTATTTAATCTATGACGATAATCTAGCCTTACATTCTATATTTACCACTAAAAAAAACATATTTTCTTCAGCGCTAACCAAAACAGTGTGATTGGCGAATTAATACTTTACTAAATTCAATTTACATAAGGATTTGAATAACTTACTTTGGAAGAATTGGAAATAAATAATATATTTTTAGATAACTAAACAGACAAGCAACCGGGTTTGTGCCTGTTTTATTGCGATAAAACTTATACATACACAACTTATACATGGAACTTGTACGTAACTGGCGAAATGTACCTATGTGTAGGTACATGCTGCAGGTACATCTCTGCCTAACCCTTCGGGAAAAACGTGATATCGTTTTAAACAGACGTATTGTAAATTTTTATATAGCTAAAATAATTATATTTACACAACTATGTTAGTTGGTGACAACCTTGAGTTCAGTTGAGATTTTCTCTTGCACGACTAAGATAATAATATAAAACGTATGTACTTACTTTTAATTATTATGACGGATGTAAACTTTGGAGGGTCTTTGAATTATGGGATAAGGCTTTTAATCTTAGATATAAAAAAAAGATTTGAGAAAAAGACAGCTGGGACGCAAACATATAATAATATTATGTCCAACAGAGAATTGTGAAAATCGACTTAATAAGAATCTTTAATTCACTGATAGACAATACACGATAAAATTTTGCAGATGAGTCCAAGTATGAAAGATGAAAAAACCCTTGCAATTTGTCAGAACAAGAAGCTTACCAAAAAAAAAAAGCAAAGACGTTGATTATCATGCGTACATTTAAAAGCTAATGCTAAAAGCAGTAGTAATTAAATCCAAATCTATGCAAAACAGTGAAAATACCAAAGGCATATTCATTTAATATTCCAAAGCCTATACAAATATTCCAGCACGAAAACCATTCAATAGTAAAAGCCACCGGATAACAACTAAGCCACACACAAGCCATCGCATACAAGACCTAGATAACCGACATAATTTCAAGTCACAATAAAGGTTTTTAGTAAAAATTGCATTGAATTTAGTGCGTATCCGATACAAATGATAGGTTATCACTGTGATTGATCGACTGATATCAACGAGTGGGCTGTAGGTCTTAAGACATGTTCCTGACACGTGTTGAAACGATAAACAAAAGAGTATTGATTACCTGATCGCGCATATGATTAATTGCAGTAATTGTCCGACTGTGAGTACTGTGAGGCTTACGGAAAGATTTAACTCTGCTAATAGAGAGATCGACGTAGATTTTATGTTTCCGTTCAAGACCGATTTTGAGCACTTGGTGGATACTATGCCAAGTTCTGGGTTGACTATATTGGGATTCCCATCTACACGCTAAGAAGCAGACGGATTTTGAAAAGAATATATGAATGTATTTGTCCTAGGTCTTAAACCTTTACTTGAAAATGATAAAAATAATAACGAAAGAGTAATCTTCACAAAAATAACAATTTTATTGTTAAACCTAGTATCCTGGAAGTTCTGACTGCTAAAGTTTATAATATTTATAACTCAACAGAGAATGCTCAAAACATGAATGAAGACGAAAAGCAAGATTATGAAACAGTGAAAGAAGAGAAGATATCAACAAAACTGGAATAATAATTCTCACTGATTTAACCTTGATTCGTGCACGACTTTACACGTGTCCCTAATTCTGACATTAAAAAATATGAGAGATGTGACAAAATTAGCGACATATGTATGTGACAAAAGTCTTGCCTTCCATTAAGTAGTACAAGCAGTAGGTAACATTATCGCAGAGTCAGGTATTCTTATCACAATTATGTCAGGAGGTTGATAAATTGTGATAAATATGTCACTAGTACATGCAAAGGAAATCACAAACAATAATCACGTAAATATTATTTTGTGAGGATGTTCGTCGAGGTGACGACAAAGGTGATAAAAATATTCTAGAAAGTAGCTTAAAGAACGCACAGTGATAATGATCTAGATCTCCTATAAAAGTCTCATTCATCAATATCTCACTGCTGAACATGATCCACGTCAAAGAAGAAGTTATCTGTGGCGACATCAATAACGCCACAAACGACAAACGCATCGCATCTGACGTCACGCAATCCTACATCGCCCAAGCAGCAAGAAGTTGTTATCTCTGCAAGATTAGGATATACACAACAGCTCAATAACAACTGTCCTAGGTCTAGCCCACCAGCCACAAACACTGTCTGGTCGGAGAATTTACCCAACTCAATAATACGAAAACAAATGTTGATATTCAGCTCGACCAACATTCAATGTGAACGGCGAGATGGGCCGACGATATTGTTGCCATCGCGGGTATATTATTCTGCACAGGCTGGCACAGGAATGTGGAGCTTGGCACAAGCAAAGAGACCTAATACCGAGCAATGGATGAAGTCGGGCTGTGAATGATGATGATGAATAAATGCTAACATATTCTTTACAACCTAAGTTGGCGATTGCAGCTTACAATACCGAAACGTAAACTTATCGTCTTAATGTAGTTTCACCACCCACTAATGAAGTGACGTAAGCAGTTTCCACCCAACAGGTCATAACGACCTTTCAATACAATTTGATTGATGGATTTAATCCAACTATCGCGTCTCGCCAACACACGTTTGCGATAACAGAAATAATCTTAGTTATCTGCCTCGTTGGTGTAGTAGTCGAAAGCGGTCCTGGGTTCAATTCCAAAGTAGGGAGTGTTATTGGATTTACCCACCAGGACTTTCTCAGTACCAGTCACGGAGTCTTGAATTTGTGCCCGGTGGATGGCAATAGGCTCGATCCCTATTACATGGGACTTAAACATAACTGGCGAAATGGGTGTACCTCTACATAACCCTTCGGGGATTACAGGCGTGATATTTTGTTTTGTTATCTCAGTTAAATGCACTTATCTAGATATTGACTGGCGCCATTTTCTAACAATGATTTCTATAGATCGTATTGTGGTGCAGTCGTGTTCTCTTCAGTGAAGGTAATTAAATAATCATATTACTTGTTGTTTTCCGTTATAAGTAGAAGGTAACATATAAGTATTATGTGTAGTATGGCTTTTGTAGTTCATGGAGATCGATTTATAGAAGGTTAGACACTTAGAATGCATCAAATCTGATTGTCTGCTCAGTGGTAAAAGCACTACGGTAAAGACTTGTCATATAGATGAAATGGTAAAGTGTATGCCAATAAAAATGGTGTAAAAAGGAGGCTTTTGCAATGGGTTTACCTATGCTTTAGATGATGATGATCTGCTTTTGGAGAACCTCTTTGTCTAAAACCATAAAGCTGGCAAAACAAACACATTAAAATTTTTGAGGAAGCGGTAGTACTCACCTACCTGTTTTCATGCAAACACTAAGAAAACATTTTCTAATCGGAATGCATTTGAATGTCTACCATAAGGATGCACTCTAACTCTACAACAATTGCTGTACCTAAGAGCCCATGCATATACAATGAGGCACATAACAGTTCCATACAATGTAGAAACACGTCATTTCATTATACCTGTAATAATGAAAATTGCTTTAACTGTGTTAGCTTCAACTTCATGAGTTTGTCTTTCAGTGACTCTGTTATGTAATATAGTGGTTTAGAATGACGTGGTTAGTTTTATTGTTTGGTTTATGTTAGGCTGTGGGTAGGCAGTTCTATTGCCTAAGATGGAAGACGTCTACAAAAGCGGTATGCTCTGGTTTTGAGAAAGGTCTCTTTTTCTCTTCTTGTATTTGCTACCTAGCCCGTGTCATCGATTGAATTCTCATCGGCAAAGACTGGCTTTGTGTAATTTTAAGTCCATTTTGATCCCTAATGTAACCTCTTTAGAAGATAAATCTTCGAAAATTCTTCCTTGGAAGAACCTACATACCCTTACCTACCCTTACTACCGTTCCTAGTTCACTTTCGTCTTATGCAACTCTTGCTTTCATGTCTCTAGATCCAGTGGTGTGGGCTGTACGTTGCCTGTCAGAGACTAAATGACTTTAATTTTTCTTAAGTAGATATTGCATCGGTCACAAGGACTAGGATTCCATTTTATTTATTCATTGAAAGCACAGAGGCACATTTACAACAATAGACATTTTCTACTAGTAAATCTTTGTGTTTTTCATCTTGTACTTCTATGCATGAAGATACTGTAGTCTCAATTTCCATCATCAAACTTGTTCACTACAGATTAATTCATTATATTATATTTCTCTCTGCATTCCAGGTGTATCTCCAGCGATTTATCAACACTTCCATCAACACTGTCTGTTATCTTAGCGATTACTTCACTGAAAGTGAATCTTATAAAGATAATGTAATTATGTGGGCTAAACGGATTTTTCCATTAACTGGTTTTTATATAATTACTACTTTAGAAACGAAGACAAAAGGAAAGAGAATATTTTAAGCATGTTTGGAGTAAACAGCCAATTTTTAGTAATTGGAGAGGCACCACAAGAAAGAGGAACAAAAAGCTCATCTTATATTTCCCGTCTTTTGCTGTGACACTTCTTATTTCCCTAGTTTTCCCAACTGTAACGGAAGTTAGGCCACTAAGTTACCGTGAACACCATCAATAGCCACGTTCATCTACTGTACACAATATGTCAATTGCGATTTGGTGGACACTCAATGGCGAAGTTTTGACGGCTCAATTAACTATGCTCGTTGTTAATTGGAATTCCAGTAGGTACAATTGTTTTGCGTAGTATAGTATTGTGAATAGTTTTCTGACTGAAAAAGTAGAATGAATAGAATTTTATAATTGGTAGGCCTTTAAATTATTCTTTTGAAAAAAAGTTTTGTTCATATGATCATCTTCCTAGCCAAGTATGTTGAGGTCGACTGTCAGTCTTAACGGATACAGCCGAATACCAGTATTATACCTAGCTTTGGTAATATCATCAACGATAAATTCGCATTTCAAAAATGAAAAATATGTTGAATTGAGTTGGCTCCAAAAGATTGCGCCATTGTGAGTAATAACACCAACGTCCATCAAAAACTGATCTATTCATTGAATGAAATGTAGATATCAGAACCCAAAAATACAAATGACAAGATTGATCGAAACGTACTGGAGAATACAGAAGATTAGATCAAGATATGGAAGAATAAAGTAAGAAAAGTTGTATGAATTCTTACTTGTCATACAATCTTGATAAATAATATGTGTGAGAATTCATAGTTTGAAAACTATTAACAGCTGTTTTATCTTATGGGTATGATAAATGATAAGTTTCATCTAAATATAGTTCCAACTAAAGACACTTGTGAACTTTGCTATAACGGAGAAGACAACAAGCATGGTAACAAAGCAAACTTTTGCAATCGTTGGAAGATTCATTAAATGTGCAATTGTGCATGACAAAAGAGACCATGAAACCTCTATCAAGTATCAAGCTTGTGGTCCTCAACACTATACAAATAAACATGGAACAACCATTTAGCTATCAACATATTGAAGAAATCAAATCATATGAAAGTTTTAGAAAACCTAATGAAGACAAAGATACAATTAACAAGGACCTAAGTTCCGAATATGATATTCAAAATGACAATATTTCTACATTTTCTAATAAGTGGTCTCAGTAGGACACAAATAAAACCGGTTTAACCGATTGATAAAGAATTGACAGATGAATGATGATAAAGATTATGACTGTGACTGTGGTTTTCAGCATGTTTTAGTTCAGGAGATAAATGGTATTTGTCACGAATTCGCAATAAATGTTGCTCGGGGATAAAAGGATGAAGCTGAAGCGATATAGGTTTATATTTAGATGTTAACAGTAATATGATTCTTACATTGTCAGAATAACAATATTTTGTTATTCATGATGCTATTTTGGTTTTGATTATGTTTGCTGTATAGCGATTGCAAATGTTTACCTTTAGGTATTTTAACCAAAAATAATGAAGTACTTTGAGAAATTTATACGTTTTGACTAACAGAAAGAAGGAAAGCTGAACATTCTGGTTCAAAGGCTGGGTTTGTCTTGTACTATCTTGAGCAAAATAAAGATAGAATTGAAATGAAAGAAATCATCGATGGTAAGTTAAATTTCATTAATTGGAATTTCACTAACTGTCACTGTTTAATATTTACAGTTACAGATTTGGTAATTGAAAATCATCAGACGACCTAAAAGATTTTATCGGTCAATGTCTATTTACTACGTGTCATGTGACTGAAATCACGTGATAACCACAATTACTACTCAGAATTGTTTCATTGCACGTCATTACTCTAAACACAAACTCGAAAACGCATTTATTTCAATTAGACCATTACGGCACTTTTGAATGTCAAAAAAAAACAAAAAGAAGCGAAGCTACAGTCCCAGTCACAAGGCATGATAACTTGAGAAAGTACTGCAGTAGCACATTCTAAAGCGTCTCGAAGATCTCTATGGAGAACAATGGGCAAGAAACTCCATGGACACTCTTTTAAATCAAAATACTACTTTGGGCGTAAACGATTTGTTGTTTTAAACACTGATTGAATCATCAAGGCACAAGAGACATAGGATAACAAAGGTGAATTGATGGGAAATGAAACAGTAACACTTGATTATGAGCTTATGCAAGCATACCAGTATCAGCTTATAATTTATGTACTTACGGCTGGGACATACCAAGCAAGCACAGTTGGTACAACTAACGCCAGCGATAAAAAAACACTGTTGCCTATACTTATCATAATTTTTTTAAGTCAATCAGAGCAAGTCAACTAAAAAGCAAGGTCGAAAATATTTTGCAAATAATGGGTTTTTAGATTCAATTGACGACAAAAACCATGACCGTTATTTGAGATCGAATTGATGATAAATGATTAGAGGAAAAAATTAAAGAAATTGGTCAAGGTGATGCTATACAGGCCAATGATGATTTCGATATTTTTATTATTGTACAAATCAGAGCTAACAACGCATAAACATAATCAGCTTACAATGTTCCCACAGCTGGTACACAGGCCTGCTCTCTGTGCGAGAGAGTGGGCCATAGCTCACTGGACCCAAAGCGGGCTGATGGATAGTCATGGTTATACAGGTAAAAATATATCGGGGTTTTCTTATTAGTAATGGAAATGAAAACCAATGTGTGGTTACAGCTTTCCTTAGTGCGTAAGTGGCGGTAAAAGCCAGGTGGCCGACACAGAATAGGTAAGTTTTCGAATCTGTTACCTAAGTTACTACAAAAGATAGGAATTTAAAATAATAATGGACAATTAGTTACGCACATGTAGGTCGAAGCTATTCAATAGACTTTTGTTAAGTGGAAATTGCATTCTGCTCTCATTTAGGATATTTAACAGTAAAATGATATGACGGTAATGGTATAGATAGTATTGTAGGTCAAACATTTTGAACTTAAACTTGCAATACCTCCAGAATCCATAAGAAAAGGAGCGCTAAAATTAGGAGGACTATAGTCAATGATGATGATGGTGATAATCAAAGAGATAATAAGGCGGAAATTAATGCAAGAGAACATTGAGTTTTTAAGCATGGCGGCAAATTAGTATAGGGTATTAATTAGCAATACTAACTGTGGAGAGGTGTCTTAATCCATTAAAAGAAATGAAATGATTAATACAATAAGTAACAAAAAATAGTACAGCAAAGTAACCCAACTAAAATGAAAATAAAATACTAACTAATGATCAATATATAAATGTAGTTGTAGCCAATGATAAGATTGCTCTATATTAAGCACAGGAGTAAACAGGTAAAAAAAACATAGCAGATGAATAATAAACAAATAGTACATTTAGTGGACGAAACGGTGTCAATAATGTTACTATAAAACGAGACAATGGCACAGAATTTGTAACTAACCACCACAGAATTTGTAACTAACCACAATTACATTGAAATAGGTATTTGTTGTGTGGATGATATTGAAAAGATCAATTGTGTATTGTTGTGTCATCTAGAGGATTTGTTTGTAATGTATGATGCGTGGCTTTATTTGTTTGAATACACAGAGGTATTAGAGGTAATGCCCTTTTTGGGAGACGTGGTAATGACTGAGTAGCGTCAGTTTGGTTTTCGGGTTTTGAAACATTTGAGCAGTGAAAGCTGTCAAATATTTCTGATATAGTTGATATTTATGATACAGTTTTTAATGTATGATTGCTTTTGGTGATACCAAGATGATTTTAATTGAAAATTTTGCTAGTTGTTGTAGTTGTCTCGAATTCACGACTGTATCCATGATGAGAGAGACATGCCTATGTCTGTCTTCAGGTCCCAGGTTATAAATCTGTTCAGTGATTTAGGCGTGAAAAGGTAACAGGCAGACAGAGATTGACAGATCGACAGTTACTATCGCATTTGCACGAGTTATCTTAGGAAGTATACGTATTGCGTATGGATTATTTGTAAAACGAGAGAGGAGTAAGAACCAAGTTAATCCACACAATATAATAAAAATGAAAGCGATTATAATTTAACCTAACTCATGATAAAAAATGTTACATCGTAAGTGTAACAGGCAAATATTTAAACAAATGACAGATAAAACGTGTTATAGGCAAATAAATAGCGCTCCACGATACGTCTAGATAAGATAAATGCATCTGAGTGATATGCAGTTGTAAATTAGTCAGATTTGAGGTGAAGCAGTAATATCATTCCAAGTGTCGGTTAAAGCCATTATGTTTAAGTGTTTGTTGTCACTCTTGCCATTAGAAGAGGTGTCATAATGTTGTAGGTTTATACTGTCATCAGCGACGTAGAAGCTTAATTTTTTAAATGATGTTAAAGATAGTAATTTGGAAACGCATTCTAAATCCATTAGAGAATCTAAATTGATGATTTACTAAAGAAAATGATATAACGAGATCTGTAGCACGGGACGAATTGTAATAACTACAACCCTACCTAGTACCTATAGATATCTAAGAATTGACGATATTTAAGAAATTTATCAGCTGAATGAGGATTACCGCAAAATTGAGTTGGCTGGCAGGGCATTGGTGTATATGTCCAGCAGTAGCCTGATGATGACTGATGACGACGATGTCATTAATTTAAAAAAGGGAATCTTTCTGAACAATTTCGGAATTTCTTACATAAATTTTGTCATTCAGAATTTTCGTTTTTATCTCTCTTTGTGTGTTGGTGAGGAAACGTATTCTTATCAAATTGAGCATAGAGTTGAATACTAATAACTTCTCTATAATAGAGAAGATGAAATAATATTGCACGAATACCTTTGGAATTTTAATAGCCTGATGATAACTGACGACGATGTCATTAATTTAAAAAAGGGAATCATCGACACGACGAAGAAGAAGATCCTTTTTATCCACCCTTCAATTAAGTAAAACCGACCAGAAATTATCAAATTTTCACGTCGTTGACGTGTGGCTACCGAATAAAATGTTTGTGATGTGTTTTTAGTTTTAAAGAAACGCAACTAAAGATAGACAGGGTTAGTTGCCAGATCGTCTGGGATCAGACAATCTAGACAGCATGTCTAGATTTTTTAGCGCTTGCATCTGATGTTGCATCTAATTATCCAGAAAATTGTTCCTCCCGAAATAGGTCGTACGAATTAGACTATGAAGATGATAGAGATAGATGAATAGATAAAAATGATTTGACAAACGATTATCATTGTGACCAGGACTAGATTTATTAATAAGATACGTTGTATAATATGAGCGAAGTCAATAACCTCATGAATGTTTTTTTAGGTTGACATAGTACTGTAAAATGAGTACATTCTCTTATAAATCATTCGTTGGAAAACCTGACTCACACACATAACCTAGAAAACATGGATATTACAGAAGCATTGATACTTTTGTTTACATACAATGAATCAATCACTTCTGGCTACTATTTCCTTTATCAAGCTGTTGTAACGACAAGATTCACACTTCAAGTAATTCATATCTTATTGTTTTA
Source organism: Eurois occulta (assembly GCA_950022335.1). Lineage (NCBI taxonomy): Eukaryota > Metazoa > Arthropoda > Insecta > Lepidoptera > Noctuidae > Eurois > Eurois occulta. Next base: position 12,491,878 of record OX465502.1, read on the forward strand.
TGTTTATATTGTGTAATGAAGGAGTGAAAACAATTACAAACACTACTGAGATAAGAGAAGTGGGATCTCGTGTTTTCAGTTCTTTTTTTTTTTCAATTATATCGTTTACTTGTTCTACATTTTCTTCATTACTGTCTCTTCTAAGCTTCAAATATCTGTTGTTTCATGCAATATAACTAAACTAACCAAATTAATAATGTTGGAAATTAAGCGAACTCGAACCTAAGGGAAATAAATAATTGCGGAGGTCATACTTTGATGCGCCTTCCATGTCTACAAGATTTGTGATGAATAATTCAATTCGTATGCGTTTCGACGACCACTGGCTTAACGTCAAATAAGGTTGATAATTTTGTGTTCTTCAACTGTAGCATAACTGTGGCATAGCCAATAGGATTAGAGTCATCAATGACAATGAAAAGCTATCCAGGAAAATTTTAACTCTCTCCCTGGTTGACTCGGAAGTGCCGTGCTTGAGCGACGCAGGGGCCGCCTGGAAAGTGACTTGCCCGGATACGGATCGGCCCGATAACCTGTTTTCCCAGAGACAGTGGGATGAGCCGTGCTGCAGGTTGGTACGGTATAAACTTCTTAATACGTCTACCAATACTGCTGAGCGTGCCCGCTTACTGGCTGTGGGGGAGTGGGAGTTGGGCCTCTGGCTTCAGGCACTACCGTCACCTAATGTAGGCAATATTTTAGGTGACACAACCTTCCGGCTCGCTACATGTTTGCGATGGGCGCTCCTTGTGGGGCTCCACATCGCTGTCAATGTGGTGAAGCAGTCGACTGCCTCGGGCACCATGGCCTTTCTTGCAGTAAGAGTGCAGGTAGGATTGCGCGGCACGCTAGCATTAAAGATATCATCCGTCGTGCTCTTGTCACCGCCGCGGTACCAGTTGTCTTAGAACCCAATGGCTTGGCACGCGTCGATGGGAAGAGACCAGATGGTATGACCATCATGCCATGGAAGTTGGGTGGCGTCGACACCCTTGCGCTATCCCATCTTCCTAGCATAGTGGGCTGTGCTGGGGCGGCTGCTGCAGGTGCTGAAAACCTCAAACGAAGCAAATAGAATAATTTAATTGCTAGTTATGTGTTTGAGCCGTTTGGGGTTGAAACACTAGGGCCATGGGATCCGAGTGCCCATCTAGTATTTCGGGAAATCGCCAAGCGGTTGGTCGACTCTTCACGTCACCAGAGGGCGGGCCTATTTTTTGGCCAAAGAATCAGAATTGCCATCCAACGTGGCAATGCTGCCAGCCGTCTGGGCATTTTTCCTGTTGACAGCGATGCAGACGAATTTTTGGACGCCCTGTAACACTTTTCTACTTGTACATATTTTTATTACTATTATAGTTTTGTAGTTTGTATAATTTAATTATCATGAAAATAAACCTAATTGGATTCGAGTAATATAAAGATAAATGATTAGTTTTACTTAAATCCGGAACTCGAATTCAATAATTAAATAACTAATGTCACACTATTTAGTACAGTTACAGATGACAGGTCTTAATTTCAAGGGATAGCTACGGTTGTTTCACGCTCTTCAGGTTTGACGTTTTAGCGAGGTCATTCGTCCGCCACAATCAGTTTTATCGTGACACGAGCTCGGCCGACAGATTTGAAAATGTATACTGTTTATCGTTATCACCCATCGATAAAAGGATTTCGAAGATTTTGATTTTGGGTAGTTGCTGCATTATGTAACACGTAGGTATGTAAGCTTTTCATTGTAACGTGTTAATTAAAAGGATTACTTCCATGTATACACTTCGTTTTATCTTTCTGAACAATGTCGGAATTTCTTACATAAATTATGTCATTCAGAATTTTTGTTTTTATCTCTCTTTGTGTGTTGGTTAGGAATTCTTATCCAACTGAGCATAGAGTTGAATACTAATAACTTTAATATAATAGAGAAGATGAAATAATATTGCACGAATTTCTTTGGAATTTTAATATCCATTTCAATTTTTCATCACTGTAGCTTATTTAACAAGGAAGCATAACTTTTGTTACAGAATTTCTAAAAACTGAAACGAATTCATCGACCTCAAAGCTGAAAATGATGAAACTACCGAAATACTGACTGAAATGGTAAAATAATCAGGATACCTGAAAGACGAACATTTTGTAAGGGATTTGCGTTTGATAAGGTCTGACACAGTTATCTCAGAACTTAGACAAGTTATTGAAGATGGAGCAGTTATTTCAGTGATAAGCTGTCACGTCTAAGACAGATGCTGATAGGAGCACTTTCAAGGTAACGCGACTGTGTTCACAAGTCAGATGTTATATTTATGAAGTTGACAAATATTTTGTAATATATTTTTGGTGTGAATATTTAGGTTATTTAAGATTAAACTTTGGAGATTTTAAAGCTCATAAGCTTTCGCTATTAAACGAAACGATATTAGAGAATTTATTTAATTTCCGTTGCCTGTCTGTAGGTCTATTTCTTTGCCCTTCTCTTCAATCATGGCCGGAACTGTAATGAATGAGTTTACAAATTACTTACTCGTAGAACACTGTCACTACTCTAGTTTTCTATACATTTTTTGTGTCTCTAAATAGGTTTCTATTAGTTGCCATTACGCCATAGTTATGCAATAAATGATAAACAATGTTAGGAGAATTCGGAGGATGTTTTAGTTTTTTTTTGTCAATGATTGCCAAATTAAGTTCGAGTTATTTTTAGACTATAAACCGGTTTTCAAAGATGTATTTTAAATTTTGTTTTTAAATGTTATATTAGATTTAAGTTATTTTCTTTATTCCTATTTAAAGAGCACAATGAAGAAGATTACTGGAATATTTTCCGATTATCTACCTACAATGAATGACTTTGTGCAATTGTCTTTAACAAAACACTTAAGCTATTAAAAATAAACACTTGGCTGGGGCGCCGGGCCTATAATAATTAAGTGTAACAAGTAAAAGAGTGGCAAACAGCAATTAGAACAATAATTATGAACAAGGAGACGCTACTGATCGTAACATCGTTGTGGAATTACGTCATCAAACGTTACAATGGCGTCCCGGACAATTGTTGGAATTGTTACCATTTCAAATGTGGCATCTTTATTTCAGAGGTTCTGTATATTAGAAAATTCGCTTAAGACTTCGTTACACACAAATAGGTCACATTTTGTCACATTTGGTGTTCGGCTCGGTAAGTAGAATTTCAATGGTAATCATAATTGTATCAGCCGTGAACTTAGCTACAAGTTCTGCATTATCAGTCATTACCGTGCATAAGTTTTCTGATTACCATTTGCTGTGTGTGTAGTCTTTTGGTTACTTTTCCAGACAACAGTAGTCAATTCATAACTAAGTAGATTTTCTTTCCATTTCGATTTTCAATTGACTTTTTATTGAACAAAACAATTACATACTTCACTACTTCATTTCTTCTATGATATCAAAGCCTTTCAATCATAACTGTAAGAACACTTAAGGACATCACGTAATTTATCACTTCTATAGTGTGTAGTACTGTCTCTAAACTTATTTAACACTATTGTTTGTTTGTCCGACGTCACCAATTACTTGGAATGGGACTACCCTGAGAATATCTAACCAATTCAAAGACACGATGATGACTTTATAATGAAAACGTCACGTATTTCAATGGTTAAGAGTACTACAGATACTATGTGATCAATATATCACATTGACACATATTTGTGTGTCGTTGATGATGACATGGTACCGTGGTACAGCTTCAACGTCATTTTGTAATTGACTGTGCTGTTACTATCCTGGTTGTAGATTTTGGTGTCTCTGACTGGGCGGTTTCACCGGCGAGACATTCACATACAACATGTTGATATCTCTATTTCTTTCTCACACTTTTATTTGTTGAAATCTTTTATCTCTATCGTCCACATGTTTTTGAATATGTTTAATAGCGATTTGTGCCAGTTGTACAAAATGTACATGTTCTCTGGGGCTTGGTCTTGCTTTTCAGTCCTTTTTATTATCATCTACAACCTTATCTCCTCTATGCCTGTTTTTGGCTTATAGTTATAATGTCATTACTTTTACTGCTGATTTTCAACACAAGTGCGATTAAAATTATTGGTTCTCTGTAGCAGAGTATGTTTTATACAAAAAGTACTAGTTACATTAATTTTATTACGAATAACAAACACAAATGCACATACAAGATGGTGATCTACGTTATTTTTTCTATCGTTTTCCTCGTACGGAACTCCACAATGGTCTGGGTATTGTCGGTCAAAGTTTCGACTAATTGCTCTAAGTAGCGTGAAGCATTGAACGACGTCGCTTGTATGCTAATTCATTCACGTAGAATATTGCTAAAACGCATGGTTTTACTCAACTTGCTCAACTTACTATGAAAGATGAATTTAACAGACTTGCGCAGAAACGTGTATCTACAGATACACGCTTCTGCAGGCGTTTCTATGCATTGTACGGAATCCTTTACTGCAGGTGTGAAAATGTTTAAAGTTACAAATATTTAGGTTTATTGATGGAATAGCAGTTGATGTGAATTTGATTAGTTATTTAATTAAATGGTCATCAAGAATTCAATCTAACAATCTTCTTTTAAGGATTTTTCAAATAGGATTGTACATAAAATGAGTTTTTAAACAACGCTATTACTTCAGGAATCTTATAATTTCAACTTGATCTAAACACAATTCTATCCTTCCCATTTAAGAAAATGACTATAGTTTTAAGTAACCCTCATTACCTTACGTGTAACGAAAGACGTTAAAGGTCGCAATCAATTACACGACGATGAGCAGACAAGCATGAACGCGGACAAGGTTGGTGAAAAACTTGATGGCGGTGAAGACGAAACGGATAATACTGATGTTTCTATTTCCTTCGAAGATCTTAGTTTCACATGGGCGAATTTTGTGGTAAAATAATCTGAAGGAAGTAATTAGCACTGTCTAGAAGCAACAATTTGGAGGACCTGAAACGGGACAGAATTATTTGTAGTAGTAGTGAAGTTGGGTCGATTAAAGCTGTGATTCATTCTTAAAGAAGTACAAAGATAGGGACTCCTTGAATACTGTGAGTAGCAAAAGATGGCTTAAATACCAACTAATGAGTGCTAAAGCTTTTAGCAAACTTCATATTTCCTGAGTAGGAAGAAGGAGGATACTAAAGGAACCGAAAAAGAATTTTAGTGAGTTGGAGTGTGCGTAAGATGATATGGACGGAAAATGACAGTTTCTTACATTTGACGTCACCAAAGGAACAAGATATCTATGACGATAACATGGCAGATGATACGAAAGAGGTTGGGAACTGCCACGTAAACATACACAAATTATGTAGTACTAATGTGACGTCATCAAAGAGTAGTGAAATTATCACAATTTAAAACATTACCAAAGATTAAGATCTTTTTTGCCAGTAATAAGTAGGTTATATCTTTTCATTGATTATAGCCAAACAATGATTTATTAGTAAAAGCATACGTTTCCTTGATAAATTCAAGATTTGATTATTTGAAGATATGGTCAGGAAGCTTGTGTTTAGCAGTTGTTTTAAAACTTGTTGTTATCTACTCATGAATGATTTTTGCAAAATAATTAATTGAAATATCTGCTGAGGTTTTCAAAGAATATAACTAGAGTTTTAAATGGTAATTTTTAAGCTTTAGGTCAATGTAACATTCGTACTTATGATCTTGGAAAATATTTTGACCATAATTATCCGACGATTTGATTGACGATTATTAACCGTTGGACGGAATGGAGGGAGGCATTTGCCCAGCAGTGGGACAATATGGGCTAGCAACAACATTATTATCTACAGGTATTGCACAGATATCCTTCAAATCACAGTAATTTAAGAAATAACCACAATGGAGCTCATAAAAGACACTCATTTTTATTATAATGATGACAGACTTTATTATACAAATCTTGATAATAAAATTATGGCAGGTACTGAAACAGGAAATACTATAATAAGAGCTGTAAAAGGTTTTGTAAAGTGTACAGTTTTAGTGCGAAGTAGAATTGTACTAGTTTTTTACGAAAGAATATCACAATCTTGACACTATAAGCTTTCCGATAGTGCAGATTAAGTTTCAATAGTTAACCCTGACAAATATTTCGAAGAAGCTGAAGCTATCAATTAATCTCAATACTTGGTCTACGATATGACAATATCCTATGATAGCGGAATCGCTCAAAGGTGTATTGTTGTATGTAGGTACTTGAACAATATTGAAAGCGGTTAACTGTTACGTTAACATCTTTCTGACATTTCAGGGTTGTTCTACGACCGTCGTAGCAAGATGCTACGCAATCAAAGATGGCTACTGCTGTGCTCCCTATGTAAGACTTACGCTGAATATTTATAAGACGAGTCTTAGTATATGTGTGCAAGCATCCGATCTCATCAGGTACGGCATGTGGCCAAAGACCAAGACGCATGGGATATGGGGGACCAGTCCCATAAAAGTAAGTGCGCTTTTACAATCATTGGTGTAGAAAGTTTCAAGTAAATAAATAGTAGATTATTCGGGTTTTAGGATTAATCCGTTTTCATTATTTCAGTCATAAATCTACCGCCTTCTAAACTCGAACACAATTCCGTGATAGAACACGCAAAAGTGTAATTACGTGCGGCGGTGGGTATAAAATATCGAATGGTGGGTATAAAATATCGAATGGTAACTATTACTAGTTATAATTATTAAAATAGTTTAAGTCCTATAAGAATCAATTTTTAAGTTGATATGAAAAGTTTCGATATGAACTGAGAGCTTTCCAAAGTTGATGATACTTTACGAATAAAACCTTTACAATCAGCGAGGTGAATTAAATTACAGACGAAATTAACTACGGCTTATTGAAAATTATGCAACATAGGTAAATCAAATGAAAAATGCGTAAATAATCAACTGTCCCACGTGCCATTTCTATAGTAGGTATTTTCACTTCTACATTTACTACTTACTAATACATCCTTTAGTTTTTATTTAAAGTTTGATTCATGACATAAAATCTCAAAGTTGTGTACCATTCAGTATACCACGGACGACTCCAGTAGATAACTTGTCAGTCCAAGTGACACGACAAAAAAACTCACTCGCGTAAAATAGTATATTTGTATTGAAAGCACAACACTAGTGAATGAGGCATAGAGATGCGCTACGTCAATCCACGCTTGAAACCCGAGTGGGACTGATTACGGCGTTGCCATTATCGCGTGAAAAAAAAACACAAATAAAAGTCAACGCTGTGATAAACCGCAGGTATCGCCAGTCGAGGACATGCGGTGCGCGCGAACGCACGCATCTAAAACATTTTAACGAGAAGTTTGATTTTTGAATGAGGATTCTATTCTGAGGTTCGTAGTTCATCTTTTGTTTTTGGATTTAGAAACGAGTTTGCTTCTTTTATCATTTCTGTCTGATTTTGTTCTGATTTAAAAACTTTTTCTCAATGCCATTACTCAACAGTTTGTGTAAATACTTCACATGATTATGTTTTGAGGTCCGGATCTATGAAGTGTTAATGAGATGGTCGCGACAATAGTTTTAGATCACCAAGGCCGTTCGTAGTAATACTGTGCGCCGTTGTTTATCCATCTGGAGAAGAATCGCAAATACAGTTTACTCGGCTGCTTAATTTACGACGTTTGTTAGGTAATTACTCTTATCGTGCATTGAAGGAATTTCATTTTCATTTCAGCTTATTAGGTGTGCTGTTTGTGTTTTTATTTAGGTTATCAAGACCTCCTTTTCAAATCTGAAAGCATCGCTGTAATTTCTAGCACATATGATATTCTGAAGCAACCTAATTTTGTGCTAAAGCTTTAGTAAGCTTCTATCATGTTTGGAATTTAAGTTCGAAAACAAAATACGACTACTCATAGAAACTATCTTTCTACACCAAAACAGAAAGAAAACCACAAGAACAAGATAATCACGTAATAAGATTACGCAGATATAAAAGTAAATAAGTAATGGGATTGTTGAACGGGAAAGGTCTTCAAATGTCTCAACAGTAATTCTTAGGGTATTAGGATTTTTCTTGCGAGTGCCATAATTATTATCTTGAATGTTTTGTAAATATTTCTTATTAGGCGACGGAGGTTCAGGTGGAAACAGATCTAACATAGTACTTAATATGTTTGCTTAGTATCAAAATAGTAGTAAATTTAGTAATTTTTGTGTTTTTGTTATTAATAGACTTCACAATGGGAAGATTTATTAGTATTGAATCCTTAGATTGCTTTTAGATTTTCCTTTTTGACAAAGTCTAATCTGAATAATATTCTTATTGGTTCAGATGCCCCATCTAAATCACTAATTTGTCTAATGCATGTCTATGGTTTCTTAAAATGGTTGTCTTTTCCGACTTCGTCAATGATGTCTTAAACGTCTTTATGTGGACCCTTCACACTTGTCATCTTTTTAATACCAATATGACGGCATTACTGAATCTTTTTCTATTTATTTAAACTTCATGTACAATAGTGGTACATAGGCGGACTCGCTTTCTAGCCTTTTCCCAACTACACATATTGAGTTAGCTTACTGCTAAATGAGGTGCAGCTGAATACCTAGTGTATTACAGAGTGACTGCCTCAAGATAGCCATTAATAATAATTTTGAGCTTCTTAATAAGAAAAAAAAATCGTAAATTCTCGGTGAATTGAATAATCAGCAAGATGTTACGGTGATTAGTCGTCCTTTTCCGTGGCTCATGAATATAAACGTGCTGCACAATAGTGAGCTATTTGCGGAGACGCTCGCGTGCGATTGCGCAGTGGCTCACGTATAGATCGCTGTTAGGGGTGTCAGTTGTTACGGAGGTTTTTGTTTCTTTTTGGCAAAACTTTTGTTAGCTTTTGTTGCTGTCTGATTTTTTCTTAAATTTTTATAACTGTTAGAAGAATCTTCTCTATTAATCTAAATTAATTGAATTCAAAATGTACTTTATTTACAAACTACAAATCTATATAGTAATAAAAATATGTACAAGTATCAAAAGGGTTACAGGCCGTCAAAAAATTCGTCCAATTCGCTGTCAATAGGAAAAGTAACCCAGAAGGCTGGCAGCATTACCACGTTAGATAGCAATGCCGATTCTTTGGCCAAAAAATAGGCCCGCCCTCTGGTCACGTGAAGAGTCCACCAACCGCTTGACGATTTCACAATTTTGTTTTTTTCCGAATCTAAATTGAATTAAAGTAAGTAATTATTAAATGATCAGTCATTACTGGCTTCACATTCACGCATTTCATTGTCTAGTATTACTTATTATGAGAGTCCAAAAGTTGACTATATTCTCATCAATGAAATATTATCAAAATAATATTTTTGTTTCAGCCAGGGGTTTCACCTGATGATTAAAAATAAAACGATTACATCATGTTTTTCAAATATCTTCAAAGATTAAAAGTGTAAGTAGTAATTGCAAAGTTACGTATCATATGTATTTTGACAAGTTGCTCTAAAGCAAAGTACCTACTGAATTTGATGTAAAGAACACAAGATTGATCTAAATATAAAAGGGATTTATTGGATAACAGCAGAGCAATAACAAGCAGACAAAACCAAAAAGTGGCATATAACGATACTGTTCCGTTTACATTTCTAATACTAGTACTTTGTCTAGTCCCGCAGCTACAATCATCAATTAAAGCTCATAGTTCTTTTGTCTAATGAAATCGTGAATGACTGTTTTCTTTCCAGTTCCTTCAGACTTAAATTCAATGGCCAATGGCGTAACGTTGAGTGAAACTTCACCCACTTTTATGACGTTAATATAAAAATCATGATAATCGTGATCTTTATCACTGAGTTTGTCGATGCTTGCTGATATTTTTAGGTTATCTTCTACAGGTGTGCTTCTAATTACACCTAATGTTGTAATGTTGTCGTAGTCTTTTTCTACGTCTTTTTTTTCAACATTATTGTCCTTCTTGACTATTTCTATTTATTTATTTTTTTGTGTTTGTAAGATTATTTTTATTTATATCTTCGTCAGAACTACATTCGTTGACCAATTGAGATTCACTTGCTAGACCTCAATAATTCAGTAGATTCAAAACCATGACCTTTGCAGGTTGATCAGGGGGGCAAAGAAAACAAAAATGATTTGTAAAGTGACATGGATGTAAAGGTTACATTTTTTAACTTCGATTTTTTTAAGCTACCTATAAGGCTGCTTTTATAGTCACGCGTTTCAGCAGCGCCGTCGGAGTGCGCGCGCTCGGATGTGTATTGGGGTAGTAGTAGCGTTTCAAATTCGCGCGCTTGAGCAGCGCCGTTCGGTGTTCCTGTTCAACAGCGCGCTGCCCAACGGCGCGTCTAGCGGCGTGACTATAAAACCAGCCTAATGTTGTAACATGGAGAGAAATTCATCCAAAATTGATAATATTTAATGTTCAAATAAAAAAATCGTGAAAATCGTGATAGAATCTGTTAGCAATGAATACGAAAAGCGCGTACGCGTCGTGTGCCTCTAATTTGTAAGTCTGTATGTCACAAGTGAAGAAATCAAGGATTCGGGTTGAGGTTGGCAGATGTATCTAATGATATTATTAGCTGGTAACTTATGTATTGGATACACGTATTGGGAGTTTTAGGCCTTTTATTTAAAACGACGCTAAGATTTCTATTTTACACTGCCAGTTATTATACAAAGAGTAATGATGATTAGTGTAAATGTGGATGTATGGACAGGGAGAAAAAGAAATACATGAAGTGAATGATAGAGTGACAGCTATCAGGAAAGAACGGAGAAAAAAAATGTGTAACTCCGACCTCAAGTAACGTGGGTAGAAAGATGATGATATATCGCAACTTTCGTCTAGATTTACTTTCTATATTGTAAAAAGTAAATCTAGACGAAGTTGCGTCCTTGAAAATAAAGCTTTTGCTTTTCCCCGACAAATTAGCGATGTTAGCGACGTCTTTCAATCAAGTCCTAGCTGTACTTCAGTTTACCCTAGTCATTTCTTCCACGACAGTGAGAATAATATATTAATAATAGTGAGAATAATATAATAAATAAATTAGTCAACTGAAGTCCTCAATAGAACTTTTTACCTATTTCGTGACATAACCAAGTCTGTAGCAAAAATAAAACCTTTTATACATTGTCACGTTTGTGACATAAGGGCGTGAAACGGTACCTCACGCCGCGCCGCCATTGTGGCGTTAACATTATGTCAAACAGGTGTGTGATGTGTGTGTGTAGTGGAGTACCATCGGAAACTGTGGATGTTGCTTCAATTCCACCGAAAGCATCGTGGGTAGGTTGATTTTGGTACATGTGTACCGGTTGAGCATCTTCGTGATGTTGACTTTAAAGATTTATTTACGCCTGTTGTATAGTAATTAAGTAAATATATGTTTATTAGGTAAGTCTAGGTTTGTATTTTATAATCTAGCTGGACCATAGTCAGTCACCGTAACAGCAGGTGTCTTCAGATAGCGGGATAAATAACATTGTATGACTTAGAAATGAAAGAATGCAGTTACTGTCAATATTTCGAAAGTTGTATAGGTAAAAAGAACTATTTCAAGTACGTAGTTCTCTATTGGTTCTCAGTGTGTATGTAGGTACTAAGGTACCTACGTGAGCAAGAGAAGCGATAAATGATAACGTGAATGTTTGCAGGGCTTGTCAACCTGTTTAGTTAACGGAAATAATGTTATGGAACAATATCAGTCAGTTCTTTGTTGAGGTAAACAATTACTGCACAATACATGATAGTACTAGATTACAAGGTCAGTGACAGCCTAGAGACAGCCTAAAACGTGTAGGTAATAAATTTCACAATAAAAAAAATCTTGATTAAGTATCAACAAAAGTAGTTTTTTGCTCATTATTATTCAAGCATTTATATTGACTGCCTCGTTGGTCGAGTGGTCGGAAGCGCGATTGCTGAGCATGGGGATGAGGTCCTGGGTTCGATTCCCGGGTCAGAAAAAGCGTTATTGGGTTTTTTCATCAGGAATTTCTCAGTAGCAGCCACGGAGTCTGGACTAGCCTGGTTGGAATGGAAATAGCATCACTACCTATCAAATGGGACTTCAAAAATAACTGGCAAAATGTGGATGTACTATTAGGTACACCTTTGCCTTACTTTTCAGAGATTACAGGAGTGATGTTATGTTAATATTGAAGTTCTAAGAACAGACTCTGACAACCAGTCTTCTCAAGGAGTATCGTGTTACCCAGCAACTAGCTTGAGGAAGTACAGTTACATGGAGAGATCCATGTAAAGTACAAAAGTATTTTACATGGATCTGTCCTTTTGTTCAGCTGCACCTGGTTAGACTGGAGCCCGACCACAATATAATTGGGAAAAAGCTAGGCAGATGATGGTGAGTTTATAAGAAAAAAAAACAAAAACTATTAGGAAATTGGAGTCTAGGAATTTTTAAATAAAATAAGTAAAGATGGGGTGAAAGCTAGTTTAACACAGATTGCAAATTATGTAACATTCTTATAACAATGCAAGACAATTTCGTACCGAGTGAGATAATAAATAGGTGGTTATTTTTCTTAGTATTTTTACTGCAACACACTCAACAGAAATCTTTTCAGAAGGCTTTCTCGAAACAAGTCTTTTTGAGCTTATTCCAAAGATAGAGCACACTTCCTGGAAGTATTTTAACAGGTATATATGGTATGGGATGATGGTGGACGTTAGTGGTGGTGGTGTTTTTGGTTTTTGTTTTTCGAGATCTGCTTGAAGTCCCAATGCCATGCTACTAAAGTTTATGCCTTGAGTTTTATGAGAATTTTATGTTCGGACAATTTCAATGATTTAATATTCCATCGTATACATAGAGATACTACATTTGTTTTTACCGTATCGATGGCAATATAGTCGTATGTAGTATTGAGTCGACCCAAATATTGACTACAAGTTTGGCGCCTGCAGTGGCATCCATGATTCTACATCTACACATATTCATTTATTTATTTATATTATAAAGATAGTTATTGAATGGGACTTCTACTACTTTTTGCATTTCCAAGTAGGTATGTCCAATAGTAAATGAATCGTGTAATGACGTCACATGCGCCGGCGCCGTCTTCTCACGTTCAGGTAAATAATATTTGCCTTGTGCCATATTGTTCGCATCTTCTTATGAAGCTCCACTATCTCTGTAATTTATGGGGTGCGATACAAGTGTATGTATGTTTATTCATATTTGTTTCTTGAACATTGTTCTGCCGTTTTTTTATATTGTTAATACATAAGGAGTCTGTTCCGTCACTCCTCCTCCACTTAAAACACTAAAAGTGATTTTGAATCGGATCAGCTCATCGAAACAGCGTTAAAGAGTTGTCATGGTCAATATTTTAAATCAATGATGGCACTGACAGAGCTTAAACGTAGTTCAATTTTGATAGCATTCAGTTACATTGATTAAATAAATTATAATCTAGATCTCTTTATGGTTCGAGCGAATCGGTTTCTTCTAGGCAAGCGTGCTCCACCCCAGGCTGCATCACCGCTTCACATCAGTTTTGTTTTTATTTATTTTTTTTGAATGGCCTCTCGCAGCGCAACAACTCGCTAAGGTTGAAGCTGCTTAACCGGACAATCCTGTGGTGGCCAAAAATTACTTTAAGGCCCCCAGCCAGGGCTTACAAACTAAGGATATAAATTAAATGAGCAGACACTAAGGGCACCCCCTGTGGGGTTCGGGCCTAGGCTTAGTGCGTCATTGAGGGGACAACAAGGGTCGGGCTGGAGCTTCACATCAGGTGAGCGTAAGCCTATTTAGTACAAAAAAAAAAAAAAAAACCGTCCTAAGAAATGGCGAACGATATTTCTTAGATTCAGCAAATTTTCATACGTCAAAATTACTTAAGGCAGTCTCAGACTTATTTTGGGAGACTAACTTGACAAAACGACTATTGATTTTATTGTTTGAAGCAGACTCAGATTAAAATGGAAGCACAAACATCAAATGTCTCTACATACTTGATGTGATAATTATTCCGCGTAATCTGATTTAGAAAACAGGTCATGCTAAGTAACAGATTAAGGAAAAAAAATTGTAATAAATGTAATGAATTATTTAATTGCATAACACCTCGAAATGTTTCGAGTATTACTCTCGACACAGATGCAGTTATCGTTCAAAGAGAACGAGAGATTTGTAATCAGTCAGTCTGGATTTTAATCTTATATTTAGGTCAGACAATTCAGACTGTCAACTATTTTTTAAGACAATTCGTAAAAGATTGCACAGTTCGTGATAAGGTAATTCACGAGGAGACGTGAAGCTTTAAGTATTTACGTAAAAGTAACTTTGGTCGGTGTTTATACAACGGGTTAGGACTTTTTTGAGCTAAGCATTTATATTTATATCAGACTCTTGCTTCTCTCACCTAAGATTGTGCTTTCTTTTTTTTTTAACAAGAGTTTGTCACTTCAAATTTCTTCAACATTGATTTTGTGGGTTTTCTCCTTCCATACACATCTATGAACGATCGTCTCAGCTTTCAATTTCCATCACACTATCTAGCCGTCTTGTTTTTCATGCAATCCATTCAACGCTTCTTTGGTCTTTCTCCCCTACAGAAATTCATCAAACATCAGCATTCATGCAACACAATTAAGTATGGAATTTGATTGGAATAAAACAGTTCGTGAACACCCATATCATCTAAAAAATATTCATATTCTAAATTCTCGACCAAATAAAAATATGTTCCAGTTATAACGCTATTGTATAAACTACGTGTGTGTTATCTTATCTCCCGGAGGCTGCCAGATTGCAGTGATCTATCACACATCCCACTGACAGGTAACTGAAGTAACCAAGGCGCCATGGTTGCTGGGCGGAGATTTCCAATCATTATGTAACTGAAATAATTTGTTTTGGAATTATTTTCATCAATTTGCGTCGTTGGTCTGGTCGCAAGCACGACTGCATGAGGTCCTGGGATTGAAAGTGTTATTGGGTTTTTCCATCAGGAATTTCTCAGTAGCAGCCACGGAGGCAGGATTTGTGCTCGGTTGAAGGCAATAGGCTCACCCCCTATTACATGGTACTTAAATATAACTGACGAAATGAGGTGTACTAATAGGTACACGTCTGCCTAATCTGCCGTCGTGGCAGATTACAGGCGTGATGTTATGTTATGTAATGAAAGAATGTTTCAAGTCCAACGCGTTGCTTGTTAGATTTTGCCTTAGAAGGAGTATTTACGTTTAGTATGTTCGATTTTATGCTGACAACCAGTAGCGAAGGGTCAATTTTTGTAAGAGGTAAGCCGGAGTACATATCTTTAATGTGATTATATTATTTGGGTATAGAATACTGACTGAGCCATTTTGCAAAGGGAAGCCGGTAGGAATCGAGTTGTATGGAGCCTTCGCCACTGCTGACAACCGTCATTCTTACTTTTTCTTTAACTTAGGTTGAATCTCAATTCAAATCAACATCACCGAGAGCATGATCGGTCTGTAATGTTCCCACTGCTGGGACACAGGGGGTCTCTCTGTGATAGGGATTAATGTTACCGAGAGCGATTGCTGATAACGTCCTGAACTTGGCTATTGAAATATTAGATGATACTGTTACTGTAGATCATGGGCTGGCTCTGAGTATAGTTTATTTTTGCATATAACGTACTGTATTTTTCCAAGGCGATTGCTAATTAAGTACAATAATAGATTGAAGGTCTATTCAAGGCCAATTCACCAAACTTGCAACAAAAACTCCTCCTAAAAGTTTGTACCACTTAAATGAAAAACTTTGGATTGTTCATCATTACAGAGTGACGAACGAGGAAAAGGTCCAGAGCCATCTGATCCGCGTCCGAAGGTCGTGTGAACAATAACCCATATATCAATAGATGAGCCGCACGTGTGGTGTTGCTAGACGATTTGGTGCGACGGAATAGTTACTATAGTAGAGATAAGACGGAGCTGGGATGTGAATTCTGTTGATTATGAAACAATGAAAGCAAGGTGATTTGACAAGTTTAATTACCTAAAGGGCAATAGCTCTAAATCCTACTGTTATTGTAATAAATAACAATGATATAAATGAAGCCAACAAATATGACGACTTTCACATGGATGCGCTACAGAGTTTTGATTATGATACTGAAATTGGCAATTTTGAACAGCTCGAATACGAAATAGTTTTGGGATGAAGACTGCAAATTAAATAACGAGAAGTGCTCCCTATTAAAAACTGTACAATCAATTACTACCATTACTCCTAACGTATACGGAAAGCTTACCAATTAACTGTAATTCATAGATTAATCAGCGTACCTACCTACTTCTATTGATACAACCTCATACTAAGAATTACTTGAACTGTTTTCCATTAGACTAACATTATCTCCTACGGCCTTGGCGACAACTAATAAAAATAGGTCTACAACAATGGCTGGCAACAAATGAATTCTTAGAGTAAAGACCCATCCTTGACTATTGAAATTTAGCCTGAAAATTATAATAAAAACGTTGAGGCCAGTCTGACCTTACGTCGAACAATTATTTCTATGTAAAAACAAAGCTTATCGCTCCATTTAACGTTTATTGTTAGGATTTAACTGTTGATCTTTCTGGTTTCCGCGTCAATTAGGTATTCGTTTCTTCCATGCTTGGGTTAACGAACAATGAGGAATGTCCAAATTTGTTAGTTTAACCACATATGTTGTTCATTTGCTTCATTATCTCTCTCTAGGTGGTAATATCAGAGGGGTTGACATGATGACCAAGATAATCATTATCATCAACATGCTGTGTTACTTCTACTAAGTATTACTCTACGATATTATTATTAAGATTGGAGGAATGAAGATATGGAGAGGCTTATATTCAGCAGTACTAATAATAATCAAATTGTTACAACAAAAACTCTCAAAGCGATGACAAGGTTATTTTAATGAAAGACATGTTGGAACAGTAAGTTCAGCATATTTGAGCAGAAATGTTTCCAATAATTGCATTGCGCTAACAGAACCCGAACTTGTATCAATTTATTTATTACTTCACGATAGTTCAAATTCACCGGTTAACGCTAAATCAGATTTCTTTCGTAATTATTTTGTCATAGCGTAGTATTGATGATAAACTTTTAATGATTCCAACAATAAGATCGTGACATTTTTCTAGGTTCTACAAATTGGTAAATGCAAATTTTCTATCCTTATTAGCCTATGGACTAGTTCAGTACTCCTGAACATGGGCATCATTAAACCACAATAAATGGTCGTGATCCATATTACATTAATCATTCTTGGTGAAAGAATAGTTGATCAGTTTAAAGTTATTCATGCAAAGGATATTGAGAATATAAACCCATAGATATTAAATTGTAAAAGCTTAAAAAAATCTAAAAGAATATGCAGGGTGGTCTTATCAATGACGGAATCGACTTTTCTAGACTCAAACTATTACGAAGACAAATAAATATAAGTAAGTATCATAAATAACACTAAGAATGGAAGGGAATCATTACACCGGAACTAATTTACCCGTTAACAATACCAAGGTCGCGGTGACTGTTTAGCATTCAAGACACGGACGATGCATAGATTACTTATTAATTTTGTTACATCTTTTTGAAACAATAGCTTTCAGAGATGAAGGTGAACGTGAAGCTAAAAACTGTTACTAAAGACGAAACAAGATGAAATTCTGATAACGATATAGATATTTATTTATTCTGGGATATATTTACTAAAGCAAGAAGTAAAGGTAGAGAAAATCAAAGAAACGAATTCAACCTTGATAATTTCATAAATATAGCTATAGTCTCAACATGAAAACACGAAACCAAACGACCTTTACCATTTGTTCTTATAGCTTAATTAATGAATGAATGTCCGCGGAATTCTTTGAGAACGAAATTAAATCACCAGACATCCATTGATGGCATTTTAATGATGAAGTACATGGTAATCAACATTTTACGAACTTTAATAATCTTAATTGTTGTCATTTTATTACTTGTTTCGTGTTTAATGTAGTGTGCAGTGACACAATGGTTTTGTTTCCTCAATATTAATAGGCTTAGCTAGGAATCACACTTTGATGTAGACGAAAACTATGAACCAAGATCGCGCTAGATATCAATAATGTTCTCGAACAACAAACCAGCATTGTAATAGCATACCCGAAAAGTAAAGTGTCAATGATTATTTTATGCAAATGTTTCCATCCATTGATCAAACTGGCCAATTTGTCCGGAGGTAACAAATCGCCATCACTCTAATTGTGCGCAAACAACTCTTGCGCAAGTGATCGGCGCAAATCGGGGACAGTACTATGACGAAGGCCGTCGAAAGTGGAGTCATTTGGGGCTCTCGCTCGCAATATGTTACTGACGGTCCCAAACCCGTCAGGGGCAACGGGTTAAGATGCAGGTTTGCTCAGTTCGTTTTAATATATGTATTTCCTTGGCACTTGTCTGAGTGATAGATGTTAAAATGAGAGCAGCGTTGCGTGTGGCGAGTACTGGTTTATTGTTGACCTCTTCAACTGCGTATGTTTTGTTGTCAGTTGAGATTCGTCAGACATTGGAAATATGCTCTTGGATGAGGATAAAGTTATTTACGTAACTATTCAATACTGTACCTAGTACCTACAATTGATTCTCGCAATACCACTTGTAAAGTACTGATAACAAAAAATACGGTTGATATAATTGGGACCAGTTTTCAAGAGCATCAATAGATTATGAAACATAAGTAGTCCAATAAAGCAAATGATCACTGATTAATAAGTAGGTGCCCGTGTCTGTCTCAAATATCAATTGAATAGAGTCGATCGATACAATCACGGCTCATGTTACTGACTAGTCTTTATTGATACCCTATCACACGCTATATAATAACACAACACACACAACACAACATAATATAACATCATGACGGTTTTCCCAATGGATTAGGTAGACATGTGCCTATAGGAACCCAAACGCCAGTGAAGTCACAGTTGTAACAGGGGGCGAGCGAATCCAGACGCCAGGTTGCCATTGAGAATTTCCTCTTGGAAAATTGGAATAACTCTTTGCCTGACCTGAAAATAGGACCTAGGACCTCATGCTAAGCACTAGCAAGTGTGACCAACGAAGCATCCACCATATAATAGTAGTAAAAGAAGCATGATAAATCATTTTAAGATTACCGACAACTTGAGATTTTCGCATTGTACTTGAGTAAGGTAAATTACCCAGTTTGGAATTTCCAATGCTTACGTGGGCTTTGCATTTTAAAGGTAAATTTGTGCGTGATGACGTTATCAATTTAGGATTATTGAACGTTGTTTAAATTAGCTGTAGGATGATAACATGCTGTTTTGTTAATTACTAAGGTTGAGATGATGATGTCAAGTCTTCATCACGAGTGGTTTAGCTCTCACAGATAGATGTTCATTTTTTTCATTTTAGAATCCATAATGAAACAATAGTGGTGGGATATTCAGTTTTCAACCATGAGAGACCAACAAATATGTATCTGCGTTTTTAATTCATCATGATCATCGTCTGTCTAGCATTTTTCCAACTATGTTGGAGTCATGCAGCGATGCAACTTAAGATTGTAAATATTGGTAGTAATTTCCAGTGTAAAGAAGTTCAAAAGTAATGTCAAGGGGTATTGTTTTGCCCTGTAACTGGGCTGTAAAATACTGTATATGTCAGGTAGGCTGTCGTTTAATGTAAAATACTGGGATTCAGTAGCCACGTAGTTGCGAAAAGTCTAGGCAGATGATGATCAAGTTGCCTAAAACCTGCAGATGATGATGCAAAGAAAATATTATATGCTTTTGCCTATGGAAATAATAATTTCACCAGTACTTGAAGTGAGGTAATAAAAGCTAGTACTCGTTATTTATATCTCTTAAGTTATTGAGCCTGTCCCGGCATCGAACCTTCACCTTAAAGAAACCGGGCCAGTTGACAGCGCAGGCGCAGCAGTGCACACTACACTTGTTTTGTGCAATCAATGGTGCGTGCGGGCACACTGTTTGGTACGGTACGAGAAGTTGACGGATTGTGGCTTACTGATAAGAGGGAGTTTGAAAGGGGCACCGGTGACTGAATAATGAATAGTGGTGTAATAGGGAAGTATGGAAGAAAAAGCAGACATGTTGCGCCGACCCCACATAAATTAGGATAATGGCAAGAGAAAGATGTCCTACTGAGATACCAGATAGGATTAAATAAACATAATTATCTTTGAATTGTGATCGATAGTAAGGAAGTAATTGATTTAAAAGGTGTTGAACGGATAAAAATACTTCAAAGCTTGCCTAATGTTTTCGTGCGATCACTTTCAAAGCTGGTCTTAAATACTGTAGCAATGTCAATATAGTTAATAAAACTGCTACAGTATTTAAGACCACAAGTTTTGTACTACAATTCCGGATGCGTCCGATTCCCGGGTCGGGTAAAGTGTTATTGGGTTTTTCCACCAGGATTTTTTCAGTAGCAGCCACGGAGTTTGGCTTTGCACCCGGTTGATGGCTCGCCCCTTAAACACAAAAGGGATAATGTGGTGTGTGGATCTAATAGTATTAGATGCACCTCTGCCTAACCTTTCGGGGATTACAGGCGTGATTATGTTATGTTAATTCCAGATGCGACAATGGATCCGCGCACAAATCACTAACACGAACCGATTGTGACTCAGTGTCACCTAAGGCAGTTTTAACACTTAAGTTTCATTATGAATACTAAAGTCTTCTTTTTTCCAAGTTTATTTGGAAATTAATATAATTCTGGGAACAATAAAACATAAAACAACATTATATTGCAGTGTGTAGCGAGCAGACTGGACTGCTTGTGTGTGAATCGTTGCTGCAAGCTTTCCACATCGGTGTTGAGCTTGTAGCAGGGATTCTCATATCTTTATGGCAGTGTTAGGTTTAGTGTGTAGGTTAAGTTTACTAACATAGTTGTTAAGAAATATTGTTACTAACATACTTGAGTCCTGTTACTTGTAAATTAAATATAAATAAATAAATAAATAAAATGACGCACGGCAACGTGGCATGTATGGAGCGGAAACAACAATTGCTTAGATAGGGAAAACCTAAGTTTGATGATCATGTTTGGTACATAAACATTGTTATTTCGGTTAGTAGGTATTTATAACAGATAAATCATATTGGTGTTGAGCCAAAGTCCGTGAACTTAGAACAGAGTCCTAATCACCGACAAAAGAATCACAACATCAGTAAAACATTCGTAGATCCACAATTCTATTTGTACAAATGAAAATTTTAAATTCATGAATGTATTTTAAGGTACAGTTAAAAACAGATGAACCAGACCGTTAAAAACTTCTGTAGCAACAAAACTTATCAAAGCTAATTTAGATAATTCAATCAATAGTAAACAAAAAACAAAAAGAGCAAGGGTGAAGACAACGGTTTAAAAACATGAGTCTATCGTGTGATACCGCCCCCAGCTTTATCAAAAACTGTACTCATAACGTCATCACGAATTATGTTAATACAATAACATTGTTGTGATAAAAAGCGATTTTATCTGAATCCACTGCAGTGCGTACGATTGACACGTAAGAATCTCAATGCGGCATGGTTATCATAATTACCTCATTACTCATTATCAAACCGGAAACTGGTAAAATTGATTTTAATTTATCAATGATTCCGCCATTTTGATTACTTTCCTGAATATATGAATCGAGCGTGAAAATATTAACATGCGAAGTAACAATGGTAGAAATAACTTGATAATAGGTACGGGTAATTTAATATGCAATAATATCCATATAATTATAAGTAATATAAGCCGCCATTGGTTGTCGTGAGATATCTAACGACCATCCAATTATAGAAGACAATACTGATAATTTGCAAATCAGTTTTTTTTTCAATTACGCAAATAAATAATATATTAACATCGTAGTATTGTAACACACAACATTAAGTAGTATTTGAACATCCATCCACACTTCCTGCTTATACATCAGCTTAAGAGTTTGAAGAAGCTCTAAATCGCTGACAGCGAAATCTATTTCAATAATTTATGGGTTTGTAATGAAATATGTTCAGTTGTGAAGCTAACCAGACTCTGTGGCGAGAAAACAAACGCTTAACTCATTGTTTTGGTTTAACGGATTTTGTATAGTTTACTAATTGTGTGAATCATATTGTAAAAGTGGAAATGATGGAACGACCTTGAATTAGTTTTGATTTTAGGTATATGCAAGTAAGGATAATATTGTATTCCCCTTTATAACTACATGCCTCTGTTTTTCGGAAAGATAAAATACAAAGATGACTGAATCGTTTCAGCTTTTTGTTATAATATAATGTATACAAAAACCTCTACTTTTGCATTACTGTAACTAAACCCGTCTATCTAATCTGCATACATTATCGCTGTACGTGTTTAAAAGAATACATTTTCTCTCCGGTTAAACTTGATGATGTTATTCTTACTGCGTACTTGTAGTATTCATAAAGTGAACCACACATGTGACAAAATTAGCAGGTTAGTTAGTACAATCCTGAAAATATGAGGTTCACACAAATCGTGATGTTTGAAAACAGATCGTTAACGTATAAAGGAACTGCGCATTCGATTATAAAGTACTTTATGTTTGTGTTTGTCAAATTCTTGAATAGTTTACGCAGTTTAAAATATCTCAGCAGAATTTTGGGAGTTTTATTTTTGACAACAATATTGGTCTTAGTAGCGTACCCTGGGTGACTCTTTCGTTTGCGAAGCTATAAAATTGCAATAAAAACTTTGGAATTATCATTACAAGTCATCCTCGAGATAACTGCACGTTCTTTCTCGACTATCTGCAATCTAAGTACGAGTTGCACATATTTTTTCTATTTTGTATGCATAACACACTCGCTTGCATCTGCAAATTCTCAGTTAACGAAACTGAATTTCCGTGACCTAAATATTAAGAGGAAAGTCCTTGCGGGGTGAAACTGGGAGGTCAAAGTAATAATTATAAGATTATCGTCGGCTTCATCAAAATCCAAGAAGTTGTTACTAGTACAGGAAAATCGAGAAATCGTGGAAACCAGTTTGGATAAAATCATTTTACATATTTACCCTCAGATCTTCTCAAGCATTTGTTTCAATGATGATGTGGGTTATTATTTGCGCACTTTTGTATTGCAGATTTTTTGCAGCAGCCCAAAGAGTTTTTGGAACAAGATTAAAACTTAATGATTTGATCCAAAGAATATTTTTATTTGCAAACAAATATTATCCACTGAAAAACCACAAGTTTAATACAGACCTAACTACAGGTAGAAAAACTGTCTAAAGATCCTTTTTTATCCGCAAGAATCGACAGAAATCAGTCATTGAGCAAAGGTCACATCTTAATCGTAGAGTACAAAAAACTGATGTAACGAATTTCGCATTTTGATAATGGCTCAGTGGGACAGCAAAGCTGACTGAGATTACACTTAAATTCTTGTAAAACAATAGTTTCGTGCATACTAAGTTGAAGGTAAAATTGTAAATATGTCGTCGGAGTAGTATTGACGGTGAAGTATAAGATAGTGAGGAAATCTGGACTTTTAGTGGTCTGAAATCGTCTTCATTAATGTACGCGTACGCCCCCTCACCTGTAGGCCAAATATTGATTTACAAAATAGCCAGATTAAGAGTTTAATGAAGTAGTGAATGCAGACTTGGTTATCTCCCATACAACTGAGTTACAGCAATACTAATAGGTTTCTCAGTCAGCAACAGACATAACATAATGAACGAATAATGTGATAAATCAATGATCTCTATATTAAGCGTTCATTGTGTGTCTGTCAAGTTCTACTTTATAATACATTACACAATCTACAGTTATACTCAATAATACACTTAATGAATTTTTTAAACAGTGAATTAAGACAAAACGTTCAATTATTACCTTTTTGGTATATTTCGTTCATCTTTAAACATCCTCTCCTTTTTGGGACTTTTCAGCTTAAAACGGAATAATTGCAAAATTACCACTAATCTTAAATCCAAGATAACAGTCTCCATTTATGTTGGAGTTTCATACTTTATGAGCAAAAAAAGTTCAATCGTTTCAAGTTTGCCCTTGACCAGCGACACTGCGCTCGGAATGATTAATCAGTAAAAGGAACAAACAGAGAATTGCTTGTTACAGCTATTTTATTTTAATGGGAATACTCATGTAAAACTGTTCATAAATCAAAACAGTAACATTAGATTTAGGCGTCTAGATGGCGGCATTGTTTTCAGGAATCCCACACACCTTGAAAATGTTAGTGGTATTTTAATTTGTGCCTACATTCATAATTCTAAGAAAAACACTAATTGTTTTCGTCTCTGACGTCGACCGACGCCCACTGTGTGATGACATCGGGATAGACATCAGCTGGGTTTGTTAGCATGACGTGTACTGATGCAGATGCGTAGTTATACTCATCTACAATGTTACTACAATTTGGCTTAGATCGTCATTTGATCTATATTCACCGCTACATCGTGTGTGTCGTAGAAAATGCTTTTGTTATAACAGTGAGCAATGGATGTAGTATTTTTGATATTGTAAGAGAGTACAGAACTAATTAGAACTACATACAGCTGATTGCAGACCAGAGAATATGACACCAAATGCGCGACCGTAAAAGTTACTATAACACTAACCCCTAAAATCAGAAAAAAAAAACTATTACAAATACTAAAAAATATTAGAAAGTTGAAACGTACAAGAAAATTACATATTACGTTACTGAATAACATTTCGATAATGATTATAATTTAAAGACTTAAGTAATTAGTGTCGCCAAATACTGTTATCTCGTCTATCGAGTGTAATACGTATTATGTCAAACTTGTTTACAAATGGTACTGAGGTTAAGTCACTCGTGCCGACGAAGTTGTGCAAAAACTTGTGGTCATTGGACAACGTATTTGTATTCAGTTTTGAGAAGTCGATGTTATGTATCTTTTGGTAGGTATGTTTTTTCGTAAGATCATGGTTAATTCAAGCTCCTCTCTTTTTCTCGATACCGACTTATGTTTTTTCACAGTTAGCTTAGCTTTATTGGTAATAGCCATCATTGTAATAACCTGGCAAAATTCTATCCAATAGCCTTTCCCGTGTGTTTGTAAATCCGACATGGACGCATCAATTAAAGTCATATCGTAAAAGGACCTTTTTAACTTACCCTATTCGTGATGTTACTAGCAGATCTTTGGGTAATGAATTGATAGCTTCTATTATGTCAAGATCATTGCTAAAACTCCCGTAGGGGACAATAACTGAAGTGGAATTAATTTTACCAATTCTAAAGCAATTATCGGCGTAGCCTATTTGGAGATACCTGAGGCTGAACACGATATACCAATTAAATCTAAGAATTAACAATTTAATCTTCCATTGCAAGACCAAAGCCATAAAATAAATTAATAACAACAACTTATTAGACCAATGTTACCGAGTCATCAGTCAGCTCCGAACTAATCCTGCTTGCACATGTTTTGGTGTATGACAAGTGACAGGTTATAACGGTGACCTGCCAACCGTCAACGTTAAAGCCAAAGCTAAGTATTTATGACTACCCCTCATCTGTTTATCATATTAATTGAGGATTTTTAATGGTTCTAAATATTATTCTCTAATACATACTTTTCAATTGTTTGTTACAGAATAAAGTTGTTTGTGATTATGGGGTATTACAGCCAATGAAAAGATCAGAGATAGAAGATCAGAGACATCTTTCTATTGGTTGATATCAACGGATGACAGGAATAATAAAACTAGAATGTACTAGTTTTGGAAATCAGTGAACAATGAATTATAGCGTGGCCGCGTGGTTAATGTGGTAGCACGTGACGCAATGCAGCAAACTTTTGGAGTCAATTACCATACGAGGACAAACACTGTCCTTATATCCATCCACAAACTTTCTCCACTCACGCCAAACAATACATAATCAAAACGAAACTACCTTCATTCTTAACAAACACAATTTGCAACAACCAATCAGAGAGATTGCGACTATCAAAGTTATTGGCTTTTCCGCAACACAGCATAAACATGGCGGATTGGCGGCGCGGGCGCAAGTATTCGGCGAAAGCGCTCACAAGGACATGCGTACGCGCAGGGTGAACTGTGTCATTGACATCTGTACGGAATTTTAATATTGAAATTGTGATTGTACGGCTTTCGATCGATTTAAGTTATTGGATTAAGTAGTTGAGTGGCTTTTTTTTCGTTGCTTTATTTTTACTTTATGGTAAAGTATTTGATAATAATTAATCTTTAACTGTATGATGAGATACTGCGGTTCTGATCTGGTCACAGGTACTGATTTGATTTAATTTCATATGATTCTAAAATCATTTCATAAAAACGCAACAGGGAAAAGGCACTCGTTGTTATTGAATGTATTACTAAATATCTGGACGTGTAAATCATCGTGAAAATAGAATCCACAACCTGTAGCACAAAAATCGACAGGTCAGTCACTGCGCTAATAGACATTGCTACGTTTACCTGGAAACGACATAAAATGAACACATGAACAGCATATATCCTCGACTACGGTAAATAAGCAGGACGCATAAATCTTCTACGGAGCTCCCGGTCGTTAGTTGACGCCTTAACTGCTAAGGATCCACTAGCAAATCATACGCTTGATTGAAATTAGCAAAGAGGTTCATATGAGGCGGGTTAACAACCTGTGTTGCTTTTTATCGAGATAAAAAGCAATATCTGGTCTTAATGTAAATTGTTTGCAAGGCATTGGCACTGATTAAAATTAAGATGATGGACACTGATTAAAGTTGAAATTGTGGATTAGTAGACGATGATAATGATAAGAAACTACATGACTGCACTAAAGTACAAAGAAATTAAAGAAACCCATCTTAGAAGAGTCAGTGGTTACTTTCCTTCTTAGAGATCAGATGTAGAATTGATAAAACAATTTACTGCAGCAATTGATAACACTGCAAACTTTAGTAAATTTTGACAGAGCATAAGTCATAGAGTCTGCTAGGCCTTGGAAATAAATCTCATTCAGTAACTACGATAGACTAATGCCAATAAAAGTCACAAAGAAAAAAATACTGGTGTAAGGTCCCTTCGAATGCCAGATGATAGAGTAATAAAATATACATGCTGTTCAAGATAACTCTGCGGTTTTCCTCATAAATAATGAATATGGAGCATTTATCTTGTCACATGTGATCCTAGAGGCGACAATTATTTAACCTCATATTACGATGACAAATCAGACTTGAGAGAAATCAATAAAGCGGATGAATTCATCTTCGTCATCTGCTGCCCTTACTCAAATTTATTTGGGGTCGACGCGGCATATATTCCTCTTCCATAGTTCTCTATTAGTCGTCATCTCAGCAGTCACCTTCTTTGTAGCCATATCATCTTTCACACCGTCCATCTATCGTTTCCTTGGTCTTACCCCCGCTTATAGCCATCCACATTCCCCTACTCTCATCGTTATTCACACTCAAATTGATAGACAGATATTGTGTACTTAATTGAGAGATACTCGAATCAGTGTTCGATGAATTCGCATCCAGTTTGATTGAAACATCGGGCGCGAAGCGGATTGTTATCGAAACCGGTATCAGACAGTTGTTCAGACTTTATTTGTTTGATGACACGTGTGAGTAATACTAGCATCTGCAATATTACAAGAACAAATTTATTAAAGTTGTAATTTTCTCTTTATTTAATGCAGGATGTGTATTGTCGATTTCCAAATCTGGCTTAATCGAAGGACGACATTTCAGCCTCTTAAGTTTGGACAAGATTTGTATTATTCGTCCATGCTAAATAAGGTTTTAATAACATACAAGCTAAGGCACAAATTAAATATTGCAAGCGGTCACGGGGAAGCTAAGAATCATTTGCATCAACAATAGATAAATAAATGCAAAGATGAGGAATTCTAACCCGAAAGCAACTGCTCTTTCCCCGTTAAGACTAATCATCTTTCTTTTAACACTACCAAAGATAATTAAATTCATGTTATTTTGGAGAACGCAGACGCACACACAGCCAGACGCCATTCAAAAAACAATTAAGAAAATAAAGTTAATCAGGATTAAATCAACCGCCTTTCAAGTTATACTATAGTTATTTAACACAACACGTTTTCCTCATAAGTTCTACAAATTATTTCCATATGTGAAACGACCTACATTAAGGACACTGACTGGAATAACACGTCACCGTGTTATAAAAGTTTTTGTTGAGGGCTTGTCTTAAACAGCCTATAACGTCCCCACTGCTGGGAAACAGGCCTCAGGAGTGGGCTGTAATCCGCCAAGAATTAGTGGATGCCACATGATTTATTTAGGGGTTTGTCGACGTCAAATTATCCTCAAACATCATCGTCACCATCATTCATAGTGCTTACAGGTTTCAACCGGGGATTCTTTATGTCTAAAGTGGGTAAGCTACTTCGGGCATTCTTGTCTAGAAGTGATGGTGGCCTAAAAGTCTAAAGATGCCTAGAAGTGTAAGAGGTTATGGTAAGCGACAACGTGGTCGACAATGGTGCACACAAATTATCGCTATTATAAGAGAGAAGGTCTCAGTCGAAGATTTCAGTGGTTTATTTGTGTTCTTATAATTTAAAAGAATTATTGGCAGCATTGTTCCACCCACTGCTACATGCAGGCCTCCCCCTTTATGCCCATGACGCTTTCCTTACATAGTGTTCAAAAGTTAGTAATTGTCCGTTGTTAAACTCAGTTGCATGTGGAATTAGGTATCCTTTCACATTTTAAGACTCGGTGGCAAATATTTAATTTTTGACGACTGTTTGTAGGTCAGTATTAAGATCGTGAGAACGATCTGGTTAATTTTCTGAGTTGACACCGACAGTGATTTTAATTTTACATAAGACTGGTTTTTATTTAAATTTCTTCATTTTTTTTTGTTTTAAGCTAAATTGACCACTCAACTCAAAATTTAGTGGTTTTCTTTTTATTTTAATTTAAAGTGTTCCGTTCATTCAATGATGACTCAGGAAGTTTCTGAATTATTTCATTTTGTCGTTTATGTTTGACAACAAAACAAAATCTTCCGTAGTTACAAAAAAAAACCTTTTTCAGTAGAATTTGTATATTCCCGATTAAGCGTTTCCGTCGTGATGAGTCAATCAAAAACTATTTAATTTATACTTACATGTAGTTTGTCTGTTTTAATTAATGGGATGACGACTATTAGAATACCTATGTACATATTTCAAACAGCTTTATTGACAAATAAATTAGCGGCTTACTTTGATTGAAAATTACCTATAATTGAAACTTTCTACTTATAATATTTATTACCATTATACTACTAATGATAATTATTTTTCGAATCTAGTTAAATTCTTCGGTAGAATCAAAGTATTCAAGTTTCACATTTCTTCTTGAGCTTGTCTTACGACCAGTTTTCTTACAAGAAAAGCCGAAATAATAGTCGGTACGTACGTTTCTCAGACTATTTCCACCAACGAGCACCAGTGCAAACTGCATCCTTAGGCTCAAAGTCTACACCTCCTTAGATATAATTTACAATGTTCCATTGAACCCAGCCTCATATCCATAGTTTCCTGTGCAAGGGGAATAACGACTCCGACTCTTGCGCAGATACTGAGAATGATTCACTACATGGCCGACATTTATCTGTCGTGCAAGTCAAACTCAATATTTACACTCGAATACAATTTTGCATAGAGTCAATGGATTAGAGAAGAGACTCCTTCCGCACTCTGTGTGAATGCAGTGCTCCCGCCCAGACTATGGCTCACTTAGTGGAGTGTAGAAAGTGTCCCTACACTAGCATTTTAGAAACCTTAAAAACACTACTAATGCCTCATTTATCGTGGCCACCTTTTGCCCAAGTTTAACTATAAGACCTGGTCACCACCATCGATACAAAAGAAGAATATCGATTGGAAGCTATAGCTAATATGCAAAAAGACATCCATTATTTGCTTTATTCAAACATGTAAAAGAACACTAAAGTAGGAATATAGTAGAGCTGTAGTATAATATAGATACTATGTAATGTTACTGTAGGTATTAGCTTACTAATGGACACTACAGTTGTTAGTCACCCGACGTGGAATTAACCGAGCAAGCCACTTGCAAATAAAAAAGTGTAGAATTAATTTTAATGTTGCGTTCTTCTCATTGTAACATTGTCATTTAAAACAACTTTGAAGAGGATTTTGTAGTAAGAAATATCAACATGATATTTTCAACCGGCTAAAACACTTTGTTTATTCTATGTATATTTTTAAAGCTATACTTTTCTATGAAATGTTGCTTCAAAACAGCTCCTTATAGAAAACATAGAAACATAAATTATGCACACATAATGTTCAATAAAACCTTCCATTGTGGAATTTTTTGGTCTTTCGTGTATTATTTGTTTACACATATACTGTGAGGTCTAAATCTTCTGCGAATATGTTGCGACAAGTACAAACATTCACGGAAATATCATCATCATTGAGTTGTAAGCTATCCTCTGCTGGGTATAGGTCTCCAGCAAACTTCACCACAACGACCTATCTATATCTTCGTCCATCCAGCGGATCATCATCGTCGTATGCTTTCACAGTCACTTCAACTTTCATTGAAAAAAAAAACCATCAGCTTCATCACATAACGTATGTTACACATGAACTATTGCTATTAGCTATTACCCCACATATTCAAGGCTGACAATATTATCGTGAACCAGCTTTAGCCCGAGGCTTTAGCACACGGAGTCCTATCGCTGAGACATTATTATGTAAGGTCTTGTCACGGCAGAAAAATAATGTAACAGATTGAAGTATCATCCTGTACAAACCTATTACATCGAAATTAAAGTAAAGTAAGTTAATCGTCGAATAACATATGATAGTAATTGAGAAGTAGAACGGAAGAGAGGACGTGACGAATATCGATGAAGAGGTGTTAAGTTTAAATAAAGTCAATTTTATCACTCTGTTTATTAAGGTGTAACGACTCGAAATAGAAGCAATAAATTACGAAATAATTGTCAGATTACATTAGAGGAATTTTACGAATTATTTCTTCTAGTATAACATTTGAATTGGTTATACCAGTAACAATCTAGAGCAGGCCTAGCTTCCAATGAAAGCATGATGAGAATGTCAGAGACTCGCCCAAAATATCTGCCATATCTTGCCTTGTCTCAAGCTATTAATCATACATAACGTCTGTCACTTTCAATCTGTACAAAATGCTCTAAAAAGGGCACCTGACTTATAAACTTGAGAACAGGTTACAGATTATAATCAATTGTTTACACTGAGTAACTGTGGGTCAAGGGTAAAGGGAGGTCGTGCTGCGGAACTCTTAGGTCTAGCGCTGTGAGAATTTTAAGGGCATCAGATGGATTTTTATTGTCTGCAATGTAAGGATTCTATGGACAATAATTGAATGGGAGGTTTTATGGATGTCTCGTAAAGTGAATGCAATAAAATTGAAATGAGTGGTGTTAATTTCGATTTAGAAATTGATGACTCTGAAGTGACGATGATCAATCTAATAATTAGGATTTTTGACATTTTTAGGGGCTATTAACTTGAATTTTAATTTACTCATGACTTCAACATCTTTTCTTTCTGACAAATCGATCTTTCTGCAATAAAAGGAATTTACCTCGATAACCATTTTGGAACACATCCTTATAAAAACGTGGTCTAGCTTTCCAAACATATTTTTGTCTTCAAAACAGTTACCAATGTTACAATTTCTGTTATGATCGGTCATCGCTAAAATTAGGCTTATGTCGTTAGACCACAATCAAACCGCATTAGGCATCTAGTCATTTGAGTTCACCATCCTGCAATATTTTTTATTTGTTTTGATTTTAGATGCCAATTAAAGCTCATGTGGCAACTTGTCTCTGAGCTACGTTTTTAGATAGTAATTACATTCGTAATTTCCATTTTCTTTTTGATTTAGGTAGAATATTCTCGAATTGTTTTTTTTTTGAGCGTGATGAAAAAAATGTGTCTTAGAATTCGAGTTCTCCAAAATTCTAACGTTTTTAGCAGGAAATTTGACATCAGTGCCATAAAATAAATTCCCCATATACACAATGGGAGCAGCATTCGCTGAGACCAGGCGACGTGTGTAATTATAAAGCTAATTTAGCTTGTTTAGATAATTAACTGTTAACTCTAGTTGCCGAACCAAAATGGCCGGCCTGGTGTCATTTGGTAGCTTTTGATAATGTTGATGAAGCATTTTATTTAGTGGATCACGCATTCTTGTAGTGAATAAGTTTTTGTTAGCTCTTTGAAGTTCTGTTTAGGAAGCGTAAAAATAAAATATATCATTTTCTGTGTAAGCTTTTATGATCAACTATGTTGGGATTGCCTCCAATCTAATCGGATACAGCTGAATATCAGTCATTTACATGGACAGATCTGTTGATCCAATTTCCGTAATTCCTTGCTTCGCATATCCAAATACATTTCCCGTATTGATTTTTGAGTGTAAATAGTATAATTTCATGAAAAAATCTTTTACAAACCTAACCAAGATCTATGCACTTGACTGCATAATATTTTAATAACCGGCATTTAGCACTGAATCGCCACAATGAATTATAATGTCTCAGTTAAACAATGACTTACTTGTCGAAGTAATTACACTAATTAGAGAGCTAACAGCAAGTTAAACGGCAAAACGCCGTCAGTTTAAAAGTTATTAGCGTATGCATACAAACCTGATGATATGCTTGTGTCATTGACTGATTGGAAAGTCAGAAATGTTATTTGTAACGCTCGAATGGCTATGAAGATAATTTGGCATACATACTTTAGTTGCTAGTATAGTATTGTTGGAGAACGTGAAAAATTGCCTCTGATAACGGTAACGGGTATAAACTAACTGGAGAAGTTTAGTTGGCAAGTGTTAGAGTTCAGATAGAGACAGGAAAAGTAAATTCATTGATTGTAAAACTGTTGCATATGGTATTATTGTGGGTCAAGTGCAAGAAAAGCATACTGGCGCGGGAAACAGAAGAAGATGGATACATGAACTAATCGACATTCATATCTACTTATATAATGAGACCGTCAATAACAAATTCAGTTTACCGTAATTTAGGATGAATGCAACTTGTTGCAAAAAATATTATCGATCATGAAAATACTATTTGGATGACGAATAATTTATTAAGACGTGATGATAATGACATCCAACTGCATAAATACTTTATTAGAGTAGACAACATCTTCAGCCCATTGAAATACCTATCCTAAAATAATTTCATCAGAATGATACTACAAATTTCATAATTTTGTGTACTTATTGATTTTAATTCAGTTTGAAATTGCGATACGTTTATATCTTCACACACTTGTGTTTATATATTAAATTCTAGAGTTTATTAATATTTTGCGTTCCTGTCATAGTTTTCTCTTCCGGGCCATGAGAGATGTAAGCAGAAACGTGTGTGGTTTTATTTGCATCATTGAGATCACATGTTGGTCATAAATTCATAATTATAGTGTATTATGACGAGTCACTGGTGTAATGACAAGTTTGAGTTGTATTAGGTCTTATTATAACCTTATTTTTTTAGAAGGAATCGTCTCATATTTGTCTGAAGCTGTTTTCTTAGGACTCAGTTCATGAAACCCGAGTTCCTTAGGTTTTTTGTACTAGTCTTCGGTGCCTTTATAATCTTGTTATTTAGTTCGCCGAATGTTTGTATCTATTGTGATATGAATAATATTACAATCGTATTCATGTACAGACGCCAGCACATCAAGCTACTACAATCTGTCAAATTTCTTTAATAGATTTTCAACTTTATCTTTACAGTATTAGTCAAGGTTGGTTGGGAAAATCTGACAGTTTCGGGTAGATTGACCTGCTAGCGTCTGTACCAGCATTGTAATGGTCTCAAAAGGCTAAATATTCTGCAGTTGTTTACAAGCATTTAATGATGAATGACAACCTGCTCTTACAGCAGTAAAGTAGTTGTTATTGCTCCTTTGATTGCCTCTACGATCGTAGATCAATTTGATCTAGCCGTGAATTCCAAGTCAAAATCATTCAAGGCAATGTTTGTTATGGCTACGTCAGTAAACAGCCGTGTCTAAGTCTGCACGAATCGCAAAAAGCGTCCATTGCAATCAGAGAAAAAACTAACTGAACCAAGGCTACTGATTCTTTCAGATTAAATTCTGATTAATGAAAAAGTCCCTGTCCTTTGCGACCTTAAACTGAATAGCCACTGCAGCTAATAACTGTTACACCATGTTTTCATACAACCCCGTTTATTTTCCATTGATTATTGATACAACACTATCAGTAGTTGCTCAATTGTATTATCTAAACCTACAACATGTTTGTTGTTCCATTGTCACTCTTAAAGTGAAGACATAAGAGTCAGTCGTTTGAAAACATCGGTCAATTTAATAGCAGCTCTCATTGACAACTCGAAGCTATTAAAGCAGGCGTAGACGAATTGATTACTACCATAATATACGATGTTCTTGATCATTACGTTCATTACCGTTTGATATTACGCGAAAATTCGTAAGGACGTGCTGATTCTCCGTTTCCTTAAGTCGTAAATAAACAAAGCGACTCGATTTTCGTACCGTATAACTAAATCCACAGGTGCAATCCAAGCGTGTCACAAGATCCTGGACACTAGTTCACAAACACAGTCCACACCAATTGTTTGTAATTGGTGACCACTGATTATTTACTCACAAAAACACGTGGCGGTACAATTTATCGCGGCACAGCGCGTGCGTTCGCGGCGGCGTTCACAGTGACACTGACAGTCTCACGACTCTCACGCTATGGTCGTGGATCAGACCGGCGCCCGCGCATACTTATCACTGTAATCAGGTATGTAGCAGGTAAATTGCCTCTGAAAATATATATAGATGTGTGATGCAATCGCCATGCCTGTTCTTTAGCATCCTTCTGGGAACATGATGTACTGTTTGATTTGCTTTTGTTTATATTCGTTCTGAGGTGGAAGCCAAAATAGATGCCAAAAGTGTTCGTGCGTTGAATGGAATGAAATGGAAAGTTGAGGCAGTATGAAGTGACGAAGGCATCATTGCAAGGTTTATTATAAAAGTAAATGCATGACATAAAATGCCTCATTATAAAAGCTGAAATATAAACAATGAGAGGTTTTAACTAGTGTGATAACAAAAACGTAATGATGTTTCAATTGTTTTCTTTTAACGGCCTTATTTTATGGATGCACTAACAAGTCTTTGGTGAATAATTGTGTTAGTGGCAAGAATAAATACTCCAAACCTCTTTTCATTTAGGTTTGTTCAGACATGTCTACCCAAGGATATCATACTCGTCAGTCATGACAAGGACATTCGCCTACGTCACAAAACATCGGTTTATCGGGAGTCTGTGTTTCCCCTGCAGCAAATGTGCTATGATTACTTGTATTTATAGCATTAGTACTGTAATCACGTCTGTTGTGTGGCGCTTTCTGTCTGGTAGGTTTCGTTTCTGTGTTTTATTGCACATTCTTGGCATATTACAAATTCGCATCACTTAGAATTTCGTTAGGGTTCTGTGCTTCCTAAAGTTTTATTAGGAAACTCTACTGGTAAAGCTTTTGCAAAAGACCTAGAATTTAGTTGATTCCATTTTCAGTAACATTGAGTCAGAGACACTTAAACGATTGCCTAAATAACTGCTCTTGGAACTGCATCTCTCAGCGTTGAGATGACTGTTGAAAATCGATCAGTACGCTTTTACATAGACATTCATTGAAGTGTCGCCTAGTTTTCGTAAAAACGGGCATTTGTCTGGATTAGTCATAAAGACAGTTAAGCAAACACCACATTAAAATGATCAAGTGACATACGGGCACCAGAATGATGTAACCATAAGATTATGTTTCTATTAAACACGATTCTTCTGTTGTAACAAGAAGTAAATAACACATCATCGTAGTCCCACAATGCGAAGACCTTACGAACCCAAAACGATCAAGCGCTCAAACAACCATTATCTCAATTGTTTCAATACGATGCGCGTGCGGCGCTGTCCTCGCGTGTCGCTCGATGATCATTGGGGCGAGCACACACGAACTCAACGATTCATAATTTCATGAGAATTTACTACTGTGAAGAAATGGTCGAGTCTGTCCCTGCATGGGCGCCAGCTTAAGGAAATATTGCTTTATGAGGGATTCTTGACTAAACTATCATCTTCCTGCCCTCGTCCCATGCTACTTGGGGTCGGCGCAACACGTTTTCTTCTTCCATTCTCCCCTGTCAGACGTCACGGCATCATTTACTCCTTTCTCTTTCATATCATTCCTCACACAATCCATTCATCGTTTCTTTGGCCTTCCTCTCCCTCTCCATCCATCAACATTAATATCCATCACTGTTTTAGTACTATGCGTTTCATCCACACCATTCATTCATTACATATCCAAACCAAATAGACGATTTCCTTTCAATATTTCTGTAACAGGCGCCACTTTCAAATTTCCTCTAATATAGTACTTTCTTTACTTAATTCATTCTTGTCACTCAACACATTCATCTCATTATTCTTTCTCCGCTACATGAAATCGTTTTTCATCCACCTTTTTCACAACCCAGCATTCTGATCCATACAGTACGACAGGTGTAATCACGGACTTGTATATTTTCCCCTTTAACTTGAGGGTCATCCGTAGGTCGCAAGTTGTTCCAGTGACCTATCGCCATTTCATCCATCCTGAGTTGATCCGGTACGTTACGTCCCGGTGTACTTCGCCATGTCCTTGGACATGCGACCCGAGGCATCGGCAGTCGGAGCAGATAGGTATGGGCGTCCCGGCATGAGTTATAGGCACAGAACTGGAGAGAGGCTTTGGTTTAACAATAATACAATATAACAACCGTACGGGTCAATCTTCAATGCTTGAAAAGGTCGGACCGTGGAGGGACGCGAAGATCTCTCTGGGTCTCGGGAAGCATGATAAGCCGTTGGTTCCAGCTGACATTCTTGA
This sequence comes from Eurois occulta, assembly GCA_950022335.1. Lineage (NCBI taxonomy): Eukaryota > Metazoa > Arthropoda > Insecta > Lepidoptera > Noctuidae > Eurois > Eurois occulta. The sequence goes on from OX465502.1 coordinate 12,528,861, forward strand.
GGCACACACAGTAACACAGTCGTTACGGGTAGTCAGTAGCCCGAATGACTGACAATCTGTCTTACCGCGAAGTCCAGTGTAAAATACGGCAATGCAGCTGCCTCCGGTTAGACTGGTAGGCAAGCCAACCCCAAAAGAGTTAGGAAAAGGCTTGTAAACCGCAGAGAATAATGTGCTGTAGGGTTGTGATAAACAAAAGAAATATAGCCGTCGTGACTCAAAATGCTGCCCAACTCAAATGGGCCTGGGCAGAACATTCCTGTCATTCAAACTGTGGGCCAAAATAGCAGGAAACTGGTGCCCTGAGACAGCGAGGCGGGGTCGCGGCAGGCTACAAAGGAGATGGTGGCACGAACTGGACAGGTTTCGTCAGAACTGGAAGGAGGACGCGCGGTTTCGCGAGAAATGGAAAGAGTGGAGGAAAGCCTTTGCCCAGGAATGGGACAGAGCAAGCTAGGAAAAACCAAAGGTTGTGATTGTTAGATAATGACGTAAGTATTGAATAACACGATCAGAGAAGAATTCTGTGAAATAATTAAATAGTGTTATTATATTATTATTTAATCGTTATCGTATTCAGCTGCATCCGGTTAGACTGGGAGCCGACCTCACGATAGTTGGGAAAAGGCTAGGCAGATAATGAATCGTTTATTATTGTTTGGTCTTTTTGTTTCTCTTTTTTGGAGTCAAATGACTTACATTAGGATTATAACTAGCAGGCATAAATGCTAAGAGTTTGAGAGAGTACAACTAGCATTATGTCAATAAAACTCAATTGTTTTAGTAGAATGCACGTACGCACAGCAACAGTTTAGTGCTCGTGTGACGGCCATCGATCATTAGGGCTCCCACACTTGGACGGTTTAATCGTTTTGATGGCAGTGTAGGAAGTGTAGTAGGAACTGTACTATTTAATTGCTACACGTGCCGATCGCCGAATTTTTGATCGATGGAGAGGCTTTACCTACAGGTGAGTTTCATACAAGTGATAATTACTGGAATGTTTTCTAGCATTATTTTCTCTTCTTTAATTTATATTTTGTTGAAACTTCTCGACTTCCTACCCTGTCCTCTATGCCTCAAAACATACAGTTAAAGTGACCGCAACGCTCCCACTAGCGGCGTGGAACTGGCGCAGTTTTGGACCAGCATTTAAAGTGAAAATTTGTTGTATCACGAAAAAAGAAGAAATTTTTTTGCTATAGTTTTGTTTATTAAAGGTCATAGTAATTGGAATAAGACCAAACAACACTATGTATTTAGAACTATCTTATCAACCACGTTTTCCCCGATACAACTTTCGATTACTACCAGGTTGATTCCGCTTCTACACATAAAACAATAAAAAAACCGTCCGATTCAGACATAAAAAGATATAAATATTAAGGTATCATATAATTCGTACATTACAGCATTGATACTGTTTGTATGTTCGTCATCGGATGACATCATCGAAATACGATCGTGTCTTGCAACAATATACTGTTAAGTGTTTCGTTGTCACTTTTAAGGCTCTAAAGTGCGTGACACTGAGATGTATTGGGTCACCTTTAGTTTAGGTAGACTGTAGGCTAGTAGTAACAAAACCAGTATAAACTGGATTCCTATTATATTGAAACTACTACATTAGGCTAGCTCTTTTTTTTTACCACTGACAAATCGCTTACTGCTCATACTTAGCTCCTCATGACATTTTATTTCGGTAAGAACTACCAAAAGACAGTTGCGTTTTCAATAAAGAGATAATAATTGCTGAGACTGAGAGTTGGTAGCTTTCGAGGCAGAACTGTTGGAAAGATTCTTGAGTGTTGACCACGTATCGGAAGGCCTTCCATAAGATGGACCGAGGATCTGCTGAATCAGCTGGTTGCGAGAGAATACAGTAGGTATCAGTCAATGTGGCGAAGGGGGGAGGCCTATGCCCAGAAATGACAATGAGAAACCATGATAAGAGTTGACTCATGTTCTAAAATATAACGATGCTGCTTATCGGTGGTCTAAGCCAAAACGGGAAAGTCCACTGGTCTTCAGACCACTAAACAGGATCAAACAATAGCAACAAACACTCTCAAATCACATGGAATACGAGAACAAAGCGTGCCATTTAATTAGTAACAGTCCCATTTAATATCCTAAGATGACTCACAAAGCAATTTGATAACTATAAAATACGTGCTAAAGTTGAATACGCATAAAATATCAATTGGAATTCACTATAATACCTATAAGGCCCAAATCACCATAGCGGAGATAAACGGAGCGGTACGGAGATGTGCTAGAATCATCCAATCACAGGAGAGACGAGAGGTTCGATGTGGATTTCCACCAACGTGATTGGTCGATTTCCACACGTCTCCTCTCCGCTCCGGGCTTTATGGAAGTTGAACTTTTTACAACAAAAATTCCATGGCGACTTGTCGATTTCGTTTTGTGTTGCCACGCGCCGTACGTTGCACCATTTCTCAGAAACTGTTGATGAAATAAAAGCAACCCATCAGCTTTAAGGATAATACATAAAAAGATTCTTGAGATGTGGATGGATATTTTTGGAAAGTTAAACTTGATTATAGGCCATAGATTATGAACAAAGATAATGTAAGTTGAAGTGGAAAAGAGAACGAGCCAAGCCGAGGAGTACAATATCGACCAGCTGGAAGAGATGGAACATTGGATTTAGAAACCTGAGGAATGGAATTGGATAGCGACTTCTTACACGATCGAATTCCTGTAGCACTAGAGGTATGAATGTTAATAAAATCGATTAATTCGTTCTTTCGTAAATTCTGTTAGGAACGAAGTAATTACACTGCATCAAATCTGCAAATCTTTTGGAAAGACTTTCAACTCATGGAGCATACGAGTTTTGATCAATGATTGCTATTTGTATTGCATAGATAATAGAACATATATTGAAACCGACTACTAATAAAATAGTTACGTGCGATTGACTCTATGCATAAATAAACATACATAAAGTTTTATACACTAGAGCTACACGTGGAGTCTTTCTGTCTAAACCGCATATTAGCAAGTACTTACTTATATGATCATATCTCGGTATACATTGACTGAGATGCTTGCAAGCCAGGCTACGTACCTTATGACTTGAGGTGTGATTGAGAGGTCTGTTGAATTTATACTTAACTAATCTTATTTGACGGGATTACGTTAAATGTTGCTGAAGAACTGTTCCTGGAATTCAAGATGAAGGCGAAAATTGGGGACATATACATAGTGAAGGTGTCACCAGTGATATTAGGCAGTAACGATGGACTTCTATCAACTGGATAATGTCGAATATCTTTCGATTAAACCGAAGCACCACAAAAACCGTCCTCGGCATATTTGCAGAGGACTCGAGGGTTACTTGTAGAAAGAAACATTACCCCTCTTTTGATAAGCCTTAGAAACATACCGTATGGGGAGAAACAAAGTTTTATAAAATAATCTGATCATAACATGCTACAGACCGATACAAAACTGTCTGCTAAGCTCACATCCTGAAGCAAAGACAAAGATAATCAGTTCATAAAGTTTTGGGACTCGCGCCACCTCTCTGGGAAAGGACGGATAGCGACGTCGAGACCTGCGAAAGCGCATAGGTACTACATAGTATAAAACAAAGTCGCTTTCTCTGTCCCTATATCCCTGCATGCATGCTTAAATCTTTAAAACTACGCAACGGATTTTGATGCGTTTTTTTTAATAGATAGAGTGATTCAAGAGGAAGGCTTATATGTATAATGCATGCGAAGCCAGGGCGGGTCGCTAGTACTACATATTTCTCGCCGTAACCATTACACAAGTTCTTATTTACACATCACCATGCAATGACATTTCTGAACCACAATAAAACCGTAACAATAGTTTATCATAGATAGAGCCCCGATAGGATAGATCTCGACTAATCTCAGATATGGATGACATTCACACGACAGCTGAGTCGCAGACGTTTCATAAGCCGTTGATAAGACGGTGATCAGTCATTTGTTTGTTTAATTGAGACAGGTTAGTTATAGTTGAGTATTGCGTAGTCGTACCGGAAGACAGAGTAACTGAATTATGGAAACTAGGTTCAATAATGCCATAACATCACGCCGATAATCTCCAAAAGGTTAGGCAGAGGTGTACCTAATAGTACATCCACATTTCGCCAGCTATGTTTTAAGTCATGTAATAGGGGCGAGCCTATTTCCATCAACCGGGCACAAATCCAGACTCCGTGGCTGGTACTGAGAAGTTAATTAATTACTTTCATTGTAAGTTCGATATTAAATAGATTTAAATTGGAGATTTTACAATCTCCATGTTTCAAGATCTGTTCTGTGTATGGTTTATAATATCTACGGATAGTTATGGAACAGACTGTGAAGTATCTCATAGTCAATATCGTTACCAAGGGTATGTGAATTTCGCTTAAGAATTACATAATCAAATAGGAAATATTCATACAGCATCCTCTTTTGCATCAGAATCAACTGCGACTGCTTCTGTCCTCTCCAATATCTTGATTTCTATGTCTAGGAGTAGACTGTTATTGAAAGCGAAATATTTTCCAGAGACAAACACTTTATAATGTTAATGATTTTGGCCAACATTTGGCAAATTATATGTTTTACTGTGAGTGCGTCAGTAGAACACGCCCTGGAGTGGTGACGTTTCCAGTCTTCGTCTATCTCGTAATATGTATTACGTTTTAGTGGATCTGGCCAAGAAGAGGCCCGGCCTTCAAGGTTAGTCCAGTTTGGCACAAACTAAGCAAACTTTTTGTGTTATTGTAAATACTTCTAAAATATTTACATTTTCGTTACGAGGCTTAAGTTGGTTCTTGGAATCTTCTCTTACATTATGTGCAGTAGCTACAACTCTAGTTCTATTTCTTTATCGTGTGGTACCTAACCTGGTGTTGGAGTTTTTATGCCGCCCATGGGCCTCTGACTTGACTTTACATGCCGTCGAGAAATATCTCTCAGGCATGCCTGATTTCCGCACGATGTTTTCCTTCACCGAAGCAAGTGATAATTTTACACTACGCACATGAATCCGAAAAATCAGAGGTGCGTGTCTTGGGTTCGAACTCGAGATCAATGACTTGGCAGTCCGACGGTCACACCACTAGACTATCACTGCCGAAAGATCTCTAGTTATCTACCTTTAGTACATATTCACACCCACTAGCAAGCTTCAAACCTATCGTAACTACCAGCAATACCAATAAGTTCGCTGACCCAAAGTTATAAAATATTGAAACGTGCAAATTGTCGATAAAATTTAAAATGTAGACTTATCAAGGTTTCCCGATTTATATTCAATCGCACAAGTACCTAATATTTTTTTTGGTTTTTTGTTTATTATAATCAATTTGAGTTCGAAGTCGAACCGAAGACACCAGACTTTGTTTTGTTTTTATTTTAAAACGGAAAATTTATTAATTTCAATCAATTATTTTGGCAATAAAATTATGTAGGAACATCACAAAAACTGGTATTTAAAGCTTAATTAAATATTACACGTTGATCATTAAATTATTCCGATAGTTTTGTTGAGGTTTACCTGTAACACCTAACTTCATTAACGAATATCTAAATCTGTACAAAAACACACGCATGCCGAAATCTCATGGAGCGTTTGCGCAGTGTTCCGTCCAAAACAAACAATTGTGCCGACTTGCGCATCATAACAAAAAGCTTACGACCGCACTGACAGTCCAATAACACTACACAATAACACTGAAACTTCAACCTTAACAACACTCACTTAAATCACTATTTAGGTTGATTTACAGAAGTCAATATCGGCACTCATGCGCGCCAAACCCGAAGAACGCGCGAAAATTTATATTACTATCCGCCATTTTTGTTTCAAACCGCCCGTTACAGATTTATAGCGTATTTTATTCATATTTAACTGCGGTTTATTAGCGATTGTGTAGACGGTCGGCGTCGCGCACGCGTACTAGCGGTCTGGTCCGAAATAGAAAAACTAATTGGCCAGACAGCCAGACGGTTAGGGTTGAAGCTAAAATTATGTCTTAGATCCGCGAAGATCCGCGACGAGATCTCGACGCACTCGTCCAAGGTGGCTGCGAGCGAAAGCCCTAAAAATAACAGTTGCGTTAGCTTTGTGTTTACCTTACTTCAGTGAAGTGTCATAATCATAATAATCTGTCACGTGGGAAACTTGTTAAAATGGCGCATTTATAACAGAGTGTAAAGAGCTGGTGCATATGATTGCAAAATTAACATTAGCATGAGCTAATGCTACTTTTGCTTACAAATACCATCGAGAGTATCTGCATAAGAATGGCGCTAAAATTAAGTGATTATTATGTCCGTGAGATTGGTCCTTGGGGCAGATCTGGACAGAGTGAAGTGGAACGAGGGTAGGTTGGCCTCTGCCCAGCAGTGGGGCAAAACGGGCTAGCAATAAAAATAATAATTGAGAAAGACTTAAAAGAAAACAAGAGCCTTAAGGGATAGGCCTATAATAGTTAGTGCCAGTGTGTATGAACTTAGTTAACTCTGGACGATGCAACAAAAGCAAGATAAATCTCTTTTACAGATGAGAGCTTACATATTTCAGTAACGTAGATATTGTGTATAGTGTAACATGATCCTTAAGCGTTTCTTCTGCTAAGACGCAGGCCTTTGTGCGAGAGGGAGTTTACTACCACTCGGGTCTAATGCGGGTTGGTAGATAACGTGACATCATAGAATTTCCAAGAAATTACATCAAAAGAGACATACAATAAAATAAACAAGAAACCCAGATCGATCAGTCAACCGTAATCGACGTAATAGAAGCCTATTAGGTAACTAATGGCACTTTGGACACCAGTGTCAACGTGTCAGTTCAATGACATAGTATTTAACTGAAAGGCGTGTTTTGTCTTAAAAGACATTGAGGAGATCGAACATATTTTGGCAGAGAATAAGGTAATAATGACACACAAAAGTGAAACATACTGAGGAATGTCTTGTTTAACCAAATAATATGCATAGGAAATTAAAGCATCTTTTATGAAATGCTGTCGGATGTGGTCTAGAGATTTCACTTTTCATCCAATTCTAGGACATTCAGTTCAAATTACAGCTTAGTCAACAATAACCAGAATATATCCTCAACTTAGAAATCTAGGCATTTCCAATGAATTTCCATCGCTTGTTCTATGAAGCACGTTACGGGCTTGAAAAATAACTTCCGCGTCTTTGAATGTTACTATCAGAATCGGATCAATCGATCAACAAAAATTAACATAGGCCTCAACAAATTTGCTTCGTATAACGTCACACTCGGTTCTTTCCCTATCATACTAACTTCATTATCAATAAGCAGATAGCATTATATCTCTTGATCAACCAATTCATCACCTACAGGTAGACTGGTAGAAAATGACTATAGCATTAAGTCTGCCTCTGTAGATTTGTTTCCTGACATATATTTTTAAACATATCAACGGAATTTCAGCTTTAAGCCCATGATTCCAATTTCCAACCAAACAGAACAGAATTCCCGTGTGAATTTAAAAATAGAAAAAAAAAACCGCAATTCTCATTAATTATCCACTTTGTAAACAAAGCCTTTCGTGCATGATCACGTGTTGCGTGCCCATCATCATGATCGGGGGGCACGGCAGTGCCCCCGCCAAGTCGAGCGCGAAGCAAACTGCCGTACCATCCTTTACTGGAACCATTTCGCCGCATTTTCAGGCCCCTATTTGAGAACCTCTGGATAAGACCAGAACGCAGAAACTTTCGTCATTCAGTAAGCTATAATTACATACTTAAAATCCAAAATTTCAAGTCTGTAGCTCATTTAGTTCCGAAGTTAAGCAAAGGCAAAGTTTTGCATTTATGAAACTCACTCACTCACTCACTCACTATCATCAAAATAGAACTAGTACTTCCCATAAACTCAGAGAGCTGAAATTTGGTACAGAGTTAGGGTTTAATGGCCACATAAAGGGAAAACTATAAAAACTAGGATAATCGAAGATCTGGAGTACCTGGGGACACTGATTAGAAAACACTAGAGCCCAACGAAACTATAAATAGATCGACATTACCGCCTTTTCAAAAAATATTCAACTTGGTGGGCCGCTTCATTTGATGTCAAAAATGGATTGAATTTATAAGTTTATCAATTGGAAATTACTTTGTGTTGTTATTAATAAAAACTTCTGCCTACGGCTACTAGATGGCGCTGTGCATTTTCATCTCATTTCTGAATCGCGGTGTTAAGATTCTCCGCCAGTAAATGACGTTCGAACTAAATATCAAACTGAAATGAACTTGTTCTGCCTAGTTCTTAAAGCTGACGATTTCCTTCCTCATTGCTGTTTGTTCTTCCTCATTGTAGGCTGAGTAATAATTAAAGAAGTCTTAAAGATATTATAAGAAAAAAAAATGAGTCACATAAGATATTCTAAAAGAAATCAACATACCCACACGTTTCTACAAAAAGAAGTGAAATCCCACCAAAAACATTCTGTAAAAAACTAGCCAAGTCTCGATGAAGCCGCTTGTTTATCTCTAAAAAAAAGTATTGAAATCTAGACAAAGTCGTGCCAAGTGTAAAGTTCCATACTGCGATTTCTTTATTATTATAGTTAATGTTGTGTGACTTGGCCGTTAAAGTTACACAAGGATACAAAACCAGGTGCTCCATGACACCATTGCACCAATCTGTCGCCAGAACCGCTACCCATTGACGATGGAAAATTGCCACTTGGAAAACGTTGATTTAATAACCAGTCAATTGTAGGTTTGATAAAGCTGCGTATTTCAATAATACTTATGTATAGTCTAAAACAAACAGTATAAAAAAATATTTTCAGTGCAGACCGACTTCTAGTCATTGATATATGTCTGTCTGCATGTCTATTCGATGTTAAATCGGTGGTCGATTTGACGCTCGAAAAAGAAGAGAGCAGAAGTCAGCATTATCTGAATGAATGCGTTGCACAATCAACAACAGCCTAAAATGAGACTAGCGTCCAATTACCAATACCAGTATGGGCTATTATCTCGCTTAACAAACATAGGTAGGTATAACAGAATGTTATATCTGTGTAAAAAAAATGACTTTTACCCACTAACGTATAAAGAATGTTCAACGGCCAAGTCACACAACATTAACTATAATAATAAAGAAATCGCAGTATGGAACTTTACACTTGGCACGACTTTGTCTAGATTTCAATACTTTTTTTTTAGAGATAAACAAGCGGCTTCATCGAGACTTGGCTAGTTTTTTACAGAATGTTTTTGGTGGGATACCAATTACAAATCGTTAATATCAGCACGTGGGACTGTAGTACTATCGTATGTCCTGTAGTGTTTGTGTCATTCTCTTTATGTGATTCTACAAGTGATAGCTTAAATGAAAATAATGTTCTAACATCATAAATAAAAAGGTTCTAATAATTATAAGCGAATTAGATAATCCTTCTGCCCTTGTTGTAATTAATTTGTGGTCGGCACTAGCACACCTTGTTCTTTTCATCTCTTGATGACTAAGCTCTGGAATGTAAGTGTTGTTCTACAAGCTATGGGACACTTAACGACATGTCTTGTAGAACTGCCATGGTCGTCATACCATGTTTACTGTTTGTTTGTTTTTCAAGAAAGAGGGTAGACCGATTTGTCTGCTAATAAACACCTGCCCGCAATAACTTCAGTTTATCCGTGATCATGGTGCTTGCAACAGCGCCGACATATCGGGAACTCAAAACAAACAGTAAACATGGTAAATATCCCGTTTCTAGAGTTAATGCTAATGTTAGTGATTATAAACTCGTAGCTGATTTCTGGGCCGACTCAATTTAGATTGACGACCGCTAAGACGAAGACATCTCTATTAGCCGTCCCATTTGTAGTCACATCATCTTTCAGATAAGATCTTTCACAGAAGCTATCAGATACGATCATCTGCCAAGCGTTTTTCTCACTATGTTCTGCCTGCTTTCAGTCTTACCGGATGCAGCTGAATACCAGTGGTATACATGTAGCGACTGTCTGTAAAGTCATCTATCTGTATTTTAACCGAAAATTCCTCATACTTTCAACATAATAACATCACGTTCTTCCAGGCCAAATAAACCTTGGTATTCCACCTAATAACCGCAAGAACGAAGAAATGACAGGTCCCTGGCTCTCTGCCAACCGAACAACATCCCTCAGACGATCTTAATTCAGAAAGATTAATAGTGCATCAACGGTGAATACTAATATTTTGGCTTTTTATCGCTTTTAATCTTAACGTTAAAGCTGAGGTAAACCGTGAAACTGTTAGCCTCGGTTTAGTTACGCCTAATTCACGACCTCATGGGATGCGAAATGCGATCAAAGTGTAGCGTCAAGCGACACGCGCGTGCCTATTTTGTTTTTGTCGTATTTCGCGTCGCGGTGATTCATGGCATTTTCTTTTCTCCGCAGTATAACTGTCGCAACATGCATGTCGCTTGATCGTTTAGCACCTGGTCAAGTGGTTAAGGACTTCATCAATTTTCTCTGTAACATTTAATTCTACTTTAGGACCTGTAAGGACGAGGTTTAAGGAAGGAAGCGCCTGCGTTGCATCATGTGATGCATTTTCCTTTTTGCCTTCGTTACCATACCTGTGGTCATTAACCTAAATGCAATGTTTATTTTGAAATCATGAGTTGGGTTTCCCTGTTTTGCTCTTTTTTTTATTGATATAGTATATCGATACAGATTTTTTTATCAAATTGAGCAGAGCTTAATTATTAAGTAAGAGTAAGATGTATTAGGTAGGTAGTAAAGTTTTAGGTACCTGATTCCGTTAGTTAATCAAAAATGCACTTATATTTCGCTTTACCTAACATTTCAACAATTACGATGATGTAATATTTTCAGGAGAATTCCATGACTATTCCGAATAAATAAAAAAACCATTGATTGATGATATTAAACCTAACCTAACTAAAATCAATTATTCCAGGAAAATGTACCAGTTCCAAAGAACAAAGACAATTAATGAATCATTTCACGGAATTACCAACTGATGCGTATACCGACAGCTGACGCGCGTACGCATGCCTATGTGCTATCGCTAAATAATACTGTTCCAACAATAAAATTAATCTGGCGCCGTCTCGACGCAAGAACACATCTATTCTAGGTACAAAACCAGCTTTCCAAATTGAGTCAGAGCTACTTTCTACCCACGAAATAGGAATACATGGTTTAGTAGAGTCCTGCTCTTTCATGGTTTAATGATAAACCATAAAAGAGCAGGACTCTGATCTGTCTACCCGTAATACAAGCAAAAACTTGCAAAAACTCTTTACAAAAGGACACTAGTTGACTGTCTCTATCCAAAGCTCAGTCCAGAGAACAGAAAAATCAAGCCTGTTTTGGCTTGATTTTTGATGATGATGAATGATTCATAAATGAAAGAAGGTAAAGAAAAAAAGACATGGAACGTTGGTTTGAGTCAGACAAAAATATTTATTGGAACACACACACAATAGTATGTCCTATGACACAATTATCCTGTTCCAATTAAACAGCTTCATCGAGACAAAACTGATATCATGCACCCCCCTGGCCCACCGCAAAACTATACAGGAATCCCATCATCTAGTCCAGACGCAACTGAAATTACCTCCAAAAAATCATTATAACACGGAGTAATTTGGGAGAACGTCTCACAGATGTTTGTAACATCGTACGCATGCGTTGATGGCTGGCACGGTTGGTGCGTAGACGCAGTAAAATTAGCCTGCAGTCGCACTCGTGACGTCGGCACGCGTCAGATAGGACTAACGTCATAGATGCTCTACTTTGCACCTGCTAATAGGCGTTGGTGATTAGCCGGTGGCTGCACTTAACTTTTACAGATTGATTAATAGTTGTTACAACCTAGTAGTTGTGAGTGGATTCACAATGAAAGAAAACTCAACAAGTGATGTTAGAAAAAGTTTGTGTTTTCTTCAGAAAACGTCCAACAATATCGCTGCGGGATTGGCTAAAGGCCTGCAGGCAGGATTAGTCCAAACAAGCTCAAGATAGACATGATTGGAAAGGAGGAAGGGAAGCATTTCCACTGCAGCGAGACAACCCAGATTTAAAAGAAATAATAGTATTTTCATAAGAAAGGATTCACTTGGCCATACCACAATAACTGAAGGCGACAAAGACGAAAACGAAGATTTAATTGAAGCAAATTGAAAATGATGAAGTTAGGGATTTCTGATGAGAAAGATTAAACAAGCATTAATCCAAAGCTCAAAGCAGAACAAACCATTACGCCACTACTCGTGTACTCAGTGACGTAGACAGAGAAGACTAACAAAAATAGACGGCGCACATAATATTAGAAGTGAGGTTAAACTTTAATGTTATGACTGGCGGTGTCATAAAACATTTCTTTGTTTGGCTGGTCGTGATGCTGTGACTCGAGTAAGTGCGTAGTTTTACGAAGTAGTGGATGCTAAACGTCACTGGAAATACGCTGAGTGCAAAGAGGGTAAAATTAGATGCTGCACGATGAAGTGAAAGGAAATGTTCTATTATGCAGCTACTAGTAAAGAAATGCCTCGTTGGTCTAGTGGTCGCAAGTACGACTGCTGAGCACGAGGTTCTGGGTTCGAGTCCCGGGTCGGGCAAAGTGTTATTTGGTTTTTCTATCAGGAATTTCTCAGTAGCAGCCACGGAGTTTGGATTTGTGCGCGGTTGACGGGCACAAATCCAAACTCCGTGGCTGCTACTGCTCGTGCCTATTACATGGAACTAAAATGGCGAAATGTTGGTGTACTTTGGTAGGTACACGTCTGCCTAATCTTCGAGGATTACAAGGCGGTGATGTTAGTAAAGAAATTGCTACGCCTACGAGAAAATAGGTAACAGCTGTCAATGCTTTTTTGCGTTTAGCAGTAGCAATAGCTTTCAAATCCTTTAGTATTTCTACAACTACGTTCCACAGAATTGACGTAAGTTCTTGCAGTTGCTTTTGTCAATCCAATACATTTGTGCCTTTTCCATTATCGTCACTAGCGATAGCTGGTAGATGTCTCTTGTCCTGTCTAAGGCATTTAGTTATTCTACAGAACATTTAGTGCAAAATGGGAATATGCTAGTCCCTGAGTTTTCAAGTCTTCAAATGTACAGATGACGGTTTGTTGACTATTTCATTAAAACTCTGTAGTTCCATGAATCAAAATGGCGTAGAGATTAATATTTTTATTGTGTTTACATTATAATCGGGCTAGTAGTATTGAGATAAGACAAGGCAAAAGAAAACACGACTAATTTCGGTAAGCGTACATTTATGACTGGAATTATATTAGCCGCAGTCATTGCATCATCAAAAAAATCGTTATTTGTTTTATGAGTCCTATGTTCTATCACTAGCGCAGAAACTAAATTGGTATTGATTTTTTTATGCTAAATAGGCTTGCGTTTGACTACAACTCGCCTGATGGTTAGCAATGACGCGGTTTTGGGTGGGTCACGCTTGCCTAGAAGTGATTCACTCGAACTTTGAGAATTCTAGATTATAGTGATCAGGACGACAATACGGACGGATAATGTTATGGACAATATAGCCGGACATGGAATCTTGTAAAGCATTTGTGGATTGGATAGTTAATAGGTTGATATTTTTGCTCATTTACTTTCCATCCATCCAACTCGCCTTCCATCATTTTCATTCTTCTTTCCATCTTTACGAGTTATTAAATTTACTTGATCTTTAAATCCATTCAACTCGCTTTCCATCATTTTCATTCTTCTTTTCATCTTTAACGAGTTATTAAATTTACTTGATCTTTCCATCCATCCAACTCGCCTTCCATAATTTTTATTCTTCTTTCCATCTTTACGAGTTATTAAATTGACTTGATCTTTCCATCCATCCAACTCGCCTTCCATCATTTTCATTCTTCTTTCCATCTTTACGAGTTATTAAATTTACTTGATCTTTCCACCCATCCAAATCGCCTTCCATCATTTTTATTCTTCTTTCCATCTTTACGAGTTATTAAATTTACTTGATCTATCCATCCATCCAACTCGCCTTCCATCATTTTTATTCTTCTTTCCATCTTTACGAGTTATTAAATTTACTTGATCTTTCCATCCACCCAACTCGCCTTCCATCATTTTCATTCTTCTTTCCATCTTTACGAGTTATTAAATTTACTTGATTTTTCCATCCATCCAACTCGCCTTCCATCATTTTCATTCTTCTTTCCATCTTTACGAGTTATTAAATTTCATGATCTTTCCATCCATCCAACTCGCTTTCCATCATTTTCATTCTTCATTCCATCTTTACGAGTTATTAAATTGTCTTGATTGGGTTTACAGACTCGCCTATGTACGTGCCCGTATGCCACTGCCATCCTCAATCAGCATGACAAGTGCTGAAGGGTACAAGCTTATAGGGTTCGTATGGCAGCTCGAAGGGTACAAGCTTTTAGGGTTCGAATGGCAGCTCGAAGGGATTCTTTGCAGAACTGTTTATGTGCGTCAGCGAGATACAGTGTTTACAATAATTTATAGATATTGGTAATAAGCCCTTTATCTACATTATTTCGTAGAATAAAGTTATCATCATCGGCTTAGCTAACTGTCAATCTTACTGAATAGCTGAACTCCAATCTTGAGCCCACTAATCCATATCAAAGGATCTGGTTTTTCCCCTAGAAGCCTAGACTTTTTATGTTTTTTTTTTTGTATAGTCTTAGAAGAAAGTAGGTAGATATATTATGTACCAAGAGAGGAGCCCATTTTATAGGCAATTTAAAAAAAAAAACACTAATTGACAACTAACAACTTTAAAGGAATTAGACGTAGAATCAGAACTTGTTGTAAGTCCAAATTACATAACAGGATACCAAGACACCAACCAAGAAGAAGATACCAACCTATCCCTGGAAGAACAAGTGGCGGAAGGAACACCAGCGAATAACGAAATGAATGTTTTTGAATTGATTTGTCAAAATGAAAGACATTGGTTGGGGTGTAGTGGATCTAGTTGACAAAATCTAGTAGAACCATTTACCTTGTAGGTAAGATCCATATTCGAAGAAACTAATGTTGACCTAGTAACCCAAGATCAAGATCGCCGGATCTCAACAAAATTCTACGTCAGTGACTTTTTAAGTTCACAAGTAAATTTAATTAGTGAATCATATTCACGAGTTTAGAGTACATATTTAAAAAATATCACGGTTCCACTGTATTTACATTATGAACATAATATTTGTATGTACATAATGTATACACGTCAGAAAAAAATTACTTCGTAGAATTTGTGTGTTTACTTCGTGATTGCGACCCGTGTATCTTGAGTTTTTTTTAAAGATGTCTCTAATAAGAGACAAGTTAAATAATTGCCATTACGACAATCGGTTAGACATAAAATGATAAAACACCGGACCTAAAATACTTTGCAGTTTCCGATAGTCCCAATTTTGATTTAACCGAATAAGGAACTACTGCTCACTAGCGACTTATTAGGGATTTGGAAAAGCCTTTATATGCAATATTATTTAGGCTTTCGGCTAGTCTGTTCACTATTGCTGAGCTTGAGGCCCGGGGTTCCATTCCCAGATCAGGAAAACTGTTATTAGGAGTCTTCATCAAGAATTTCTCAGTTATAGCAGCCCGTCGTCTGGATATGTGCTCGGTTGATGGCAATAGGCTCGTTTCCTATACACCCATGTACAGGAAACTTAAATATAACTGGAGAAATGTGACTACTGATACTATTGGCTCACCTCTACTCATCCCTTCGGGATTATGTTACGTTCAAAAAGTCCTTTACGAAACAAAATGGCACCCACAAGTAATTACTCATCAATATAATCCCACGAACAGTCCAAGGGTCCCAGACGCACATGGATGACCTCCAGTGATGAGTGATTGCGATTAGTGAAGCATTCCTCATGATTATTGATACTGGTTCGCGGCGGTTACAAGCCGCCATCTTTGTGGTTTTTAACTTTTTATTAAGCGGTTTAGAGTTCATCTTTGTCATAGAATCTTGCATGGTATAATAATTTTAACTCCATATAAATGGAATAGCCTCATGAGGGTTCCCCCTCATGAGGCTATTCCATTTCACTTCACACTCAGAAGCGAGGAAAAAAACTTGGAAGGTGGTTGCTTATGATATGACGAGTAATAGAGAACTATGGATGAAGAAGACATGCTGCGCCAGCCCCAAATAAAGTGGGATAAGCGCAGGAAAGTGATTGTTAACAGCATAGATTATTTGGGGTAGTTTTGAACAGTAGGGGTATGCAGCATCTATTTGTCGATGATCAGTGTCCTCAATTATTTCTAAGCAATTTGCAGCTGACATAGTCGTTCATGTTACTTTTGCTAAAGCTAACAAATACCGATTCTAGAGTTCGCACTCGGGGGGATTCTTTCTGTAATAATGTTAATGTTCTTTCGCTTGGTAACTGCATATAAGATATGATTTTTTCGGCCAAAGTTGGATCTGCTAGCCACTGTAGAGCACACCAAAGCTCTCGACAACCACCCAAAAACCATCGAATGCAGTCGCTGTGGCCGAAATCGGCTAGATGGAATCGTCATCATCACAAGATGTGGTAACGTTGTTAAACCAGGCAGTCGTCAAACTCCTCAAGATGTTGTCGTTTTGTATCTATAGTAATACAGAAAAAAGCATATTCACTTGTATAATATGATGGTCTTCACGGCCTCCTACGGCTCATTTATCAGCATAGCAACATGCCAACACAGTCTGCGTACGCGCAAGTCGTGAGTGCACTGTGAGAAACGGGTTACTATGGCTCGCGTTGTACATAAATAACTATTATAATGCCTCATTTCAATTAGTTTGCAATTGTGATTCTGTTGATCGAACTTGCATAAGTTGCATAAAATCTGTGGGTCTACCAATCCCTGTCATAAGTTGGCTTTCAATATTTTACCTTTTTTCAGTACCTAACATAGGTACCTACTATAAAAAGGTATGAAAAATAAAGCTTTCATACTTATAAACAGCACACACGTTTTTTTTTCTGGATAAAGGTGCCACAGGAGATAAGGTTTCGAAAGAGAGGTTTTCGGTTTTGCAGAAGATGGCGGTACGAGCTGGACAGAACCAACGACCAGTGGTCCACATTGGCCCTGGATCGAAGGATTTGGAAGTCATGGGGAGAAGCCTTTGCCCAGCCGTGGGATGACACAGGTTAACAGTAAAGGTTCCACAAGGTGATACGTTGTGGAGTTTGTTCCGTCAGTCATCCCAGCTAAAACACTAAAAAGTTGTGAAAGGCGGATTTTGGGGGATTGTGTTTTATAATTTTGACGTTCAAAGAGTGATGATTTTCAGCCTAATTTGAATATGTGACTTTCGATTTTTGATATTTTTAAACAAGTCGGACCGAAATCCTACCGAAATAATTAAATTTTTCGTTTGCATGACAATGCAGACCTATAAACATTATTTCTATGCAACGTTATTGTAATTGCAAATACGATAAAATTATAAATTACACAATAGTTTATAATGAACTGTTGGGAATTACGCGAAACAATGAGTTCTACCTATTCCTAACAGATGATGAATTCGTTTTTTTTTCCGTAACTAGAATAAATTGTAGGCTGCGAATCAACTTTTGTACACAAGTAAGGCTTTTAGGCTGATAACTATAATTTTCTTATCTTATTCTCTTATCTTTTTTTCCATTTTTTTTTCTATCCTTACTAATATTGTAAATGCGAAAGTAGCCCTCTGTTCGTAGTCTGTCTCTCGGTCTATCTATCTGTCTGTAATTACCGTTCACGTCTTGACAGCTGAAAGGATTACAGACATAGGACCATCACAAGGGTGACGACATAGGATACTTTTTATACCCGTAGAAGGTTCCCGTGGGTTAAATTCCGATCTCCATGCAGACAAACCAGCGGGCAAGGGTAGGATGAGAGCTAGTGTTATCTAGCCAATGAAAAATACAAGTTAACTAGGTAAATAGACCTTTTATTCAGATCATTCTATAAATAGGTCTAGATTCGGTTGACACAAGAGTAGGCGGCGCTATTTGCCTAAGATCACACACGGCAAACTTACCGGTGTGCCTGATAACTGTGACAGGTCTGATAACGCGACATGTTCAAAACAAAGCTACGGCACTCGACTGACGCGTGGTACTGGTACTGGATTTTGTGAGATAAACTGAGTAACACTATTAGTGCAAGCACACAACACCCTCACACACACTCGCACAATATGCCAATCTTGTCTACTTACCAGTGTTAGTATTAGTAATAATTAATTTTCTTTCTTTTGTTATGGAAGAGCGGAGTCTTCTAATACAGGCATTTTTTGCTTAAAATAAGGCTCCAATCACAAACAAATTTTTGTAATCTTGTTGGAGAAATAAACAACTTTGATTTGATTTGATTAGTATTAAAAAAAAATATGATGATCAGTAATTTGGAAAGGCCTACATACCCGGTGGAAATCGCAACGCTACAAAACTTCAGGTGACAGGGAATGATCTACAGAGGCCAACTAACAAGTTGACAGGGGAGCGCAGAAGAAACCACCAAGAAAACTCTTCTATTCCGTGGAGATTTGGTGTTTTCAGGATTTTTTTTTGTTGTTTTGTGGCAGGTCCTTCGCTCCTGTTTACTGTAGGTAGTTAAATGCCGATAATAGATAATACTTTTTAGCAATATTGAATGTTATCACAATACAAATAAACGTTGCGGTGAGTAACATTTAATTCCTTTAAATATTTCAAACAATAATTAAAATATTTAAACTAACAGCTCCCACAGCGCCGCTTTTAAGTCATAGGTAATTATTACATTACAGTATTATAAATTATGTAAATCTGGGCTTTATATGAAGGCCGAAGGTAACCGAACTTAGTCGAAGCTTAGATAAGAGACTCTTGCGCAGTTGACTCATGAAACATAAATAGCCTTCTACTACTGCTACAGCATATTTACACAACAAAACATATTGACATAAATAACAAAGAGAATATAATAAAAATCTTCGGTCATTTCGTACAATCTCCGAGCTTACCCGAAGCTCAACTTCGTCAACTGATTGTCACACAGACTGTCAAAATGTTTGCCTTCGTGACAGTATTTCAGCTAAAGAAGCCACTCACGTGGCACCGTAACATAAAACTGTAGTAATATTTGTGTTGTGACGGCAGTTCACTCACCACACGTGATGCTGCATTGTTTATTAGAAGTGATAGCTTACCTGAAAAGAAAGAACAATGTGTATTAGTAATGTAGGATAGTACAAATATGTCACGTCTGAGATATCTGAAACTAAAGAACAAGAGGTTTGTAAAAGTACTCGTGGCTAAATATTAACAACCGTTCGGATCAATCTTCAGGTTAAACCGGGCTTGCCTAGATTGGTCTGTGGATACCCGTGACTACCCATTACATGCCGAGTTTCCTCCGTGCCTCGGAAATCACGCAAAGCCGTTGGTCCCGCTGTCATTTGTAGATCTTTGACAGTCGTTACAGGTTAGTGGCCCGAAAGTCTGACAACCAGGCTTACCAAGGGTATCGTATGACCCAGCACTAACTCGGTTGTGGAGGTCAGAGACGCAGTCGCTCCATGTGAAATACTGGTATTCAGCTGCATCCGGTTAAATTGGACGCCAAACTCAACATAGTTGGGAAAGGCTAGGCAGATGATGACTCCGTAGTCTCTACCCTTTTAACTATGTCTACATTAGAAACTCTCTTCTTTGCTACCAAGTGCTATTGCAAAAGGCTCATGATTCTTCAACCGTATTAAAGATACGCTATTATTCAGAAACCCTTAGGTACAGTAAATTACCATGCGATTTTAAAAGAAGTTTATTCTCAACGTTGGATCTTATCGTAGATTAGCTGCCAGAAAAAACTATAAATAAGTACCATTGATTGTTGAGGTCTGAAATAAATAATAATTTAGGTCTTGAACAACCGCCTTCGTTTTTGTGTGGTTAGAGCATAACCTGGTGTCAGAGTTTTTGTGCAGCCCATGGGTCTCTGACTTGGCTTTACATGCCGTAGAGAAATATCTCTCCCGCATGCTGATTTCCTCACGATTTTTTCCTTCACCGAAGCAAGTGATATTATACAATACGCACATGAATCCGAAAATCAGAGGTGAATCTCCTGAAATTGGCTTTTATTTTTTCCACCAATTGAGCCATTTTTATTAAGCTAGCACTAGAATAGAAGAAGCTCTAATATTTAATTTTCGGGTCCTGAGAAATGACACAGTAACAAGTTAACAACCCGATAGTGCGAACTGCGTCTCATTTTTAGTAATCAACAATTACACTTACAATTAGTTGGTTTAAACAATGGGATACATTATGGTGTGACGCACATCAAGTATCTAGTACTATAACATCTGTAGAGCGGCCGTTTTGATGGGGCGACCCAATTCCTCAGCTCGTTGAGAGGTTATGTTTTGGATGACCCGCGTCATTGATGATATATGGAATCAATGTCATGTAGAATGCCTGACATGGTAGTTGAATCAAAAGTGGTTCGTCTGGACTGCAAGTTTCTCATGCTGTTGGGTGCCAAACTGAATTCTACATGAATGACAGTTAAGTTGCTTTTCCGAAAGCAACTACAAACGCCAACCGCTACTGCAAGGGGCCACGCTGCCGCAGAGTCTTCCGGCCTCCTTAGGCAGAGCACTTTAACTAGTCACTGCCGCTTGTATGACCTTCTGCAATACCAAAGGACTAGAGGTATTGTCGGTGTGTTGCCGTCCCAGAAATAAAGCTGAAATATCTCATTTGCCTGTTTTTACAAACACCAATTTTCGGTCGTTACAAGAAGTGAGTCGCCTGAAAGTCTTGATAGGTCGTCTGAGCCTCTAAATTAATAGCGTAGGTCAGATGGCAGTCGCTTCAAAATGTGACGCAACTGACCATATCAACGTGGTCTTGTTTTTTATCGTGTCGATTGTCCGGCCCATAGATATAATAAAATTTCTGTGGTCCGGCCAGTAAGTTGATACCTGGACAACTCTATTCACCCCGTTCAAATCCTGAAATGTGCAGGTAGTTGTGCATGATTGTCAGGAAAGAAGATGAGGCGTATCCTGTAAGGATCCACTGAATGACACCACACTCACTGACTAAGTTTGGGAATGTTGATAAGAAAGGTAAAACTGTTAATTGATAATGTATTCTTTAATCTGCATGAGTTCTTTGATAAAAAACCGGCCAAATGCGAGTCGGACTCGCGCACGAAGGGTTCCGTACCATTATCTATAAAATCGGCAAAAAAAATCATATCTGTTGTATGGGAGCCCCCCTTAATATATATTTGTTTTTTAATTTTTAGTATTTGTTGTTATAGCGGCAACGGAAATACATCATTTGTGAAAATTTCAGCTTTCTAGCTATCACGGTTTATGAGATACAGCCTGGAGACAGACAGACAGACAGACAGACCGACAGACAGACAGACAGACCGACAGACAGACAGACAGCGGAGTCCTAGTAATAGGGTCCCGTTTTACCCTTTGGGTACGGAACCCTAAAAAATAATGTTAGTACCTATGTAATTGTTTTAAAAAAAAGTTGAATATCCGTCAAGGGGAGGATGTTGATCCTAAAAATGTGCTTTAAGCACATTTTAAGAACTAATGCACACGGTTATGCGATAAATCTATTATTCTCTAAATGATTACAACAAATAATGTGTTCAGTTATAATTACAGAATATCTATTCACGGCGCGGCGCCCCCATGTTTGAACAAATACCTTATTGTTCAGTCCTGTTATCACACGTATAACGCAGCTAATTCTATTTTGTGCTATCAGCAATACGTAGTCAATGCCTGGGACTTTAACTATATATTATTGTACCGGTATATTATAAATATCGAGATAATTCCTTTACTAGATATTCCTATTTACTATCATCATTTGCCATCATCATCTGCCTAGCCTTTTCCCAACTAGGTTGGGGTCGGCTTGCAATCTAACCGGATGCTGAATGATAGTATTTTACATAGAGCGATTACCTATCTGACCTCCACAACTCAGTTAGTACTGGGTATTCCGATACCCTTTGGTAAGACTGGTTGACAGAGGTTCAGGCCACTACCTGTAGCGACTGTCAATGATCTACAAATGACAGCCGGGACCAACGGCTTAACGTGCTTTCCAAGGTACGAAGGAAACTAGGTTTCCTCCGGTCACCCATCCACAGACCAACCTAGGCAAGCGCGGCTTAACCTGAAGATTGATCCGAGAGGCTAGTTATTACTTAGCCACGGAGCTCCTTCCGTATTCCTATTTACTATCGCAAGTAAATAGACCCTAGATTTATTGTGTTATGATATTTCTCCGTGAGAATAAAAGAGTGAATTAAGTACTTACAGTGAAATCTGTGTTTTTGAGACCAGAGGGGCTAAGACTTTTCCTACAACAGTTTGTCATTAATTTATGTCAAACAATTATGTTATTAACTTTTCTATTTATCTAGGACTCTAGCCCTCAGGATCGAACGACCAGAATTTCAAAGGATTCCATTTAAACAAGGATTTTGGTGCAGTAGAAATGAAATTTTCATACAATGGCAAACGAGCTCTACCCCTCACTTATTACGACAGAAGATAAATTCAGACTAAGACCTCGCTTGCTCTGATTTATTTCGTAGTAAATGAAATGTAATATTACCCGGTTCACAGAATAACTCAATGTTACACTTACTCAAAATCTTGCTTATTATAAATCAAAGTAAAAGCGTAACCAACACTTACGCAATTAATTCAATTAAAACGTACAAAAAGAACAGGATATCTTAACCATATACCAGTAAACTCAGCAAAGTAGTATTTCCATGTTTCTTTTTATCTGATTAAACAGTGTTGTCATATGACACGCAATGGACAACATCCCGTCTTAATAAATGAGCAAGTTATGCTTGTTGTCACATAGTAAGAAAATTCAGAGGACGCACTTCATGATAATCTGGGATTACAGTCAATGATTTCACTGTTGCTGACACAGACTTCTTCTCTGTCTTCGACCGCGGGGGCCCACTGTTGGTTCGTCCTTCACGAAACGAAAGATCGTGAATGTTGGACGAATTTGATGAATTCACTAGGGGACCGCGTACAGTCTTACAGTGTGGAAGTCATATAAACAATCAATTCGTAATCCAGTTTATAGGATGCAAAGAGTTTGGGTGTAAAGGAGAAGATAATTTTCAAAGTTAGCATGGCACCAAAAACTCGACAATCAGTACATTGTATAGCTGATGCAACCATAATGTGGAACGCAGGGTTCTGAAAGAGTTTTATGGTAAGTTTTCATTGACCCAAATCAGGAATGAATCACTTAGGACATTCGGTCATACAAAAGGTTTTTTTGAACTCTGGGCCAAGTTAAATGAAAAAGTTATGGCACATACTTTCACAGACCCAGGAGAAGAATGCGAGTACAACAGATTGGCCCATACTGTCTCAAAAAAGAAAGGATTGAAAAGGAGAAAAGAAGGCCCTTGCCCTGCGGTGGGACGATACAAGCCTAAAATAATAATGAAATGTATAAAATAAACCTTCTGCACATATGGATCCGTTTTGCACGTTTGCGCACATGGAAAACTCCGGCGCATGGTTAAGGACACATAAATCAGGTCAAGACGAAAGACGCCCTTACATACTAATGTCAGCGACTGTCTCTGTCCGGTGTGACGTAACACAGGTTCTTAGAAACTACTAGAGAGGAAAAAGAGATAGATTTAGTAAT
Source organism: Eurois occulta (assembly GCA_950022335.1). Classification (NCBI taxonomy): domain Eukaryota; kingdom Metazoa; phylum Arthropoda; class Insecta; order Lepidoptera; family Noctuidae; genus Eurois; species Eurois occulta. The sequence goes on from OX465502.1 coordinate 12,552,613, forward strand.
TATAAGCAAGGTAATGAAGTTTTTATTTTTTTACAGTTATTGTAGATATTAATGTGTCTTTAGACTGCTTAAGTGTGACTAAACGGACAGACAAGAAATGAAAATGGAATCCCCTAGGGTGCTAGCTCGTGAGCAATATTCCATACCTACCAACATTTACCTACTAAAAATGCTTTCGTGTGCAGTTTTATACGCAAGCAGAAGGAAAATACAACATCACAGTCCGAACTGGTAAAATAACCTTGTACTACGTGTTCCATTTAATTATTATATAAAAAGTGACAATAAAAGTAGTAATCATAAAAGTGAAAACTATTACTCATTTTCCCGCGGATTTATTCATACGCACCAGTAACGCCATCTAGCTGTTAACACGCGAACTAACTCGACACCGATCGATCTACGTAATGATACCAATGTAACAACAGGTAGAGCTAGTCGTCTATATGTTTAGTTATTTACTTATAATTATGTATGAGTGTGTTAATTATGTATTCTACTTTCACAATTTCTTTATGACGTAATAAAAGGCCGCCATTTTTGTAATTAAGTGTTGCAAAAAAGATTAGTCCAGGATGGAATAATTTTATATGCTTAATACATTTTTTCAATAGCCGAAGTAAACTGTCTGAAATCCACTGCATGTTTTAGATAAAGTATTTTTTGCTGTTAATTTACTTGAAAAGATCATAGGCACGCGACGCACGATAGGACGCACGACCAGGCACGAGTAAACTGGAAAGAAGAAATTCCAGTGTAATTGCGCATCTTGGGAGGTCCTACATTCAGCTGAGGTCTGGATAGACCGAATTGTCTTTTGATAGACCCAGAATTTCTAACATCCAACGGCCTCGACCTTCACCGCCTATCTAGGTGTAGCGGTATAGCTGACTATAATCATTGCCTACTGCTTACTTACGCCGAATAGCAAGACTTAATGTTTAGTCTGGCCTAGAATTTATTGAGTAGAACTATAAAACTCAAGAATACCGGGTTGTTGAAACATCAACATTTTCGATGTTTTCGTAGTTCCTAGGGCTGTTACGTAAGATAAAATGTATTTTTTTCGAACTATGTACTAGACCAAATATCAAATCATTTTGACCAAATGTCAAAACCGTATTCCTTGAAAGAAAGGATAGCGGTGTAAACTGTTATTTCACCAATAAAGTGGAGTGATAAGATATGGTCAGTTTTTATGAAGGGGAAAACTCGCAGCCCTGGCAGGCTACGTATTTTGTCGGAAAACCTTAAAGATCTCAGTGAATTATTGGGCATTAATACAGCCTCCTTTTATATATAAAAGCAGATAATCAAGCAAAAGAGTTGTGGTCTTGCAAATCTGGACACTGGAAAACCTCTACCTACATTTTATTCTGCTATTTCAACAAAAGGTTCAATAATGACATGTCACAGAAACACATGCCCAAGCCATTACACAACATCATGACATGCGACATAATACAAGCGCTAGATTTGTTTAAAAACACGTGATTCTGCGACTGTATCGCACATTCTTCACTTCCACTTAGGAACAACTAATAAAACAACTAATATGAAAATTACTAAGATTCTAGTAGCAGCTGTATGAATAAAAAAATATATTTTAGACACGATATGAATATTATTAAGTTTATGTGATTCAGTCATGTGATTGTTCTGGGTTACCCAGATATCATCATTTACTTGGATATGACCGGAGCCCTTCTAAATGAGGTCATCATGTGTTATGCCGGGTACCTACACAGTCACGAGATCCCGAACCTTTACAGCCTTCAGCCATCATACATCCAAAAACTTTCGCCTTTTTCTCATAGGGGTATGCAAATACAACACAACGCCACTGGCTACAATCCGTACACTTAAACTCCTTACTCCTCCTCGTTCACATAATTATATATGTTCACATATTTTATGTATATTTGGCCATACGGGCGTGCATCCCGTTGCGATTACTACGCACCTTTTTGGAGAACTAATAAGGTCAGTGTTAAGATTTACTTCCGAATATAGCGTAATTGACTATGAAAACTGAAAGGGAGTTGGGCAGCAGAAGACATGGTTATAGCTGTCATGGCAGAGCCCTAACCAATTGGTTTTTGTTGAGAAACAGTAGAATTTCCATAAAACAACTGCCAAAGAGGGGTAAACAATAAAATACCTCGGTGAAGACCTGGATGAGATTAGAACTGTTTCGGCAATCTTTATACTTTGATTTTTTTTCTGCTGCATTTTTCTCCCATATAGAAGCAACAGTAAATTACCCAGTTCTTTGAGTTGACTTGATTTTAAAAGAGTGTCCCCAGAGTATCTAGCCCATTCTTACACGTTTTGGAATAAGCAACTACAGACCTTTCACAAATTATGCCTGTAGCTGGACTGTAGATACTTCTTCTTTGCTTAACTTTTCAAAAGTATCTGTAATTGGTCTATTTGAAATAAATTCATTGACTTTTGAGTTTTTTTGGCTCAAAAGGTAGGAGGCTGATACTCATCAGAAGACGGAACAAGGCTGTCAAAGTAGACTAATAAATATATCATTTATTCTCTCTTCACAAAAGGTTTCGAAGATGACACTCAGATAGCAACGAAGAACAATTTATGGACAAGGTTTTGCCAATAGAAAATGATAACGGTGACTTTTTATATTACTTTTTACGTCCATAACTTGGGTTACAGCTGAAGTTACTATAAATTTCCTTCAAGGCCTTCGACTAGACATTCTTCAAACAACTGCTCAATGGGTTCAAGACTCCATACAATAACATTCTTGTTATAAATATAGCTAGAATAATCCATTAGGATCTCATAATGTTTGTCTTCTATTGTTCCTATCGCGGCATGACATACTAGAATATCAGTGGCGTCATGTTAGGGACTGATATTTTGGTGTGCAGTTTTTATAGCTGTTTTATGGACTTGTGAATTTAAATCGGGATGTTCGGAATAATAATATTAGGATACAATCTGCTGTGTGGTCTGAACACCTGTTTTTGTTTAACTTGTGTCGTCTATGCATCCTAAAATTTTCCGGGTCCTCCTATACTGGCGGTTTGAGACTTAACCATGCATGTCTGTGTTTTATGTTACTCACGCAGATGATCTGTGTAAAATGTTTGTATTCAAACCTGGGGGTCTGAAATGGCCGCTTTAGCAGAATCATAATAGGATAATAATATGAATTACGTTTAAATTCGTAAAATGGTCACAAGTACTCGTTACCTAACGAATCACGCCTGTAATCCCCGAAGGGTTAGGCAGAGGTGTACCTAATAGTAATAGTACACCCACATTTCGCTCACGCAATTATGTTTAAAGCCCTTGTAATAGGGGGCGAGCCTATTATCAACCGGGCACAAATCCAAACTCCCCTGGCTGCTACTGAGAAATTCCTGATGGAAAACCTATTAACTATTTGCCCAACCTAGGAATCGCAGTCAGCAGCTCATGCTCAGCAGTCGCGATTGCGACGGTGTGACCACTAGACCAACGAAAGAGATTTAAACCATTATATCATTGGCAGTAATTAGTACAAACAATCTGTTATCGTACTTGATTACCCCCGACCCCTGCGAAGTTACAGACACATAAAGAAGAGATAAATATAGAAAGAGATAAAATCGTATAGTATAAGTTTATGTTCAAAGTAGGTACACCAGATTTGTATCAGGAACTTTTATCAGTATGTTTTGTTACAAGAGCTGATAACCTTTTAAACTCAATGTCTGTATCTCCGTCTAATTTCGATTAAGGTTTAATAACTACCTGCTTGTTCTGCGGAAATATTTGACGTCGACTGAGCGTTAACCTCGTAACTAAACCAAATTTTGCAGCTTAATCAATTAGTAGCACTAAATTTCTATGCAGCACCAGTCCACAAAGCAGTGAGTCCCAGTAAAATACTGGTATATTGCTGTATCCAGTTAGACTAGGATCCGTCTTCAACTTGGAAACAGGCTAGACAGATCATGAGGACTACACTACATAACACATGTTGGCACGTCAACTCAGCCTGAGTGCCCTAACCGTTCTCCTTGAGGCTCCAAATGGTATAAAACACTTAACGACCTCTATTAACTATTGTGTATTGATGCTAGAGACGAATACATAGTAGGTACCTGAAGGACAAGCAATAAAATATACAAACTATGAAGGTAGAAGACACATTCACGAAATCACAGCATGTTAAGAATTAAAAACTAGACAACATTGATATTAAAATTTCATCATGACAAAAGATTCACGAAATTGTCTAATCAGGGATTCACCAAAACAGCATCCAAATAAAAAGCTGACTTTTGTGATACACAGGTATTACCTAAAGCTGAAGAAGGGACCATTCTTCAATACGAAGCAGACATCCAATTGGATTCAACTACTAATGGCCAATGCTTATAAAACAGTTTGGTTCATCTCAAACTTTAAATGGCAATTACTTTCGAAAACTGTTTAAGAACTCACTTAGACATAAAACAGCAATGAACTTCGTTGTATGACAAGTCACAACAAAATGCTTGTTTTAGATCTAGATAATGATCATACAAATATAGTAACTATAGTACACTGCAAACAATACTTCAAAAACATGGCCGTTAACTTTGCTGACCAAATTAACCTTTGCTGTCCTTTACTTTCAAATAGATCGTGAAAGAGATGAAAGGTAATTAGAGGTGGCAACATTATTAGCATGCAACGTTTGAAATCAAATAAAGAATCTTCTGGGCACGTTCGTTCCATCGTAGACCTCATCCATCGCTTTTGATATTATATGGTCCCTGCATGGGCGCCAATAGTAATTCTGCCTGATTGAGTTGTGTACCAACATGACGGGTCGTAGGTGAAGGATCGATGAGCTCAGACATCCACTATGAGAATACGTCTTTCGGATTACAAATATTGTGATGAATAATAACCAGCTTCATCCCGCGACTTTCAGACGTTTTAATCAAAAAAGCATTAAGGTAAAAGTACGTATTCCCGTTAGTGTACCAGTACCCGTTAACAAGTCAGTTATTTTATTATTGCACTTTTCTACCAATAATAAATTAAAGTTTGTGAAGGGCAATACCTTCTCGGTAATATTTTGTACAATTGTAATGGCATCATTGTCCAAAAAGTTCAATGGCGTCAAAACCATGCGATAACAAAAGTTTGCTGTAACTGAATATTATGAAAGTTCAAAGTTCTGTCAGTGAACTACGAAACCACCACGTCGCATTGATGAGCTAGCCATACTGCGACGGATAACATTAAAGTAAGAGTGTTAATTTTCTAAGATATTTAAGTATATTATTTTGCGATATAACTTATAAATCGAGGTGAATCTAGTTGGGAAATAAATATTTTTGCCGTTCACATCTATTGGTACTAACAAACCCCTACTTGACCTAGTACCCGTTAAAATCGTATTTTTTTTACCGGATATTGGTACACGATCAACCCGGTTACACACGTTGTACCGAAACCCGTTATTGTGTACTTATTGCCTTGAAATAGGTCTCATTTTCCTTTAAAACTGTAGAATACATTTTTGCCTGATATTGGAACTTCAAATAACAGTTGCATTTAAACCTGACAGCGTCCTTATTGCCTTGTGTTAAGTCCTCTTTTCTTTCGAATCAATAGAATGTAGTTTCTATGCTCCTTGTTTGTGTTGTAATCACTTGGATTCGATTTCCTCTTTAGTTTTTTTTTTTATGATTTTCACATTTTTGCACGTTTCGCGTTACTGCTCTGCTGTTCTGAAACCAGGTTTTTCGATGCGCATCGTGTGGCGCGCTGCTTTGTAGTATGGATATTGATAACCACGCAGTAATTTGAAGCAAACTTCAGATCGGTAAACTTACATGACTCGATCTGTGGATACCCGACTAATTTTTTCGTTGTTCTTTTTTTTGGGATGGGAAATCATCAAATGACTCCTCCCGCTCTGGGCGGAGCGGAAGGGAGTGTCAGACTTTTACTGACTAAAACCCATCCATCTTCCTTCTTTTGCCCTTTGTGTTCCAGGGTCGCGGTATCTCTTTCGAACAGTCCCGCAGCCCTGGCAGGCATCGGTCCTTTCGGGCCCCTCCTGTTTGCTAACATCTCTTTGAGGCGCGCGTGGAACACGAACGCGCCGACGACATAAGCCTGTCGCCTGTCGTCATAAGACGGACGGACGGCGAGCTAGCCCATTACTCACCGCCCACAGGCCCGCCCCAACGGTGGTCGAGAGCCACCACGACGCCCGGGGCGTCTCCCGGGGCACTGGGACGTGAGGTTATCTACCTCTCACGTTCTGCTACCTCCTTCGTTAGCATGACTGCTTAGCAGAAGGAGGTGACGGCTTCCCATTCCCTCTCGCCCGGGACCATGGCTTGAACCAGGGCTGGACGCGAGGACACGGCGGTGCTCCGTCCAAGCGGAGCAGACCTTCACGGTGTGCTCCACCGTGTTCTCCGGGCGATCCTCACAATGATAACACCCGGGCGTTTCCTCCCGCCCGATTCGGTTCCTCCCGAAACAACCATGTCCGGTGAAGACCAGCGTCAGGCGGAATGTGAGGGCGCCGTGGCGCCTCTCTAGCCACTCCTCAAAGAGGGAACTTACCGCCACTATTGTGGCGTGCCCTGCACAGGGTTGCGACAGTCGCTCTCTCCATGTCGCCATGAGATAGCGCCGGAGGTCTGTCCGCTGAGCGACAATTTGCCGCGGCAGCTGAGTTTCCCCGCGACGTAGTGCCTCCGCGCGCCCCTCGTGCAGGCGCGCGAGGACTATCGCCTCCAGATCCCATGGTGGTAATCCGGCAAGGAGGCTCGCCGCCTCGTTGGAGATCGTACAGCCTTACCACCTTTTGGCTACCACCCTTTGGGGCGCGTTCAGGTAGTGGGTGGCTCGCCGCCTCAAGGATCGCGCCCGCACCGGGGCCCCGTAAAAGGCCATGGACCGCACGACACCCGCGTAAAGCCTCCGGCAGGAGGCGTTTGGACCCCTCAGGTTGGGCAAGAGCCGCTTGAAGGCAACCCCGGCCCGTTCCACTTTGGGAGCCAAACGTCGGAAAAGCTCCACGAAGTTCCACCGGCTGTCGAGGACGAGTCCAAGGTACTTCAACGTGGACTCGACGCCGATGGGACCCCTCCTACCGTCAGCATGGATCATGACGGTGGCGCATTCCAAGGTTCATGTTAACATATGGCCTCGGACTTGTGCAATGCCACCTCGAGACCCAATTGCCGGATCCTATTTATGACTATCGCAACCCCGCGTGTCATAATTTCGGCCACCTCGTGCAACCTCCCTTGTGCCAGCACCAACGTTTCGTCAGGAGTGCCTCCCTCCAGGGCATGGTGTTGAAGGTGTTGGCAATGTCAAGAGACACCGCCAAGACGACCCCACCCCGGGACACCGCATCCCCCGTCGGCGTCGTGAGGGCTCTCACGCGCATGATGGCGTCCACCGTCGAGCGCCTCTTGCGGAAACCAAACTGGTGGTCCGCAAAATCCAGCACCATCCCCGCAAGGTGCCCGGCGAGGCGGTTTGCAATGTCTATTTCAAAGAGCTTGCTCACCTCGTCGAGGAACAATAATAATAATATCTTGGGACAACCAACACACCGCCATCTGATCCCAAACTAGGCAGAGCCTGTACTATGGCAACCAGACAACTGATAAACATACTTATATATTTCTAAATACATACATATTATAGATAAATTACACCCAGATACAGAACAAATAATCGTACTCATCGCACAAAGATTTGTCCTGTGTGGGAATCGAACCCACGACCTCCGTCCTAGCAGTCAGGGTCACTAACCACTAGACCTGGTCTAGTGGTTAGTGACCCTGACTGCTAGGTCTAGTAGACCAACAGGCCTATCAATCAAACAATGGGCCAGTATGCGGACGGAGAGTCCGCAGGGCGCCCCGGCTTTCGAATGAGGACCAGCTTCCCCGTCTTCCATCGAAGCGAGAACTGGCCTCTCTCCAAGCATGCGCTTAGGAGAACAAAAAATGTCTCTTCTTTGGATAAGCCGTTTTTTATTAATTGTACACAGTTCACAGAAATGCAAAAATAGCATTTCTGTGAACTTTAACGTAAAGCAATAAAGTTCAAATTCGCGGTGAAAATTACCGGATTCAGGGACAATTTAACGTTTACTAGTACAAATCTACCGGGTACTGGTACAATTAGCCCTTTGTTTTATTTTTTTGTATTATTGTTAAAGAAAATATAGACTAATAAAAAAATAGAATAATACACTAAAACTAGTTTAAATTATCTCTCTAGTCATGTAATTATTTTTTTTGTAAGTCTTCTAGTTTTATCATAGCAGACCTGCAAAGTCAGTGAAGTTCAAAACTTCACGGTTACTGGGCCCTTTACCTTATATCCTATGACACTCGGTATAGTGAAGCTTTCCATCAGTAAAAGAATTTTGGAAATTGGAACAGTAGTGTCAAAGATTACCTACATCTAAACTTCACCCCTGTTTATGAGTAGTATAGATATCAGAGAAGAAAGGGAGGGTTGTTATGAAGGAGTTGAATAAGTTATTAGTAGCAATTTTTCTATTAGGATTCGAGATACAGATAACGATTTTGTATAGTTACTTATGCAAGGTGGAAACGGACCCTTCACGAAGCTGTCAACCAAGCATTATGTAGGTACATCAGACTAAGTAACTTTACGCAAAATTGATTGCTGGGAAACGACTACTTTTTTGGGGTGAAAAATCACGTTTTACGGTAGGACTCAATGTAACGCAGTCAAGACATTGTGCTGATGGATGTTTTTAATGGTACGTGGGTCGTGGAGGTGTTTACAGTTAAAATCTTTCATTAATAACATAAATTTAAAAAAAAACTTGTGAGATAGTTGGAACTTTGACCCCAATATCTCCGTAACTAGAAGGTTCCCAGGTATGGTCTAGAACAAAAAATAATCGCAATGAGACGGGGAGAACAAGTGCCTTTCGGCTTCGATAAAGATCAGGTTAGAATCTTGATAAATATTTCATAGTAGGTACTAGAAAAATTCATAAATACACCAGCAGATCCTAGAATAAACATCTATTCTGCAAACTAAATGTCAAAAATGCATTAGGAAAGAATTTTAAACCGATATTTGTCGACACGTGTTGTGCCACGCTAGTAATCTTGAATGCGTTAAGAGTTGTCAGGATCTGTGCCAAAATGTTGATTGTAACTGCGCTTCTCTCCCACGCATGCAAGTAAGCTAATGAAGCAACAATGAGATGAACTGTGATTGAGAAGATGGACGTTCATATTTTAGGAGGACGTCGATATAGTTGAACATTAATTTCTAAACAATTTTTTGAGATTAAATAGAAGCAGAAGTCTTTGTAAAAGGGCTCGCCCGGGAGAGTGCCACCATTATCTTCATTTCTGCTGTTAAGAATCCGATGTTCTATAAATCATAGGTGCTAGTGAAATAACTGGCACTTTTTTCTGGTACGTATTGACCGTCTTCTTGTCAAAGACCTTCCACCTGTCTCTGTCTAAAGCTGCCCAGGACTAGCCTTTGCTGAAGGAGTGCAACTTATCCTATAGGCCATTTTAATGTTACTGGAACATTACATCGACACTGACAATACGCTTTACGGTGGCAGTAACAATTCAACGTTAGTTGGATGATTTCATGATGCATGATCTATGTGAATTTTGAGGCTCTATCTATATCAATACGAGGCCATTTAAAATATGGTCCATTCAATCTCCGCTACAATAGCAGTGATTGAGAGGACCACGTGTTAGCAAGCTTGTATTAAATGTCGACAAAAAGTACGATAGATGATCGTAAATGTTGAACAATGTGAAACAATTCGATGAGACTGTATTACGCATGCACTACATATTATGCAGAGAATTAGCATATTTTACTCCCGATGAATCACTTTGAAATTACAGTAGCGAGCGATAAAAAGTATCCCACATTGAAATATCTAGGTATTTAAAAGACATTATAAAAGTAATAACAAAAACTATGATATTCTTTCATGATCCAGTGAATTTTTGGCATGTTCTAATAAATTAGGAATTGACCGAGAAGTTTTATCAATTGTGTCTGTGCTTTACTTGACTTGGAAGAGTTACGTTTCTACTGATGCCTTACTTTCATGGGGTGTGTTTTTCTTTTTGTGTCATTACCTGAAAATAAAACAAAAATAAGGTAAGTTTCATCTTATTATTTTACACTATGCTAACTTAGCGGTCTTATCTTATCACCAAGCCACGAGCTGTTTTCGTGCAGAATCAGAATAAAATATAATCTCAAGAAAGCTACTAATATTTTTGCTAAATTCAGGTAGCCAAAACATCTCTCTGTTAACTGATAAACGCTTAAATCTAATATAATTACAGTCATAGGCTGTGTTCCACCAGAGATGAGCGAGGATGCGTAGCGAGGGATGTGTGTGAAACGCAGCCTTATACACTTATCTAAGAACTGCAATGACATTAATAATTTATGCTTGAATGCAATCAACGTGATAACTCCTAGAGGTTACCGTTATACGTAGCCTGTAATCCCCGACGGGCTGACTCTTAGGGAACTACAGGCGTGTGCCTTAACATATGGGGTACCTACTTAGAGTAGCACACCGCCAATTATGTTTAATTTCCAGGGGGTGAGCCTATTGCCATCAACTGCCCACAAATTCTGATTCCGAAACTTCCAGATGGAAAACCCAATAACACTTTACTCGACCTGGGAATTGAACCACGGACCTCGTACTCAGCAGTACCGCTAGACATATCATCAAATTATGAAAAAAAAAACAAAACATGGGGCATCTGTCAGTTTTGACACACAATCAAATGAGTATAACAAACAACCATCTTGCCTGTCATAGATTTCATCACTTAAATCCACCTGTATACAAGGTGCCTAAATAAAATATGGGGTTTCATGGTGACACTGCTTGTTTAGGCAAATGTCAACGTTTTGTTAAATACTGTAGGTACAAATTCATAGTTCAAGATAAAACAATATACCTACGTTTGCCATATTACGTCTGCACGGTAGCCACTTCGTTTTAAGTTAAGAAAAGGGACACAGGGATTTAGATAAATAACAATATCAGCATTGCAGCTTTATTGTAACAAGAAGTAAATATTGGACATTTTGTCGTCAGAAATCGTAGTGCTGACGTTAATGATAACATCCGTGTGATAAAATCGTGATAGTGATATTTTGACGGTGATGCAACTTTTTGACAACTTAATTTTGGTGGCATAGCAACGAGTTGCATGACTTGAATTACAGAAGAGACATATTATGACGATTACATGGAGACATTTCAATTTTTTTTTCATTTTATTGGAACAAATCGCCATCACTGTCTTCTCCCAAAGCCCAGAGCAAATCAACAACTGTTTCCATTTTTTACGCATTGTCATTTGGCGCCCAAAAGGGCCTACTCAAAATGGAGCCGTGTTGGGCGCCAAAAACGCTTTTGTTAAAATAAGTTACATAATAGCTGACACGAACCCGGAAGAGCATTCAAAAGTCATAATTTACAAAAATATCACCAAATATTCCAAAAACTTTATGCTATTGGTGGCTGGCGCGCAAAGGTCAAAGGAACTATAAGACCAATGGCAGGCATGATCTTAGCGACAATGAATGTAATTTGCATCTATCCGAGATTATCAAATATGGCGGCGTTTGACAACATCCGTAATATTGATGGCGTCAATATCCTTAGATATTATGTGAGCCATGTTTGGAGAAATACGAATGAGATTTTTCACCATTCTCCTGCTCTTATAAGTACTTCAATTTAGTTGGGGTCGGCGCAAAATGACGGGCTTGTCCCAAAAGAAAATTGCATGCTTCCATCGTTTCTTTGGAAGACAAACGATTTTCAAACATACTTCTTTGTCAACGGCGCGGCGCTACACCTACAATTGACTTTCATTAATTCCTTTTATGGCCAACATTCAGACTTTTCTGGATTTAATCGGCATTTATTTATTTAACACTTCAAGCACAAAGTACAGAGGCGGACTTAGTGCCATAGGCATTTTCTACCAGTCAACCTTTATAAGCTAGGTACAAATACTTCATTGTACCTTTTGCTTCTGCAGGTGTATGCTTTGCATGTACAATAAAAACTTAGTTGACGTCGTACCTTGATAAAAAAAATTCTTATGCCTGTCTGTAAACGATTGCTCAATGCTAAATTCTCAGTAATTTAGAGTCAATGGAGAGTCTCTTTTGGCCAAAATAGAAATTATGAATATTTGGTATATCTACGACACAGTAGGCAGCATAAATCATGGAAAAGATTTCACAAACATTCTGATCTCTATCCTCGAACATATTGTCAGAGTCAAAGGTTCATCTAACACTGGCCAATCTTGAACCTATAATCAAATGAGTTAGTAATTGTCTAGACTCGTTGGACTAGATAATAATCCTCAATATCAAGGTTTGTTGATAGGCTAGTGGGGATTGAGGTCGACGTAATAAATGTAGATTTACATAAGACATTTGTTTTAATTGAGATATTAAAAAACAGAATGATTTGTGTGCATAGATTTTTCGTCGTGAGGATGATTCTTATCTAAGTTTAATTATCTGATGAGGGAGCTATATGTCATGTACGCCCATCTCGTTTTCACATTGAAGTGAGATTAAAATTATTCTGCTGTAAGTGGCGTTGGAAGGCGGCAGGCGCTCCAGAACTCTGCCATTGACAGCGTTAGCAATGGCTTCGGACAAGTCCCTCAAAAGCAGGTGGAATTGCACTAAGAGCAGGACAGGTGGGACATCGTTTAAGATAAAGCTCCGCGTTTTCATTCATAGATGAAGATGGCTACTTACAACTAACCTTTTAACATAACGATATGGAACCAATTCGTTTTGGTGGCCTCGGCGTCCACAAAATTTCTAGTATAAGCTTACCGGCGTTCCTGTCCTCTGTCCACAGCACTGAAAAGCTAACCAGGAAAATTTTAGCTCTCTCCCTGGTTGACTCGGAAGTGCCGTGCTTGACCGACGCAGAGGTCGCCTGGAAAGTGACTTGCCCGGATACGGATCGGCCCGAGAACCCGTTTTCCCAGAGACAGTGGGATGAGCCGCTCTGCAGGTTGGTACGGAATAAACTTCTTAATACGTCCACCAATACTGCTGAGCGTGCATGCCTACTGGCTGTGGGTGAGTGGGAGTCGGGCCTCTGGCTTCAGGCACTACTGTCACCTAATATAGGCACTATGTTAGGTGACACAACATTCTGGCTCGCTACGTGTTTGCGATTGGGCGCTCCTTGTGGGGCTCCACATCGCTGTCAATGTGGTGAAGCAGTCGACTGCTTCGGACACCATGGCCTTTCATGCAGTAAGAGTGCAGGTCAGATTGCGCCGCACGCTAGCATTAATGATCTCATCCGTCGTGCTCTTGCCACCGCCGGGGTGCCAGCTGTCTTAGAACCCAATGTCTTGGCACGCGTCGATGGGAAGAGACCAGTTGGTATGACCATAATGCCATGGAAGTTGGGTAGGCCTTTGGTGTGGGACGCAACTTGCGTCGACACCCTTGCGCCATCCCATCTTCCTAGCACAGTGGGCTACGCTGGGGCGGCTGCTGCAGGTGCTGAAAACCTCAAACGGCGCAAATACAATAATTTAATTAAAATACTTGTACATATTTATTTCTATTAAAGTTTTGTAGTTTGTAAATAATTAATATTTTGATTAAAGAATTATTGGAACTGTTGAACAAAACTTTTTGCAAATTAAAACTGACAAACTAAATAATTTATGTGGTATACAAGTATACTACAACTAGAAAGGGTAAAATACAAAACTTTTTCACAAAAACAAACTGACTTCCAGAAAACCACAAAAAAAGTCTAAAAAAAACTTTACTTTCGGAAGACGGTAACAAAAAAGACAATGAAGTTTTTGGAACCGACTTCCGACTTCTTGTAGTATACCTGTATACCACATAAATTATTTAGGTTGCAACTAGAAGTTATTAAGGAACCATCATCTCGTCAACATAGGCTAAGAAGAATATAACTAAAAGATTTAAAAACCAAAATAATGAATTGATTTTGATGAAATTTCTATGGGAGCAATCGGTATATATGTATAGGTACTCGTATATCCTTTCACATAAAAAAAAAAAAATTAAAATCGGAGTATAAAAAAGGAAAAAAGAACAACCAAATTGAGAGAGAGGGGAAAAATTGGTGTTTTTACTTCTCAAGTTTCCGTTGCTTCTCTGCGATCCTAATGTCAACTAGGATCTATTGGCGCCTGGTCATAGTTGGTGTTAACGCCGCCATTTTATTTCTCAATACATTTCGAAAATCTTCACCGATAGTGCCCCTTTGTTAAAGTCGTTCGTATTTGACAGTGGGCAACGTCATACGGCCGACAGAAAACCTTATATATCACTATCACATAGTTGTAAATGACTATGATACTGACAGAAAGTTGATAGTCGAAGTAAGTCATTTGCACTTTGACCTATCATTACAATGTTGGTTATTAAACCAATGCTAGTCATCTTTATCTTCTACTTAATCAAAGCAATAAACACGGTATACCTACATATAATTTGTTGTCGAGTTGTTACTACGAAAACTAATGAAAACCTCTTTAGAATCACTAATGTGAGCCGGTACGGTCAACGGTTAACACAACAGTTCATTTTTATAGGACTCCAAATTGACAACAAAATATTCGTTACACTGCTTTTTAACTTTGATATCAGTGTAACATGTTAAATTGTTTATACAAATGACTGCTTGGATTTAACTAAATATTTTGACCAAATAAACAGATTTTAAAAACTAAAAAAAAATGCTCACATTGAACACATAAAGAGTAAACTCTCAGCACTCTCCGGGCCACTGCGTAACATAGTTCCGTTGTATTCCACCAAAATTGCGATATACTATTTACAACTCCCTAGTAAAACCGCATCTACTTAATTTGATCGAAATTTGGGGGAGTGCTGCTGAAACAAAACTCTCACAACTCCAAGTTACCCAAAATAAACTTATAAAATACTATTCGGCTATCCATATCCAACATCAACCAGTAAAATTTATTAAGACACAAAAATAATGAATATAAAACAACTGTATATTTACAACACATGTATTTTCATCAGAAATATTCCACTCACCCAATATAAACAAGTTAGTCAAAGCAGCACACGGCGGGCAAGCTTGCTTGCTAGTTTTACCTAAAACAAGAACTAACTATGGCAAAAAAATTCTAACTTTTGAAGGAGCACAACTCTATAATAAGTTACCGTCCTGTATAAGAAATCTACACTCTTTAAATGCATTCAAAACTCAACTTAGCCAGCACATAATTGCGGATCGATCACTTCTGGAGAAATGAATGCATTGGATTGGACGGGTAGCTCTCTATTAAATTATAATACCGATGACGAACTTTTTGTAATATATTTAAGTATGTTTTTAGTATTGTTTTCAAGTAAGTGACATACTCGTAATATGTCTTTATTGAGAATTAATTTTCTTTAAACCGAAAAAGTTTTATTCAACGTAAACAACGTTGAATAAAACTTTTGCTGACTGTGCCTAACTTATTAATTTTGATACACAACGCCCGGGGCATACTTTCAATTAAAATTAGTGCAATAAGTTATAATTTAGAAGCCTAGACTTTATTCACTATGATTTAAGACCTGTTTAAAATGGTAGTATTTTATGTCAAGTACAGCCACCAGCTGCTATTCAATATGTGAGCGAAACTATTCAATTATTAAACTAAATTGCGTTGTAAACTTATAATTGATATTATTATAAATTGCACGTGTGTTCTAATATTTACGTCATCATTTTCATTTTACTTTCAAATTAATGTTCGTTTTATACTACGTATGTACATGTATGTATCTACCTCTTCTTATACTAATTCAAGCGTAAATACTCAAGTCCAATGGGTTCTCTAATGCTTTGTCAATCTTTAGATAACCTCATAGAAAGTCGAAAAAGCTCAAACGATTCCTCAGATCTACGGCTGCCATTAAGAGTCATCATCATCTGCCTAGCCTTTACCCAACTATGTTGGGGTCGGCTTCCAGTCTAAACGGATGCAGCTGAATACCAGTATTCTACATGGAGCGACTGCCTATCTGACTTTTGTTTTGTTGTCAGACTTTTTGGACCTGTAACGACTGTCAAAGATATAGAAATGACAGCCGGGACCAACTGTTTAACGTGCCTTTCGAGTCACGAAGGAAACTCGGTTGCCAATAAGAGTATGCCATAGAAAATCTACGTAAAATTATCCCCATGCTGAATTCGAGATATTGGAGAATCCCGGATATCGACAGGCTTCTATCCCAGAGTGTTACTGAGAGTTTCATAACATTATGCCTGTAATCCCCGAAGGGTTAGGCAGAGGTGTACCTAATAGGACACCCACATTTCGCCAGTTATGTTTAAGTCCCATGTAAGAAAGGGCGAGGCTATTGCCATCAACCTAGCTACTGAGAAATTTTAATGGAAAAACCCAATAACACTTTGCCTGACCTGGGAATCAAACCCAGGACCTCATGCTCAGCAGTCGCGCTTGCGACCGGCAGAGAGTCTCCTATGGAAAATAGTCCATAACTAAGAAAAGAGTACAAGACCTTTAATAGACGCTGTTGTTAGTTGTTACCGCTAGAGCAACTAAGTAGGCAGTCAATACTGGTTTCAACTGCTTCATTGGCTTATGAACTGGTGAAATCTTACGTAAGACATATTGTAACCAGCAGAGCTTGCCCTGCTCGTCCTATTCACCTAATGCTAATGCCATAACTGGAATGTTGCCGATCAGGACAAATAGCCCTCTTTTATTCTCACTGACGCACTTCAAGTATTTTCTTTTTCTAAATGAAGCGGAATGTTAATAGATGTGTTTTCTCTTATGCCAGGTTTAAAGATGTAAGTACTTGTAGATGTGTGTACTTTATAATAAATGGTTGGAGACCTTAGCGAAGCTGCTGAAATCATAAAACCAATCGTTAATATTAGAAAGGGAAATTACCAAATTGTACATACAGGATGATTGGTAATTGAGTGCATTCCTTGTTCCTTGAAATGGGAGGTACCTACTAGACTTAACTAGACCTAATTTGCAACAACTTTGACTCCGACTTAAAGTTTTATGGAAAAATCCACCTCTCCACCATTAACTGCTGATTGTGAGAAATCTACGCCGTTCAGGATGGTAAACTGATACTTTTCTGGTAGCTCCTCCGCAAACGAAGAAGGGTTACCTACAACGACATAGCTTGCAAAATAAGTAACCTGAATTGGCAGTGGGCTGGCCATGTTGTACGAAGGACCGACGGCTGATGAGCCATGGAGAAAATGAGACCTGCAGCTAAGACCGCGTAACGCCAAACATAGCGTGGCACACCCTCCAACTAAAAGGAGGCTGGAACAGACTGTATGCGGCGGAAGATGGGGGTGCAACTTGAGGGTCAAGCAGTGGACTGCGATGGGCTGAGTTAATTAAAGGTAAACTGTTAATCAACAATCACAACATTAAACCGACGTAATGTGCCTATAGTATACTGAAATATGTATAATGGTGAATCGCAAGCAAGGAAAAGCATAATGAAGAATTTTCGCTCGGCGTCAAGAGTTGAAATTTCATCAGTGCATGTAGGCATGCTTAGCATTAGCAAAACGCTGGCATGTCCTATAAACCCAATGATGTAAATGTTCATACAAAAAATAAAGCACTAAGCAGGTATCATAAAATTCAATGCATGTAACTACGTAATTGCACGTCACAAGCGTGTTAAGGTCATTAGAGCCTTTACAATACGGATCGCTTTACTTAGGTATAATGGGCTTTTTGTCCGAGAGTAAACATTATTAAGATCAGGTACTTTGCACTTGCAGCTGTATCCTGTTCTTTTTTCAGCGATTTAGGGATTTGTTTTATGCAAGAAGAAGCACAACATCGAGACCAGTCGAAGAAGCGGGGAAGTCTTTGCCCAGAAGTGGGGAGCGCGCAGCGCAGAGTAACAAGGAAAAGAAACACTTTCCTCGCGTGATATTATTGTGAGTGTGTGAGTAGTGTGATATTATTTTAAGTTCTAGTGGAAGAAGGACGGACGGAACCGAAAAGCATAGCAGAAGAACGGGAAGGTCTATACCCAGCAGTGGGTGACTCTGGGCTAGATAAAAGCACATCATTTGCAAAAACACGTGCGAAGCCACGTGCTTGCCATATTAAAATTATTCAGATCCAAAACCAGTTTCGCAATTATTGTTGATTCTTATGATTTGACTGGAGTTACTAGATAAGTGCGATGTGTAAATAAATGGAAAATGGCGCGAAAATGGAACCCATTTTGAAGCTGTGGTACGGAACAGTCATGCAAAAAATGTTCTTCAACTATTGGTTAATTAACAGCCAGTAATCTAGACATATCACAGACATTGACTATGTTCAGTACACAAAAGTAACGTGTTCTCATAAACTGCTATTTTCACATAAAACATAACATCATACCTGTAATTTATAAGGAGAGAGATAGAAGTGTACCCTGTAGTACACCCACATGTCTGCAGTATGTTTAGGTCCTATGTAATGGGGGGAAAGCCCACCAATCGAGAACAAAATCAGGCTCCAGGCTACTACTGAAAAATTCCTGGTAGAAAATCCAATAGAATACAAAACATAGTTTGGGAGCCTTCAAATTAGAGGCGTCAAGAAGCGCTGCAGTGGCGCTACTACACCCTAGGACCTGTATATTATGATACGCGTTCGATATGATATTTAGCGAGTTAACGATAGCTATCGTTTACAATTGCGAGTAGTGGACGTAGTGGTACAAGTTCACTTGCTTTACTTAGTAGTAACTCCACGGCAGTGTTTCTTCACACCTCCAATTTGAAGGCGCCCTTTGCCCGACCTGTGAATCGAGCTCAAGACATGCTTAGTAGTATCGCTTGCGACCAATGGACCAACGAGGCAGTCAATATTTTTATTCAGTTACTATAAATGGAAACCTTATTTTTTACCGACTAAATACCGGTCAAAGGAGTTTAGACTCAAAACTAGTCGTAAATGTTAGGTATGTAAAATTTAAAATATCACACGTTAATTAAAACAACTCTTCTTTTTTAGAAAAAGAACCTGAGTGATAACATATCTAGAGATAATAATTTATCACAGGTCTCGATTGAAGTATTTGATGCAAAAGGTGAAGAGGCTAAAGGGAAAAGACAGACCTAAATACATATAAAGGCGGTGGTCTTTATCATCTAGATCTAGCCCTATATTAATCATTTATGATATATACTTTTGTAATGTTATAAGCATTTTGTAATGCATAAGCATAAAGATGATGTGGATGAACGAGGAAAATTTTGGGCATGAATGTGGATGGCTCTAAGAGTAGAGGTAGACAAAAGAAATGATGGATGGTACCTATGCGTTAAGGGCGATATGGCAAGAAAGGTGGTGACTGCTGAGATGGAAGAAGAAGACATACTGCGCCGACTCCAAATAACTTGGGATAAGGGTAGGATAATAGGATGGCAGTGGCACGGTTGGCGCAGTGGCTGAGCGATTGGCTGCACAGGTAGTTGTTCCGGGTCTGGCTGTTACACTTAAACTCATATACAGAGTTTAAATGTTTATAAACTTACCCGCGATACAGAAAAAATACAGAATGGGGGGACGTTTAAAAAAATTAAGAATTCCACAACGCGGTCCCAGTGCGGGTTGGTAGATGTCACATGTCTTGGAATTCGGTGAAGAAAGAAATTCATAACATTTGTCGACCACAGACCAAACGAGAAGACAAGTGACAAAGTTAAAAAAAAACCTTTTTCCTGTAAAAAATAAAAAAGTTATGACAAATGTACCGACAATTTTCTTTTTGTATCATAAACAAAAAATATTGGCTCGTACCTACTGTATAGTAATGCAGATTTGGCAAACGAGTGTATGTTTATTAACACGCTGACTATTTTTGTGCGCCCGCGCCACTCAAGTTCAAGGGCTCCAGTGTTTTTTGTTAGAATAACGTTAGAGAAAGAGTTATTTTGCGAAAAAAAATAAAAGCTAGTACAAAACTTTGAGTTATAATAACTATTTTATGTTAATGAGGCTGCGCTAAGGTAACCCGCGAAATTTAAATTTTCTTACGTTTTTTTTGCAACTTGCAGGTTAGTGTCAGGTTTTGTGTTGATTAAAATATGATTCGCGTCCGTAACAAAATCTGACTTTTTCGTGAAACAGTCATTCAATAACTTGACTAACAGAAAGTCAAACTACAAGTGAATATAAAGAATAATATAAAGAATAGTTAGTCACAAGTGACGAAGAGAATTCCAGAATATTTTAGTTATAACATCTTTTTAGGTTAAGTATACCTCAGACCTCATTACATTTCAACTACTAAAGACATATTATAATTATACTAGCTCATGCCCGCGGCTTCACACGCGGAAGTTCGGTGATTGTCCCACGGGATCGCACTACCGGGATAAAAATGATCCTATGTGTTAATCCAGGTTATAAACTATCTGTGTGCCAAATTTCATCCAAATCCGGTCAGTAGTTTTTGCGTGAAAGAGTAACAAACATCCATCCATCCATACTCACAAACTTTTACATTGATCTTCTTAGCATGTCGAATATGTCGATGGCAAATTTTCATTAAATATATTTGACCCAAAATGCAGCTATGCGAACTCCACTCGCTGATGCAGTTAAGTATAAGATCTTTAAGTGCGCAGGTGTCAGGGCATGCTGCGCAAGATGGACTATTGCTTGTGGAGCCACGCCGCATCCATGAACCCCCATCTGAACGCTGCTACGGCAGACTTGGGTTCGGAGTTTATTTAGAGATTTTCAAGTCGGCAACGGGAAAGAATGCCCAGGTGGAAGGCTTTCAGACGACTCTATGAAGCCGTCAGGGGGCTTAAGCAGCTCCCGCCAGAGATCACATCTTGCTGTAGAGGCATTGTTGCAAATTTTCCTCTCTTGCGGCATCTTGGTCACTATTACCTAGATAAGCACTGTAATATATTTTTTAGTAAATATGTTCGCATACGAAATTGAAACTAGGTCGACACAACAACCGAAAACCACTTTTATCGTAATTTATTTCCCCGAATACCAGCCCGATGATAATAGCCACTTAACCTTGTAAATAAAAGCCATTATAAATTACAAATAAAAATACCAAACATTTGATTTATCATGTACTAAACGTGAAATAAACCTTTTATCATCCAAACATTGTGGTGGTTGCCAAAGCAAAGATGGATGGCGCGAGAAAAGCATTTCTAAGCGTCCCTTCGATATGTAGACGTCATTAAAACTGTTTAAACACAAAGAAGTAATGATGGATATATGTATCTTTCGAGTCTGAGGCATCTTAATTAATTAACTAGGTGATTTGACAGAAAGTTCACCTCATATTCATCTATGAATATGAGGTAAACTGACATGTCAGGCGATCATTTGCTGTGGGATTCCACAAGGCAACATAATTGGTCCTGTTATATTCTATGACATTGTCAAATATTCATTAAAACGATGTACCTATTACTTGAGTTTTAACAATCACTGCACTACAGGCAGTACTTTTAATTTCTAAAAAGCGAGATTGCCGGCCATATTAGGCATAGAGCTAACCAATTGTCGTTGGTGATCGTTAGGGTTGACTTGCTTTATAATGCGGTCATGTGATCTCGCAAGATAGCTGGTAAAAGTTGAATCAGTGTGGTTGATGATCGACCTCAGTGGTGTGCAGTTGCAATAGCCTAACAGTGTGTAATAACTTACCGGAGTTCGCCAGACGTTAAATGGTCAAGTAAGAGTGGGAGGCGAGTCATAGATATGTAAATAGCTACAACAAAGTATGAAAGAAAGTCTTGTATAATATGTGGGTCGGATTGTGTGTTTGTCTAGTAAGTTGCGCTAATTTAGAAACTGATGAATCTATTCGAATAAGAACCAGTAGGTGAACTCAAAATAAAACTATGTACATTGCTCAACAATCTTTATTTCTTCTTTCATTCAAACGAAAGACGTCCACTGCTGGAAATATGCCCAAGGACACAAGCATCGCCACATTGATCGGTTCCGTGCTTCTCGTGCCCACCGGATCCCTAATACATATCACCAGGTCATCGGATTACCTTGTGGGGATTATTTATCTATCTATACAAAAATTACTCGTAAATTGAAGTACCTGTTTGTTATATAAAAAACAGCTTTTTAATGAATGCATTATGGAAAAATATACGGCACTTTAACCAAAAAACACATTTTATTCAATTTTTGTCTGTCTGTGTTCCGGCTAGTCTCCAAACGGCTGGATCAATTTTAATGGGGCTTTTACTGGCAAATAGCTGATGTGCCGCTATAAGGCCTAACATAAGCTACTTTTATTTTAGAAAAATAATTAGGGTTCCGTGAAAAAAAAAACCCTTAAAATTGTGAACAAAATCCGATTCAAAAATAATATTTTTTTAATAATTTCCTTGAACGAAGGTCGCGGGCAACACCTGTTTGTAAATTAATTACGCAACAACTTGTCGTGTTTGACTTATATTTATTCATTTATCTATTAAGCTTTTAAATAACGAATTTCTAGACTACTCAACGCTTACTTTCATTACTGAAAGACTCAAAATACAGAAAAAAATAAGCTGCGGACAAAGTCGCAAGCAAAATCCTAATTACATAAAGATAACAACATTAACCCAGAGATAACCTTTACCTCTAATAATCGTAAATAAATATTTTTCAAAGACAGTTCTGTTGAAGAAATCTTTATTAGTTCAAAGTCTGCGTATGAGCACAGGCGAGGTAAGATGACCTCGTAAAGAGTTTGCTGCGGAATCTTTGGAAATGATCGATGTGGTTTAGGAAATACGATATTTTCTTCTCAAAGAAATCTGGATTTAAAAAAGTTAATGCCTCGACGACCCAAATATACAAACGTCATCATCTGCCTACCCTTTTCCCAACTCTGTTGGCGTCGGCTTCCAGTCTAACCGGATGCAGCTGAATACCCGTATTTTAAATGGAGCGACTGCCTATCTGACCCCCACAACCCAGTTAGTACTGGGCTATACTATACCCCGTGGTAAGACTGGTTGTCAGACTTTCGGGCCACTGACTCCCTGTAACGACTGTCAAAGGTCTACAAATGACACCAAATATACAGGTCTGAAGATTAATCTTGAGGAGAGCCCAGAGGATAATATGAAAAATATTGACAGAGATAGAAAACAAAATAAATAAACTGATTAATATTAGCACGATGTAGCAAACGAGGTTTAGGATTAATAATAACTTCCAATAGTCACAACTCGTTGGTCTCGATAGTACTGTGGGTGTGGTGATCATGATACATGTTATGTGTAACTGTGTGAGTAGTATGTATTTGAGCATAAATAAAAGGAGTTTTGGGCAAAGACTTTTAATACTTATTTAGATATAAATGAAACCATATTTTAACAAGTCATTCAGTTTTGATTCACGCCTAGCCGTGTCCCAACTTTGATTATTCTAATTTCAGCCTTATTGTTTATGTATTTTTTTATTTACAACGTGCCAGAGTTAGTTCCTAAATGGCCACAAAGGTTAAAAGTCTCTGAAGTACTGACGTTTTTTCTTTAGAATCAACAAAGGAATTCACCTATTTAATAAGTCGTCCTTGACCATCCAAAGGTTATCTTGGTGATAATACTAGTAGCGATAAGTCCACAATTGTGCCCTTTATAAATTCTGATGTATTTCCGCTCTTTTGATGTACCACAAGAAACAGTCGGAATAAGAATGCAATTGGGCAATTAGCAACCTCATAATTCCAATAGCATCTTTGATAGCCAAGTATTAAGCCACACTTGAGACATGGTTCATTGATTATGATAAAATCTGTTATTTGCGACAGACCCTGCCCAAATAAGGAGGTCCAACTAAAGCTGGAGACATTTTAAGACCACGTGATGAAGAATCCTTTCAATTTCAACCTTGAAAATACTTCAGAGAAATGAGGCGCAAAAAACAATTTTTGTAACACAAAACTAAAAACACTAGTTTATAAATACCTTGTCTGACTAACAGACAATTACAAAACACTCTAATATTATTATTCCGGATGTCATGTTGTGGAATGCACCGTTCTGATGGCGTCTGGCCAAGAGTCGGTAACGCACTAGGAACCCCGTGGCTGAACCATGTGTCTAGCCATTAGCCACTAGCCACTGTTGACTAATACTGTTGAGGAGGTGCCAAACGATTGGAGATTTGAATTGGTGTTTGATGGAGTGAAATGGTGTTTGTTTCTGTAGATCATGGAGGAAACAATCTTCATGATCTGCATAAACACCGGTCGATTGTCTGTACAGCCAGTGCCCTACATTACCTGGGCAGCCTGTTAACAGAAGAATGTTAAAAGGGCACACCCTTTTATATTAATATAATTGTGGATGTGATTATACATACAGACAAAAATAGTGATGACGATGCAAAGGAATAAGAAGCAGGTTACGAATCAATTGTTTTTCGAAAAGCAATGACTCTATTTAGTGTATTTAACGATTCTGCAGTATTCCGCGTGCCACCTTCGGTTTCGGTTTAAAGAAACTTTATTCTCAATAAAAACAAAAGTCACTTACTTGAGAACAATACTAAAAATATAGAGTACAATAAGTTCGTCATCAGTATTACAACTTAATAGTTACCCATCCAATGCATTCATTTCTC
Source organism: Eurois occulta (assembly GCA_950022335.1). NCBI lineage: Eukaryota > Metazoa > Arthropoda > Insecta > Lepidoptera > Noctuidae > Eurois > Eurois occulta. Next base: position 12,577,344 of record OX465502.1, read on the forward strand.
CAGAAGTGATCGATCCGCAATTATGTGCTGGCTAAGTTGAGTTTTGAATGCATTGAAAGAGTGTACATTTCTTATACAGGACGGTAATTTGTTATAAAGCTGTGCTCCTTCAAAAGTTAGCATTTTTTTGCCATAGTTAGTTCTTGTTTTTGGTAAAACTAGCAAGCTTGGTAAAACCTTACATACGATTTCCATACATTTCGCAGACGCATTGATCAAAGATAGATTAGATATTGTCATGAAAATACAGGATCAAAAGAAAGTCTTTGGAAATATCATTGACACAATAAATCTTGTTCCAAATTATCACAAAATCGATCAATATTATTCATTTTCTCTACATTTGGTCAGTTGAGGTGCAAGCCACACCGTCAGCTGGCGGCAGGCGAGCGTCGCGAACGACGCGCTTTTCATACTTCGTTCGGTTCTTTCGGTAGTTCGCGGTGTGAGCCACAGTATGAAAAAAGGTGAAAAGATGCGTCGTTCGCCCGCTCGCGCCCGCCATTTGGCGGTGTGGCCTGCGCTTTATGTGATGCTAACGAAATCGTGAACGCACTAAGTACTTCATCACGAATTGCCAAGGTGATACCTTCCCTTCAAATAACTGCAGATGAGCTCAATACAAAGTCTATAAATGTGAAGCCGGTTATACTTTGAATGGAACGTAGGTATTTTTAGTACAGGGAAAAGGAATTTGTAAATAGTTGGTAAATTATGACTATTCAGTTACAATATGACAAACTTGTTTAAGAGTAAAAACCCATGTTATGTATAATATTGATGTAAGTAAAATTTTCATAGGCAAACGTCTATGCAGTACCTAAATATAATGCACACCGACGCATTTTGGAAACATTAAAGATGTTGATGTGTGTGAGAGTGACTGCTGAGCATGAGGTCCTGGGATCCATACCCGGGTGAGGTAAAGTGATATTGGGTTTTTTCCATCAGGAATTTCTCAGTAGTGATGAGTTCAGATATTTCCGATTTTAAATATTTGACGTTTGGCCACTTCCTCATAGGAACCTCTATAATGAGTTATCCTGAAACTGACTTATCTAACTATTATATTGATAATTTAAGATTTTGGAATGTTTTATGGAAAATTAAACAAGACTTTTGGAAAGTCTGGTCCAGGAATTACCTTACACAGCTGCAAAGCAGGCCAAAATGGCACCATATTAATCTTAATTTAAAAGAAGGAGACCTAGTTATTCTTTGTAGTGATAATACGGCTCCAATGGCATGGCCCATGGCAAGGATTGTGAACATAGACCAGATGTCATAGTCAGAGTGGCAAAAATTAAGCTGCCAAATAATAAAAAATAATTATGTTAAAACTCTAAGAAAATTATGTCCATTACCGATAAATTAAATTATATTTATGTAACTTTTGTTGCTTTTAAGCAGAGTTTAATTGTTATAGCATTTATTATTTGCTAGGCCCCGGCCCAACTATGTATAAGAATAATTTAAACATAAGTGTTTTGTTTGCAATGGCAACATTTATATGTTTAGGACTAGTTTTTATGTACTTGGTAACTTTGTTAGATTAAATTTTTTTCTCTCTCGGTGACATGTTACTTTTGCTCGTATATTATATTTAAAACCTATTTTGGAAATACAGTCAGCTGCTAAAAATCTAAATTTTATTGTACATGCTCATGCATGGTCTGGATTTGTGCCCGGTTGATAGCAATAGGCTCGCCTCCTATTACATGGGACTTAAACATAACTGGTGAAATGTGGGTGTACTATTAGGTGCAGCTCTGCCTAACCTTTCGGGGATTACAGGCGTGATGTTTCAGGTTATATAAGATTACAAAAATGAGGAAGGCTAAAATGATGAGTCCAACACAGCAGTACACAAGTCGTATTTAATCAAATGCTCTGTATACAATTATCTAAGTTCAGACAAGACGAAAATCTTTTTCATCTTACCATTGATTCTCACAGGTGTCTTTCTTGTACGTAATAATTACTGATAACCTAGAGAGCAATAAATCAGTAAACGACATGAAAACAGAGCAAAAGCGAATATTCACGAGGCAAGCGCATGATGAGATTAATTAATTAATTGACAAAATGGATGTCTTGTGCCTTGTTGTCTGTCAATGACAATTAACTACGAGTTTGTTGATAGCAGAGAATGCACTTGTAATTTCTATATGTTAGTATTTATTTCCGAGGACCAATCAAAATCTTGCGGTTTAAAGACATTGCAGCACGAATCCTTTTGATGTTATTATTTAGGATATAAGATGTAGCATCGATACGAAAGCAGAAGAATCAATACCAGCATCCACCACTATCAAACCATAGGACCTCAACATCAAAACAGAAAGTTCAAACATTTAAACTATGAACTTGGTACTGTTACGAGGTTACAATTTGCCAACAGTATCAAAGTATCATTACGCTAAATTGCTATCAATTCAACGGCCGCCGGTGATTGGCTGGACTGACTGGCGACCATTTGGATCGATGTTGTTAGCCAATAGAGCTTGGTTTCACGTGACAACTATAGGGTTAAATTGTATGACGTATGGACTGATATTTCGCTAAGATTTATTTATTTGTCTTGTTTCCATGGTCGCGCTTGCCTAGGTTAGTCCGTGGATGGGTGAACACTCATTACATACCGAGTTTCCTCCGTGCCTCGGAAAGCACGTTAAGCCGTTGGTTGCAGCTGTCGTTAATTGTAGATCTATGACAGTCGTTACAGCTAGTCAGTGGCCCGAAAGTCTGACAACCAGTTTTACGAAAGAGTAGAAGGTAACGTTCATATTTTTGTGAAGTCTTCTTGGTAAAAAGGATGTTCTTGTTTTGAGTAATGGTAATACAGAGATTCATCAAGTATTTGAGTTAAAATCACAATTTGTACACACGATTCAACGTCGTCGTTCTCATAAACTAGAATGTCAAGGACAAATGTATGTACTCGTTAAATAAAAACATTAGGTACACTTGTATATAAGGTATTGGTCCGTAGAGGGCAACGACTTGATATGGCATTGAAAATGATTACCATTACTGACGGGAGTGTCTCTAAAGAAATTCTAGTGCGGCTTTAGAACTCCAGTTAATTCAATGAGTAAAATGGTTTAATTTGGATAAAATACTCTTTGGATCATCTTATTGCACGTGTCAGTTAACCATTGATATATAAAAACCCAGTTAACTCACTATGTTTGTACACGTTAATTTCCCAAAACTAGCCAAACTTCAACAAATTTTATCATATCGGGTCCAAAATCCTATCTTTCGAGTTGGAACTTCCAACTCGAAAGATAGGATTTTGGACCCGATATGTAGCGCTGTTGTTAGCAAAATTGCATTCGTGCGCACTGCGCAGATGTTGCTGCTCAGAGTTTTAAAAAGGAAGCGCTATACAACATTCGTAATTGTAAGAAACGAGTTATTGAACTAGGGACTACAGTTCTACCTTAGTACCTCCTATCTTCGCAATCGTGTAGTTGAGGCAGACTATGTGTCGGTGAACACTATCACGGCGATGGAAAAAAATGTGAGGAAACCGGCATGTCCTAGAACCATAAATTCGAAGACAGAGACATGTCTGAGTCCTAGCGGTGCTGATAATGAAGGCACGACTATTGAACCTTACAGTCGGTCAATTATCATCCGTAATCAAACAGAATCTTCAAGCAATCGATCGAATGCTACATGAGAATGGTCTATCGAAATGCGTCAGTAGTGTCGAATCTGTGATAATGCACTTAAAGATAAGCTGTTTTTTTACACGACTGCCCAAAAAAGGATTGTTATGTTTTCAAGGTTCATGTGTGTTTGTGAATTTCTTTGTTCGACCATAACTTTTAAACGCCCAAAACGATTTCTATGTATCTGGTACCATTAGAATCTTTACGTTATCCTGAGTATCATTGGTTAGTTGTTTGTTTTAATCTCGTATAAGCATCCCGGGGAGCAGGAGGAGCAGGAGCAGGAGCAAGAATCCCGGGACTGGTGTTTTGTTGAAGACCGCAATTCTTATCTACTTTAAACTGGCGCAAAATGATCTTCTTAAAAGTGAAAAGATGCTTTTACTAATATAAGATGATAATCACGCATATGCCACAACGAAAGCAACTCCTCCAACGAAAAACCTGTCTAATCCCATTGAGGACTCAGCCGCAATTGGCAGAAACTATAAACGAACATTATTGCTTTATAAAAATCAGAATACTTTGGCACCGACTCCGGAGCAATCGCGTGGCGAAACCCATGTTCACATTGTTTTGGGTGTGACTCGACTTGCTTTCTAAGACCAGATCATCTGCATTGCCTGCTGCTTGTCTGGGTTCTTGCGAAGAAGACTGTGCTTTTGAGGGAGCGTTCATGACCATTCATGATTATGAGCTCCCGATATTGCGCGATCATTCAGCCTATAATGTTTGGGCAGCTGGGGCTGGGACACAGGCGCAGGCGTCATATTTGTGCTCTAACATAGAGGAGGCTTGTATCTCTCTGGGACTGCAGATATCCACCATGCGGGCTCAATGCGAGTTGCAAGACCTCATGATTTTTTGTTCTCACGATGTTTTCCTTCACCGTTTTGAGAGCAGTGGTGATGCATAAGGAAACAAAAAGTACCTCGCAAGGTTTGAAGTTACTGTCAATGATGTTCACAGATTTTTACCTTGACCTATTATTTCAAGATGATGGAATGTATAACTCTCATGGAGCAGTTCCCAGCACGTAATGAGGAGTCTGGGAGGTCTGATGGAATGGACCTTTGGTCGTTTAAAATTGTGTAGGAAAAGCAGCATTAGCTGCTATGCATAATATAGGTATCTAGACCTAACCAGTATTAAAAATAAGCACTTCAAAGATTTTGTCATACTAAAGTGGTAATTTCGCTCAAATTATGAGCTCATTCGAAATTTAATTGCGTATATTATCAAAATAATCGTATGTATGATTTTCTCTTTAGATTTTCAAAGGCATAGATATAACAGTTTTCCGTTGCTGATAACTAGGGAAAAATTTCTGACGTCACCGTTTCACACATACTTAAGATTTTAACACCACAAGATACGTGTATCATCTGCCAAAATGCTTTCAACTAATTATGATCATTATGCATGTTGATTTACGGGTGTTAATAGTATGAGGTTTTTGACAGTAGAAGTTAATAATGTTTAACATGTCTGCATAATTTGGGTCAGATAACGATTACCTTTATTAGGTTTTTTTTTCATCCGGCTTCGCTCACGTGGTGGTGGGACATTATTCCACCGAAAAATATCCTACCAGGAGTAAAAGTATCCTATGTACTGACCCAGGCCATGATCAACATTTGTAACACTTCCACATTTGTAATATTAGTTAGGACAATCATAAGACATAAGAGTGGATGTGAGAGGTTTAGCACCCTACTAACAGCGAAGTCTTAAATGACATTGATTACCTCGATATTACAAATGCGAAAGTAAGTTTGTTTGTTACCTTTTCACGCCTAAACCACTGAACCGATCATCCTGAAATTTTGCATAAACGTTATCAGGTGTACAGAAACGGACATAAGGTATCTTTCATCCCGAAGATAAGTATTGTTCCCGAGGAAAACAACAATAACGTTCTTATGATAATAGCTGGCGCCACGTGTCTTTCGAATAATGATTGAATTACCTAGGTATATTATTATAGAAACTTTAGTAGGTACTGTGTTAAGAGCTTTTTTTTCTAAATTAACGCGAGAAAAGCCGCGAGCAAAAGCTAGTTAGCAATAAAATGTAAACAGCTGCTGCATAAACTCCTGCGCACCCCCAGACAAAACACGCATAAAAACACAATACACACACGCCATGTTTCGATCTGTTTTGTCTCGTGCGTCTGCCGGCAAAGTTCGATTGTTTTACATACCGAATTACCGATGATGATCGACGAAACATTCTTGATCTAAAGAATGAAGCGATAAAAAGTCTTGATGATGTAAAATTTAATTGACAGATTGTGCATTTTTTTTTTGTTTTAGGTTAGCCTATTCTGTGCCACTGCTGGGCAAAGGCCTCCTCCATTCCTTACCACTATCTCGGTGTTTTTCCTTGGCCAATTATAATTTGATTGTGCATTATTTAGTTATAATAAGTGCAGGAATACACCTGCTTAATACTTTTTGTTCGTCATCTATACTAATATTGTAAAGAGGTAAAATTTGTTTGTAAGTTTGTATGTAGGGGGTAATCTTCAGAACTACTGATCCGATTCCGAAAATTCTTTCACTAACGGGAAACTACATTATCCCGAGTGTTATAGGCTACATTTAAAACGTTCCCGTGAGTAGGAACACTACATAACGGATGCGAGGCCGCAAGAAAGAGCTAGTCTAGTTATTTATAAATTATAAGTTACTACAACTCTGGGAGAGCCCGCTGCTTAGATAATGCGCTTATAAGCAGAACCCACATTTTTTTTTTTTTTTTTTTTTGGGGGGTGAGAAATCATCGAATGACTCCTCCCGCTCTGGGCGGAGCGGAAGGGAGTGTCAGACTCTTACTGACTAAAAAACACCCATGTTCCTTCATTGGCCCTTTATGTTCCAGGGCCGCGGTATCTCTTTCGAACAGTCCCGCAGCCCTGGCAGGCACCGGCCCTTGCGGGCCCCTCCCGTTTGCTGACATCTCTTTGAGGCGCGCGTGGAACACGAACGCGCCGTCGACACGGCCTGCCCGTCGTCATACGACGGACGGACGGCGAGCTAGCCCATTACTCGCCGTCCACAGGCCCGCGCCTACGGTGGCCGGGAGCCATCACGGCGTGGCCCCCGACGCCCGGTGCTTCTCCCGCGGCGGCTGGGACGTGAGGAGGTTCTCTCCCTCTCACGTTCCGCCGCCTCCTTCGCTAGCATTACTGCTTCGCAGAAGGAGGCGACGGCTTCCCATTCCCTCTCGCCCCGGACCATGGCTTGAACCAGGGCCGGACGCGAGAGGTCGCCGCCGCAGCAGAACCCACATCAGGTAAGATTCATCAAAACCTGATTAAGCACTTTAGCCAGAAATGCGTACCAAACGAAAGCGAGTGAGTGACAAACTCATTTATAATTATAACATTATGGTAACATACAACAACGTTTTAAATTAAAACATTGCCAAATAACATACAACAAAGATATACCAGTTTTACTTTTCTTTAATTTAACGTAACATTTACAAAATAGCTGCCCTGGCTTGAAGCCAAACATAATATTATTTGTATTTAAATTCACTACGCATAATCGCCTTAAATATAGCGACAGTTGTATGTTAAATTTTGCAGAAGGACCATCTCAAGGAGTGATGACTTCAGCACTACGCAAAAGGGCAAAAGCGTATGAATTGTGTCAAAGGACCTAAACACACTTTGTGTCTTCAGTTCTGACGAGATTTTTGGTCGATACGCTTCACATAAATGAAATATTATGAGCTTGTTGGAATAGCTTCACTTTTCCTTAAGGAATGTTTTCGATATCCTGGCTTGTTTAAGACTAAGGCTTCTGGACATAATTCTTTACTCAAATAGATTTGTATTTTTTCAAACAATGTAAGGAGATAAAATCATTAACATAGGCTCTATACTTAGGTCCTTCGATTTGTGCAGATAAAATGAAGAACCAAATCAATTACGATATTTTGTCAAATAGGTACGGAAAAGTCTAGGCTAGGCTAGGCTGATAACACAGTAACAAAGGGTTGTCGTTTCTGATCTACTTGCATATTTTTAGGGTTCCGTCTCTCAAAAGGTAAACAAAAGGAACCCTTATAAGATCACTCTCTTGTCCGTCTGTCCGTGTGTCACCACCGATTTTCTCAGGAACGGGTGGACCTTGCAAGTTGAAATTTATACCAGATACTAAGATATAGATAGTCCCTATTAGGTGTATAAAAATCAAGGTCCTGAGTCCACACGATAAAAAGATATGGGCCAATTTAGATTTTCGCGAAAACTTGTAAGCACCAAAATTTACCTTAATTTTCAACTTTTTTTTATTTTTCGGAATTTCCCCTTTACTTGTGCTGTAAGACCTTGCTTTTAAACAAAATTAACAATTCTAGGTCAGCTGGAAGTAGGTACCCTATAGGTTTTGGGTCGAAAACCTATATGGTAGTTCCCGTTGATCTAGAATCATGAAATTTGGCAAGAAGCATTGTCTTATATTTAGCACAAGTAAAGGAAAATTCTGAAAACCGTAAATATGAAGTTTAAGAACAAAATACCTACAAGTTCATACGGAACCCTCGATGCGCGAGTCCAACTGCACTTGACCGGTTTTTACTTTATCACATCACCTTCTAAGGGTGCGCCAGGGACCAGTGGCTAACCTAGAAAACAACGAAAGTATATCATCGATTGGTCGGTCTACACTTGTACGGTATTTTATTATCTGCTTTTATACCAGCAAGCTTTCTACTTCTCTGCCTGGCGAAATGATGTTCCTCCTAGCTTTAAGTACTTTTTAGTGGGGGTTCTGCGATTTTTTTAATAGCATCTCGCAGATCAACCTAGGAAGTTGTCAACTGCCAGCTAAGGAAAAAAACTTACAAACTAAGCGGCTACACGCTAAGGGCACCCCCTGAGGGCTACGAGCCTCGGCTTAGGGCGTCGTTGGGGGAGGACAGCAAACAGACAGGCTGGATCTGAATGATATTATTATTTAGGAGACGTTCTCTGATCTCTTCGTTTTTAAGAAGCTTTGTCGATTAATATCAACGTACAAACAATCCTATTCCTCCTAACCTGAAACGCTCTGGTAGCTTTTAAGGTAAGTACTTACTATTTCTGCAGTCAAATTCGCAAGATATGTAAATGTTTAGACGCGTGTTACATTAACAATGTTACTGGTAGATGATTATTATCTATCAGAAAATGAGTTGTAGCCATCACGATAAGATAGGGGTAACTGCGGTATTTTAGTGTACCTACAGATCTAATCTATGAGTTTACACGGCATTATAAAAGTATAACAACTTCGTTAGTAGGTAGGATAGTAGCTGAACAAGAAAAGTGTTAGAATGATGGTGGCATTTCCTGCTGTTATAGCCATGCATGGAAGTGTACCAAAGAAAATATTGATAGATTGTGTGGAATATGATGTTACTAGAAAGGCACTGAATTCAGAGTTGAGTGCGAATAATGATAGTGTGGAAAGAAATAGACGTGATAAGCTGACCCCAAATCAAGATGGAATACGAGATGAGAATGCTGATAAACTAACAACTAGACTAAATTGAAGGTCAGTAGGCTAGAGACTTGGCTCAATGTGGTTACTGCAGAAGAAATAGACCCCTTTTTTTTGGGATTGGCAATCATCAAATGACTCCTCCCGCTCTGGGCGGAGCGGAAGGGAGTGTCAGACTTTTACTGACTAAAACCCATCCATGTTCCTTCTTTTGTCCTTTATGTTCCAGGGCCGCGGTATCTCTTTCGAACAGTCCCGCAGCCCTGGCAGGCATCGGCCCTTGCGGGCCCCTCCTGTTTGCTGACATCTCTTTGAGGCGCGCGTGGAACACGAACGCGCCGTCGACACCGCCTGTCGTCATAAGACGGACGGACGGCGAGCTAGCCCATTACTCACCGTCCACAGGCCAGCGCCTACGGTGGCCGAGAGCCACCACGTGGCCCCCGACGCCCGGAGCGTCTCCCGCGGCGGCTGGGACGTGAGGTAATTTCCCGGTTCACTATCCATTTGCATAAAATGTTAAGACCTAATATAACTTAGCATAATTTTGTTTGGCATAATTATATTTTCGCATAATATAATTACGCATAACAGCTTACGCATAATTTTTTAAGCATAATTTCTGTAACCATAATAATGATGAAGCATAATATTCTAAAGCATAAATTTATTAAGCATAAAGTTCTAAAGCATAACTTTTTTATACGCCCTAGCTTTTTTGCCCGAAGAGGATAATTATACCAATTTATTTCGACGATTGGAAAAAAGCCATATCTCCTGAATCAGGTAATAAATAACATATTAATATAATAATTATACCGTATTGAACAATTTTGTGGGTTTTTTTTTCGCTGTAGGAAGCATGAAGCAAGCAAGCATACAGCATGCAAGCAAGCATACAGCATGCAAGCAAGCATGCAAGCAAGCATGCAAGCAAGCATGCAGCAAACAAGCAAGCATGCAGCATGCAAGCAAGCATGCAGCATGCAAGCAAGCATGCAGCATGCAGCATTCAAGCGAGCATGCAACATGCAGCAGGCAGGGTTTCTGTCACGGCTCCGGCGCTGCGGGCCTCCGGCGGCCCCACGCGTGCTAATCGTCGCAGACGGCTTTCGCTCACCACCGCAGCTTCGGCTTGTTGGCCGGCCTTGCCGGCCAGCCTCAGCCGCGGCGGCTCGCTCGCAGCCACCTGCTCCTCAGCCCGCGGGCCGCCTCTCCCCTACGCGCCTACGCGATTTTAAATTACACTCTAGGGGTAGGACAAACAAGACTACGTGGAGTCGGTTTTGCAGCAATTCGGTTCTGTCACTAACTTTTGTTGCACAGCATATTAAATTTTTAACCAACAATATTTTGTGTGCCTAAATATTATTATGCTAATAGTCATTAGGCCTACTAACGTTATGCGAATCAAATTTATGCCAAAACAAATTAGTCTTTAAGATGATTATGCCAACATAAAATGTATGCCTAAAAAAATTATGCCATTATTATGCCAAAACAAATTGTGCCAAAATCGTTATGCCGAAGTATATTAGGACAAAGAACATTATGCGAAAAGAAGGGATCCCTAATTTCCCTCTCACGTTCCGCCACCTCCTTCGCTAGCATGACTGCTTCACAGAAGGAGGTGACGGCTAACCAAGAAAAAAAAATAGAACCCTGGCAGATAGAAGCAAGATTGAATTCACAATAATCTTTATTAAACAGAAAGCAATCTTATGCAAATGATAAGATTGGCACAAAACAGGAAGCACTGGCTTGAAAAGGTAATCCTTACGTTCGACAGCGTGTCGGTGCGTAGATGGTGATAATTACTATGATAATCATATTCTTATTATTGGATACCATTTCTAAGTTTATCTTAATACAGAAATTATGAATTTTAAATTCATAGTTTTTGTTTGGTTTTTAAGTGAGTCGTAGCGGTTTAGAAACCCGATAACTAACGAATCATTACAAAAGTCCGAATAATAAAATAACAGTTTTTTACTGAAAATACATATAAAGTATAATTAGGGTACTTATAACAAAAAAAAACAATTTGAACTGTTTGTCTGAGCTGTGCGGAGTAACTTAGGAGTTTACTTTACATTTTTTTTTAATTAGGGTTCCGTGCAAAAAAAAATGAAAACTCATGAAATGTTAACAAAATCCGATTCAGATAGTAATATTTTTACAATAACTTCACACGGACGATAGTCGCGTCAACAGCTACTAAACAATATAAAAGTCACATCATTAAATAAGTTGCAAGAAAAAAGTCGCAACGGATTTTCACAAGAAGGCCACTCGATTCAGTAATTCACCTATCAGCATAAGTACCTTGGAAAACGTTTCTAACTGTAACGGAACAGGCTGACACGTATTGTCCTACTTAATATCAATAAAAAAACCTTATACTTCTACAACAAATGACCACAGCATTTACAACGGCAAACACTCTTTGATTTTAAAGCTCTTTCTAGGATATCTACTAAAGCGTGGAAGAAACAGCCACAAATCTCAAAAGCTCCAACACTCAGACTTAGGAAAAATATCAGTGACCTAAGTATTTACTTAGAGAGACAATAAGGCTAAATAACCAGCAGCCGACTGTAATAGATTCAAAGCAGCAATCTTCTTCTTTGTCGTGTCCATGACTCCTTTAGATAAGCTTCCATAAGTACTCTGCCATTTATCTGCGTTATCAGTGCCTTCGGACAGATCCCTCAAGATGTAGGTGAAGCGAACATTCACAAGTAGCAGGAAAGTAGATGGGTACACTTTGCTTCCTCAAATATCAACCCTGCAAGAAGACAGCACGGCAGGAACGAATGGAATCGCAGCTAAATTATTTGCTGATACCATAAGATTTCCGATTGATACGTTAAGAAGAATTACATATAGATAAGAAAAAAAAACACCGTCTTAATTGGACCGCAAAGCAAGCACAGACGTTTTAGAAATAAAAGTAGCTGTATTAAAACTTGTGTGTTGATAAAACCAGTTCTCAATTTATTTCTAATTAATATTAAAATCTAATGCAAATACTGTTTCAGACAAAACATTGCCGGCCGTGTCGTTAAACTTTATTATATGTATGTTTTACTGCACAAAATACATTTTTAACTAAATATAATTTACTTACATGTGTTTTGAACTGTTTCGGTTCTCACTATTATCGCCGGTATCAAAATCATCTTTAATAGTTTAAATATAAAGTCAAAATTTTGTTTCGTGGGTTGTTTTTCGTAACAAATTTCCAAATTGTGGACGTGTATACCTATATAAGTTTCTCAGGTTCATTTTAATATCATCTTCTGCCTGAGTTTTTCCTAGCTCCATGTCTTGACTTTTTCTGTTCGTTTTATTTTGACCTCTGTCCTCTAACAAACCAGTTCTAGTTTTTACCACGGATGTAATTTTGGTTATTTTTGTACCTACAAGATTTTTTGGAATCTTGCGAGACCAATAGCCAAACCGCCGCCAATACTCGCTTAAGACAAACGTCAGGACAAATTTGGAGAACAGTGACGAATTCTAAATGATTCTTGTTGATTTATATGTTGCCTTGTTACAGGATCATCGTAAATTCTTATGCAACGCAACAGCTACGCAAAAATTAGCACAATAATTGAGACCGTAAAAATCTTAAAAAAGAATTGCAGAGTATCAGCATTCAAGATAACAATTTTGCGAGTAGGTATTTGAGACAATTCGGATACGTTATCGGTTGTTGTCGCATACAAATACACTCCTTATCTTGATGTTGATGGAAAACTTTAAATAAATTGTCAACTCCGGTGCGATGTCCTCTGATAAAATAATATGGAAATGTGGCTGATAGTTCACAATGAAGTTGGAAGAGTAAAATGTATCGATTTGCATGCGGGACGGCATTGTTTCATTACTCGAGCTAATATGGTTTACATGCAAATGTAACAGGAAATGCAAATCAAAAGATAACAACACAGTATTGACAGTATGCACATTAATAAAAGAATATCTAAAGTCAAGTCACAATGGCCTCCGAAGAAACAGCAATTCAGGTGCTGGCAATATTTTAACAGCATGCCAGTTTTCTAACACCGTGGACAATTACGTGGTAGAGGATCGTGTTGATTTTCAAGACTATTAAATGATTCTGTTAGGTCAGTTTCTTCTACTTCTTTATTTCTGTCTCAGTATCACCCCCTTTCTAGCCTTCACTGATCGTTTCTTTGTCCCTAATTTTATTGCAATCCAATCATATCCAAAACTTTCCTCACGACATTTTCCTCGTTCCTCATAAGTCAAGACTTCAACGACATGAATTCTGACTATTTCTGACAGACCGTTTCAAATAACAGAGCTCGACTCGACTTTCGTAGAAGCGTCGTGAGATAATGTTATGCTTAATACCCAACTGGACAATAATTGAGATAAGGATACTATACTAGAGCCAGACCGTTTTGGATTACGCTTATCTTTAAAGCAAACAAGAATAGAATCATCCGTTTTATAGCACTCGATCGTGTCTTGAAATTTATATTTCTTTGTAAAACCAGATTTTAAGAACCAAAACGTAAAATTAGTTTAGTGCTTCTGAATGAAGCACTAAACTAATTTTACGCTGTACCTGACCTGACCTGTAGTGATCTACGAAGTGATACCTTACTACCAGCTACCAAATAAGGCTATAGAGATTTTCATTTTTTTTCTGCTGGATTAATCTCGAAAGTTTTCTAACTCTTTCGCTCAATTTGCCCCTAGAGTGTTTCACACAGACTTGAGACAAAATAAACGTATCTGTTATTTTATTTTTAAGTACAATATTTAAAAACAAACCTAAGTGTAAGGAAGACTTAACTATTCAGATAAAAACTCCGTTGAACGATCTACAATACAGCAGCGCCGATAAAATCACATGACGAGATAAAACACCGAATATTTTGCGAGGTCAGGTAACAGCGTACAAGGCTTCTGTTTTTTCCCCATTTCTAGCCATTGTTAGGTCTGATAGACCTTAAAATCTTTACCAGACTTTTTAGTGTACCTACAACCTACTGGGTCCCGCTTAAAGGCAAGCGGCACCGTGGCAGGCGCAGACAGAGATGGTGGAATGTGCTGGACTCTTTTGACAAAGATTGGTCCTTGGCAGCTCTGGACAGAAAGAGGTGGAAAATAGGTAGGGAGGACTTTGCCCAGCAGTTCGACAATAAGAGCTACATAGTAATCAATAAAATTGTGTGTCTCTGTTTGTAATATCAAAATAACAGCTTTTTACTTAATACATATGAAAATTTATTACGGCACTTATAACAAAAACACATTTTTTTTTCCATTTTTGTCTGTCTGTCTGTTTGTGCGTTCCGGCTAATCTCCGAAACGGCTGACCGATTTTGACGAGATTTTTACTACAAAATCCGATTCAAAAAGGGTGGTAACTGGTCATATTTATAGGGTTCCCTACCCGAAGGGTAACCAACGGGACCCTATTACTAAGCCTCTGCTGTCCGTCCGTCCGTCTGTCAGCGGGATGTATCTCATGATCTGTAATAGGTAGTTGAAGTTAATTTTGACAGAATGTGTATTCTGTTACCGCTATAACAACAAATAATAAATTAAAAATTAAAGAGGGCTTACTACGACGGTACGGAATCCTTCATTCGCGAGTCCGACTCGCACTTGGCAGGTTTTCATTTTATAATAATTTGACGCGAACGAAGGTTGCGGGTTGCGGGCAACGGTTAGTTTAAACATGAATGGCAAGAAATTATCTTTCAAATAAAGCAAATCTCATGGATATTCTTAAGAATATTTTTCTGTGTTTCAATTTGAAGTTCTTGGTCTAAAAAAAAACATCCTTTATAAATAGCCGATTAAATTGGCTGTACGTAATTGCTGCCAAAGTTGCTTTAAATACATTCGGCAATTTATAGTGAGTAATAATAAAAATACAGAATCGTTCACTGGCCTCTGTAGTTCGGTTGAATCGTCACTTTCCCCCGATTAGGAAGTTAGTATCGTTGAATTACGTCACTTGTACGAATCTAGTCTCGAGTACGATAAAGCGGTTAGAATCGATTCTGTTTTGGCATCTCCTAACTAGGAAGTTAAATATTTTGCAATCTTTGACTCACTGGAAAGTCAACTAATATCTAACTTGGGTAAACCAAAATAAAGTCACCTTAAAACTAAATCCTGTAAACATACCGACCTCCTTTGTTTGTCAACATTTTCTTCTTCTTACATAAATATTCTTCTTACCACTTTTCCGAAAAATATCAGGCTAGACTTTCTCCAACATCATTAAAATGGGAACTGGAAACACGTCGAGAAAACGACTACCTACCTAAGTTTTTTCCCGGATTGTAAATAATTAAATATCTAAATATTTCTGAGTACCTACCAACCGGTTATAATGTAACTCAGTTTGAATGCCGCATCGCTTGTTTGGTTGTCACCAAGAGACATTCCTAAAGAGTTTTTGTTATCTTTTACGTAAACATTACGAGACATTCACACAATCGTGACAAAAACAAAAATCGTTCTAAATACGGGTCCCGTTTGCCAAAAGAGCAGAGATGAGTAGAGCGGTGGAGACATGTACCTAAGATTCGACCAAACACAGGAGAGACGAGGGATGCGAATGATACGATGACGATTTTAAGTATTTCAACAAAGGAGACGTTTCAAAATGTATGGAGGCTAGGTCCTTGATAATATACCTACTCAGAAACGGGAAACACATAAAACAGTTTTCAACTGTCCAATTATTAGATCGCTTCGTTTGGTGGTTAAACACAAGAATTTACACTTGAAATTGCAACACAAAACCAAAACCCCTCATGGCGGTAAAGGCCTATTCACACGCCGTATTTTTTCGGAGCTGATGACCCGCATTGAACGCGCTTTAAGCGAGATTTTAGTCGCAGCCAGTAAACCTTAGCACACGTTCAGAGATTCAGTGGCGCCGTAAACGCGCGTTCGCGAAACGCGTGTTATCTGCGCGTTTACAATAAACCATGCAGACGCGATGCGAACGCGCTTCTTGCGCAAGTTTGCATTGATTCGTACGCGCATTTAAATCCATACGAACGCAACAATCTGCTTTTACGGCACCGTGAACGCGGCGAATCATCGGCGCGTATTATAGACGCCGTGCGTGTGAATACGCTCAAGCTGTCATATAGATTGATTAATAACGTTTGACATGTTTGTTTACTTCTGTGGAGGTAGATCGCTCACGATCTATGATCAATGATCGATCTATGGATTGCTGTCACTGTATTTTGAGCACAGAGACAATATCAATTATTCTGATATATTGGTATGATTAGAAGCAGTATTTAAAAAGTTTTTCTCTTAATTTAAACATTCTTCGTTAGCGTTTACGAAAACAACACTAATTAATGAATGCCACGCGTGGCAACTAATTGATCTAAATCGGTTAAGCAATTTAGGCAATAACAGCATAACAATATAATAATAAGTAACAACTGAATTTGTCCATCATTCAGGTTAACGAGTAATTTTCTTTTCAAATGTTGACTCGGCCAGGCTAAAATTCAAATACTTCTACTACTAGGCTAATGTTCCTAAATCCTAATACCTACTACAAGTCAGGGGACCGGGAGATAGGTACTCGTACATTTGCGCTCGCTCCCAAATATCAACGAGTCCTGTCTGACTCATGAGTGAATACCTACTTAGTTTGAGGAGAGGAAGACCTGAAGAAAATAACTCAGATAGTCGTCAGAACTTTACGATCTTCAAATATGACTCAGTCCTCATAATACCTATGTTATTAAGTTTTCATGAGGTATGCGTCGCAGTCTCGGAGATAACTTGACAAACAAATTAATTAACTGATAGTAGGTCTACTTTCTTATTAATGAAAGAAATGGTTGGGTTTGTTATTGAATATTATATTATTATCGATTTAGACTACTAGTGTTTGCCCGGAGTGTCGCCCGCAAGAAGGTTGGAAATTATACACTTGGGAATATATAGCCTACCTGGACAAAAAAGTATTCCTTGTCCTAACCCAGATCATGGTGTGGAGATCCGTCTCATGCAGGGCAGTGGTAGAGACCACTGGCGACAAAATCGTCAGAAGGCCATCGAGCGATGTATCAACCACTACCCGATCGGCCGATGGCCTTCTGACTACTTGGATCCTGGCCGTGTCGATCGTCATCATCATCGACAGCAGCTTCGAGTTAACTGTAACCTTGGCGCTCTAGGTAACTGGATGAACCCCCTGAACAATACCTGTTCCAGCCAGATAAAGACCGAGTTTCTGAGTTCGAGGGCAGGATCAGAGGTATTTATGACCTAGGTCATTGAACGCGAGCGAAAATAGATTTTCTGTTTTGCAATTACATGTGGCGTTCAATGCGTGCGATTTCTCGGAGAAACATAGCAGGGCAAGGTGACGCGCGTGTTAAGGCAATTCGATAATCCTCTGGGAACTGTTGACGCGCCAAGAAGGAGGCTTTCCGAAATTATTCAATGGACTTACTTTACTTAGCTGATTAGGTTATTGAAAAGCCATTGAGGTGGTTTTCGCGTTAAGAAATCAGCGAAGCGAAGGCTCTTGGTTTCACCATTTTGACTGAAGTTATAGTGCAAAGGGATTTAACGTCAGTTCAGAAAATTATTTAGGCTAATAAACTATGATTTACTTTGTTAACCCAGCAGGAACGGAAAATTTTGACGTCAAATTGCGGAATTTCGCACCTAATTTGGCGGTCGCGATCGCTGGCAAATAAAGACCATGAAAACAAAACGCTTATGGTATGGTATATGGCACGACATAAAATATTTAGTTTTGATAAACACATACTTATCATGCTACACCTATAACCTAAGTCAGATAGGCATTAAGGTGAGAAGTCGTCGGGCGTCTTGCGATCCGGAAAGGAGGTCACTTTTGAAAGTATTTCTGTGCATACCAAAATATTTACACTTCCTTCTCCTTACATGTTGAACATCTTCCCATGTAATAATCATAATGACCATAAAAAAACTTGTTTTATTTTTATTTTTATCCTGTTCCCCAAAAACGGCGGGAAAATTGAAAAATCGTGTAGGTACCGCGGAGTTGCCGAAAGTTGAAAAAAAATTTGAATCACGTGTTTAGTCTGTTATGGTAATGCTAAAGAAAGCGTAATTTTCGTTTTGCACACATTAGGTACATCCGACGATAGAATGTTTGCAAAATTGTGTAGACCAAAGATAAACAAGAGGTGAAACTGGGGGCTTTGCCAAGTCCAGTTTTCAGGGTCGCGGGCGTTCGAACTACGGTGAAATTGTTCCTCATGATGTGCTAAAAATATTCTTAATGTAGACACATTCGCCGTAGCGCATCACCGACTAGATAATAGACATGTTTATAATAAAAATGCCACTCACCTTTCAGTTATCGGCACTGCTTTCGATTTGAGTTCGTAGAACATGAACTCCTGGTGTTGCTGAGCAGCAGTCATCTCCTCCAAGACTTTCTGATCAACACTAAAATCTTTCGTTAGGAACGTAGCGAGATCGAATCCCATGTCGATCCCGGATTCATCCATTTTTGAACGTAAAACACAAACTTTCACTAATAACACGTATGGTACTACGGTATGCTAAAATCTCATAGTCATAAACGTAACGGACTATTTATTATAGCATTTGATGAAAATCACAACAGCATCCATCCTCCCAGCTGTCTACTTGTTGCTATTCGTTTGGTTATTTTGACGTGTGATAAAAGGAATGACTATTATTCTACTAAATTAAAATTGCCTTTTTCACATGTGCTAAGTTTGAATTTAGTGGACTTTGTCAATAAGTTGGGTTATATTTGTAAAACAATTTTATACAATGGCAATAATACAGCAGAATATTACCAAGAGATAAAAAATAACACTAGCGATCAAGTACCTAACTTTCCCAGTTATCTAAACCAAACTTCTAATAATTAATATAGATATTCAGAAGATTGGTTGATCTCGAGTGGTGTGATTACTAAAATATTTTTTTGTCATAGCTACACAGAAACCACCTGAAAGCGGGTCTGTTCGAAAACTAAATTTAAACCATATTTTTTTTGTTATTACATCGAAATTCTATATGGAAATTAATACTATTACAAATAAGAACTTTGAATTTGAACGTACCTTGTTTTTCTTTTTTAAATTTATGCCATCTAACGTGAATCATTATATACCAGTAACAACGAAAAAGATCACAATTTTTTAAAATGAAATTTACTGTAATGCGTAATTAAAATACAATTCAACAAGAAATCCAATTCTTAGCTGCCTACTTCACTTGGAAGGCCATTGATTGAAATACAAAATCCATGTCTTTTCGTTTTTTATCCTGTTTTTTGTAGTGGCAACATTCATTTGTTACAAATTCCAATGACAATTTGATTTGACAGCTAATAATGACAGCTTACTGGGCTTACTCAAGCCAAGCCATAGATGTAAGAAAAATAGATTCAAGCAAACAAGATTTTGATTTAGTTGTTTGCCGAATTCAATCAGAATAACCATATAAAGTGAAAAAAACTAAATAAAAACAGCAAAAATGTCGAAAGCTCACCCTCCAGAATTGAAGAAGTAAGTTTCTATGTCGTATTTGTGATAAAACAGGCGATCTTGATGTGGCGTCCCATGCGCGCCATTGATAACCTAAACATAAGCAATTGTTTCGTTTTTGAGAATTTAATGATTTTATTATTCTCTCTTATCATTGACATTTGTATTTCTTATTTTCAACCTGCGTATTTTCTCCTACTACTTTTACTTACTTACATCTATTTTGTTTTGAATAAACAATAATGAAATTATTGAAACCGGTATGCTCATTTTCTTTCACATTCTATATCACATTTTCAGATTCATGGACAAGAAACTGTCTATCAAACTGAATGCTGGTCGCGCCGTAACCGGAGTCCTGCGAGGATTCGATCCCTTCATGAACCTAGTGCTGGACGAGTCTGTAGAGGAATGCAAAGACGGTCAGAGAAATAACATTGGCATGGTGGTATGTATTCTTTGATTTGTCATATTTACGTAAGTACATACATCATACAGTCACGCCCTGGGGGTAGGAAACTACAGTTTAACACCTGATATGACCCTTTCTCATATGGCCACATTGTTTCACTACTATGAACATCTCTTGAAAGTCTGTCCTGTCAAACAGTTCCTATTCGGTGTCGCAAGTATGTAACAAGGGTATGGTAATGGGTGGTTTTGGTAGGCTGCCTTTTTTCTGTGTTTTTTCATTCAGCAATAGTCAAAACAATGACTGTTTTATGGCCCATACCATACTCTGCCCCAGATCGGTCATCTTTCATCAAACACAATCAACTGTCTAATAGAGTCTACACACTTAAGCAGTTGGGCATAAAACTGGTTTAGTTGACATGAGTCAACTAAAAGCAACCAAACTAATGAATGAATTGAAAGTTGCTCATTTGCCTAGCGGCTTTGGTGTGTATGAGTCCGTAAGATTCTGTAGTTCCAGTCTACACGTTTAAAGGCAAGTTACTCATATTCTGGATTGATTTAATGATACGCCCAACTTTCATACTTGTATAAATCTCTCATATTGCTATAAATTCTTACCAATGGCGTATTATTCAATCAATTACTGCTTGTTAGTCATGGTTATCCTGTCTCATTATATTCTGCAAGTAATAATAAAAAATAAAATAAAAATATTTTATTGTCAGGCATCAAGGCCCATAGGGTGTTAGTTTTACATCTTACTTAAAAACTATGTAAGTAACATGCAGGAACACTAAAAAGAAAAGGTAAAAATGAAAAGAAAATCACTCACATTCACGGGAAGGTTTAACAAGCTTTGTTGCCATCATGTAGCTTGGTAAACCTCCCCATTGTAGGCCCATCCAGCCTCTCTGCAAACACCTTCAGAATGCTGTTGCTGCTTCCCCTCACTCGGGATATTACTGAGGCAACTTTCTTCCGCATAATCGCATAATAATCGTCAGTGTGCACATCAGCGAACATACCTGACGCACTACAGTGAGGTGAAAGCCTGAACAGCGCCCTGAAGACATTGTTGTATTGAATGCGCAGGGCATTGTCTGCTTTTAGGGTATGGTTATTCCAAAGACTCTGCTGGTGTAAAATGTTTGGCAGTATGCCTTAAAAAGAGTTAGTTTTACAGGAACTGAACAACCATGAAACCTTCTGCATATCATATTTGCCTTCACAGCCAGTGCCCTGCGCTCCCTTTCCATATCCAAGTCGTCTTTTAATTCCTCAGTTACAATGTGGCCTAAATATTTAAAGTGGGCAACTCTCTGCAAAAGTGAACCATTTAGCTTTACAGGAGGGACAAATGTTGGATTTTTATTCCTACCTCGAAACACCAACACCTCACTTTTTGTAGGGTTATATTTTAGCCCGTGCTGTTTGGCATATCCTTCACAAATTGAGAGTAACTTCCTAATTCCACTGATTGTAGGGCTCAGCAAAACCATGTCGTCTGCATAACTTAGGTTATTTAAACATACTCCATCTATATGGCAACCCACATGAGTGCTGCTGAGCTCAACAAGCAGTTATAATGACTCTGAACTCTGAAACTGTTATTTAATGTTTCATGAACTAAATGTATTTGTTTTTGTCTTTTCAGGTTATTAGAGGAAATAGCATCATAATGTTGGAGTCATTAGATAGGATATAGTAATAATAGCTCATTCCTTAATTTAAGCTAACCATAGGAAAATGTAATACTTTCATATGACGGTATGAAATAAACTTCTACCAAAAACTTCACACAGACTATGAAAGTAAGAAAAATATGGTTTTAAAAAAATCTTTAACATGTGAATGATACTGTTAATTTTAATTTACAAAAGGGTGACAAAAAAATGTTCTGACTCTTGTTCATAGTTCTTCTGTATTGTCAAAACCAAATGTGTGGGAAAATTAAATGATTAGATATTTGCAAGTTTGTTTTATTGTCTTTTTTCGATTTCGTAGAGTTGAGACACAAGACTTGCAAAAATTGTAAGATGTTTTAATGTACCCGTCTATTAATTTAGTCCAATTTAAAAGGTTTAGGCGCCTACTTCTCAAAATGGCAACAGAGTCGCCAATTCAATTCATTTTTCAGGAGCGGGTTGCTTGCTGGAGGAACAAATTTCATGAGTGGGTTGCTAATGGAAAACTCACATCTGGTACTCTTTTTGAAAATATGCATAATGGTGCTACGTTTAAATCAAATCTTAAATTGTGTTAGAACAACCAGACAAATAAAAATGGATATTTTAGCAACTCAACACACTGCTAAGAATTTCGGTCAATTTTGGAAGGAAACTGTTAAGCCGCGGCCTCGAATTTTGCGGGCAGCGGGGCGGCGGCGGCGGCGGCGGCGCGGTAGCGGCAGGATCTTATCCGTAAAATCAAATGGACCGGTTCTCGAAAACAGCGGCGCGGGAGCGGGCAACGAGCGGTGCACTCCATACAACGAGCGCCGCCCCCGCTGCCGCCCCGCTGCCCGCAAAATTCGAGGCCGCGGCCTTAAACTGAGCCAGGGTCGGGCGTTCCAGTGATCGTCAAGGGTAATAGGGAGCTCGATTGCCAACAGCACGAGCACTTAAAGGTCTGCTCGCCTTTGGCTACCGGGAATCAAGGAACTGAGTGGTATGAGGCGTTTATTCCCACTAGTTCGATTCATTAGTTCGATCGTCGAAATAATGAGTTTTTTTTCCCATTTGTTCGACCGTCGATCTAGTGAGAATTTTTTTCCTCATTTGTTCGACCGTCGAACTAATTAGATTTAAAAATAGTTCTACTACATTTAAATGTTTTACTAATTTCGTATAAAAAACGCTTGGTTCGTTAAAAAAAATATATTCGTGTAGGTAGGTACTTATATTTGTACATCTATATTTTTTATCATTCATATTTAATATTATATTAAAAAAACCGGCCAAGTGCGAGTCGGACTCGAGCACGAAGGGTTCCGTACCATTATCTATAAAAACGGCAAAAAAATCATATCTGTTGTACGGGAGCCCCCCTTAATATTATTTTTTAAAATTTTTAGTATTTGTTGTTATAGCGGCAATAGTAATACATCGTTTGTGAAAATTTCAGCTTTCTAGCTATCACGGTTTATGAGATACAGCCTGGAGACAGACAGAAAGACAGCGAAGTCTTAGTAATAGGGTCCCGTTTTACCCTTTGGGTACGGAACCCTTAAAATCATTTATATTTAAAGCTAAGAAAATGCGACGTTGTCATATTTCACGTAAGGGTGTTTTACATTAATAATCGTGACTTTGCCGAATTATTTTGTAAGAAAAAAAAAATGGATGATTGAAACATAACTCATATGCCAGTTGATTCCAATCATACCCTAGAGTTATGGGATATAAAAAAAAAACACCTTGTATAGAAGAACCCGATAACAACTGTCGGGTAGTACCCCACCAGACATGGCACGTGTCTGGTCGGAGGATCCTCCCTTTTCTATGGGGGTTGAAGAGCTTTACACCCTGTTCTTCATACTCCCAAATTGGTGACCCCGAAATGGACGTCAGCGCAGCCTTCGAGCAACGTGACGTCATCAACATCACTTCCTCAAGCTTCTTCAAACTTCCTCAAGCTTTCGAGCAGCGAGTCATATAACCAGCCAGCTTCTAATGGGTATTCCTGACCACCATCATGCAGCGGAATATACATTTCCGACTAACCGTGAAACAATGCGGCAACGACTATCCACTGGCCTGGCAATCAACGACTCCTACTACCGATGCTGGTCTCCAGGGGCGAGTGATGTAGCGGCACTATAAAAAGTACTTCATCAACATAGAACAAAAAGTGCTACAGCGCCATCTATGACGCAGAGGATAAACTAAACATCGAAATACATCTAAATCCTGCATCGCGCAAGTAAAGTTATTCGCGACTTAAGACTATACAGAAGAACCCGACAACAACTGTCGGGCAGTACCCCACCAGACATGACACGCATCTGGTCGGAGGATTCTCCCTTTTCTATGGGGGTTGAAGAGCATAACACCCTGTTCTTAATACTCCCAAAAGTTAAGTTCTTTAATATGTATTTTTTCTTTGACTATGTAGCAGCACTACAAAAAGTACTACAGCGCCATCTATGATGCAGAGGATAAACTAAACATCGAAATACATACATCTAAATCCTGCATCGCGCAAGCAGAGGCGTCTCTAGCCCTTGTGGCGCCCGTGTGCAACCAGTACCCTGGCGCCCTCTAGTCTAATAGGAGCAGGGTCAAAATGGATTAGCGAATAGAATAGAATAGTCATTATATTTGCTCGGAATGTAGGTATTACAGTAAGGTGGTTACAATATTAAAGAATCCTTGTACATTCTACCATTTTGGCACGCAAACATTGATGCAGTTCATCATCAAACATTAACACAGCTAAAATATATCAGCTAAAAAATCGGATACGGAGTAATAACATTTATTTTTAAAAAAATTACATTTTTTTTTTATTATTATTATAAATTTATTTAAATCTTTAACAATGTCACTAACTTCAATTTTGATTTCATATTCAATACTTATTAACGATTTGTCAATCTACTTTGCGACAATATTGATATAAGGTAGTTTTTAATTTTAGTTTAGAAAATGACCTTTCGCTATGTGCGACCGTGACTGGAAGTGTCAGGTATATCCTCAGTGCTGTGGACAGATTTGGGAACACTGAAATTAATTTATTCGTAAACAAGTAATTTAAAATATCCAACGGCGTAGTGGAATCATCAATAAACATCGGTAATAATTCGATTTCATTATTGAGCTCGAACTGTTCCACATCTGAAGAGCCAGCATGGCAAAGTTTATTTTCTAAATTAGAGCAATGTGTTTTTTTTGTATCAGAGTCCAAATCTTTCCAGTGTTTAAATTTTTGAAGAAATAAAAAAATTACATTATTTTAATTCAAAAGTTCGAACCGTTCGTCGAACTTAGTAATTGCGGTGTCTAACAAATTAATAGTAGTAAAAATTTACTTTAAAATGTGTTTTCGCGTCTGTTATCGGTTCATCCTCCGCCTCATAATTAAAAAACCTTTTACGAGCGCGAGGGCGTGCAGGTGTGGGAAATTCTACTATTGCCTCGACTTCTTCCGCTACAGTTTTCGCCCAAAGATGATGATACTTAATCCAATTGTATCTAGGCTTATTTCGCAAAACTACGGTGTAGCGGTAAAACAAAAATTGCGGCACGCGTACACAAGCCTTTGAAAATGACCGCCGCACGTCCCTGGGAATTTTAATTTGAACTTTATAGCATTCTAATACAGCCGAGTTAGCAATGATTGTCGGCGTACGGCGTGTTGTCAAACGAATCAAAACAAACAGGTGCCGATGCCGGCACGCGCCTTTGGTAGCGATGCGACATTACGCCAATTTAATCTTTAATTATCTGTATTAAGGCTGATTTCATGTTGAAACAAAAGTTATTGTGTAATTTTAAATAGAGTAGGAAAAGGAATAGCCTTGCTTTGCTACCGCGCGCCCGGCGTCGGCCATAACACTAGCGCAGGGTCTTTGAGAGCGCCTGCCAGGGCTGCGGGACTGTTCGAAAGAGATACCGCGGCCCTGGAACATAAAGGGCCAATGAAGGAACGGGTGGTTTTTAGTCAGTAAGAGTCTGACACTCCCTCCCGCTCCGCCCAGAGCGGGGGGGGGGGTCATTTGATGATTTCCCACCCACTAAAAAAAAAAAGGGTCTTTGAGAGCGCCGGCATCGACGCATCTTTGGAGGTGTCGCATTAGAGGGCGCTCGGCGCTCCCTTAGGCCCGTGTGCGCCGCACACACTGCACCATAGGTAAAGACGCCTCTGCGCGCAACTAAAGTTATTCGCGACATAATAATATATAGAAGAACCCAACATCAACTGTCGGGTAGTAGCCCATCAGACATACTCGTAACACCCGTATAGTCGGAGGATCCCCTCTCTTTCCAATGGGGGATGAAGGACTTTACACCCTGTTTTTCATACCCCCAAAACTATGTTGATGCCACGATGATCTCTTAATAACTTCTAGTTACAATGTAAAATTAATTCATGACAAGAATTTGTGTGGGAAAACAATGCAAAAGTCCAAGTAGCAAAATCTTACTAATATTATAAATGCGAAAGTTACGATGGATGTTTGTTACTCAATCACGCCAGAACGGTTGAACGGATCTAGATGAAATTTGGAACAAAGATAGATTATAGTCTGGAATAACACATAGGCTATTTATTATCACGCTATTAATTTAGGGGGATGAGCTATAGAGCATTACAACCATATTCTTGGCTACTGTGTGACAATTCTTGGCGACGGTTTGACAACTGACAAATGTCATAGCATGCATTAGAACAGAACGGCTATTTCAAAGAATTTGTCACAGGTATAAGTGGCCTAGCGGTTCAGCGACCGCCCTGTAAACCGAGCTTCGCAAGTTCGAATCGCAGCCAGTATTCACTTTTTGTGATTTTTTTTAATGCTATTAGATTTTCAAAAATAATAAACATGGTTCGCGAGTTCGATCCCCAACCAGTTTTCACTTTTTGTAAGTTTTAGGTATTTTGTTTTATTTTCATGCTTTAAGTTTTTCAAATCATTACAAAATAGATTAATGTATACTTTTCGTTTTTTTTACCATTCAAAAGACAGGTAATCATAAATTAATGAATGAAAATTGACCAATTTACACTGTACAAAAAAAAACTATAAAAAGTTTATAAATGAAAACATGCTCAAAACGCAGCAGCCATTCGCTCAGCCACTGCGCCAACCGCGTCGTCATATAACTGTGGTTGTGGCTTCCTCATGCATTGCTGCAACTTTGCTTATGGGTGGTCGGACTGCACATTTCATTTTCAAATTGCCGCTGAATCTTGCATGCGAAGATACGCCCCAACATGCAATATCAGCAAAAACGGGGGAAGTAGTTTGGGACGAGTGCACAATGTCGCACAAGCATGCATTAGAGGCGTTGAACCGCAGCTTGCAGGACATCCGCGGCAACCAGGTGCTGATGGGTGGCGTCATCATTTTGTTCGCAGCGACTTTAGATCCTGTGAACGGTGAGTAATTAGCTAGCTCGCCGTCCAACCGTCTTATGACGACAGGCCGTGTCGAAAGCGCGTTCGTGTTCCACGCCCGCCTCAAAATGATGTCAGCAAACCGGAAGGGGTCCGCAAGGGCCGATGCCTGCTGGAGCTGCGGGACTGTTCGAAAGAGATACTGTGGCTCTGGAACACAAAGCGCTAAGAAGGAACATGGATGACACTCCCTTCCGTTCCACCCAGCGCGGGAGGAGGGGTCATTTGAAAAGCCGACTTTAGACAGATACTGCCAGTTAATAAGAGGGGCCATTTTGTAATAAAAAAGGGGCACACTGGCGGATGAAACGCATGTCTCATGGCGTCGCCACTGTGAAAACCTCCTGAATTGAAAAGCTCCATATTACGTGCATCATGCGCGTCCAACTGTAAAACGACCACGAAGCCAGTGTCTTTGCGAATAAGCTGCTGCAAATGAGAGAGGTTCGTCTGGAATCCGACGGAGATGGGAAAATTCTATTTTCCGAAGAATTTTCCTATCCAACTGCTGTGCTAGCGCCAAAGAACGAGTGGGTCAGGAAAAAAAACAAAAGTATACACATCCATATCATTGCGATGGCTGATGATGATAGTACTGCCTACTCCGTTGAATTTCTCAACTCCCTGGAGTTATCGGGCGTGCCGTCCCATCAGCTGGAGCTTAAATTTGGCGTACCAGTTTTGGTGATGCGAAACTTTGATGCAACCAGACTGTGCAACGGCACCAGGCTTCGTATCACAGAGCTGAGCTGCTAAAGGAGAGAGCGTTTTAAGTCCCCGCATAGGCATTTAGACAACAAACTAAACAGGGCCTGCATAACCTTTTGGCAATGCAGGAGGATGATAGGTAAGAAGTGGGGCCTATCCCCTAAAATAATACTCTGGTTATACTGCACGGTGATACGACCCATGATTACTTACGGGGCAGTGGTCTGGTGGCCCGCACTAAACTAGCTACAGCCTCCATCAAACTGCAACGCATACAGAGACTTCCTGCATGGCGACTACAGGCTGCATGCGGACTACCACGACCGCGGCTCTGGAGGCCATGTTGGGGCTCCCACTGCTCGATCTGTTCATACAGCAGGAAGCGACGATGGCGGCAGTACGTCTTGAAACTTCAATTTTGGGGTAAGAAGTACACACAACACACCGCGATACTGGAGGGATTTTATAACGAGTTCCCCCTAGCGAAAGCTATTAACGATGGGATACCCAAGTAATTCGTATTCGACAAAAAATACAAAATCCAACTCCACGAGGATCACCGCTGTGAGGGTCTAAGCCCCGCGGAAGTACGGATCTTCACGGATGGATCTAAGACAGGTACCGGCACTGGAGCTGGAGTCTTCTCGGAAGATCTCAACATACACATAGCCGCACCATTGGGGATCCATAACACGGTATTTCAGGTAGAATGTATGGGCATTGCCCTGGCGGCATCGGCCATTTTAGCCAGGGAAGTTGTGGACCACTTAATTCGCATACTTTCAGACAGCAAGGCTGTACTACTAGCATTAAACAACCACACAGTCAACTCTGGGTTAATACACGAGTGTCATCAACGTCTGAACCAGGTTGATAATCTCAATAATATAACCATTCAATGGATAAAAGGACACAGCGAGTCCCAAGGCAACGATACAGCGGACGAACTCGCTAGAAGGGGATCAAGCATGGCAGCAGTGGGTCCTGAACCCATACTGCCACTCCCCTTCGGGTACCTACGCACACTGGTAAGGAAACGAACCAGTGAAGAACACCACAAACTGTGGCTAAACCATGATGAGTGTAGGCAGGCCAAGGATGCACTTCCTACCATCGACGGCCGCTTCACGAAAAAAGCGCTTCGGCTGACCAAACTACAGCTGCGCACTGTTACAGCCGCCATCACTGGACACGGCTCTTTTAACAAACACCTCTTTGCCGTATGAGTCACAGACAGCCCTCTGTGCCGAGCCTGCATGGAGGAAGATGAGACAGCAGCCAACGTGCTTCTGCACTGTCCAGAGGTTGCATCATACAGGGCAAAGTACTTCGGTAACCCAGGTACTCTCCGCGAGACTGTCAGCGACATCAAGGTGCTGCTGGCTTTTCTCGGGGAGCTGAGGTGGATCGAATAGATTTCCCACCCGCACGCAAAATACGCGCATTGGTCGTGGAGTTGCGGACAACAACCCGTTATACAATAAGTCCCCGCATACCCATTATTGCAAATAACTTATCATTTCAATTTAAGAGGTAACAATTTCCCTTAAAATTGGCCATTACAATGACGATCAAAAATTCCAGGGCCAAACCATAAAAGTGACAGGCATTCAATTGTGCACTCCATGCTTCTCACACGGTCAATTATATGTTGTTTGTTCAGTGCCCAAAACTTTCACGTGCTTGCGGAAAATAATAAGTCATTTAATGTTGTATACAGAACGGTATTAGAATAAATAGTGCCCAACAAGGCGTTTGATGGTTTACTTTGAAAAGAAGGTTATATAGCGCCAAAATAAACGGTTTTAAGCCATATCGTCGCCTCATTTAATTTTGTTGCCGATCTCTGCGCCCAGAATTACAGTACCCAAAAGGACGCATTTTGAAGTCATCACCCACATTATCACATTTTGATCAGCCAGTCAGTTCTCACACAAAACATAACATCACGCCTGAAATCAGAGGTGTACCTTATCGTACACCCACATTTCGCCGTTCGTTATGTTGAAGTCCCATGTGACAGGGGGCGAGCCTATTCAATTCTATTCCGCCAACTCAAAGCATTTATTTCAATTAGACCATTACAGGCACTTTTGAAAGTCAAAAAATTTTTTCAATTACATGCATTTTTTAATGTTAAGTGGAAGAGCGGAGTCACCTAACACAACCATCTTCTTGCTTAAAAGGTGATCTCCAAATCATGTGCGTTAGAACTTTATATAATTTAAATAAACATTTTTTTAACACTGCCCGACCCGGCAATCGATGCCAGAACCTCATGCTTAGTAGTCGCACTTGCGACCACTCGACCAACGAGGCAGTCTCACACATACACACCTAAATAGCCACGCGAACGAAGTAGCGGGTAGCAGCTAGTAAGTCATATAAATGGTACAATAAATAACGCTTTTATTTAACTTTCACCATATGAAAATGGTTTTATAATAGTTTTTTACGTAAATATAACGCGGGTTTGGGCGCAGATTATATAATATTTAAATCGGTAGGTAAGGGTCGTTTTGCAGTTGCGTGAGCGACAATAACGTTGAGTCAAAATCACGTAGAAGTTTAACCACTCTGCTCGACAAGATTTTGACACATGACACATCAGCTGAATCGGGGGAGGTGATGCGAATTGTCATGAAATTCAAGAATTTTCGTGAACATTCAGCATTCGACTTTATGATGATAAATATGTCACGGCAGCTGTTTCACACGATAAGTTTGTGTTAAATATCTTCAATACCGTGTGGCTGTCATTTGTAGATCTTTGACAGTCGTTACAGGTAGTCAGTGGCCCGAAAGTCTGACAACCAGTCTTACCAAGGGGTATCGTATTACCTAGCACTAACTGGGTTGTGGAGGTCCGACAGGCAGTCGCTCCATGTAAAATACTGGCACTCAGCTGCATCCGGTTAGACTGGAAGCCGACCCCAACATAGTTGGGAAAAGGCTAGGCAGATGATGATCTTCAATACCGTGTTGAGGTTGGTAAAACGGCGTCAGTCTATTGCCAAATATGTGTAAAATACATAATACGGCACGCTTCCAAAAAATAGGTAACTTAGATGCGCTGGAAATAATGTACCTACCTACATAGACAAGTTTCTCGTTTGCTAAAAAACTCGAAAACGAAAAATAAATACAATAACATTCTATCTGCGTTCTTATTTTTGCTATTATTCATACATAATTTTATAAAAAAACACGATCAAAGTCTTGACAAATATTACTAAAAAACTATGTTGCAAGTGTTGCAAAATGACACTTCTGACCGTAAACCCAAGTTCTATCATTACGATTAAAAAGGCATTCAGCCTAATCGATACTCACAATGAAATCGAGTTTAGAAAAAAAAAGAGTTGAGACTGAATTCTTGGTATAATTTCGAATAATAATTAATCATTTAATTTTATCTTTTTTAATAATTTCATTTAGTTATTATTCGATGCTTTTGGTTGACTTCAAGAGATTTATAAATAATAAAATAAAAACTTGCTTCTATGTTACTTTTATGTATGTTCTTGCTGATATTTTGATGATTATCTTTCTTTTCGTTGAACTAGCAGCATGAAATTTGGCAAGAAATACGTAAGTCTCACAGTTCAAACAAAGAAAAATGTGAAAATGGATCGATTTTCAATTTAACTGTAAGCACGGACAGAACCTATGGCTAAATACGCGTCGACTTTTTTGTTTCAAAATTTAAATTAAGAATACGCTCACAATTCACAATTTTAAATTATTTTAATTTACTAGGTACATAATTTATTGTGAATTTGGTTTTCTAATATCTGGCGGTTGGACTGGAAGCCGACCCCAACATAGTTGGGTAAGTAAAGGTTAGGCAGATGATGATGAATATCTGGCGGTTGGATATAGAATGCCCAGGATCTCGGTAGAGGCATAATAAAAAAATAGTTTGATCCGTCAAAGATACATTATATTACTTATTCTACAAAATTGTGTATAGTACGGTTGGGTTATTGTGTTAGGTTGGGACAAACTTTTGTTTTGTTTAGATTATTCTTTTCCACTGCTGGGCAAAGGCCTCCCCATACCTTTTCAACTCTCTCGGTGTTTTGCCTTCTCTGGCCAATCAGTCAAGAACGAGTGAGTCCAAATCGTCACGCCAGTGTTTCTTGGGCCTGCCTCGGTGACGACGACCGACAAACTTATTGTCCTATATTTCGCAATCAGCAGTGCATAGGCCGTATCCTAAATAAACATTAGTTTATTTTTTCAAAGCGGTTCACTGTCCACTCTAAAACCTCTTTTTACAACTGCAAAGTTCAGGTTATCCATCATAGGCCGTGGGCCGTGTCACTTGAGTGAGGCCGTGAACAGCTATAAGACAGAACCCTCAGGGCAAGAGTCCTACTCGCATTTCTAGAAGTTTTCTTAAGAATACAATTTTATAGTTTTTGGGGTTGCTACTAAACCAAGCTTATCTACGCATCAAAAAATAATGACGATTAAAAGTATTGGTCGGAGAAGGCAAAAGATAAAGAAAATTGGAAAGCCATGGGGAGGTTTGCCCCGCAGTGGGAGAGAACTGTCTGATAAAAAAAAGTATTTGTAAATAGTGAATACCTAATAACCAATCCATCTAACCGTAACCCAATTTTGCAGACTAAATATAATTTATCTTGGTGGGAACCAAACAAACACTATGGCCTACCAAGATCCTTGGCGTTACGTTCTATATTCAACCAACCAATAGAAAAAAAGCACAATAAATTAGCTGGTAACTATAAATACAATATAAATTGGAACAGCGAGTGCATTCCTAATTTAAATTTTGACATGGAAACAAAATCGGCGCGAATTTAGCAATAGATTATAATCTGTTCTGTTTATTGTTGGGTCGGTTTTATTACCTACAATGCACGAAAATCTATTAAGATTAGCATTATAAAAGCTTTAAAAAATATTATAACATTTTTTTATTGTATTTAACGCTTAAAACAAAATTATTTTAATTTCTATGTATCGATTTCTTAAATTCCTTACATTTAATTACTCGATTTAATCGAAAAGAGAATGCTCATGGAAGTATGGAATCCCGTACCATGCTGCATCAAAATCAAACCTTGTTTTTTATAGACTACACTGATCGTATTAACTCCTACAAAAAATATTTTTGAAAAAAAAACCCGCGTTTCAGAGTTATTTTATAAAATCGAAACTAACCTAAAAAGTAGGTGTATTTTTTAGACGCTACCAACGACGTATTTTAACACACATACATTACATTATTGCTCTAAAAACAGCGTAATACACTAATATTAGTAAGAATTACGAGTTAAAGTAACATCCACAGTATGCTTGACTGAAACTCGATTTTATTTTAGACCTTTACATTGCCAATAGTCAGTCAGTACAGTACAAATGTCAGATTCCACAGATAAGATAACTATAAACCATAGAGTAGGTATAGTAAGTGCTATAAACTAGTCGGGATTTAGGGATGTAATCGATAAATCAAAATCTTTAGGCTGAGAAAATCTATTTTGTTGCAAATAGCAATTAAACCAAACTAAATCGATTTGGTGTACTGATCTTACTTAATTGTAATTAATTTTAGAG
This sequence comes from Eurois occulta, assembly GCA_950022335.1. Classification (NCBI taxonomy): domain Eukaryota; kingdom Metazoa; phylum Arthropoda; class Insecta; order Lepidoptera; family Noctuidae; genus Eurois; species Eurois occulta. Next base: position 12,610,908 of record OX465502.1, read on the forward strand.
TCCGCTCGACAGACAAGGGTTTGTTCAATTGAAACGGAACGTCATATAAAGGGAGTAAAACAATATTCGTACTTTTAAACTCGAAAAGTATATTTCCAGTTCAAAAATCAAATCCGCGACGCGTAATGCCGTAAAAAAATATGAAACTAATTACTATAATATTTTGGTTTTGAGGCGCGAGACTTTTTGGTACCAACTTTGGTCATTGTCCTTTACAAAACAAGAATCGATTGAAATAATCGCTTTCACACATCACAAAAATTATTAAAAAAAATGGTCGTCAATCTACTATATAAAAATAAGTCGGGTTTTCCTTCCTGACCCTATAACTCCAGAACGCACGAACCGATTTCCACGGTTTTGCATTCGTTGGAAAGGTCTCGGGCTCCGTGAGGTTTATAGCAAGAAAATTCAGGACGGGTAGGTAGGGTAGGTAGGGTAGGTAGTAATTCGTCACATAATTAAATGACGAGTTAATTATCAATAAAGTGGAGTTTGGATGTCCGAAAACCACAATTTTTATGATTTTTAGCCTCGGCCAGCACTGCTGTCAAAATGGCGATGACCGTATTTAGGTATGCACTTGGATTTTGTAAGGTGAAATTAAGAAACTTGCGCGCTAAATACAGAAGTTTTAATGGCGTTGACATATGAGATTTTTATCCAACTCTCTTAATTAACGCACACTCATAGTATTTGATTATCAGAATGTTAAATATTTACATAAATAATGAGGATGACAAAATAAATGCTTAAATGCTAGCCCCTTTCGGGGCCGATACCGAGCCAGCGGAGGTTTGTATGTCAAGCCCCCGAAGGGGCCCGTACCGAACTTTATGGTTAACTAGTAAGGTTTGTAATAGTTTCTAGTACCTAATACTCTTACATAACTATATCATCTTATAGACGTTTTGTTAGGGTGCCAGGGTGGTGGTCGGTCAGTGGTGCAAGCTAGACAATTTGTGTGACAATTTATTAGGTTGTGATAAAACTTACAAAAAGGTATAAGTCAAATGGTTTTCATTATTATTTATTAATTTAATTTAAAGAAAGCTTATCGTGGTGGAAGATGAAGAGCGGTGACTTATGCGGGGCCTTCATAATATTGGTGTTTCAATATTGTTTAAAAAATTAAATACATTAATTGTCATCAATGGTTTCCGCCATATTGCCACTAGATATTGGACGACTGAATTATGACATGTAGGTATATGTATAACTATTGGTCATAAACATGTTTTATACGATTTATAATTTTAATTTAATTTATTTATTTGCATCAAACCCACGATCCATGTTTTAGTTAGTAAAAAACAAACTTATAAATAATTTATGGCGTCCACCATGACGGTTGCAATTAGAGTTCTGTTGGAAAATAGAAAAAACCTCTGTGTATAGTCATGGGAATACTTCTTAACTTTTTACAGGGGCGTCATATAAAAATGTTAATTATTGTTTAAATAATCAATTGACTTATAAAAGTTATATTAGAATAATGTTTCAACCTAAAAGTTACTTATAAGTAGGTGGAAGTATACGACCTTTTATGAAGATTTTATAATAGTTAATTTCTAGGTTCTTCTGGGTTCTAAAATTAAGTACAAAACACGGCGACTCATCACTATTTTCTAACTGAAACGTTTATTCGACTTAACGTTTTATGACTGTCATATAAATTATTGAGATGACGTTTACCAGACACATTTATATGACTTAGGTAAATTGTATATAACGACGAACGATTTGACGGCACGGTTGGCGCAGTGGTCAAGCGATTGACTGCTGCGCTGCATGTCACGGGTTCGATTCCCGTACGGAACAAATATTTGTATGACCTACAAGTAGTTGTTCCGGATCTGGGTGTTTTTCTATCTATAATATGTACGTATTTACAAAAAAAAAAAATGTATATATGTAGTTTATCAGCCATCTAGCTACCATAACACAAGCATTAGGTTGCTTAGCTTGGGACTAGATGGTGCTGTGTGAATTGTATAATTCTAATATTAATTTTTTTTTTGTTAGTTGTGATACTACCACTAAAAGGGTAAAATCAAAACAAAAACTTTTGAAATTGTCTGTGGAAAATAGTATTGATAAAAATGCAAGAAAAAATAACCAGCTTCCAAAAAAATAACACTAAAAAAGTTAAAATCAACTTTATTTCCGGATATCGGTGGTGACTTTTTTGGTTTCATTTACTATTTTGCTACCGACTTCCGAAACTAAATTTATTCTTATTCTTTATTGCACACAAAATAACAAATTTGTATAAAAATTGCAATAATATAGCTTATGTACAATGGCGAGTTTATCCCAAATACTACAATGACACATCACTAATACAACAACAACCACTATACTAATTTACTTTTAACTTTATTTGTTTTTTTTATAAGTCGGTTATTTTTGTTTGACTGCCCAACACTTTGAGATATTTTTTTAAGTACTCAGGAGCATATGGATCGTTCAAAATAGTGAAGAGCATGCAGAGAGATCTGAGGGACCTCCTGAGTCGGATAGGCAACCATTTAAGCTGAGAACGGTACGAAGAGTTGTGATCGTATTTACGAAGGCCAAAAATGAAGGCTTTCAATACGATTTGTCACTTCGAACTACTTTTAAACATATAAGTTGTAGATATATATTTTTGTAACATTTTGAAACCCCACTCGATGGTATTAGAAGAAAATGAAATTCGAACTCCCTAAAATGACACCCCAAAGTCGTCATTTTTTAATTTTAATTTTAATGTCTTTCCACTTTTCGCGATCTAGTGTGATTTTAGGCCAATCCTCTAAGAATGAGTTTAGCTCATTGCGCCATCTCCTGGGTCTGCCACATAGTCCTTTCCTGCCATTTGGGATCCACTGTGTCTATTGCGCCTCCGACATGTGGCAGTTACCATCCCAATTCCACTTCAACTTAGCAGCTGTAATGCCAGCATCGGCTATTTTTGCGTTTTTTTGAGCGAAGTATGGAGTTTCTGATGCGGTACGTAAGTGTGAATAAAAAAAACGAAATAAAAATCCAAAACACAATTTATTCATCATTAACATAACTAGGTATTACTCTTATCGGCCGAATATATCTAAAATGGGGTTGTTTGAAAAGATATCGGCTTTGCTGCTGAAGAGGTTGTTGTACCGATTAGCACCGAAAGTCGTGCTGAAAGTATTGGCATTACTAATGGTTTTGCCTCTACCGCCCTTCATACCCCCACTGATCTTGTCTACTACCCCCGTCGCTTTTGCCGCAACCACAATTGTTTTTGTTACTGTTTGTCCCACCCATTGTGCTGCCACCAGAGCTCCTGATGCTATTATCAGCATTACTACTCACGCTGCCACTATTAGACGATCCCCCCATACTCACAAGTAAGGGTGAATCGTCTAAATCTGTATCGGTGAGTAAAGCTACTGTTCCACCATTGGAGTCAGGTTGTTTGGAGTTCATGCCGTGAACCTGACCACCAGTGTTAGCCTGACCACCAGTATTAACCTGACTTCCTTGGTTGCTGTAATAATTCTTATAATAGTTATTATAATATTCCAAATAAGCATTATAAGCATCAATCGCATTATACTCTGCATGTTCTGCATAATAACTGCTAGTATTTTTAGTAATGTCCGCATAGTTATTATTACCATTATCTTCATAACTATTTACATATTCAGAATTTTGGCTGGACTCACAGCTGTTGCATACCGTTTTTATTTTGCAATTTTGACAGCTCTGCTTGCAGCAGGTGCTGTTGTGTTGTTTACAGATTTGTTTGCATTCGCAACTCGATTCTCTTTGTTTGCAAGGATCACATCTTATCGGTTGTGATGGCGGTGGCGGTGGTGGGGGCGGGATTGGGGGTGGAGGAGGGGGTGGTGGAGGGGGTGGAGGTGGTGGTGGTGGGGGTGGAGGTGGTGGTGGTGGTGGTGGTGGTGGCGATGTTGGTGGCGGGGTTTGGGGCGAGGGTGGGGTTGGAGGAGGAGGCGGGGGTGGAGGTGGTGTTTGTGGGGGCGGGGTTGGGGTTGGAGGAGGGGGTGGAGGTGGTGGTGGTGGTGGTGGTGGGGGCGATGTTGTTGGCGTGGTTGGGGGCGAGGGTGGGGTTGTAGGAGGGGGCGGGGGTGGAGGAGTTGTTGGTGGTGGAGGTGGTGGTGGTGGAGGGGGTGGGTTAAGTATTTGGCAAATTCCACAAACAAAAGAGTTCAGCGTCATCATTTCTCCAGTTTCACAATTTTCACAAGAACTATAGTCGTCATAAAAGAAACGATTGAGGATGAACATCTCATCAGTACTGTTGATAATGTTTTGGTTAGTTTCATTATATGAAGACGTTAAAGTGCTGTTTTTGTTCTTATCATCTGATACGGAGTTAAGTTCACTATCGCGGTAACTGTCAAATTCAGGAGCAAGGCTGCCATAATCCAAGCTACCGTATCCATTATTAGAGCTTCGATTGGAAATGACAGGTTCATCGTTCAACTCGTGGGCATCATAAGGGGCATCATTACTATCGTTAGAGCTTATGTAAATATCACCATGGAGGCCATAGTCATAGTAGGAGTTCAAGCTGGCGACATCAGAATCTGTATACTGTTTGAAGGTGTTGTTACGGCCATTGCTATCTTTGGAAAAGGTTATTTCTTCATTATTTAAAAGTGATGGAATGTATTCCTCTTGTTGCTTACGTTCAGTCTCAGGATCTGGGATATATCCGTGTCGATTTAAAGAATTTTCTGGTTTTGAATAATCTGATATTTCAGGTTCATTTTTTATAACATCAGCTCTTTGGTTGGTGCCACCTACATTGTTAACATAGTTTTCGTTGCCATGGTTTTTTGGAAATAATCTATCAAGATAACTTGTTTCTTTAACATTAAGTTGTTGCTCAATGCCATCGAGGTTATTTAAATCCTTTCCAGCTCTAGCAATTAGAACTGGTAAGTCAAGATTCCTTCTTGCGTAATTGTCATGACTAAGTCCATCTGGTCTGCTATGATAGTTTTCTTGGTTATAAACTCTGGCTCGGTTAAGGTCACTAGTTCTTAAAACATTAGCTCCTTGATAAAGATAATTATTTACGTCAGCATATGCTGCTTGATTTACACCTACTTTGCCAACATGGTTACTGTCTGAGATTCCCTGACCTTGACCACTATCTCTGCCAGCATCAGATCCTCTTTTTGAACCGGCTCCCCAGGGATTACTTTGACTAATGCCGGTTGGAATTTGCCTCCCAAGGTTCCCTGCACGCCTCACGCCATCGCTGAGATCACTTGATTTAACAACATAAACACTTCCATTATTGGCCGATCTTCGCACAATTTTGTCGCGATGTCCACCGCCTTCGTCTAAGTAGGTTCCGTACCTTCTCCGTGACACCTCATTTGCTTGACATATTGTTTCGATTATAGCTAGGAGAAATAACTGTAAAGGAAAGTTGAAGTTAGTATTTCTTTCATTTTCTGGAATTCACTTGTTGAATTCTATGAGGTAGTTGACGAGAAAGTTAACAACAGTATGCTATAAGAAGTAAAGGTATTCAAATGTCGGCACTTAGGTTGAGTCGAGTCTAAATGTGAATATATCTACTTTCTTTGAAAACTGTTTTCATATGGTAGGTAAAACGACTAAATTAAAAATATTTAATAACGCTTGCTTTTTGCAATACTGTTTCTGGCTCGTCCTACTTCCCAGATTTGAAGTTTATGTCAAACTCAAAACATTTATTTCTATTAGACCATTACAGGCATTTTTGAATGTCAAAAACAAAAGGATGAGGCTACGGTCCAAGTCACAAGGCATAATAACTTGTGAAAGTAAGCGACAAAGTCTACATTAGGTACAATTTTCTTACTGGGAAGTTGGTTTTTAATGAAAAGCACAAGTTAGACCAAGGGAACGATTAAAAATCAGACTAAATTAGAGGACTGGGGATGACCTGATAGTGACGCACCATCAATCATCATCATCTGCCTGGCCTGTTTCCAACTATATTGGGGTCGGCTTCCAGTGTAACCGGATGCTGAATACCAATATTTTACATGGAGCGACTGTCTATTCTACTTCCACAACCCAGTCAGCCTGGTTGTCAGACTTTCGGGCCACCAACGACTGTCAAAGATCTTCCGTACTTTCCGAGGCACGGAGGAAACTCGATACCTAAGGCCAGCTTGGGCATGGGTGGTTTAGGCCGGCGCCCTCACCTTCCGCCTGACGCAGGTCCTCACCGGACACGGTTGTTTCGGGAGGTACCTGCACCGAATCGGGCGGGAGGAAACGCCCGGGTGCTATCATTGTGTGGATCGCCCGGAGGGCACGGTGGAGCACACCGTGGAGGTCTGCTCCGCTTGGACGGAGCACCGCCGGCGCCGTGTCCTCGTCGAGGCGATTGACGGCGGCGACCTCTCGCGTCCGGCTTGGGGCCAGGGAATGGGAAGCCGTTACCTCCTTCTGCGAAGCAGTCATGCTAGCGAAGGAGGTGGCGGAACGTGAGAAGGCCAGAATCTCACATACCAGCAGCCGCGGGAGAAGCACCGGGCGTCGGGGGCCACGCCGTGATGGCTCTCGGCCACCGTAGGCGCGGGCCTGTGGACGGTGAGTAATGGGTTAGCTCGCCGTCCGTCCGTCTTATGACGACAGGCCGTGTCGACGGCGCGTTCGTGTTCCACGCGCGCCTCAAAGAGATGTCAGCAAACAGGAGGGGCCCGAAGGGCCGATGTCTGCCAGGGCTGCGGGACTGGGAAATGGGTGATTTTTAGTCAGTAAAAGTCTGACACTCCCTTCTGCTCCCAGAGCGGGAGGAGTCATTTGATGATTTCCCACCCGAAAAAAAAAAGGCCAGCTTAGGCAAGCTCGGCTTAACTTGAAGATTGACCTGAGCGTCTTGTAGTTATTATTTACGAGCTCCTCAGATAGGTAGTGACACACCAAAATATGAAAATTACCACAAAATTAAATACAGCTAGAACTCAATAAGGTATGGACATCGCTGCAAGGAAAGACTTAAAGCCAGCTTTAGCTATTTGAAATTAAGGAAGAGATGCATGAACGGAAAGTTACAACTTTTAAAAGTTTTTAAAGCACCAAATATTTTTTTTATTATTGGAGGTACCAAAATATTTCATTAAATTAATGGAGTGTTCTGACCTCTGGTACTCTAATCACTGAACTGGAAAGAGAAATGAATCACAAAGGCACAAATAACATTTTAAGATTCCCGAGCAAGTATTTCTTACACTTTAGGTCCAAAATCAAGTAACTACACAATATCACGCCTGTAATCCCCGAAGGGATAGGCGGAGGTGTACCTAATCGTACACCTACATTTCGCCAGTTATATTTAAGTCCCATGTAATAGGGGGCGAGCCTATTGCCACGGTTCACTACGGTTTTGTGGGGCTTAGTTTATAAGACTACCTACCATTTTTTTTTAATATAAATAAATAAAATAATAATAATAATAATCAACCGGGCACAAATTCAGACTCCGTGACTGGAAATTCCTGATGAGAAAACTCAAAAACAAATTGGCCGACCTGGAAATCGAACCAAGGACGTCATGCTCAGCAGTCGGGATTAAATGAAACGTGTACGTTACCAGGTAAATTTTCATCATCGGTCCAAAAGTCGCGCAAAGGTTCAGTACATAATGATGTCGTGGACGATCGCTTGTCGACTTTAATACAGCGCTATAAAGCAAATTTAAACACTGTAACATGAACAGCTATTTGTCACGCTTGCCCGACAAATAATTACTTAATTTACAAGTGATAAGAGCTGATTAGTCAGATGTTTTCTATTAAACACTTCAGGGAACATTTCTACAATTAATTTGAGTTGAGTGATGATGGGTTTTCAACCTCCTATTGGTTGATTATTTATTTATTATTATTATATCTAGGTTCCTACTTATATCCACCCAAATATTAATCCCGTCGATAGAAAACATTACGGAGATTAAGGAGTCCGAAAACATGAATCCAGTCAAATATATTTAATTATTAATAATTGCGATGAATCGATAGATATTATTTTTTTCCACAACACTTCAAAAATTCAAGCGCCAAGTCCATCAAAACTAACATATTGACTTTTTGCTTTTCTTTTCTGTCATCTTTGTATTTACTGTATTTCTAAAGCTACCCACTGTTGTTGAAAGTGTTATTTCTGCACTATTATTGTATTTTTTTTATGTTTTAATTTAGTTTTTCTTGTATCATATTTCTTGTATTAGAGAACGTATATACAAAATTTCAGGATGATCGGTTCAGTGGTTTAGGCGTGAAAAGGTAACAAACAAACAAACAAACTTACTTTTGCATTTATAATATTAGTTAGGATAGATAAAAATGCAGCTTAGAAAAGTACGGATTTAAGTTTCAGAAGTCAGAAGAAGCGTTATAAGCAGACTTGAATTGCGAAGAACGATGGATTCATTGCAGTGAAGCAAGATAGGTACACGGAACCCTAAAAATGAAAGAGAGAAATCTCTTCAGGAGATTTGGTCCTCTGTTGCTGTGCAAAGGGTCAAATGCAGGATTTGTTATTATTATTGATGACAGTGTAATCTGATCCGATATGTCCCTTATCTACTTATAGTTCAACTATACACCATTATTTTTAGGTCGTTCTGGAACCGAATACCATTAACTCGATCATCGAACTCGAAACGATTGGGACTATTTTTTTCAAAAAGTAACAATAAAAAAAAATTGGTTGTCTGTAAAGTCGGTTTACGGACGATAGATTTACGTGATAACGTCATAATCATTATTTTATGTAATACAAAAAAGGAGTTAATTGAAAATTACAATTTTTTAGATAAATTAACATTTATTTACATGCGTTGACGCACAAGCTCAGGTGGAACGTTACTATGGAACGTTACTATTTTTCATGAGTGTTGCTGGTATTATCAATTTATAAGACGTTATCACGTCAAAAGATAAAAAGATAAAAAGATAAAAAGATAAAAAGATAAAAAGATAAAAAGATAAAAAGATAAAAAGATAAAAAGATAAAAAGATAAAAAGATAAAAAGATAAAAAGATAAAAAGATAAAAAGATAAAAAGATAAAAAGATAAAAAGATAAAAAGATAAAAAGATAAAAGATAAAAAGATAAAAAGATAAAAAGATAAAAATCATTATTTTATGTAATACAAAAGCTCAGGTGGAACGTTACTATGGAACGTTACTATTTTTCATGAGTGTTGCTGGTATTATCAATTTATAAGACGTTATCACGTCAAAAACACGACAAAATGAAACACAAATGCATATGTGGGTGTAAAACGTATCCACGATCGGCAACAAATGCGAACGATACCCATTGAAAAATTCATTCATCGATCGATTCTCGTTATTTCACAAAAAAAAACTTAAAATAATAATAATTATATTTTTAAATGTTTTTTTATATATATTTTTTTAAAATTAATATTTAAAAATGTATAAAGTTTTACAAAATATGAATAAAGGGAATAAAAATAATAATAATATCCCTGGACATTTCACACAGCACCATCTAGTCCCAAGCTAAGCAACCTAATGCTTGTGTTATGGTAGCTAGATGGCTGATAAACTACATATATACATTTTTGACGTGATAACGTCTTATAAATTGATAATACCAGCAACACTCATGAAAAATAGTAACGTTCCATAGTAACGTTCCATAGTAACGTTCCACCTGAGCTTTTGTATTACATAAAATAATGATTTTTATCTTTTTATCTTTTTATCTTTTTATCTTTTATCTTTTTATCTTTTTATCTTTTTATCTTTTTATCTTTTTATCTTTTTATCTTTTTATCTTTTTATCTTTTTATCTTTTTATCTTTTTATCTTTTTATCTTTTTATCTTTTTATCTTTTTATCTTTTGACGTGATAACGTCTTATAAATTGATAATACCAGCAACACTCATGAAAAATAGTAACGTTCCATAGTAACGTTCCACCTGAGCTTTTGTATTACATAAAATAATGATTTTTATCTTTTTATCTTTTTATCTTTTTATCTTTTATCTTTTTATCTTTTTATCTTTTTATCTTTTTATCTTTTTATCTTTTTATCTTTTTATCTTTTTATCTTTTTATCTTTTTATCTTTTTATCTTTTTAACTTTTTATCTTTTGACGTGATAACGTCTTATAAATTGATAATACCAGCAACACTCATGAAAAATAGTAACGTTCCATAGTAACGTTCCACCTGAGCTTTTGTATTACATAAAATAATGATTTTTATCTTTTTATCTTTTTATCTTTTTATCTTTTTATCTTTTTATCTTTTTATCTTTTTATCTTTTGACGTGATAACGTCTTATAAATTGATAATACCAGCAACACTCATGAAAAATAGTAACGTTCCATAGTAACGTTCCACCTGAGCTTGTGCGTCAACGCATGTAAATAAATGTTAATTTATCTAAAAAATTGTAATTTTCAATTAACTCCTTTTTTGTATTACATAAAATAATGATTATGACGTTATCACGTAAATCTATCGTCCGTAAACCGACTTTACAGACAACCAATTTTTTTTTTGTAAATACATACATATTATAGATAGAAAAACACCCAGACCCGGAACAACTACTTGTAGGTCATACAAATATTTGTTCCGCACGGGAATCGAACCCGCGACATGCAGCGCAGCAGTCAATCGCTTGATCACTGCGCCAACCGTGCCGTTAAATTTATTCTTTCGTGTTTTCTTTTATTGTTATTTTTTGAAAAAAAAATAGTCCCAATCGTTTCGAGTTCGATGATCGAGTTAATGGTATTCGGTTCCAGAACGACCTAAAAATAATGGTGTATAGGGTGGAATGGGATATCGACGTGCAGACGTTTACCACGTATGCAGTACATCATTCCGGACCTCCCAAAATGGAACAGATTTGTTTTAAAAATTACCGATGAAACATTCCTGTGTGTACGTAATCGTTTGTTTGTGAGTCCATGTACCTTCCAAACTGTAGATTCCTAATTAGTTATGATTCCCTGCCTAGGCAGAACTCAAGGCATAGAAACACTCTTCATGATATCAGTTTTCGCGATTTCTTTCGACATTGCTTTCATAGTCAAATGTATAAGACTTATTTTATACAATACTTTTGATATATTTTTATCAAATTATATTTGATTTATTTTAATAGTTTCTTAATGTGCTACCACTTAATTGAGTAATATTGTTACATCCGTTTATATCCATTTGTTCAAAAAACAAGTGTTTATAATTGAACAGTAGTTAAAAATAATCGAATACTGATTTCGGAAATGTCTCGATTTTAAACGCTACATCACTTAGAATATTAATTTGACATCTATCATTATAATCAACGTAATTAAAGAAAGCCATTAGTGGCTGAAGTGTTTTCAGCTAAATTCACTATTAAGCCATGAGATCGATATACGACGACGATACTAAGAACAACAGCAGATTGATTTTCATATAGTGAAGCTCATTGGGGTGAAACTCTTGTTGCTCCGAAATCATATCAGTCATCAAATAGTAATTTATGTAGGAGAATGATGACAGGTGGGTGGCCTAGACAAAGAGAAATTCAAGTCCACAAGCAATCGACAGGTCATACAGAAAGACAAAACACTTTTCAGACTATTGCCTCTCGTCTAAGCGTCAGGGCTCGGCTGACGCTTCGTCGTGCCGCGCCGACTCCAAATAAATTGGGATAGGAGTAGAAAGAAGATGGAGCAGATAAATGCTCTTTTCCCAAAGGAAAGAAGCTGTTGAAATCATAATTTCAACGTTGTCTCCGAATTTGGATATGCAAACTCCTTCATGATAGGTGTTTGAGATGGCGGAAAGCACTTTCCATCAGGTAGACCATAGGTGCAACCAAAAATCGTACAACCAGACGACTATGATTTATTATATTTGCTGGTTTGGTCCTTGGAACTGCACTTGAAGGAAATTGACCGTCACCTACTTAAGGGATCCTGAACCAATAGGTTCAGGATCCAGCTAAAGAAAATAATTGGTGTCACAAGTTCTGCTGAGATGCAGGAGAAATGAAGACATGTCAGTTCGCAACCCTACCTGCACAAATAGAATAGACGAGACACTAGAAGAAGAAGATCTCAGACTTTCTCTCGGTAATGAAGGATGTCGATATGGCAATTAAAAGGTTTAAGGATAACTTCCTTCCTGATCACGTGGTATAAGCAGGTACATGCTTTGTTGTATGTTTCGGAAAATTGTGAACATAATGGTTGGGCCAAGATGTCAGTTCTTTCGGGTTTAAGTAATAGTCATAGGTAATTAATAATGATTTTTCATTAGTCATAAAACGTTTTCGGCAACGGCTGTGACGCAATACAATCATAGACTTTTGTCATGTATCTACGTTGTATTACCTAACGTGTACCTACGCACTTACTAGCGTTGCCTCGTTTGAGGCATAAAATGAATGAAATTATTATAAAAAAATATGACTTCCCTTTTTGAATCGAATTTTGTTACCAATTTTAAGGGTTTTAATTTTTTTTGCACAGAACTCTAATTATTTTTCTAAAATAAAAGTAGCATTTATTAGCATATTCATTCAGTAAAAAGCTGTTATTTTGATATAACAAACAGACAAATCAAGTTTATTTATTTATAGATACAGAAACTCACACCTTTTTCCCATGGGGGTAGGCAGAAACCACAGAACGCCACCTGCTACGATCCTTATATACTCACTTCACTTCGTCCACGTTCATATGTACGTCTGGTCACACGCAGAGCGGTTGCGACTACTACACACCGGTCCTTATATTATTATGAATGTATATACATATTTAGTTTTACCCAACTACGGCCAAGCCAAGCCAAAATGTCATGACTTTAGCAATGTCAGTGTGCGTTTGTAACATTTTTATGTTCCACTGTAGCGCCTAAACTTTTACGCTGATTTTGGTGAAAGAGGTGTCGGAGGTGTCAATTTATTTCGTTATAACGCTTCGGGTGACAAAGGATACAATATTTAATGCAAACAAAATTAATATGGCGGATGCTTTTTTTCGTTGCGTGTATATTTATTTTATAGTCAAGTAATTAATCTTCATTGTACCCTGCCAATCGTCAGATTCATGTGCGTATTGTATAAGTATCACTTGCTTTGGTGATTCTTCACCATATGAAAGGCCGGTGCCTGCCAGGGCTGCGGGACTGTTCGAAAGAGATACCGCGGCCCTGGAACATAAAGGGCGAAAGAAGGAACATGGATGGTTTTTAGTCAGTAAAAGTCTGACACTTCCTTGCGCTCCGCCCAGAGCGGGAGGAGTCATTTGATGATTTCCGATCCGAAAAAAAGGTGAGGCACTAAGCACACGATAAAGAAGAAGAAGAATACGATCACTGCTGAACATACCCACCCCACCCCCTCCGAAGCATCTTCGTTTTCCGTCTTCTCTCATTCAGCAGATTCTTGAGATCCTCATATAGTCATCGCCACATGCCTTTTTCAGTGTCTGAAGTTATGGTAGGGGTTGATGTTATTTGTCTATCTATTAGCTACCGAAGTACCTAGTTATAAACGCAACACATTCAGTTTCATCGATTTCAATAAAAAGCTAAACGCAATCATTTCAAAATGTGAGGGTAGGTGGCCACCACACAGTATATTATGGTTTTCTAAATATGATTTTAGATGTTACCCACGAATATGGTTTTTTGTAATATCTTATTCTAACGTAAAGTGTGTTGGCGAAAACATTGAAAAATGAGCGTTAATAGTTTTATTCGTCCTGTGACTACTCGATATGAAAAAAGTAATCTAATTATAGATGGAAATATTATGTCTCACAATAAAACTGTAAAAAACGTACATTATTGGTGTTGCGTGAATAAAGATGCCGCTGTAAACTGTCGAAGTACTGTTAGTAGCCGAATAGTTGGCGAAGAACATTTTATAATCAAGGAAATGTCCAGTCACAATCATGCTCCTGAACCAGGTATGTACGAGGGCGGCACTGAAAATTTCGGGAATCAAGGAAGTGACACAACATTACTATTTAAAAATGTATTTATTGCTTTTCGAAGTATTCTCCGCGAAATTTGACACATTTTTCCATACGATGGAACCAATCATTGAAGCAACCATTCCATTCGGAAGTTGGAGTCTCCAAAATGGCCGTTTTGCAGGCATCCGCAGCTTCTTCAGGTGATGATAATCTCTGACCACGAAATTTATTCTTTATTTTAGGGAAAGTATAGAAATCATTAGGGCTTAGGTCGGGGCTGTACGGCGGATGGTTTAATAATTCTATGTTTTCTTGCTCTAAAAACTCTTTTGTTTTGTGCGCGGTGTGAGAACTCGCATTGTCGTGGTGGAGGATGATGCGGCGGTTGCAGTTCTCTTTACGGAGTTCAGAAACGACCTGTGGCAAACAAATGCTAGCATACCATTCTGCATTAACCGTTCTTTGTCCCTCAAGAGGAATAGTCGCAACATGGCCGGTTTTGGAGACAAACGTGGCCACCATTTTTTTTTGCAACACTCCGTGAACGTACAGTTTTTGTTGGCTTTGACTTATTTTCGAACACCCAAACTCGTGACTGGTTTTTTGTTTCGGGTTCGTACGCGTATATCCAGGATTCGTCGCTGGATACGATGTTGTATACAGCATTTGAGGATCCTGCGTGGAATCTTTCGAGAGTTCTAACGCACCAAGTAACGCGAGCCGCTTTTTGCTCTTCACAGAGTGAATGCGGTATCCACCGGGAAAACAACTTTTTTACACCTAATTGTTCATGCAAGATTATTTGTATTTGACTCATGCTAATGTCCAAAGTTGCCTGAATTTCGCGGTATGTCACATGTCGATCTTCCTCAATCAGCTTACGCACAGCATCAACGTTTTCTTGGGTGACTGCAGTTTTTGGACGACCTTGACGGGGATCATCACTGAGCTTGACACGTCCACGTTGAAATTCAGCAAACCAGCGATAAATTGTGGTTTTGGATAGGGCTTCATCACCAAATGCAGAAATCATCCGGTCAACACACTGTTTTTGTGTTAAACCACTTCGAAAGTCATAATAAATCATCGCTCTTGAATTTTCTCGAGTCAATTCCATTTTCTCAACGACTAAACAAGTTTGACAAAACCTTGTGACAAGACCGAGAATCTTTTTTTAAATAAATAAATGGTATTCGATTCTTAAAACCAAGGAGTTTTCAATTAAAAAGATTTGAATATGACAGGAACAGTGGAAATATTCCATTCCCGATACTTTTAGTGCAGACTGCGTAGATTATTTTTTTCGTATATATATATAAACCTCAACGAATTTATTTTATAACTAGCTGTGGCCCGTGACTTCGCTCGCGTGGAAATCTATACTAATATTATAAAGCTGAAGAGTTTGTTTGTTTGTTTGTTTGTTTGAACGCGCTAATCTCAGGAACTGCTGTCCCGATTTGAACAATTCTTTCAGTGTTAGATAGCCCATTTATCGAGGAAGGCTATAGGCTATATATCATCACGCTACGACCAATAGGAGCGGAGCACTAATGAAGAATGTTTCAAAATCGGGAGATATTTTTTCCTATTGAGAGCTTCCGCTGCGTGCGCTGCGTAAACGGTTAAAGTTTCGCAAAAATCATGTATTACAGAATTATTCCTCTTTAAAAGTTCTAAAAAAAAATCCGCGACAGCATATGTCTATCTTTTAAGGTTAGCTCACTATAACCTTTTTTATGCTAACCAAATTTGTTCTAAAATAATGCATTATTTACGGAGGTGTTTTTATAAACATGATATTAATCCTTATCCAAATAAATACGTTACTCATCACAAGTATTTCATTTAAAACAAAATTGCCCTTTACATCTTTCGATTTAAGTGAATATCTTAGGAGCTGTCGCAGATTTAAAATAAAATCACAGCTAAATAATGATCGGGTACTGCGCGCACAATGTGCAAAGCCGCGAAGTCATGTTAGCCCAAAGTAACTATTCCACGCGGACGAAGTCGCGGGGGGAAGCTAGTTTTGGTATATACGTGAGAGACTGCCTCGTTGGTCGAGTGGTCGCAAGTGCGACTACTAAGCATGAGGTCCTGGGATCGATGCCCGGGTCGGGCAGTGTTAAAATGTTTTTATTTTAATTACATAAAGCTATAACGCAAATGATTTAGAGATCACCTTTTGAGCAAGGTGATGCTTGTGTGACTCCGCTCTTCCACTTAACATTAAATAATGTAAGCAATGGAAAAAAATACTATAAATATGGTGTTACTGGGTTATTCTATCAGGAATTTCTCAATAGCAGCCACGGAATCTGTATTTGTACCCAGTTGGTGGAAATAGGCTCGGCCTCTATCACATGGGAGTTCAACATAACTGGCGAAATGTGGGTGTACGGTTAGGTAAACTTCTGCCTAAACCTTTGGGGATTACATGGCGTGATGTGTGAGAACTGACTGGCTGATCAAAATATGATAATGTGGGTGATGACTACAAAAAAAAGCCCCAAACAAAATTAAATGGTGACGATATGGCTTAAAAACCGTTTATTTTAGCGCTATACAACTTTATTTTCAAAGTGAACCATCACACGCCTTGTTGGGCACTATTTATTCTAATACCGTTTTGTACATAACATTAAATGACTTATTATTTTCCGCAAGCACGTGCAAGTTTTGGGCACTGAACAACCAACACATAATAGACCGTCTGAAAAGCATGGAGTGCACAATAATTGAATGCCTGCCACTTTTATGGTTTGGCCCTGGGATCTGTTGATCGTCATTGTAAAAACCAATTTTAAGTGAAATTGTAACCTCTTAAATTGAAATGGCAAGTTATTTGAAATAGTGGGCATGCGGGGAATTAAAACACTGTCCTTTAGCAACTCCGTTTTAATAATGTTACTGCCCAGCCCTGTGATACGAAGCCTGGTGCCGTTGCACAGTCTGGTTGCATCAAGGTTTCGCATCACCAGAACTGAAACGCCAACTTTAAGCTCCAGCTGATGGGACGCCTCGCCTTTTAACTCCACGGAGTTGAGAAATTCAACGGGGTAGGCAGTACTATCGTCATTAGCCATCACAGTGTCTATGGATGTGTATACTTTTGAATCACCGACGACAATGTCAATTTTTTGTTTGTTTATTTTACTGACCCCACTCGTTCTGTAGTGACAACAGCACTGCCCACTCACACAACCACTCTTTATTTTTTCATGTTCAGTCTTAGCCCTTTGTGATCCAGGGCCGTGGTACCTCTCCCGAACAGTCTCGTAGCCCCGGCAGGCATCGGCCCTTGCGGACCCCGTCTGTTTTGCTGAGTTTGATCTCTTTGAGGCGCGCATGGTACACGAACGCGCCGTCGACACGGCCTGTCGTCATAAGACAGCGAGCTAGCCCATTACTCACCGTTCACAGGATCTAAAGCCGCCGAACTACGCCACCCATCAGCGCCTAGTTACCGCAGATGTCCTGCAAGCTGCGGTTCAACGCCTCTAATGCGTGCTACTGCGACATTGTGTACTCTTCATACTATTAACTTCCACTGCTGCAAAAGGATTCCCCCGTTTTTGGTGTTGGGGTATCTTCGCTTGCAAGATTCAGCGGCAATTTGAAAATGGAATGTGCAGTCCGGCTAACCGTAAGCAAAGTTGCATCTATTGCCCCAAGAAGTCACAACCACAGTTATGTGACGGCACGGTTTGCGCAGTGGCTGAGCAATTGACTGCGGCGCTGCACACACACACCGTCGTGGATTTTATCAAATTTTAATTTTGTTTTCATTTTTTAACTTTTTAGAGATTTTATTTCGTAATGGGTTGTACGTAGTACTTATTACTTCCATGCAAAGAGTGAACACAAAAGGATAAATAAAACCAAATTCATTTTCAGCCATTCCGACTACACCTCGACTAACACTTATTTACGTAAATATTTATATTTATCATAGAAATCGCGTATGAGGTTACTAACTAAATTTTAAACCTTAATATCTTTGCGTCTGTTGGTCGATTTTGATGAAATAAACGCTAAATGTTACTCAAAACAATGCTGCTTATGTTTAAATATTTCGATTTTGAATATAATGAGGGATTTTTACGTGATGCGCGCACAAACATACAGACAAACCGACAAACAGACAAAAATTCTAAAAATGGTAGAAATGGGTTCTGTTTGTGCTCCTTTAACACCCCTATTACTTTTTTTCTAAATATTTTCAATGTACAGAAACGCCACGTCTACAGATTTATTATATGTTGTGACACTTATGCCCGTAGGAGGGTGTCAGCAGGTAGGTAAGTAGGGGTTGGTAAATAATAAGAGCTCAAAGATTAAGTACACTTATTATTTATTGCCTAAACTTCCGTGGCCAGCACACAACTCGATTGCAGAAGGTAGATAGGTGGTAGGGAACACTGGCCTGAACCGTCTCCAGCGATGATGGTACCGTCTTAGCCTCTGCCCGCAGCCAACTGCTTCTGTTCCAGGTTCTGCCTCTGGTAAAACGGCGTAGGTAGGTGGCGTAGGTGGGTAGGCTCTGCAGCAGAGGGCCTTCTCCAGGCGTTCCTCACGAGGCCAGAGCCACGATGTGAAGATAGGTTGTAGGGTAGACTAAAATCCTGGAAATCCAGACAGAAATGGAAGCGTAAGCAAGCTGTCGGAACCATGTTTCGTAGGTCCAAAGGTCACAGTGTCCCAGATAGGAGAATAGGAAGAAATACAGCAGAGAACTAGATTTAAGAAGTTCTAGGAACACCTTACAGTTAGCAGCTAGGTAAAATACATGGAAACTTACCCTAGAGGGATTTCGCGAAGAATTTATTAAAATTATCAAAGTACGATCGGAGCGAGTGACACAGCCGTCACCTCAGAGCTCTCAAAACGACTAGTCATCGTCCGTAGCGAGACCGACTCAATCGTAACTCCTCGGCGACGCTCGGCCAGGATTGCGCGGGCGCATAGAAGCGAGGACCTTTTAAGATATAATCTCGTTGGTTCCGTACAATATTATTTTATTTTAATGATTTATTTAGTAGATAGGTTTACTTGATAATATTACAATAGGTTATATTTTAAGTTTTGTGTAAATAGTATGGTTTTAAGTGTACATAGATTTATTATTATTAACTAAACTCCTTTAATTTGTAACTTGCAAAGTGCAACAATACAATGTATATAGATTTTTTTTTATTTTTTTTTGTAATTTGTAGATCGCGTTGATGAATTGAAGGGAAAATATTAAAAAATCAGCCGTTCAGAGCAATGACTCACCAGGTAAAATAATTCGTGAAAGCTTATCTTCGTTGCCTTCAAGTAGCACAACTTCGATACCTAACAAGAATGCTCTGCGGCAAATCATACAAAGAGCAAGAAAGAAGAATATGTCTAAAGAACCAACATGTGCTTGTGAAATAAACATACCGGATGATTTGAGATTTGAAAATACTTAACACTAGCTACACCTTAGATACAGCATGTGGTCCTAAAAGCTCTAATCAGGAAGTAGCTCAAGAATTTGTGAATTTTTTTACCGATATACCGTTAAAAACTACGGAGTCTCTTAATTCCTCTCCTGAAGTAGCAATTGGTTTACTAAAGGCGAATGTGTCTGGCTGCCCGGCTGAATTTAAATTTAAACACATAAACCCTATGATAGTTATTAAAGCTTTCCGGCAAATAAAAGTCAAACTGACCGAAGATCTTTGGGGAATGTCTATCAAAGTTTGTACATCCATAGTTGAGACTGTAGCACCATACTTAGCTTTAATTCTTAATTTGTGTGTAGACCAAGGAGTTTTCCCTGATTTAATGAAATACAGTAAAGTCATACCTCTTTTCAAATCCGGGGATAGTAAAGATACTAATAATTATAGACCTGTATCCGTGTTGCCAGTTTTTAGCAAGGTGTTTGAAAAAGTAATGCTTAATCAAATGCTCAATCATTTTAACACCAACAGAATCTTACACGACCAACAGTTTGGTTTCACTAAGGGACGTTGTACAACTGACGCCGGTGTAACCTTATTAAAGCACATATTTTCTGCGTGGGAAGCATCCCAAGACGCAATAGGAATATTTTGTGACCTCTCCAAAGCATTTGATTGCGTAAATCACGACACATTGCTTTTGAAACTTGAGCATTACGGACTAGGTAAACTTGCACTTAGTTTGGTAAAATCTTATTTAAGTGATAGACAACAATATGTTCAAATAAATGGTGTTAATTCACAGGGTTTAAAAGTAAAAATGGGGGTTCCGCAAGGCTCAATATTGGGTCCTTTCCTCTTTCTAGTATATATAAACGATCTACCCTATTTATTGAAAAACCAACCTCAAAATATGGTGTTATTTGCTGATGACACTTCTCTAATTTTTAAGATAAATAGACGGGCCCAAAATCTAGATGACGTAAATAATGCCCTACTTCAGGTCCATAATTGGTTCACAGCAAACAATTTAGTATTAAATGAAAAAAAAACGAAATGCATAAGATTTGCTTTACCAAATGTTAAAAGTAACGAGTGTGATATAGTATTGAATAAAGAGAAACTTGAATTCGTAGATAAAACCGTTTTCCTGGGGCTTACGCTTGATTCAAGGCTACAATGGGGTTCTCATTTGAAATCTCTTGCGGGGCGCCTAAGTTCAGCAGCATATGCTGTTAGAAAAATCCGTCAATTTTCTGATGAAGATACCGCTAGACTGGTCTATTTTAGTTACTTTCATAGTATAATGTCTTATGGCATTCTGTTATGGGGACGGGCTGCAGACATTGAGTCTATATTTATTCTGCAAAAAAGAGCCATCAGAGCCATATATAATCTTCGTAGGCGCGATTCTCTAAGGGAACTGTTTAAGGAAATCAAAATCATGACGGTACATTGTCAATACATCTACGAAAACATAATGTACGTTAGAAAAAATCTACATCTTTTTAATAAAAGAGGTGACAGACACAATTACAGTACGAGAACTAGAGACCAATTAGTTCAGCCGGGCTTCAGACTCGCTAAAGTAGACTCATCTTTCATGGGGTACTGTTTAAGATGCTATAATAAAATTCCACAAAGTATTCTTGAACTGAATGAGACGAAATTTAAATCATGCATTAAACGCACACTATGTAAGCAAGCATATTACAAGTTGGACGATTATATCTCTGATAAAAATGCTTGGCTCAATGCCGGTCCTGCTCCACATGGACAGGGGCGCATAAACTGATTAATGGATAGCATTAAATAGTATTGTTGGAGCTGCTGAAGATTGTACAACTATCTTTGCATTGTATAGATTCAATTTCTTTTGGTATTATATAACCGCATAGCCCATATTATGTGAGTACTATGTAATAGAAAGCTATCCTTCGTTGGAAACCTACGTCATTTTTTTTTTTTTTGACTTGAATATTTGCCCTGGCGGTTAAGTGTATGTCATGCTCACTCAAATGTCTCGCTGATGGTGGCGCGTGTGTCGGATCAGTTAGTTCCCTCCAAAATGGTTGAGTTGAATGGTGCTGATACATGCGTCATGTTCGTGAACGGGCGCTGTCAGTTGTGACTGGTCATCTCTTGGTTGCCACGGCTTATTTGAATTAATTATTTTATTTTTTGAATTGTTCTTTTCCTTGTTTTTACTATGGACACTTTTAACGTGCACATCTTGCTACATCGCTCTCACATAATGTACCATCTAAACATGAATGATGTAACCAAGGTTTTGTAAAAATATTCTGATTTAAAAGAGTGTCCATGGAGTTTCTTGCCCGTTCTTCTCCATAGAGATCTACGTTAGGGAATGGGCAACTACAGTACTTTCACAGTTTTTATGCCTTGTGACTGGGACTGTAGCTAAATTTCATTGTTGTCTTTGTTTCGACAGTTCAAAAGTGCCTGTAACGGGCCTACTTGAAATAAATGCTTTGATTTTGATTTTGATTTTGATTTTAAAGAAAATAAATGGAGTAAAATTTTTGGCTCGCAACCATGAATATGGAAATAACAAACGCCTGTTGTTAATCACCACTGAATCGAATCTGCGGAGGTTAAGTGAATCAGAAATGTGGTTTGTCGATGGTACCTTTCAAACCTGCCCTACAATATTCACTCAGTTTTTTTCTATTCACTGCATAGTAGGAACTCGTGATTGCAGACGCATAGTTCCATTAGTGTACGAGTTTCTAGATAAAAAATCAGAATTATCATATATATTGTTTTTTTTTTTCTCAACTGAAACAATATTCTGCTGAATTTAACATTGAGTTGAATCCAGGGCAAATCATGTCGGATGTTGAACATGCTATAATAAACGCTATTCGAATCGAATTTCCAAACACAATTCAAAGTGCTTTTTCACTTAGGTCAAAGTATATGGAGAAAAATTCAAGCTTGTGGTTTAAGTGCACGATATGGTGCAGATAGTAATTTTGCGGTACAAATGCGATGCTATATAGCGTTTGCCTATCTACCTGCGGAAGAAATACCAAATATCTTCAGACAATTTAAAGATACTCTCTTCCCAGAAGAAGCCGAAGAAGTTACTAATTATTTTAAGAGTACTATGTTTTAGGACGACTGATAAGCCGCAACATAGATGACAAAATTCAAGTTTTACGGTTACAACCACTTGTTCCACCGAGCCTACGGTCTATAGAAAGAAATAACAACTTGTTCTTTCCATGTACTCAAAACAGTGTAGAAGCCTGGCATCGCCGCTGAATTCTTTGTTGAAAATAAGAGACTTGGACTGTATGGATGTATACGAAAACTTATTGAGGAGCAAAGTGTCACGGAACAAAAATCGAGAAGATTTTGGGTAATTTACCTCAGACACCACCCAAAAAAAACAAAGAGTTGCAGAGAATGCTCTTTCAGCAACTTTGAAAAAAAAAAGTACAATGGGCATGCCTAAATTTATAAGAGCTTTAGCGTTAAGTACTCGTATAAACTAACTAATACTAACACACATGTGCAATTGATTAATTTCTGAAAAATACCACTAATAATTAATACCACTTAGGTACCTAGACAATTTTTATAAAGATCAGTCTTGGATTTTGTGTTAAGTACTCATGTCAGTCAAATAATTATACTTAGTGGAAGTTCACAAATAGTCGACAATGAAAAAAATGTTGTAAGTACAGATATCGGACTATGCTGAAACATAATTCATGTAAATTATTATATATCTACTGGTATTAAGTATTTCAAGCTGAAGGAACAATTCTGTTTTTGTTTTATCATGCATTGTACCTAATTGTTGCATTGTGGACTATGGGTTGCATTGGAACTATTGGAAGAGATAGATGAGATAGATCTCAAAGTACCTACAATGAATGAATTCATAATACAACGCATGCATGGCGTTTTTATCATCTTGATAAAACCAATTTGATATGCAATATAATAAAGAACCTACACAGGTAAATATGTCAACATGTTACATTAGTAAGTCTACATTCATCAAGTTATTATTGAACTTAATTAATTAAGCATACTTATCTGCACATCAAAATAGATAATAGGTAGGCTCTTAATCACTAGAATAAGGGCAAGTTTATGATTTATAATTTGTATTCATAGACATTAAATTATTAGATACAGGATCTAAAATATTTCTATAAGAAATGGTTTTGAATTTCACTTCACCGTTATTACCAGATAGATGGCAACAGTGTTGAACTACAATTGCTTGTGAACATGTTCAACTAACTAGTAAGTATTTGTATAACAAACATCAAGTGCTTCGCTTTAACAAGACCAGTCCAAAATAAGTCATATTTACTTTTAAAATATAATTTCTACTAGTTCCTTTAATCATTTGTAATAACTTGGACTGTATGAATTATTGGTAACCTACTTATTCTTTTATTGGTATGATTATATTATTTGACAATTCACTTCAGACAGTGTCTCTCCAACTAAGAAATTACAGACATTTGCTGTAAAATAAGGTGAGTGATTTGATTGAATTTATTTTGTGTAGTCATTAGGAGTACAATGTATATTTAGTTTTAATTTTAAAATGTTGGTGGTTATTTGTTACCATACAAAAGTTAAAAAAAAGAAGGAAAAGTGAGGTAGTGACTTCAAGTCCTACAAGTTACCTACTAAAAAAAAAAAAGAAAAAGTAGTAGTAAAGTAAGAAGTTAGCTACTAAGACTTGTGTGTCTAATCTTCTTCTTAGCGTGTTGATGACAATCTAAATTGTGTCAGCCAGAACTGAGCTACTAATTTGGCGTTTTCAGTAGCGTCCATCGAGTCCTGTAGTGAACAAACAACCAGACACAATATTAAGTGCCCCATTGTTTGTAGAACAGCACCACATTTACTATGAATCTCCACCTGAGCAAGTATTCCTTGTTGCGACCAATCTGGGTCCGGAGACTATTCAAAGACTGCCAGGTCAGCTATGGCAACTCATGTCCAGGTGGGAGATTTTCAGTAGACGGAAGAAATGGGTTAGGTAAGGATGCACTACCTCGCCACAGCTTAGTCTTTCTGTGGACCGCTCGCCAGTGAGTGGGGTGACACACTAAAGAGTTGTTTAGTATTAGGGGACTATGGAAGAAGAAGACATGCTGCACCGACCCCAAATAAATTGGGATAAGGGCAGAAGATACCTACATATTGATGATACACATTGGTCACAAGCATGGCTGCTTGGTGTGGGGGGTCCTGGTTTCGATTCCCAGGTTAAGAAGAGCCTTGTTGGGTTTATTCATTGGGAATTTCTCGGTAGCAGCCAAGGAGTTTGGATTTATGCACAGTTGATGAAACTAGGCTTGCCCGTGTTGCATGAGATTTATATATGACTGGCTAAGTGTGTGCAACTCTGTCTGGTGCTTGTGGTATTGCAGGCTTGATGTCATGTTGTGTTATGTGATGTAGATACTATACTATGCACGAGTAATAAGTGTGCGATAAATGCGTGCAATGTAAAGTGGACATTAAAATTATAATATCAGCTTGTTATTGTTTCACTGATGGGCAAGAGTCTCTTTTCATACAGAATAGATATCTTTGATATTCTTAAATAATATCAAAGATACCTGGGTACTGTTTGACAATATTTCAATTTTTAATTGGATTAAGTTGGACTACACTCGAGAGCAATGAATCCGGGTCACTTAAAGAATCCTAAAAATCTCGGAAACTAAAAATGCTAGGTTAATGCAATAAATTGTATTTAATAGACAATGTAATACTCCTTAAATGAAGGTATTAAAACTTCTTAGTTATTGTAAAGTTATATCATAAAAAAATCAAATTTGAAAAAAGGCCACTTTCGAAGATGGAACTACGAAATTACAGCATTTGGTTTTGCTTTTGTTTGTAATCTGTAATTTATGTGGGTACATAAACCATGTTGATAGTGCTCTATATTCATTATTCAAGCTGAAATTATGTCGCTTACGCCTGAAGAATGCACCAGAATACTTACAATGCTGGAAACCGGCCGGAGTCAGCGCGATACAGCCAGGACTGTCGGTGTGTCGCTGTCAACAGTACAAAGAGTTCTCCGACGTTACGAAGAAACTGGTTCTAACCTACGCAGACCAGGAACGGGCAGAACCAGGTGCACCATAGCACGAGAAGACCGATACTTGGTGAACACCATGCTTCGAAATCGCTTTCTCACAGGAACTGAACTCACAAATCAGTTTCGACGCCTCGGAGGAAGTAACCCAAGTGCATGGACAGTAAGACGTCGGCTTGCTGAATCTAACTTAAAACCCCTTAGACCTGCAAACGGCCCTAAACTGGAGCGTGGGCATCGTATTTCAAGACTAAGATATGCCCAGAGCCACGTAAATTGAAGTATTGAAGATTGGTCAAAAGTTATGTTCTCCGACGAATCAAAATTTATGCTCTACAAGCACGATGGAAGACACAGAGTGTATCGAAGACCAGGGGAAAGATTCAAGCAAGCATGCATCGAAGAAAAAGTAGCCTACGGTGGTGGGTCTGTACTTGTGTGGGCCGGAATTTCTTCTGAAAGTCGCACGTCGTCGGTGATCATAGAAAACGGCTCTTTATCTAGCGTAAGATATGTGGAAGAAATCCTCAATGATCACGTTGGTCCATTTATGGTCAATTTAGGTGAGGATGCTATATTTATGCATGACAATGCCCGACCTCATACAGGTAGGATTGTGAATGACTACCTTCAAGAGATGAACATTACTCGTATGGAGTGGCCAGCGCGCAGCCCGGATATCAACCCGATCGAGGATGCTTGGGACGAGCTAGGCAGATGCGTAAAACAACGAAACCCTCCCCCAATCACGCTTCGTGAGCTCAAAATTGCTCTCACAGAGGAATGGGAGAATATTCTCCAAAATCGTATAAGGAACTTGGTGTACAGCATGCCAAACCGCGTAAACGCAGTAATGGAAGCACGAGGAGGCAATACGAAGTATTAAAATTCAAGAAAATCGTAATAAAGTTCAAAAATTTCATGTTTCCTATTTTTGTTTTAAGGAGAGATCAGCAGTTTTTTTCTTTATGTAATTTTGTGTTAATAAAATGTATGGCGACTCATATTTTTTTTACTTTCATTTAAGGAGTATTACATTGTCTATTAAATACAATTTATTGCATTAACCTATCATTTTTAGTTTCCGAGATTTTTAACATTCTTTAAGTGACCCGGATTCATTGCTCTCGAGTAAGTAAGTGAAGAGGCCTGTTAATTAATGAATAAATTAATACCTATGGTTATACAGGTCACTAAGTTACAAGTAGGTACTATGTACCTTTAATGTGGAGCTACTGTATAATTATGTATTATATTATTACACAAATTAAAGGTAAATAATTAGTTTAATTTAACAAAATATAGGTAAACTTAAAATTTAATAAGTAGCAATAACACATATGTATGTATCTCATTAACATTAAATTTAATCAGAGTGGTGATGGCCTAGCCCGACTTAGGTCGTGGGTTCGAAACCAGGCAGGCATTTTGTGTTGACACTCATCACCTAGCCCGACTTAGGTCGTGGGTTCGAAACCAGGCAGGCATTTTGTGTTGACACAGAGAGTTATGCATCCAGCGCAAAAGCCAGCGGCGAAGAAGTGCGTTCTTTGAGAGAGGCCATGGTAGAGCGAACAAATTCAGCCTTAAGTCTTGTTTCCAAGAAGGGTGATGAAAATTTGGTTGTTTTTAACGCCACCAAAACCCAAGTGTGCCTGTTCACCGCCAAAAGGAGTCCGTTTTATCTGGCTCCTACTTTCCGGGGTACAGCTGTACCAGTTACCGACAGCCTCGAGCTTCTTGGTACGAAGTTGAGTGCGAATCTCAACTTCGGTGCCTACATTGAGTCGAAAGTTCAAATAGCGGCAAAAAAGCTGGGTATCCTAAATAAGCTTAAGCGTTACTTCAAGCCAGGACAGCTTTTAGTCTTATATAAAGCTCAAGTTCGGTCTGGCATGGAGTATTGCTCTCACCTTTGGGATGGCTCAGCCAAACACCAACTAGCCACGCTCGACTCTGTTGAGCGTAGAGCCAAGAGACTCATTGGTGACGATAAGCTGGTGGGTACCAAGCTTCATAGCCTGGCCCACCGGCGCAAGGTTGCATGTCTGTCGGTCTTTTACAGGCTGTACTTCGGTGAGTGTGCCCAAGAGCTCCACGAGATCATTCCACCATCTCGCTTCTTTCATCGGGAGTCCAGACGTACTGCAGGTTATCACCCACTCCTTGTCGATGTTCCACACATTCGCACGAAACGCTTTGCTACATCGTTTATTATGCGCACAGCTAAGGAGTGGAATTCCCTGCCTTCGTCGGTGTTCCCAAGTTCATATGACCCCAATCTATTTAAGTCGCGAGTTAATAGGCATCTTTTGGGTTAGCTCGTTTCATCGTCGACCTCATCTCTGTCCTCTAAGACTGGATTGAGGTCAAGAGTAGGCCCTTTAAACATAAAAAAAACACTCATCACCAATAGGTACTCTGAAACGGTGAAGGAAAACATCGTGAGGAAACCGGCATGTCCGAGAACCAATACTTCGAAGACATGTGACATCTAACCACGCACTGTTTTCGCGTGGTAGGATAAGGGCATCCATTAAATTGGAAGCAATGGGCATCCATTAAATTGGAAGCAATGGGCATCCATTAAATTGGAAGCATCGAGCATCCATTAAATTGGACTAAGTGGGCATCGATTAATTGGAAACATTGGGCATCCATTAAATTGGAAGCATTGGGCATCCATTAAATTGGAAGCATTGGTCATCCATTAAATTGGAAGCATTGGTCATCCATTAAATTGGAAGCATTGGTCATCCATTCAATTGGAAGCATTGGGCATCCATAAAATTTGAAGCATTGGACATCCATTAAATTGGACGAATTGAACAACCATTAAATTGGACGAATTGAAAAACTATTAAATTAGACGAATTGAGCAACCAGTAACAATGGAGCTTCTCGCCGGTTCTTCTCCATAAGATGCGACCGGCGCGAGCCGTGCACTTTTTCTCTACGTTTTATAAGTGGCCATGTGGGCCTGTGTGAAACAAAATATTATGATTTTGGAGACTAGAGAAGAATTGAAATAACGACAAACAATTAATTAAGTAGACTTAATGTGGGAGTAGTGCACACAGACCTCAAGATTTGTCCGGCTAAAGGGAAAACTGTCACGATTGTAGGGAAACCTCAAAACTAACGGAAACTCGAACAAAACAAAAAACTGTAGGAACTAACTAAATAGTAAACGACCACGTCAAGGAAACGCAGTTAAATTCTTTAGAAAAAGAGGAAGTATAATTAACGATGATACGGAGGTAGAGTGTGATGTTCAGGAGTGAAATGGAAGATGTTAATTGATTGGGGTTGTAAATTAAATTAGATATCTGACGAAGTTTGGAACTATTTGAAATGTAACAACGGAAGTTGTTGTAAAGAGGTTAAAGAACCGAATAAAAGTTTTGTAGCCTACGGCAGTAAAACTCCTTGATTGTCGAAGGAAGTTTTGTTTTTTTCTGTAAAGATAAATGGTAAAAAGGAACCTAGTATCGTACAATGTTTGAGAAACTTATTTAATAATAAGGACACAGTGTTATAATTAGGTGTGCTGAAATTGGGCACCAGTGTCAATCTTATCAAGCAACCTAAAGATAAAAATCTCCTGGATCTTATGAACAGTACGCAAGTCATCGCTGATGCCAATCCAGTTGAGTGGCCTACGGCCTTCTTCAACAATAATTGTGCTATCAAATTTCATATTTTATTGAAGATCATAACATAATGTAGGTAAACAAAAAGTACAGATCTCAAGAATAATAAAATGAATGTTATGTCTTGCCGTCAACGGCGTACAAAATATAATAAAAACATTCGAAATTAATAACCAAAATGTAAAAATGTTGTATGTATTGGTGGTTCCAGAGACTAGCGCATTCATACAAACAAGTTCTTCAGCTTACAATGTTGGTATAGTTGGAAACTTCAGATGATGTACAAAGATATAGCCAGATAGAGAAGGAAGATGCCTTTGCTCTTGTCTGGGCTATTAAACATCTTTATTTTGTAATTTGATTTGATTACCGATCACCAAAATATTGGAGTTTTAGTTAAATGTCCTTATATGTATAGTCTAAACCTTGTGCCGGGTTGATGACCGCTGACAATGGGAAGACAATTTGTTAGCAAGGAATTTTAGACGTTTTGTAAAGAATGTAACATTCGACGGTGCTGTAACATTAATACGGTTACCTATTGGCCCAGACGAAGGAAAAGCTGAGCGACAAAATAGAGTTATATTAGAGCTAAAACACAAAGATACAGTGAGATATTCGCAGAGATTTTTTTCTGAATATCTCATGTTGTATAAATCGGAGGGGAGGTTCAAATAGGGTAACTGGGTAAACCCTCAGAAGGTAAAGCATTTTCATTAAAACAAATATAATAAGGAAGGGGTGTAGTGTATCTATTTAATAGATACACGGCCACAAGTAGTCGGGTAGCTGTCACGTAGGACAACTGTCAGTCACCACGAATGGCGGGAAAGTCAGGAGGTGAAGCGGACCCTGGACTAGCTTGGTGGACTTGGTGAGCCTGTGATATAGTGGTAAATTGTGTTATCAACCTATTAGCTCTGTTACAAGTGAATACTACAGATACTATCTTCTTTAGGATCATCGTACGAATCCGTCCTCTGGAGTTTCAAAATTAATGAATTCGGTTATATAACTTGACATTCGACGAAAATGCGTCTTATGAGTATTTAGATCTTGTGACGTGACCTCTCAGAATTGCCTCTCATGGCATGGCTCAAACAAACGTCCACATCAAAAGCAGAACACGCAGCAAAACGCCGCTGTCGTCGATCCAATTAGAAATTTCACTCGTAAGAGGCTACGCTGTTGTCGTCGTTGTAGTCGCTGTCCTCAGACAGCCGGGAAGGGGGAATAGGTTATAAGGAAAAAACAGGCCTAAATAAATTCGGCTCTTTTAACTGATTATCCGAACTATGATCAAATGAAAAAATCGGTTTTACTAACACAGTTTCAAAGGACAAAACTATCACCACGAGGGACAGAAACAAGATAGAAGGGATTTACGATTAGAAAATTCAATAGTCAATACTTGCCAGAAAGTAAGTGAAAATATCACAGTAACGCTTTAAAAGCGATTTCACAATTAAAACTATTCGATTACTTCGAATTAAAATAGGTTCAGGCAATAAAATGTTGCTGTAATATCTCGAACCGAACCATGTCTCTTGGCTTTTGGTGCAGGAATGATCATTCAAACTAGACAACTGCCTTGAATTTTTTTTTTTTAATTTCTAATGCATACAACCACAAAGTAGAAAATGGCTTTGAGGTTTGATGTGGAAAGTTTTAAAGAGGCTTTAATGCAGAGGGAACACCTAGTCTGAAATAAACAATTTATTTGTATTTAAATGGCTTCAGCCGGATAGAATTCAGTCTCATTCAGTCATTCATTCAGTAAGTACTTTTTAAGGCCGCTTCAACTCCCGCTCATGTGTTTAAAATTTCATCTCACTAGCTTATGCCCTCGGCATCGCCCGCTTCGAGTTCGGTAATTGACCCACGGGATCGTACTATCGTGATTTAAAAAATATACGTGTTGATCAAGTTTAAAAGTAAACGTGTCAATCAAAGTTAAAAACTATCTGTGCCTTTCGCATTTTTAAGATAAGATAAAGATAAAGATATATTTATTTTGTAAAACATGAGTAAGTAGGTATGCATACACTATACCAGGTCTTATAAATGAAAGAAAGTGGCTACATGTCTTGCCATATAGGAATGGCGTACAAAAATATGTTTGTTTTTATAAAATAGGGTAAATTCAATTAACATAAAATTAAAAAAAGAAAACAATGACTTAGACAATATAAAATTAAAAAAGAAAAACAATGGCTTAGAAAAAAAAAGACGGGTTGCACTCCGGGAGTGCCGGCAGAAGTGAAAACTTGATTATTAACGTTGAGCATGTTTGATATTTTGGAATGGTTAGGGAATAATTTTGCACCAATTGCTTTATCAGTATAAAGAACAGGGTGTACTATTCGGTGCACCCCTGCCTGAGCCTTCGGGGATTACAGGATGTTATGTTATTATTGAATCCTGCCTAAAGAATTTGTAATTAAAAGTGTGGAAGTAATCTGTCGCACATAAAAATGTGTGCGATACATCTTTTCACAGGCGCTTAGTAAGCACGTAAGCAGGAACGTCACATTCGATCTTACTACAGAATTAGCTGAGAATTTATCGGTTTCCTATACCAATAACACTCGTGTTTTTTAACTTACTTGTAAATACTTGTAATCAAATCATTTTTAAAGCAGGTTTTTAAATAAACTGAACTTTATTTTACCAAACAACAAACGCCTTAGTGAAAATGTTTAGCAATTTAATACTCGGAAGGTACTTATTGCGATTGAACGATTTCCTTTTTTATTTTATTATCATGATTGTGCTTGCATCTTAAAAGCCTTCACAAGTACTTTTAATAGCTACTAGATACTAAGAAAGCTGCAAACTCAAAGACAACACTGTCTTATTGATTTTAGAATCTCTTGTCATTATGCGTCAATCAATAAAATTGCAAGGAAATACGGAATTTTAGCTATACTAACATACCTACAGGTACGTAACGTTTGTAAATAGCACGTAAATTGCCTTCGTAGTTAGCACGGTGCGAATCCCCCAAAGACCACGGTTCTATCACAATCTTAAGGACGATGAAGATAGCCAGAGGACTAGGTTTCGCGGCGCTGCGCCGGCGCGCGGCGGGTGGCAATTTATTTAATAGATTTGTCAGCTTTATCCCTAAAGCATTAGGTTCAAAGTTGATTGGAAACATTTAAAAATTTCTTTAAATGATTTTAAACCATAAAATGTTGAAGGTTAAGTTCAAAATCGAATGAGAAAATTTGTCTTACGCTTTTTCGATCAGGGTCACGTGTCCTGACGCGAGTTTAAGATTTTATACCCATTACAGAAAAAGTGCTCAACGCCGCTAAAGAAGTTTTCACTTCAAAAATGGCTTATTAGGTAGAGTAAACTTAACAGATTAAAAAATAGAACTTGTTACCTAAAAACATTAAAATTAAAATGAAATGTCGTAACTAATTTAATTGTCGATGCATTGGTTTTTATTCGTTTAAAAATTCCGTTAAGCTGTAGTAGCATTTGGCTAGAAGATTTTTTTTTAAGCTGTAGTTTAAAGAGTCTAGTTGGTAACTGCTTAATAGGATTGGGGATTTTATTATAGATAATTGGTGCTAAATAGAAAATACTTTTATG
Organism: Eurois occulta; assembly: GCA_950022335.1. Taxonomy (NCBI): domain Eukaryota; kingdom Metazoa; phylum Arthropoda; class Insecta; order Lepidoptera; family Noctuidae; genus Eurois; species Eurois occulta. The sequence continues at coordinate 12,643,675 of OX465502.1, forward strand.
CATTAGTGCCGTGCTCGGCCTAACTATTTCTAGCCTGAGATTGTCACGACGACTGCGGATGGTAACTTCTGACATTTTTTAAAATAAATTAGGATTCGCTTTAACAAAATTAGCTACTTCATATATAAACAAGGAAGGCAAACTTAAAATATTATGGTTAATAAAAAATGGTTTGCAGCTATCGGTAACTTTTAGACCGAACATTGCCCTAATGCACCTTTTTTGGGACTTAAATATTATTTCTTTATTGACAGAGTTTCCCCAGAATATAACGCCAAACCTTAATATGGAACCGACAATACCGTGGTAGGCAGTAAGAAGCGCATCAGTGCTTATTGTGGGTGCTAGTTTGTAAAGCGCGTAAGCCGCGGAATTTATTCTTTTATTTAATAGCTCTGTGTGTTCTTTCCAATTAAGACTTTTATCAATGGTTACGCCTAGAAATTTTGTAGAGTCTACTGTTTTTAAAACTGATCCTTGATAATTGATATTGAGGTTTGGTGTTGTTAAACGTTGACTAAAGAACATAACTTTTGTTTTATCTAGGTTAATTTTTAAATTATTGTTATTTAACCATTTAATTATTGATGTTATTGTTTCATTAATTTCACTCTCATAATTATCTTTATTGTTAGAGTTTATGGTGACCGTACTGTCATCCGCAAAAAGTGATATGGGATAATTTGTTATTCTGGGTAAATCATTATTTATCATAATAGTAACGTAAAAGTGACTTCGTCGTGCAAGCAAGCTTAATGCGAGCTTAGAAATTGTTACAGCGGCACAGGAAGGGTTATCAACAACTGATCATAAAACGTATTGTATTATACAAAGAAGAAATAAAACCATCTCTTTGTATTAAACAACGATCTACATTACTTTATTGAATAACTACTAAATTGTTCAGTCTTCCCTATGTTTGGCCACACGATTCTCTCGATCCAATGCACGTAGTTCTGTATCCTGGTGAAGATGTTAGGTACTTCTGGTTTGCCGCATTCTGCAGATTGTCCCGTCACTCCCACCACGGTGTACTGGCATCTGAACTGATTTGTTTGTAAGGGACTGCCGCTGACGCGCTGTGAACATTTATGAAATCTTTTAACTTTTAACACAATGCGAGTGTGGAGCTCCAACACAGAATACGCAATACCTTCTCTCCGGCCCGTCACCTTCGTGTACAACTAACTGCACCCTTCACTTTGACTTGAATAAGGCAAATGATACAGCAGCTGGCTACGTACTGGTCGGACAAAATCTGAGAAATCGGTTCGAGAAGAAGAACTGATGTTCCAATGTAGAGCAAGTTCAAATCTCATGAGAGAGACTGGTGGACTGGTTTTGTTTACATTAACTGTAACAACTATCATGTTAGCGTATCATGAATTAAGAATTTTATGCTACATTCAGAGTAAATTCCCGGTGACTAGGATGATAGCGGTCAAGGTGGCAGACGTGATGAGGTGACCACAGTGCATCGAGAGTTGTTCAGTTGGTCGTACTCGTATTAACAATAGTTCAATCAATCCATTCAGTTATGGCAGTACACAGGTCACAGGTCGCTGGACATAGGCCTCTCTCCAGTTACTCTTGCGCCACTCACAACACACGGTTGATCTATTTGAATCGCCTACTTAAGTCGGTCCACCTGGACGGGGTCGTTCCCACGCTACCAAAAATTAATGAACTAGTGTTACCTTGCAAGTATCGCCTGTATTATTGTGCACTCCGTAGCATATTTGCGTCGTGTGATCGTACCCATGTATAAGGTTATTGTCTGGTTTATATACTTCCATGCATTGGTAACGATCCAATTTATCTAGGAATACCTGGAAACAGAACAAAGTTTCTTTGTAATTTTCGGCAGTCTTTGGCTTTATCAACAACCTTTTCTATCTCGGCCGGAATTTAAACTAGTGCTTTGTTTGTTTTATCGTCTTTGAACCACCAACCAGCAACCTCGTCAAATTCAATCAACTTAGTCTATCGTAGTTCAGAGCTGTTCATAGGCAAGCTGCGCCGCAACCTCCGCCTTCCACATTCAGTCTGATCCAGCAGAATTTTCAAGGTCGTCGATGCATGTAACTGAGGGCACCACTATAATTAGTCGCAACTTCTAGCCTACGGCTCTTGGAGAACCATAATCCTTTCTCACCGTTTGCATGTCATCTGGCTTGGTTTCGTTCGTCATGGTATCATTCTTATCCAGGCTGGGCAAACCAGCTGTTTCTGTTATGGATATATCATGAATACCGACATCCAAACAGGCGGGAAGGGTTTCATTATCGAAACGAATTCTGTGGGACAAACGAAAAAGTTTTGGTTTCATATACAATTAAGGTCGCTTAATAGCTTTCTGAAGAAACATATACATATTTCGCAAAGGGCAGAGGCAAACACAGAACTATTGGCATCGGAGACCGGCGATTTGGTGACTACATCAATGTTGCATCGCGTTTTTATGACCGAAGAGGTCGCATTAAAGGCCGTATCAAAATTGCACGTAGTGTCATGATCGCTTGGAAGATCGTCGTTCTCCCAAGATGTATCTGTAATGATTGTTGATAGTTGATTATTCTGAAATCTGATAATTAATTAGTCTGGAATTGTAGTTGGCTCATTTTGACAAAACTAAGTCCTTTTCGTCAGTTTTAAAGTCGCAGGTCACTGTCGCTAAAATTACCATGTTTTCTCTGAACTAACTCATACTCGTATTATACTCACTCAGTTTCCGTCTCCAATAACGCGAGGTCGTGGTACCACGAAGGCTCGTTGTATTCGGGATGTATTATCACTCTCTTGATGTTGTATATTTTCCACTCTTTCTCGAAGTCATCGTGGTTTTGTATACCAAGAGCAACATACGCGATAGACCCGCTGAAAATTGTTGTGAGAACATTAATTAATATTTATTCCTCCCGACCGTATTTCGGCCGCGGGTGCGCAAATACAGGTGTGCAAATTCATCTCTGTTCCTTAACTCCTCCTTCAACACGATCGAGAGATCAGGCGCAGTTCTGATGGCTTAACGTGCTTTGCGAGGTACGGGGGTTTCACACCGCCAATTTCCAAACTCTAGGCTTCTACTGAGAAATTCCTAATGGTATAATCCCATCATCAGTTTTTGTCCGAACGACATTGAACACAGTTCCCCACGCTCAGCAGTCACGTTTTGTTCGCACGTGACTAACGAAGAAGTTACCATTTGAAGCAAGGCTCTTACTACTAACTATGATATAGTAGAGTAGACTTACAATACACCGCCGTTTGTGCAGTGAGCAGCAGTCAGTATGAACCTCTCGCTGATCACCGTTCCCTCGCAGAGCCACTGTGCTTCAGCTACTGTGTCACCGTACCCAAGTAGAGCCTAGAAAACGATGCATGGGTCATTCTCAGACGCCTCAAATAAGCGTGTCCGGGTCGAAATCCAGTACTAAATGGATAACTAACAACTTGATTTTTTTTTCTATAACAGGTACGATCAAAATAATAGGAGGGGCCTGTGTTGTTTTTTTTACATAAAGTATAGAAGTTCGTTTAAAAAAATAAAAACCTCCAAAATATTGACCTCGGTGCCGCGTCCGGCCCCGTATTGGGGCGGAAATTAATTTTTATCTTTTTTTCCCCAATACATAGCGCTGTTTGCATGTGTTCACAAACAACTAGATAGTTACTAACTCAATTTATAATATTTCCACGCCATAATAGGCTTTAGTAGACAAGTTACAACTAGTTGTATTCACGTCCGACGTTTACAATTGATATCAGTGGCACGCACCGATCGGTTCATAAATCCTATAGTGTAGTGACTGCGAGAATAGTCGTTCGGGTAATACAAACTGTCAGTTGCGCCGCATCGGCAGTAAGGATAACACGGCTGTGCGTCTCCATGTCACTCTTTTATTAAGGTACGTAATCATTTTCGGTGGCTTGGTATACCCTTAAAATTGATTTCGGTGAATCCATTTTATCCACATTCTATTTGAATAAATATTTTTAAATTATAATCAAAGTATGTCTTATGTGTATTCGATTTTAATAAAAGAGATTAATATTAAAAATTCGGGTTACTTTTGAAAATATCCAGGATTTTGCTCATTATTTTGATTTCAGTGGCTTTGATTTCGGTGTTTTCGGTGGCAAAGGTGCACCGAAATCAATTTTAAAATCACCGAAATCAATCAATAGTCATTTATTTACATTTTAAGATCGTTTAAATAACTGTCTCATCACCTCTCATCTTGTTTCAGTATTGTAATTATGGCAGATTCAAAAGAAGATCGGTTGATTAAAAACAGATTGGCTGAACGACGCGCGACGTCGGAAAGCTCGCATCAAGAGTGATCCAGAGCTTTACGCAATGCACAAGGAGAAAGATAGGCAACGGTATTTTAAAAGGAAGAATGAAGGAAAGATAAAGACTGTAAGTGAATTAGATCCTCGCCAACAACGAATTTTTAGGGAGAGAAGTAGAATGTCTTCCAACAAATACAATTTGAAAAAAAGGCGCAAAGAGATGAGGTGTCTTGAAGAGGATCTAATAATCGTACCAGAAACAACCGACGAAACTGACGATCCTTTGGTTACTTCACGATCACAACTAAAACGATCAGGACCACTTCAAACTGAAGCAAGGTCCCATGTTGATTTGCTACCATCAAGTTCATCGGTCGTTTCATCTCCTTTACCTCAGCGTGTTAAGGCTTATCGCGACTGGCCAGCACCATTGAGTCCGTGTAGTGACGTAAGTACAATTTCAAAGCCATGTACCAGATCATCAGTTCGTGTGATTGAAAAGGAACTTCTTCCAACTCCAAAGGCTAACAAGAAACTAAATACCAAAGTTATTATACGTAGACTTAAATACCGCATGAACAAAATGTATCAGTTACAGAAAAAGAAACAAACAACGAAAACAGCTATATAGATTAAAATACCAAAGTGCTGCATTAAGAGAATATGAATCGACAAGTAAAACCAATACTGAAGATATGAAACAACAAAGTGAATCAGACGCTATAAAAACAATTAAAAATAATGTGGAAGAGGACATTAAAACTTTTCTAGAAGAAGATGAAAACAGTCGTATGTGTTCTGGAAAAAAGGAGTTCATTACCAAGAAAAAGGATAAAAAACCAAGACGCTACTTAAATGATTCTTTATAAGACTTATATACTAAGTTTAAGCAAACAAATCCCCAAAATAAACCGAGAAACCGAGAACCGAAGTATTCTCCAAAATTGTAGATTCTAAAGAAAGCAGTGACGAGGAATATATCATTTTTTAATTATGGATTGAAAACTGTAATATAAAATTATAGTTATGTTAATGCTGGGTGCTTAATACACCTAAAAGCTTATTTAATTGTTTTAGAATAATAAAAAAATAATATTTTTAATAAAAGCCTTCTATAATTGTTGATGTTGTTGAAAAGACTGATTTTTAAATGATTTTTGCAGTGAGTCTGTATCAATAAGTAAGTTGTCTGTGATTAAGCTAGATCTCAACTAAGACTTCAGATTAACAGAAAACCGAACTCGTCCTTTTCACAAAGAAAAGGAAGTTGGCAAACCTACAATTGCCACGTTTCTTTGAGACCACCCTAAGCCTGTCGACTGAAACCAAATACCTGGGTATTTATTTGGACAAACAGCTGAACTGGGCAAAACATACTGATTACATCACAACAAAAGCCAGCATAGCCCTATGGCAATGCAAAAGATTGCTTGGCAGGAATTGGGGCCTAAGCCCCAAAATCACCTACTGGCTATACACCACCGTCATCCGACCAATCATTACATATGGCTCCATAGTTTGGTGGCCCAGGACCAATCTGAGCACAGCCCAGAAGGACCTCGAGAAGGTACAAAGATTTGCCTGTGTAGCAATCACCGGCAGCATGAGAACATCACCCACTGCCGCGTTACAGGTAATGCTGGGGTTACCACCTCTACACCTCGTCGTAAGAGAGGAGGCGGCCCTAGCGACCTTCAGGCTCGAAGTATCCGGCACCCTAAGTAAGGATTCCAGAATCAAACATACGCGCATAAAAGACGACGCAATCAAACAACAGCCCATGATGGCATCACCCTGCGACAGAACCCTGAAGACCCACTGCTTCCAAAAGCACTATAACATAGAGCTCACAGCGGAGATGTGTGACTACTCAGGCCCAAAAGAGCTAAGGATCTACACTGATGGATCGAAAACCGACGATGGAACAGGTGTCGGAGTTTTCTCCGACGATCTAAACATCAAAATATCCAGACCCCTGGGAATGCTCAACTCTGTATATCAAGCAGAGTGCGTAGGCTTTATCCAAGCGGCACACGCCATAGAGGCCAGGGAAGTTACGGATACTCACATCCGTATACTTTCCGACAGTGCCTCAGTCCTCCAATCCTTAAAGAGAAATCAGATCACGTCGAGACTAATATTAGAATGCCATAATGCCCTAGAACGAGTTACGGTACTAAACCGCAACACGGTGACATTACAATGGATCAAAGGACACAGTGGATCGCTTGGAAACGATGCAGCTGACGAACTCGCCAGAAGAGGATCCAGCACAAAAGCTTTCGGACCCGAACCCATTGTCCCCATACCCTTCAAGCAGCTCAGAAGTTGGCTAAAGGATCACACTCAAACACAAGCGGAGAAGTGGTGGACCTCGACACCAGGGTGCAGGCAATCCAAGGAGGCTATGCCATCCCTGGACAAAAAACTGACCAAGAGCCTTCTGCGCCTGGATAGAGATAGCCTGCGACTGGTGGCGGGGACCATCACTGGACACTGTTCACTGAACAAACACTTCCCCACCCTAGGTATCACTGACAGTCCCCTGTGCAGGGCGTGCATGGAGGCGGAGGAAACGATAGCGCACGTACTCCTTGAGTGTACTGGCGTCACCCAGATACGCGAGGAGACCCTTGGAACGCCAGGATCTCTTGCGGATGCCCTGAGAAGACCGGGAAGTCTGATCTGCTTCTGGAGGGAGGTGGGTTGGTTGGAGTAACGGCCACCAAGGCTCACGCACAATGGTCCACTTTAAGGACTAAGTGCGGAAACCAAAATCCCTAACATAGAACAACAACATAGAAGACTTCAGATTTATTTAATTTCCTGTATTGTTAGTTTAAGACTACCTACTATTTTTAATAACATTTAATATAATAATTGTCGCTTCTATCCAAAGTTGATTTTTGTTTCCTATAACTTAATAAATGGGGCATAAGTCTTGAAAAAATAAAATGTTTTATTGTAAAATTAACCTGCAATTTCTTACAGATCATATACATCATTCAGATCATTACATATCATATCTTACAGATAATAATAAAAAACACTCTTTCAAATATAAATTATTTGATATATTTGATTTCGGTGACAAGAATATTGATTTCGGTGGACACAATTTAAAAAAAATTAAATCCCTTCATGTCCATTCGGTCTATAGGATTCCCTCTACTACTAATATGTTTTAAATTAACTCTTAATTTGATATACCATGTTAATAACGGAAAAATTAAAAAAAAAAAATTACCACCGAAGTCAACCTAATAATGAGTCTCCTGATAATGACCCGCATATAAATTATACTAGCTGTGCGCGCGACTTCGTTCGCGTGGATGTCGGAACTTAAGAATGTATTTTTTTTGTGCGAAGCGCTGTTGGAGGATACCGACATATTTTTCGAACGTACCTTATGTTCCGTTGCGAAAGGAGGCTAGACGGAAAAAATTCAGACGAAAAGTGTGTACGACACTTTTACCCGACTGCGCGACGCAAAGGAGGGTAATGTGTTTTTGCTATAGTAAGCTATTGTAAGCCGTGCGGCGTGCGCATGTTATAGAAAGCAAGTCAGATATTTTCGTTTCGTCTTTGGTCTGTGGATGGGTAAGCAACGGCTGCCCAGGTCTGCCTGTGGATGGGTGATCCAAGTTAAGCAACGGTTGCCGATGTCTGTCTGTGGATGGGTGATGGTGGTGGTGTTGGTGTTGGTGGTGATGGTGGTGATGGCGGTGATGGTGGTGATGATGGTGGTGGTGGTGGTGATGGTATTGATGGGTGATGGTGAGGATGGTGGTGATGGTGGTTGTGATGGTGGTGATGGTGGTGGTAGTGATGGTGGTGATGGTGGTGATGGTGGTGATGGTGGTAATGGTGATGATGGTGGTGATGGAGGTGATGGTCGTGATGGTGGTGATGGCGGTGATTATGGTGATGGTGGTGATGGTGGTGATGACGGTGGTGATGGTGGTGATGGTGATGATGGTGGTTATGGTGGTGGTGATGGTGGTGGTAGTGATGGTGGTGATGGTGGTGATGGTGGTGGTGATGATGGTGATGGTGGTGATGGTGGTGGTGATGATGGTGATGATGGTGGCGATGGTGGCGATGGTGGTGATGGTGGTGATGGCGGTGATGGCGGTGATGATGATGGTGGTGATGGTGGTGGTGATGGTGGTGATGATGGTGATGATGATGGTGATGGTGGTGATGGTGGCGATGGTGGTAATGGTGGTGATGGTGGTGATGGTGGTGATGGTGGTGATGGTGGTGATGGTGGTGGTGGTGGTGGTGGATTTTTTTGTGCCAATTTTTTTTTTTACACTTCCTTCACTTCTTCATCGCTCCATCCGGGTGTCCCTTGACACCTCTCTAGTTTTTTTTTTAATTTATAAACAACATTAGCTGTGGAATCACCACTGGAGCGTACACAAAAAGATTATTGGGGTTGTTTACGCGTGAAAGAGCTACGTATAGTTGACCATGGGAAAAGCATCCAATACTTAGGTCCACCCCCGCAACGGATAATGTCTGGCCCTGAGATTTATTAATCGTCATGGCATAACAGAGACTGACTGGGAATTGCACTCGTTTCAAAGAGAATGGAAAGTTGTTAGGAATTATAGGTATTCTTGGAATAAAAACAATATCACCAGCGCCGCAACCGGTTAATATTTCAGCTTCGATTATGTTTTGCTGCAGATTTGTGACTTTGAGCCGAGTGCCGTTACATAGTTTGGGAGGACATACATTTCTGAGGAGAATTATTGGTATACAGATTTTAAAACTATTTTGTGGGCTGGAAGTCCGGGTGTGTTGAGGGAATCCAAAAATTCTACCGGGTAGTGCGTGGCGTCATCTTCTTCCATAAATGAATTTATAGAGGTGTATTCTCTACTATTCCCGGACACATGAATCAATATTTTTAAATTAATTGCCGCAGCTTGGTCATTGCGGGGAGTCAAAATAGCTCGCTGACATAGCCAAGAACCGGCTTGATTTCCCATGTTTGTGGAATCACATATAACCCGTCTGCCTTCAAAGCAAGAGTGAACAGGCATCTTCTGGGCACGCTCGTTTCATCATAGACCTCATCCATCGCTTTCCACCAGGCGTGATCGAGGTCAAGAGCAGGCCCATTTTGTAATAAAAAAAAAATAAAAAAAAAAAAAATCACCGTACACAGAAGAAATTAGCTCCTGTTGTGATGTAACGCAAAAACAGAGATTATCCACCAAAATAACTTTTCCATCTTCTTGTGCGGGGTATGTGCCATCGCCTATTTGTAACAATAAATTGGAAAACTCCTGTGCATTTTCGCAGCCTCCTGTGCACGCATATTTACACTCAGGTGTGTAGATGATATATTGCACCATAAAACAGAACTCTTCAGACAGGCAGCAATTTCATCGGCTCTCGTTCCTCGGGGTACTATCGGGAGTGTCTGCCGAAAATCACCGCAGAACAGCCCCGTAATGCCTCCCATGGGCCGGTCATTTTGCCTTATGTCCTGTAAAGTTCTATTCACTGCTTCTACAGCTTTGCGGTTTGCCATTGTGCACTCGTCCCAAATAATTAAAACACAATCGCGTAAAACCCTTGCTTTTTCGCTATTTCGCGATATGTTGCAAACCGGGCTTTCCGTACAGTCTAAGTCGATAGGAATTTTAAATGTTGTGTGGCTGCTATCCCTGAAGAGGCGACAGCAAGGGCAATTTTATTTTGGTTCCTTATTCGAGCCAAAATAACTTTGGTTAGGAAAGTTATATCTGTTCCACCCGGTGCGTCTAAAAACAGGATTTCACCCGAGGCGTTATCTACACTGCAGCATACCATACCTATCAAACGTCTGGCGCTGTTCCTCTGTCAAATTTGCGCAGCCTTTTTGTAAAATTTCTGCGAGTTCCACGGGATTATAACTAATTTCTGATACGTACTCTCTGTTTATACGTGCCCCTGTTCATCGACTGTCGGTGCAGGTAAACCGTATTGACTGATCTGAGCCAATAAGGACCTGTTGTGATAAATTACACGTACCCCTATCAAGAATTTCTCCATCAGTATTTAGTTGTAAATGTCTCAAAAAATATTCAGCAAACTTGTCATTGTACTTTTGCCATAACTGTTCAGCATCCGATAACCCACAAAAGGTCAATAAGATGGCAAACGAATGTCGCAAGCGATGTGGACAATCGCTGACGCATGCTTCAGCGATTGTCAAACTCCATTCATTCCAAACTCCATCTAATAAATGTTTGTTTCGCAAAGGCGAAAAAATCAAAATTTGCCTCGGGTTGTCTAACCTTTCTGTGTTATATTTTCAGACTGAAAATATACTCGTTGCTCGCCTTCAAGGTGCACATCAAGATGGATTACTGGTGGATGTCGTTCATGTATTGGGATACCTACTTAAAATACGCCAAACTGCTTCCGAAGAACTAAAAATACTGCACGCAGTTGATCTCTAGATATAGTCCAGTCTAAGTTCGATAGATGGCGCTGTTTTAATATTTTACTTCGGAAACACTGTTATAATTTTATTAATTTACAATTTTTTTTAAGGTGTGAACTGATTACGATGAAACAAAAAACTTAATGTTACCTACTTCAATTTACACACATATTGTTGTGTATAAAAGTTACGTGAAGTTGTGAGACCAAGTGCACATAACCCTTATTTTACTTCTGGGACACTTTAAATTCAAATATCTTTTGATAGACTGAACCGATTGCAATGAAACAAAAACTAAATGTTACTTCAAGTTCAGGTCAGCCATCTAGTTACCATAACACAAGCATTAAGTTGCTTAGCTTGGGACTAGATGGTGCTGTGTGAAAATGTCCAGGGATATTTATTTATTTATTTATTTATTTATTTTTATTTAGTTACGCTCAATCGTTGCGTATATAAAAGTTATCTACATTGCTTTCGAACATTTTACGTGATGCCCGAACAAATAAACAGACAAACAGACACAAATTCGAAACATGCTGGAAATCAACCAATAGGTTGGTTGTCCTTTAACACCCTGGCTAAATCTTTTTGGATTTTTTTTTGATGTACAAAAACGAATTTTCTACTGTTTTTAAACCGACTTCAAAAAAAAGGAGGAGGTTTCTCAATTCGACCGTATATATATATTTTTTTTTATGTGTGTTCGCGGATAACTTCGTCGTTTATGAACCGATTTTGATAATTTTTTTTTTTTGGAAAGGAGATACTTCAAGGGTGGTCCCATGATAAGGAAACCGGGATCTGATGATGGAATCCAAGAGAAATTGAGGGGAGCTTTCAAAAATTGTAGTGGTGACTAGTGCGTTTGTAAATTTTTGGATTAAGTATTTTAAAGCAGTACAATTTAAAGAAGGTCTGGAGTCGCTCTGATGATGGAACCGAAAGACAGTCGAGGGAACTCCTCAATGGTTTACAGCAGTCACCTTGTGTTTGGGTTTGATTAATTTGTATTGATGAGAAATTTACACCTAGATGGGTTGTGACTGTCATAAGGCAAACCAAACGGCAAACCAGAAAAGGGGAAAAACAGATAAAGGGTGCTAAAACTGCCCTGACTGCGGTCCGTAGCTCTTTGCCAAGAGCCAGCCAAGTTGATGAGGAGGGTTTCACGAAAGTAGAAAGGAAGAAGAAGAAGCCCTGTTCTCGTAACCTGTGCGGCACCGCACCGAGTGGACCCAACATGCTGCTGCGCCCTGCTGTGCCTACGACGCAGCTGTACCTTTCTCGTCTGCATCACTCCACAACAATTGAGGAAGTCGTGCAGTATTTGAAGGTGAAGACCACCTGGACTCTGAGGGTCGAAAGGTTGGAATCGCGTCACAACATCAACTTTAAGTCATTCGTGGTTCGAGTTCCAACCCAACATCTACAGACCTGCCTGAAAGAGGACTTTTGGCCGAAAGGTGTCGTATATCGACGTTTCCGAGGACGGTTACGCGACGCCACGCAGCGAAACACGACGCCGACAACATTACGTGTATAGTTTATTATTAGTTTTAAGGTTTTTAAAATATGTATTAGTTTATCTTTGTGTAAAATTATTTTGTGTATTTTATCTATGGGCCTTGTTGCCTGATAATAAAATGATTATTATTATTATTATTATTATTATAAGGGGTCTGATGATGAAGACGAAGGACAGTTAAGGGAACTCCTCAACTGTTTGCAGTAGCTACCTTGCGTTTGGACTTAATTCATGTATATTGATTAAAACTTTGCACCCATCTGGGTTACAAGTGCCACTACAGGTCTGATGATGAAAAATATTTGTATGGAATATTGCAACTAAAAATAAAAAAATAAAAAAACTTTTTTGCAAAACATAAAACCGACTCCAAAAACACAAAAGTGAAAAATAATTTTAGCTTCAGAAGTCGGTGACAAAAAACTGAATCAAACAAACAAAAGTCACCGACTTCTGAAGTTAAAATTATTTTTCACTTTTGTGTTTTTGGAGTCGGTTTTATGTTTTTCAAAAAAGTTTTTTTATATTATATGTATAGATGTATTTCAACCGATGGACCTCAAGCCTACTAAGCAATACAATATTAAGACAGGTTTAAGTAGACCACTCGGAATCAGCTCGAGCCGATCAGGGACAGCTTCATATGAAAAAGGCGTAATTCGCCTCTTTAAGGATCGGTGCGAACTAAATGCGACAGATGTGGTGGATACGTGTTAGGCTCTAATCGATTACGCGTCGAAAGTGTGGCCACTCCATAATTCATAGGAGTTAGTCCTGGAAAGATCAAAAGATTCATCTTACCAGATGTGGGAACTTCCACGGCTGGGGGTCCTGACCACCCACAGACACTTGAACTTTTAAGGAGGTGTCATGGCATTGCCTTGAGTCTATCCAAGTCCTGCTGAGCTCAACGTCGCCTTTACCGTGGCAAGGGTAAGGGAGTCTTTGGAAGTAGTCCAAGCACTCTGAAACGCAAATGTTTGTTTAGTGTGGTTTAGAATTTCAGTCTCTACACACGTCTGGTTGGAGAATCTCCCTTTTTTAATGGCGGGAAAGCAATGTTCCATACTGTTCCTCTATCTCTCGAAGTAGGCACTATTATTTAACTTTTGTGTAATTTTTTTATATAAGTCGTGTTCGCAACTGAACAATTGAACATTTAAAAAAACTCTTACTTTCCCAGGCTTTCGTACCATGCCTACTGACTAGAACTCCATACGGTGCGATGGCGGACTCTTTAAAACTGAAACAGGATTTTAGTTTTACATAAAGTACATCACGCGTGAAATCCCACACGCAGTGAAGAAAAGTGTGAAGTGTGAAATTTTAAACACAAGCATTATTAGCAACAAAATGTTGGAGTAGTGGATAGTGTGATAAACGAAATTTTCACCATAGACTTACATAAAGGTCATCAGTAAGGACATCAGTCGATGCTGGTTTCATATAAAAGAGGTACATACTCATTACGTTCACTGAACACGCAATCCGTACAGCATACAATAGGCTCGCCGCTCCTGTAAGAGCATATTTCAGGCAGAGCTGGAAGGTGCGTGTGGTCTGCGAAGCCTGCATTTTGCTGAAATAGAGAATCTACTTTTAAGGCACAGTTATAAGCACTAGATATACCAGGCAGGCAGACAGGATCAGCTCGCCTCAACTCCAGGCTATTTTCTTGTAATTTCTACCTGCAACCCATGCTGATATTAAGTACTTCAACCGATTCGCCTCGGATCGTGATCAGCTAGACTAGTACAAAAAAAAAAAAAAATCTTGACACCCATCCGGTGCAGCACTTATGTGTGGTTTGAGCTTACGCTTACGACATTACAACACACGTCTTTACGAGAAATTCCCAAAAAATACGCTCTGTTCATGTTTTACAACCATAGCTACTTCAGTACGTTTTGGTTCGTTCATCCAATTCCATGAATCATTTTCACCTTCATTTAGGGTATTGGTATGAAAAGAATTACCACCGAGACGTGGTGCTTTCCTGGGCACTGGTCTAGGCCCGCTGTCATTCGTAAATCTTTGACGATTTTGACTGATCAGAACTCCGAAAGTCTGACAACACTCTTACCAAGGGGCATCGTGTTACCTAGTACGGGATTGTGGAGGTCGGATAAGGCAGTTACTCCATGCAAAATACTCAATATTATATGCTATATCCTGACCCCAACATAGTTAAGAAAAGACTAGGCAGATGATGAGTTACTCACATAGAGGTATGTCAGAACAGCTGATCCACATCTAAACAACCTCACACATGTTCCGCTGGTGGCATTGTTACTGGTGCAAGTAGACCCTTAACATTAAAATAATGGTGAAAAAATTACATGGCTAGAAAAGAGATAGGGAGGGATTTATGACGGTTAATTGGGACGCATGTAAGAAAAGGTACTCAAATAAATTAAGATGAGGGTAGGCGGAATAATGAATGTCCTCTAAACAGCAAGACAAAAACCACAGAGGTCAATCTATTTTACTGGTTATAATACTGGCTATTTAACACACGTTTGCAAACAGAACGTTTGACAATCAGAGTCAGTTAGCCTATTGGTTATGTTATTAGCTACTCCTTAAACCTAGATAAAAGCCTATTGTATTCATCGGATGCGAACTCTTTATTCGGGACAGTCATCATCATGCATATTGGCTTTATCCACTCCTGAAAACAAGCTTCTCGTGTGGGTCGGAAATATAACTTGCACATTTTTTCTGATGTTAGAATTGAACTTGGGATAGTTTTATTTCTTTGACTGTTTTCGGTCAAGAAGACTAATCTCAGCTTTGATTAACCATTTACGCAGGAAATTTGGTCATAACGTAGCTCCCCGTTAGTGAAAGAACTTTCGAAATCAGAGAACTCGGAACTAGTTTACCTTCACTAAGGTTGAGCTGGCACAGTCCACAGCAAATACAGCTAAATGTGAACATTACAACTAAATATTTATCCATGGCCGCCATCTTTTTCGCGCATGCGTACGGCGTATTGCGTGCGCGTCGGAACTAATACTTCGAACCAGGTTCAAATTAGTTTCCGCTACCTCTTAACACGCTTTTATTAATGCGACATGTATGTTTGAGTAGAAAATAATAATGCGAATCTTTCATTACATCGTTTTGAATGTAGGTACTGGTTACGGAGGAAGCGTGAAACTTGCGAGTTTTCTGCTCGAGCGCTATGGAGGTTGAGTCCTTTTTAGGGTTCCGTACCTCGAAAGGAAAAAACGGAACCCTTATAGGATCACTTTGTTGTCCATCCGTCTGTCTGTCTGTCAAGACACTTTTTCTCAGGAACGCGTAGAGGTATCAAGCTGGAATTTATTTCAAATACTCAAGTCTACTGTTTCTTGGAGCTGTGAAAAAATCAAACTTCTAAGCCAACGCAATCAAAACAAACACAGCAATTTAAACCGCATATTTTCAAACTCTCAACCACTCGCAAGGGAATCAAAACCTAAAAAGGGTACTTCCAGTCGACCTAGAATCTTGAAATTTGGCA
The DNA here is from genome assembly GCA_950022335.1 of Eurois occulta. Lineage (NCBI taxonomy): Eukaryota > Metazoa > Arthropoda > Insecta > Lepidoptera > Noctuidae > Eurois > Eurois occulta. The sequence goes on from OX465502.1 coordinate 12,659,452, forward strand.
TGAAGCAATGTTTTATAGCACATAATATAAAGGAAAAATTCCGAAAACCTTAAATTTTTAGTTACATCACATATTTTTTATAGATAATGGTACGGAACCCTTCGTGCGCGAGTCCGACTCGCACTTGGCTGGTTTTTTATTTGGTCATGGTGGGTTCAAAATGGTTTACACTAAAATTGTAGAGAGCGTATGTTTCTCAATTACCGGGTAGAAAATTATGGTTAGATATTAAAAAAAAACTGCTGTTTCATGATACCGAGCTGCAATACCTTTTTTTTTTTTTTTTTGCTGGGTGGGAAATCTTCAAATGACCCCTCCCGCTCTGGGCGACGCGGAAGGGAGTGTCAGACTCTTACTGACTAAAAACCACCCATGTTCCTTCTTTGGCTCTTTATGTTCCAGGGCCGCGGTATCTCTTTCGAACAGTCCCGCAGCCCTGGCAGGCATCGGCCCTTGCGGGCCCCTCCCGTTTGCTGACAACTCTTTGAGGCGCGCGTGGAACACGAACGTGCCGTCGACACGGCCTGCCCGTCGTCATACGACGGACGGACGGCGAGCTAGCCCATTACTCACTGTCCACACCACAGGCCCGCGCCCACGGTGGCCGAGAGCCATCACGGCTCCCGCGGCGGCTGGGACGTGAGGCTCTCTCCCTCTCACGTACCGCCGCCTCCTTCGCTAGCATGACTGCTTCGCATAGGGAGGCGACGGCTTCCCATTCCCTCTCGCCCCGGACCATGGCTTGAACCAGGGCCGGGCGCGAGAGGTCGCTGCGGCCAATCGCCGCTTCGAGGACACGGCGGTGCTCCTCCCAAGCGGAGCAGACCTCGACGGTGAGCTCCACCGTGTCCTCCGGGCGATCCTCGCAATAGTAGCATCCGGGCGTTTCCTCCCGCCCGATTCGGTGCAGGTACCTCCAGAAACATCCGTGTCCGGTGAGGACCTGCGTCAGGCGGAAGGTGAGGCCGCCGTGGCGCCTCTCAAGCCACTCCTCAAAGAGGGGACTTATCGCCACTATCGTGGCGTGCCCTATATATAATAATACTAGCTGCTACCCGCTACTTCGTTCGCGTGGCTATTTAGGTGTGTATGTGTGAGACTGCCTCGTTGGTCGAGTAGTCGCAAGTGCGACTACTAAGCATGAGGTTCTGGCATCGATTGCCGGGTCGGGCAGTGTTAAAAAAAATGTTTATTTAAATTATATAAAGTTCTAACGCACATGATTTGGAGATCACCTTTTAAGCAAGAAGATGGTTGTGTTAGGTGACTCCGCTCTTCCACTTAACATTAAACAATGTATGTAATTGAAAAAATACTATAAATAATAGTGTTATTGGGGTATTCCATCAGGAATTTCTCAGTAGCAGCCACGGAATCTGGATTTGTGCCCGGTTGGTGGAATAGAATTGAATAGGCTCGCCCCCTGTCACATGGGACTTCAACATAACGAACGGCGAAATGTGGGTGTACGATAAGGTACACCTCTGATTTCAGGCGTGATGTTATGTTTTGTGTGAGAACTGACTGGCTGATCAAAATGCGATAATGTGGGTGATGACTTCAAAATGCGTCCTTTTGGGTACTGTAATTCTGGGCGCAGAGATCGGCAACAAAATTAAATGAGGCGACGATATGGCTTAAAACCGTTTATTTTGGCGCTATATAACCTTCTTTTCAAAGTAAACCATCAAACGCCTTGTTGGGCACTATTTATTCTAATACCGTTCTGTATACAACATTAAATGACTTATTATTTTCCGCAAGCACGTGAAACTGAACTTTTAGGCACTGAACAAACAACATATAATTGACCGTGTGAGAAGCATGGAGTGCACAATTGAATGCCTGTCACTATTATGGTTTGGCCCTGGAATTTTTGATCGTCATTGTAATGGCCAATTTTAAGGGAAATTGTTACCTCTTAAATTGAAATGGTAAGTTATTTGGGGACTTATTGTATAACGGGCTGATGTCCGCAACTCCACGACCAATGCGCGTATTTTGCGTGCGGGTGGGAAATCTATTCGATCCACCTCAGCTCCCCGAGAAAAGCCAGCAGCACCTTGATGTCGCTGACAGTCTCGCGGAGAGTACCTGGGTTACCGAAGTACTTTGCCCTGTATGATGAAACCTCTGGACAGTGCAGAAGCACGTGGGCTGCTGTCTCATCTTCCTCCATGCAGGCTCGGCACAGAGGGCTGTCTGTGACTCATATGGCAAAGAGGTGTTTGTTAAAAGAGCCGTGTCCAGTGATGGCGGCTGTAACAGTGCGCAGCTGTAGTTTGGTCAGCCGAAGCGCTTTTTTCGTGAAGCGGCCATCGATGGTAGGAAGTGCATCCTTGGCCTGCCTACACTCATCATGGTTTAGCCACAGTTTGTGGTGTTGTTCACTGGTTCGTTTCCTTACCAGTGTGCGTAGGTACCCGAAGGTGAGTGGCAGTATGGGTTCAGGACCCACTGCTACCATGCTTGATCCCCTTCTAGCGAGTTCGTCCGCTGTATCGTTGCCTTGGGACTCGCTGTGTCCTTTTATCCATTGAATGGTTATATTATTGAGATTATCAACCTGGTTCAGACGTTGATGACACTCGTGTATTAACCCAGAGTTAACTGTGTGGTTGTTTAATGCTAGTAGTACAGCCTTGCTGTCTGAAAGTATGCGAATTAAGTGGTCCACAACTTCCCTGGCTAAAATGGCCGATGCCGCCAGGGCAATGCCCATACATTCCGCCTGAAATACCGTGTTATGGATCCCCAATGGTGCGGCTATGTGTATGTTGAGATCTTCCGAGAAGACTCCAGCTCCAGTGCCGGTACCTGTCTTAGATCCATCCGTGAAGATCCGTACTTCCGCGGGGCTTAGACCCTCACAGCGGTGATCCTCGTAGAGTTGGATTTTGTATTTTTTGTCGAATACGAATTACTTGGGTATCCTATCGTTGATAGCTTTCGCTAGGGGGAACTCGTTATAAAATCCCTCCAGTATCGCGGTGTGTTGTGTGTACTTCTTACCCCAAAATTGAAGAGTTTCAAGACGTACTGCCGCCATCGTCGCTTCCTGCTGTATGAACAGATCGAGCGGTGGGAGCCCCAACATGGCCTCCAGAGCCGCGGTCGGGGTAGTCCGCATGCAGCCTGTAGTCGCCATGCAGGAAGTCTCTGCATGCGTTGCAGTTTGATGGAGGCTGTAGCTAGTTTAGTGCGGGGCCACCAGACCACTGCCCCGTAAGTAATCATGGGTCGTATCACCGTGCAGTATAACCAGAGTATTATTTTAGGGGATAGGCCCCACTTCTTACCTATCATCCTCCTGCATTGCCAAAAGGTTATGCAGGCCCTGTTTAGTTTGTTGTCTAAATGCCTATGCGGGGACTTAAAACGCTCTCTCCTTTAGCAGCTCAGCTCTGTGATACGAAGCCTGGTGCCGTTGCACAGTCTGGTTGCATCAAAGTTTCGCATCACCAAAACTGGTACGCCAAATTTAAGCTCCAGCTGATGGGACGGCACGCCCGATAGCTCCAGGGAGTTGAGAAATTCAACGGAGTAGGCAGTACTATCATCATCAGCTATCGCAATGATATTGATGTGTATACTTTTGTTTTTTTTTTGTTTTTTTACTGACCCACTCGTTCTTTGGCGCTAGCACAGCAGTTGGATGGGAAAATTCTTCGGAAAATAGAATTTTCCCATCTCCGTCGGATTCCAGACGAACCTCTCTCATTTGCAGCAGCTTATTCGCAAAGACACTGGCTTCGTGGTCGTTTTATAGTTGGACGCGCATGATGCACGTAATATGGAGCTTTTCAATTCAGGAGGTTTTCACAGTGGCGACGCCATGAGACATGCGTTACATCCGCCAGTGTGCCCCTTTTTTATTACAAAATGGCCCCTCTTATTAACTGGCAGTATCTGTCTAAAGTCGGCTTTTCAAATGACCCCTCCTCCCGCGCTGGGTGTAACGGAAGGGAGTGTCATCCATGTTCCTTCTTAGCGCTTTGTGTTCCAGAGCCACAGTATCTCTTTCGAACAGTCCCGCAGCTCCAGCAGGCATCGGCCCTTGCGGACCCCTTCCGGTTTGCTGACATCATTTTGAGGCGGGCGTGGAACACGAACGCGCTTTCGACACGGCCTGTCGTCATAAGACGGTTGGACGGCGAGCTAGCTAATTACTCACCGTTCACAGGATCTAAAGTCGCTGCGAACAAAATGATGACGCCACCCATCAGCACCTGGTTGCCGCGGATGTCCTGCAAGCTGCGGTTCAACGCCTCTAATGCATGCTTGTGCGACATTGTGCACTCGTCCCAAACTACTTCCCCGGCCCTGCATGTTGGGGCGTATCTTCGCATGCAAGATTCAGCGGCAATTTGAAAATGGAATGTGCAGTCCGACCACCCATAAGCAAAGTTGCAACAATGCCTGAGGAAGCCACAACCACAGTTATATGACGACACGGTTGGCGCAGTGGCTGAGCGAATGGCTGCTGCGTTTTGAGCATGTTTTCATTTATAAACTTTTTAGAGTTTTTTTTTGTACAGTGGTCATTGGTCAATTTTCATTCATTAATTTATGATTACCTGTCTTTTGAATGGTAAAAAAAACGAAAAGTATACATTAATCTATTTTGTAATGATTTGAAAAACTTAAAGCATGGAAATAAAACAAAATACCTAAAACTTACAAAAAGTTAATATATGAAGTTTGATCATCGATGTCCCTTACGCCGTATGATAGCTGGTAGCAGCTGGATAAGAGCTATCAAGCCAAAAAGGCATGAATAGCACAAGAGATTTACATGAGAATTTTGAAAATTTAGATTTTGCTTTAAAATTTAGAAAAATCAAAATCAAAATCAAAATCAAAGCATTTATTTCAAGTAGGCCCGTTACAGGCACTTTTGAACTGTCGAAACAAAGACAACAATGAAATTTAGCTACAGTCCCAGTCACAAGGCATAAAAACTGTGAAAGTACTGTAGTTGCCCATTCCCTAACGTAGATCTCTATGGAGAAGAACGGGCAAGAAACTCCATGGACACTCTTTTAAATCAGAATATTTTTACAAAACCTTGGTTACATCATTCATGTTTAGATGGTACATTATGTGAGAGCGATGTAGCAAGATGTGCACGTTAAAAGTGTCCATAGTAAAAACAAGGAAAAGAACAATTCAAAAAATAAAATAATTAATTCAAATAAGCCGTGGCAACCAAGAGATGACCAGTCACAACTGACAGCGCCCGTTCACGAACATGACGCATGTATCAGCACCATTCAACTCAACCATTTTGAAGGGAACTAACTGATCCGACACACGCGCCACCATCAGCGAGACATTTGAGTGAGCATGACATACACTTAACCGCCAGGGCAAATTCAAGTCATAAAAAAAAAAAAATGACGTAGGTTATCAACGAAGGATAGCTTTCTATTACATAGTACTCACATAATATGGGCTATGCGGTTATATAATACCAACAAAGGAAAGGATTTAACAGTGGCATATTTTTAATAAGTATTTAAGCAACTTGAATACTGAATTTGTAATAACGCGATATGATGACGACTAGCTCGCTATTATATCTTTATATACATAATTCTTCTGTGAGTGTGTATGTCACTGAACTTCTCTCAAACGACTGGACCGATTTTGATGAAATTTTTTGTGTGTGTTCAAGGGGATCTGAGAATGGTTTAGATTCACAATTAGGTAGGGTAGGTAGGGTAGGTAGGGTAGGTAGGGTAGGTAGGGTAGGTAGGGTAGGTAGGGTAGGTAGGGTAGGTAGGGTAGGTAGGGTAGGTAGGGTAGGTAGGGTAGGTAGGGTAGGTAGGGTAGGTAGGGTAGGTAGGGTAGGTAGGGTAGGTAGGGTAGGTAGGGTAGGTAGGGTAGGTAGGGTAGGTAGGGTAGGTAGGGTAGGTAGGGTAGGTAGGGTAGGTAGGGTAGGTAGGGTAGGTAGGGTAGGTAGGGTAGGTAGGGTAGGTAGGGTAGGTAGGGTAGGTAGGGTAGGTAGGGTAGGTAGGGTAGGTAGGGTAGGTAGGGTAGGTAGGGTAGGTAGGGTAGGTAGGGTAGGTAGGGTAGGTAGGGTAGGTAGGGTAGGTAGGGTAGGTAGGGTAGGTAGGGTAGGTAGGGTAGGTAGGGTAGGTAGGGTAGGTAGGGTAGGTAGGGTAGGTAGGGTAGGTAGGGTAGGTAGGGTAGGTAGGGTAGGTAGGGTAGGTAGGGTAGGTAGGGTAGGTAGGGTAGGTAGGGTAGGTAGGGTAGGTAGGGTAGGTAGGGTAGGTAGGGTAGGTAGGGTAGGTAGGGTAGGTAGGGTAGGTAGGGTAGGTAGGGTAGGTAGGGTAGGTAGGGTAGGTAGGGTAGGTAGGGTAGGTAGGGTAGGTAGGGTAGGTAGGGTAGGTAGGGTAGGTAGGGTAGGTTTGTACGTTTTGCATAGCTCCATCTCTATCCCTCATTTCTTTGAATTAATGCTGATCCAGTACAGAGCGCGCACGAGTGTCCTACGAGCTTTATGAGGTAGAATATTACGGCATGCGCGCGCCTGTTCAATCTATACGAGCCCATAACTGACTCAGTCAGGTCTAACGTTGGTGCTAACAATTTGATATTGACAGTGCGTTGATGTCGAAGCATTATGAACGATTATCGTAGTTATAGTGTTACCGCACTGCTAGACCCATAAATATTTTATATCACGTACATAGGTTTCTGGTACACTGTTGAGTTTCGTAAATTGACATTCATAATGTTTCTTTAAATTATAAATTCTTTTCGTTTGGGAGTTAGATAAATAGGAAATCTGTTTCGAAACATATTAGTCTTTAAATCTTGTCTCAGTACACCATGGTCAGTTTCAAAAATATGTTTTGTTCTTCTTGTATACACAGATATCGTGATCAGTGGGTGTAAAAAACAATAATTATTTTTTTTAGAAAATCGAATCACGGTGTCAAGGATACAACTCGCCGTGATCCGTGGCTCTAATTCAATCTGATAACGTGATCGATGGAGACAAACCCTACTATTGTCGTGCGGTTTACTGTACACCATCATCATTCTCCTGCCCTTATCCCGGCGCAGCATGTCTTCTTCTTCCATACTTCTCTATTACTCGTCATCTCAGCAGTCTCTTCTTTTCTACCCAAATCCATCTTTCACACAGTCCATCCATAGTTTCTTTGGAGTTCCTCTACTCTTGCAGCCATCCACATTCATGCGGTTTACTGTATATACATAGGTAAATTGTTAAAGGGCCGATTCACAACGGCAGTGGCCCGCAGCGGCGCGGCGAGTACTTTCAGTGTGAAATAATTTATCTACATAATTAAAAGACCTGTATCGCTTGAGAAATTGGAAAAGGTCGCACGGCCACGCGCTTTTTGTCAGCGGTACTGCCCACGGCCAGCTCAGCCGGCCTCGTCGCGTCGCTGCCGGCCGCTGTCGGCTTCTGTCGTTCCGGTGTGAATCGGCCATTAGACTGCTGGTTACCGTCAAGCCGGTGACTGTGCTTTACCGACTGTTTGCGTAGAGTTGGATCGACGATACGCGCGACGCGTTGGACATTTCAACAAGTTTGCATTATTGTTACTCTTAATTTAATTAGATATCTATGCATTTAGCAATAGTACTATCCTTACGAGCATTTTCAAGCAACACCACAAAGAAAACATTTTTTTTAAACGATTTATTTGTTATAAGTTTTTAAACTGTCATGGTTACGAACATTATAATTAACACTAGAAACATCATCATCGTGATCATGGTGCTTGCAACAGCGCCGAAATATCGGGAACTCAAAACAAACAGTAGACATGGTAAACATCCCGTTTCTAGTGTTAATTTATTATAATGATTTATTTGTTTTAATTTACGTCACATTCAGCCAATTATTAAGCCACAGTTGGTCCTTCTTCTTTTTCGCTTCAGTTTCTTCAGGCCAGACTATGCCCTCGATCCAAGGCACGTAGTACGAGACCCTGGTGTACATGCCGGCGGAGCCCAGGATGCCGCAGTCCTTGCCGTATGACGTCACACCAATTATAGTGAACCGACACCTGATGTCATCCTCGTTGTATTGTAGAGGACCGCCACTGTCACCCTGTGGAAAAATGATAAATTAATTAACCATTAAGAGTCGTGACTCGGCTGGGCGATCAAGCGCAGCGTGCCCCTGGTTAGACGGTCCGACGATCATAAAAAGGTGGCTGGTACAGACTATAGATGCTGAAAGTAATTAGCTAAGAAAAGGCCCATGTCCAGCAGCAGTCCGCACTTTTTTTTGTCACCAGCGTTTAATACCTCTTCACCATAAGTTCATACTGAGGCAAACGATTCCCTTTCAACTTTTGTGTCACCAGCTTCATCTTCAAACTTGTTCCTCACTTATCTTGAGGCAGCACCAACAGTATCTTAAGCAAGATTGCCAGTTGCCTGGACTGTGTTTATGTGGGTCGCTGTTGTACAGTTACTCATGGGTTGTCGCAGCAGTGATCCACCGTTATTTGTTGTGTTGTTTTGTTTTTATCAGTCCTTACTAACGTAGTTGTAAGTTTTACTAACAGTTTTTGAGTCATGAATACTGTAATAAAGAGAAATTCTATTCTATTCTTAACGTTTTACGAACTAGTAAAACACCTATCGGCAATCTAGACACTCCTGTGATTTACCTCGCAAGTGTCAATAATTTCACTATGGGAGCCATAGCACATCTGCTTCTCATGGTCGTAGCCACGTTTCAAGTGCCGGTGAGGATGATATATTCCAGCGCACTCTGATTCCTCAAACGGCTCAAGGTCCACCTGATGGATAGTTAAATGTTTAAGCTATATTTAAGTTACAAAACATGTTTCCTTGAATGATAAATAATTAATATTTCTTGCCACCTCCCTCTCACGTTACTCCACCTCCTTCGCTTACGACGGGGACAAAATAAAAAAAATGGAGCGGAGCCCAGAGCGGAAGACACATTTGAAGATTTGGAATCCAAAAAAAATAAAAATAAAAAACGGTTAAGGTCAAACTGGAAGCCGACCCCAACATAGTTGGAAAAAGGCTAGGCAGATTATAAATCAATGTTTTGCTTAAATGTTTTTCATTCGACTCGACGCCGATGGGAACCCTGTAATGAAGGCCTTACTTAGGTACTCGTCAGTACTACTTACTGCTTGAAGAGTATTGGCTAGTTCTCCCCTGTGCCCCAAGCGGCCCCAACCAGAAGCTTCCCCGCCCTTTTGAAATTGTTGATCTATGTTTAAACATGCAGGCAGCAGATCTTTGCCGAAAGCTATTCTGAAAATGAACATTTTAAAGCTCAATTTGAATGATGCTCCTGCTAAGAATAAAACTACACAGTTAGTACTATTAACTGGAAGAGAAAACCGGTGTTAGTCTTAGTTTGACTTTGAAAAGGGCCGCGCATGGTACCTTGTGGAATTCGACAGGTAAAGATTTTTTAATCATATTTTCTTGCTTTTCATTTGTTTTGCATTTTGTTTTGGTGGTCTTTCATTAAAATAATTCTTGAATCACGTAGTTTTTCTGACTCGAGGAATTAAAACTGCTATATTTTGTACTAGACAGTGTCAAAAACTTTAAAAGGTGCGAAGTTCTTAAAACTGTGTAATTAAAAATAAAATTTAAAATAATTCAGAATACTTACTCATTTTCTGTCTCCAGTAGTGCAATGTCATGATACTTGGAAGGTGCCTTATAGTCGGGATGAGTAATGATCTTCTTGATTTTGTATATTTTCCAGTCTTTTTTGGGGTCAGTTCGTCTCAAAAGCCCGAGTCCAGCAAATGTTATATTTCCTCTGAAAAGGGTATCTTTTTTAATTAGACGGGGAAAAAAAATGAAAAAAAAATTGTGCGTATCAGCTCCGACGCGTGACTGAAGTTTAGTCCAAAATATTTTTTTAAATCGTTAAACCTCACAAATGGACGTTTTGATATTTTACATGCATACTGAGTACTTTTAGTCAAATTATAAAGAAACAGTGGCCACGCTATTATGCTAGTGCCATGCTGCTATGCCCTATAAGCTTTCCACATATTTAGAAGAGGAGAGAGAGAGTGACGTAAGAGAGAGGGTGAATGTGTACTTGGCGCTGAAGTGCTGGGAGCGCTATGGGATGCGCGAGTATCTTGCGCAGAGGTAGACATAACGGTTTAATTTTTTGTGAACACTTGAATTTACTACCCAACTATTTTTCATACCGTGCGCTATGAATGAAACGATTCTGGAGGAGTATACTCCAAAATACGCTTTTTAATAAATGTAACCGCCAGTAACTCGCGCGCGTGGCTCTCGATGCCAGTCGTAAGCGCAAAACACTTACAGTGGTCCTGTAGATGTGCAGTGCGCTGCAGTGAGTATGAATCTCTCGCTGATCACAGAGCCTCCACACAGCCACTCCGCGGTCTCCACGTCGTGTCCATAACCGAGTAATGCCTGCAAATATATATATGTATATATGTGTTAGCATTCACAAGGCGTTGAAATTGGCCATAGTATCATGTTGGAATCATATTCTTTTACTGCAAGGTGCTCTTCCGAACTGAATACAACAGTAGTAACCGCCCTATCGCTATCAACGCAGTATGTCGACTGGTTTCTATGTAATTCCATGCAAACGGGAACAGGCAAGAATTTGCCATCTATAGAGGAATTTTCTGGAGTTATATGAAGCATTCACTACGCTATTATATTGTACAGGTTAACAACGATTGGGTTGCGGTTGTATCTCTTTGTGTGCAAAACCAGATTTTCCAAGAATAAACTTACCATGTGTGGAAATTCCCATCTCTCCGCGTTTCGACCGCCGACCGCTGAAACATCTATAACGGCGAACCCATGGCACTTCTGCTCCTCTATCCATACCTTCCTCATTTCCACATTACCGAATCCGCGACAGGGATACGGTAGCTTTTCAAAATATTCATAACATTCTGAAAAACAGACATAGAATACATTAAAAGGAATATGACAGGCAAGAATATGAGATAATTATTTTTTTTATTCAGGATTTGAATAAAAACGTTATTATCTCAAGTGTTAAGATATGCCTTACCCCGTGGGAAAAAGTTGGAGTCTATGTATATTACAGGGTGTAAACGGACCCTGTACGGAACCGCATACCAAGCCATCAAACCAAGTAACACAGTGCAAAAATTATAATTGCTGGGAAACGACTGCGATCCTGATATGGTCCAGTACAAAACATATTTGCAATTGAAATTGTTTTTGAAATTGAAATTGTTTATAGCTAAACAAAACAAAGCATAGCATGTTAAATACGGATCCCTAATGGATATCGCCGATCTCGCACATTCCTGCATGTTTACGCCAACTACACGAAAACTGCAGCGTCGACATCCGTCCAGCCACGAGCCGCCGACACGCAGCGAAATTCATCATAGCAATTAATTATTTTTAAGTATTTTTCTGTCATTCCATATTCTAGCATCGAATAGGTTTCACCATATTAATTGTAGTAATTTCTTTTAAATTAAATTAGATTTAAAATATCTTTGTTTTTTTTTCGATCCACCGTCTGCTGTTTACGTAATTAGCATAGCATTGTTTATTGTTTGTTTTGTTTTGTTTTGCAATTGTTTGTTTTTTTTTTTGTTTGTTTATTTGTGTTGCAATGACGGAAAGAAGAGGTGCCTTTCGGCTTTGATAAGGGTGTTTACCCTTTGGCTACTTATTCAATATTATTTTGATGTACTGGGTTGTGTAGTAAATATTACTTAGGTACTGTTTGCAGCAATCGAGTCCTCTATATAGTCCAATCTTCCACGTGGTCCAACGACTTTGGTCCTGGAACTGTAACCACGAAATGAGCCAAAGAAAGAATTAGAAGAGGTAAGTTTTGTAAGGAAAGGATTTGGGTCACTTCTTGGAAAACAACTGGTCATCAGCTGTAGCTTCTGGTTTTACTGGAATGCGAAACCAGCAGAAGTAGAAGAAAAGGCTATTCAAATGATGAAATATAGATGGGGTTGTGACTGAAATCATCTCTGCAGGGTGACCGGCAGTCGTACTACGGGCAGTTTGTTCCGCCAGGTTCTCCGCAGCTGAACCACTAGGGTAAAGTGATAAAAGGCAAGCGGGTGTTTCTTAGGATACATTTACGGAGACGCAGGCGTCCAAGAATTGACACCACATTGTTGCCATATCTTGGATGAGGCGCAAGAACGCGGAGCCTGGCACATGCAAAGAGAGGTCTATACCCAGCAGTGGCTGAAGTCGGGCTGTGAATGATGATACTTTATTATACTGCTTAGCCACATTAATCTAAAAAACATTAAAAACAACACTTTGGACAAAGACATCATAGTGATGAAATCTGAATTTAACGTTCAGACATTATATTATCATCTGCGGTTGGGGTCGATTTTCAATCAGCCGGATGCAGCTGAATACCAGTATTTTACATGGAGCGACTGCCTCTCTGGCATCCACAACCCAGTCAGTACTGGAAACACGATACCCCATGCTAAGACTGGTTCTTGTCAGATTTTTGGAGCACTGACTACTAGGTAAGACTATCTAAAACTGGCAGTTGGGATATCATCTGATCTTAAATTATCAAATTGTCATGTCAATGCTTACCCAGTCAGTCGAATGTTGCAGTCAGTGCAACAGACTACAGGCGCATTGTCCTTATAAGAACAGATATCTGGAAACTCTGGGAAATCTTCCTTTCGAAAACCTGCATTAGTCTGGAAAAGAAGAATTCAAAACAAAATTAATTAAACTGACATAAAATCAGGCCTGTTAATCTGAGGGTAAGGCAGAGGTGTACCCACATTTTGCCGGTAATGTTTAATTCCCAAGAGGCGCACCTATAGCGGCGATTGGCGGCGGCGACCTCTCGCACCCGGCCCTGGTTCAAGCCATGGTCCGGGGCGAGAGGGAATGGGAAGCCGTCGCCTCCTTCTGCGAAGCAGTCATGCTAGCGAAGGAGGCGGCGGAACGTGAGAGGGAGAGAGCCTCACGTCCCAGCAGCCGCGGGAGGAGAAGCACCGGGCGTCGGGGGCCACGCCGTGATGGCTCTCGGCCACCGTAGGCGCGGGCCTGTGGACGGTGAGTAATGGGCTAGCTCGCCGTCCGTCCGTCGTATGACGACGGGCAGGCCGTGTCGACGGCGCGTTCGTGTTCCACGCGCGCCTCAAAGAGATGTCAGCAAACGGGACGGGCCCGCAAGGGCCGATGCCTGCCAGGGCTGCGGGACTGTTCGAAAGAGATACCGCGGCCCTGGAACATAAAGGGCCAAAGAAGGAACATGGGTGGTTTTTAGTCAGTAAGAGTCTGACACTCCCTTCCGCTCCGCCCAGAGCGGGAGGGGTAATTTGATGATTTCCCACCCACCAAAAAAAAAAAAAAAAAAAGGGGCGCACTTATTGCCATCGCCCGGGCATAAATTTATCTAAACTCCGAACTTCGTTTGACAAATTCTACATGCAGAAACCTCCTTAATCTTTGCCCGCCCTGGGAATTGAACCCCGGACAAGATCTCATACTCACCGGTTGGCACTTGTAACCACTACATTTTTTTTAAGGTCCTGTCATGAAATTAAAATTGTTTTATTTCGTCGATTGTCTCGTTAACCTTAGGTCGCACGGGTGCATTCTGAGCGAGGGGTCCTGTCCACGATCCTCAGCTTAAACATGGTGTTTTTTGGTTATTTTCATTGATGAATTCGTATTTGAGCATTTTGTTTGGTTTTGTCTACAAAATACTTACATATAAATAAGTTAATTCATCTGATGGACATCTAAATACGTTAACACAAGTGCCATTGAATCCATTTGTGGTACAGGGAGAGTCTGAAATCAAAGAATGAATAAGAGATGGGATGCAATCATTGAAATCGAAAACAGAAAAATGACAATTATAAATAGTACTGGCAAACAATTCAGAAGGTTATTTTATTAATTTAGGATCTCCTACAAAGGATATACACAGATGATGCGAAATAAAGTCTATATATTGTACGATTGCTTTATTTCGATTGCTGATTGTCGCTAGCATAAAGCATGTTTAGCTTATTGTAAAGTGACTATTGAATTATAATTGAATACACTTTCGTCCGTTTCATATGTCACTCTGTGGGCACGACATATGAACGCGACAATCGCGTATTCGCGCGACGATCGCTTTATATTAGGACGACGCCTAAGAAGGAACATGGATGGGTTTTAGCCAGTACAAGTCTGACACTCCCTTCCGCTCCGCCCAGAGCGGGACCCCTCCCGCATTTGATGATTTCCCAAGTAGACCATGCAAAATAGAATATACATAAATCTAAGCTACCAAAGTTATGATACTAATAAAATATATTTAAAAAGTTTAAAAGAATTCATAATAAATAATCGTAATATTAACAAATTTCAGATAGATGTTTTACTATTTGTAAGCACAGAACATCTTACTAAAACTCACGCATTTTTGCCATGAGGGTAGGCAGCCACTACAAAACGCTACCTGCTACGATCCCTACGTATACTCTTTTCGCCTCGTCCACGTTCACAGTTACTATTTATGCCGGTTGCGAGTACCACGCACCTGACCTTTCTGAAGAACCTGCATTTTCCAAGCTATACAAATCTCTAGCTCATCATCTGCCTAGTCTTTTCACAACTAAATATGTTTTGGTCGGATACCGTGTCACCACGGCGATGGGCAGTCCAGCAGGACAGCTCCATGTAAAATAGTGATACTGGAAGCCGACCCCAACATAGTTGGGAGAGGCTGATGATGATGACGACGATACATGGCGCAGAATTTGAATGAGATATTTATCATACAAATTGAAATATATCTGGTACTAGCTTACGGCTTCACCCGCGTGAAGTTCGATTATTGTCCCATGGGATCATATTACCGGGATAAAAAGTAACCTATGTGTTAATACAGGTTATAAACTATCTGTAAGCAAAATTTCATCCAAATCCGTTCAGTAGTTTTTGCGTGAAAGAGTGATGAACATCCATCCATCCATCCATCCAGCCTCACAAACTTTCGCATATAATACATAGGAAGTAGAATAGTAGCATTAAGCGCAAATGTATTTCCATCACGGTAAAAGGAGCCATAAAACTTCGCCAACTGCATTCAGGGCTAATGACTTACACAATAATTACAAAGATAAATGACTTACAAACTAATCAAAGTATTATTTACCTTCAGTAAGGTTGAGCTCGCACGAAACGCAACACAAACACTCAAAAACACACAGTAATATCACACATTTATTGCCCGCCATAATTTTAAGATGCGCTCTCAAACTTGCATCGTAGTTTGGCGATCGTCGATTGTTGGCACTACAAAGAAATTAATAAGATTCTAAAAATAATCGTTGTATATAATTAAACAAGTTTCGGTGCTTATACACACCTATAACACTAAACGTATTTTATAGCAATGATTGCAATAATCGCCAGATTTTTCCTCAATGAGATAAAACCAGATCGTATTTCTACACAGGTCCGGGTTTTAAAAACAAAAAACTTCGTCTCGATGAACGACCTTCAATGATGATGTGGAAAATTGGAACTTTAATTGCTTGCAATAGGAGGTCAATCTACAATGTCAAGTAATAGATCTTCTTCTTCGTGTCGCTGGCACGACAATCCTTCTTCCTACAAATATTATAAATGAGAAAGTTTGTGAGGATGCTTGGATGTATGGATGTCTGGATGTTTGTTACACTTTCACGCAAAAACTACTGACCGGATTTTGATGACATTTGGTACATAGTAAGTTGATAACCTGGATTAACACATTGAATACTTTTTACCCTGGTAGTTGAGGTGTTTAAGTAAAACAAGCGTGTGGCTAGTACCGTGGTTTATTGGGGACTGTCCGTCCTTGACTCGACCGCCGCATCGGCGCATACGCACTCACACATAGACACACATACATCTGATACATCACACCTTCACCCTTAATCTAAACATCCTTATATTTATATGTACTTATACAATTAAGAACTTACATAACTAACAAAAGAGGAAATATTACTTATCATATCTTATAACTAGGTGGCTTATTAGTTCTACATGCCCGGATGGGACGAGACTGGGTCGGCTCAGGAGAAGGCAAAGGAGTCTGTGTTTTTGGTTCGACACAATCCTCAAAATGCTCTTGTTCTCCGTCACCCTGAGGTGTATTTGCGGCGGCTGAGTCGTCGAAGTCCCTGGGCGCTTCCTGGTTCCCAGATACCTCTACCATCTCTGTCTTATCTCTAACCGGGCTAGAAGGACAGATTAATGAACTCCGTATCCGTTGCTTTAGCTGATCAACATGTTTATGAGATTCCCTACCTAAAGCATCTACTACTTTGTAATCGGTGGTTCCCATCTTTTCCGTTACTTTCCCTGATAACCATTTATCCTGTCCCCTATACTGACGCAACCAAACTTCATCCCCCGGATGCAGTTCACGTGACCCGGTTGCGCCATACTTTTGTTGTCGCCACTGAGCGTCCCTAACTTTATTTTCCGTATTAGGTCTCAGGGCATCGAATTTAGTACGCAACCTGCGGCCGAACATGAGAGACGCCGGAGTTTCACCTGTAGTACAGTGTTCCGTGTTCCTATAATATAGGAGGAATTTATTTATAAATAAAGGTATGTTTAAATTTTCCCTAATGGCCTTCTTAATCACCCTTTTCACTGTGTGAACTGCATTCTCTGCCGCCCCGTTTGAGGCAGGGTGATATGGTGCTGAAAATATGTGTTCAATGCCATTGGCATTAAGGAACTGCGAAAACTCATGGCTTGTAAAGGGTGGCCCGTTGTCCGAGACTATTTGTTTTGGTAACCCAAAACGTGCGCACACGTCACTTAAAACGTTTATTGTGTGACTAGCCGCTGTACTAGGTACTTGACTAACTTCTAGCCACTTGGTTCTAGCATCAACTATTACTAAAAATATCTGCCCCGAAATAGGGCCTAAAAATCTACATGTATACGGGCCCACGGCTTATCTGGCCATGGCCAAGGGCAGGGCATATGTCGCGGCGGCGATTCACTTTCTACAGCACAGACACTGCAAGCGCGGCATGTGTTTTCTATCGCTTCGTCCATTCCCGGCCACCAAATGTAGCTCCTAGCAAAAGCTTTTGTTTTAACTATGCCCATATGGGCTTCATGTAAACCAATTAGAACCTTACTCCTACAAACCTCCGGTACGACCCTATGACCCCACATCACACAACCTAATTCCTCATAAAGTTCCTGTTAAGGCGTGACCTTACTTCGTAGGGTATGAAATCAGGGTATGACAACTAAAGTGACTGCTTTATTCTCCTCGTGAAATGAGTTTATTGAAGGTGTTACATAGTACAAATTCAGTTGGTATTAAGAGGTGATGGCAGAAGGAAAAAAGGGGCGAGAAGAACCCGACAAGGGCTTATATAGTGGTGCTCGTCGGCGTCCTCTCGTGGTAGGTGGAGGAACTACGCAGCTCGCAGTGTCGCAGGCGCACGTAACCTCTGTGATCGGTTTGCGTGGCGCGTTCGTAGCTCCTCCCGTTGGTGTGTAGATAGCGCTGTCCTCAACATCCTCCGGGGTTTTGAGAGCATCAGGAAAGCTCTCAAAGATTGCCATGTTGCTGTAGTGGTGTGATCATCGCTGATATGTCCCCACACCAAGTACACAGCGGGTGAGCGAGGCAAGTGTTGCGACTGATGCCAAAGAACCGCAAAGAAAGGAGACGGAACGTGCGCGTCGTGCGACAGAGCGAGCTAAGAATAAGGCTGCGTCCATACCACAGAAAACCAGCGAGTGTTTATTGGAAACTCCTGAGATTGCTTCGGAAAAAGACTTCTCATCTGAAGAATGGCAAGTAGTCAATAACAAAAAAAAGGCAAAGAAAATTGTTGTTAATGCCATAAAAAAAGGAGGAAATACACAAATTGCTGCAATTCAAGCAATTCAGAGAAAGAGGTTTTTACATGTGTGGTCACTACATCCAGACACAGCTGAGAAGGCAATATGTGAGCACGTGGCGGGAATCTGTGGCACTGACGATATTAAAGTCGAGAAAATAATTCCGAAAAGTAAAAGAGACTATGCGTCATTTATGATTGGAGTCCCAGAATCACTTTTTGAGAAGGTGAACAATGTAGATAGCTGGCCACTTAACGCCCAATTCAACCAATGGGTGTGGTTTCGGAACTCCCGTAAACCAACACAAGGCAACCAAACCCAGGAATAAATGCATTCGAGTATATTACCAGAATGTTCGAGGTTTGCGAACAAAAACTAAGACTTTCTTCACAAATCTATTGGCATCCTCTTACGACCTTTTTGCCATCACAGAGTCGGGCCTTAATGATTCAATTCATGATGGCGAACTTATTCCGCCGGATTATAAAATACTCCGGTGTGATCGAGCAGATGGGCGCAAACAAGGAGGAGTGTTTTTAGCAACATCGCCACGGTTTGATTTAAAGTGCGTTCCGGTCGCAAATGTGGACTCAGCCTTATTTGAAATTGTATGTGCTACCGTGCACTTGGGAAATAATTGTTTGTTTTTATGTTGTGTAGTTTATATTCCACCGAAATGTGACAGTAATGAATATATGCGATTGTTTAATATTATTGAAACTGTATGTGTAAATTATGTGAATGTAGTAGTGTTGGGAGATTTTAATATGCCATCTACAACAGTGGAAGTGCAAACTTACTTGGAGTATGTAAACGCTTTCTGTGGATTTCATCAGGTAAACAATGTTTGTAATATAAATAATCGTACTTTGGACTTAGTATTGACTACGTTTTTGGCGAGTGATGTCGAGGTAGAACTGTCGGGTGAACCGTTGGTGGATATTGACGTTCAGCATCCTCCACTGATAGCTACAGCAAAGTTTGGTGGTCGATTCAATGACCCATTAACGGTACACAAACCGAGTTCGGATTGCGAGGAGGAATCCGTATTATATAGGGAACCAAAATGGAATTTTACCAAATGTGACTTTTCCAGACTATATCGTATTTTGCAATCAATAGACTGGGAGGTATTGTATGACTTTTTAGATCCTGATAAGGCATTGACGATTTTTTATAGCGTAGTTAATGAAGCCATTAGTGAATGCACACCGACGAAAAAAAAAAGTGGGAGTAAATGCAAATACATGTATCCAACCTGGTACACATCTGATTTAATATGCGACATCAAAACAAAGTGGAGGTATCATAAATTATTTAAAATTACTGGTTCCAATAGCGACTATGAATGCTTTTCGTTCTATCGTACCCAAGTTAAACATAAATTAGCGTCAACTTATGAGAAATACCAGTGTAGGTTACAGTCAAATATTAAAAACGATCCTAAATCTTTTTGGAATTTTGTTAGAAGCAAGCGGGCTAGACGCAATAAAACTCGAGTCACAAAAGATGGAAGAGAGTTGTGTGACGAAGAGTGTGCGGAATGTTTGGCTTCCTACTTTCATTCGGTGTATAACGAGGTGCGCCCGGCGCTGGACCCCGCGGAGGCGGAGCGTGCGGCGGGCGCGAGTGCGGGTGCGGCGCGCGTTCACGTGGGCCAGCTCGACCTACGCGAGCTGCGCGCAGCGCTCCGCCGCCTCAAGCCCAAATATTCGGCGGGACCGGATGGGATACCACCTTATATAGTTAAAGACTGTAGCGCGGTGTTTGAAAAGCCATTACTGCACATTTTAAATTTGTTTTTAAAGTTAGGTCGATATCCCAACCAATGGAAAATCACTAGAGTGATCCCAGTCCCGAAGGGGGGTTCGGGAACTGATGTTAGTGGGTACCGACCGGTGGCAGTGCTGTCGGCGTTTGCTAAGGTGTTTGAGTCAGTGTTGCACAAGTACATTTCAGATCAGGTAACTTCTCGCCTGACCGACGCTCAACACGGTTTCCGGACTGGTCGAAGTACGGGAAGTAACCTAATGTCTTTCATGACATACCTGGCGCCGGTGGTTGACGCTGGAGGGCAGGTGGACACTGCGTACTTCGACTTTCGGAAGGCGTTCGACACCGTCGACAACGATGTGCTGTTGGCTAAATTTGCGGCATTTGGTTTCACACCGCACCTTCTGCAATTCTTCGCGAACTACCTTGGCGATCGCCGGCAGTACGTCGAATATGGTGGATACGTCTCCAAGCCTTATTTCACGTTTTCGGGGGTGAGTCAGGGTAGTAATATCGGTCCATTAGGCTTCATTCTAATGGTCAATGATCTGCCGGAAGTTGTAAAGGAGGCGAAGTGTTTGCTATTCGCAGACGACCTCAAGTTGTTCTTGTCGGTAGCAGATACTTCGGACTGTGAATGGCTTCAACAGGATATTGATAGGGTAGTACAGTGGAGTCTAGATAATAAGTTAGTTTTTAACGTTTCCAAATGCGGCATAATGAGCTACACTCGCGCGCAGGAACCTCTGCTGCATCAGTATGAGATGGAAACCGCGGTTATGTCACGAGTCACGCATGTGCGGGACCTGGGCGTGGAGATGGTTCCGGAATTATTGTTTCGTGAGCACATCTTAAACATATGCCGGAAGTCCTTCCGAAATCTTGGATTTATACTTAGGCAGTGCAAAGACTTTCAGAATACGGCAGTGGTTAGAATCATGTACAATGCGCTGGTACGGAGCCGTCTTGAAACGAGTGCGATCGTTTGGAACCCACATGAGGCCAAATACAGTATCATGGTGGAAAGAATTCAAAATAAATTCACTCGTTGTTTGTTTTATAAGCAGTACGGCGTCTATCCCTTCTTCCCGCTCATGTACCCGAGTCTGTTTGTAATAGGGATGGTAGTACCCTACCGTCCCTATTACAAACAGACCTATTATAAATAAAAAATAAAAAAATATATCAGTCAGGACTTTGAATTTTATATTGGGGGATGATTTTGGAAAAACTGTGATACACGTTTCTCATTATTTTAACTAAAGAGTGTGTACACTAATTTTTAAGTCAATCGACCCCGAAAGTAAAAAGTTTCACAGAAAACTCAACACCCCATTTAACCCTCTTAGGGGTGGAACTTCGAAAAACCCTTTCTTAGTAAATACCTTCTTTTCACAAAGAATACACCCTTCAAATTTCTTGTATTTAAGACCAGCGGTTTAGGCTGCACATTGATATCTCTTTGAGTCAATGAGGACTTTGAATTTCATATTGGGGGATGATTTTGGAAAAACTGTGATATAAGTTTTTTATAATTTTAACTGAATAGATGTACACAAATTATCAAGTCAATCGAACCTGAGAATATAAAGTTTCATAGAAAATTCAACACCCCATTTCACCCTCTTAGGGGTGGAATTTCGAAAAATCCTTTCTTAGTGGATACTTACTCTTCACAAAGAATACGTCCTCCAAATTTCATTGCTCTAGGACCAGCAGTTTGGGCTGTGCGTTGATATCTCAGTCAGTCAGTCAGGACTTTGAATTTTATATACATTTAAATAGATAGATAGATATATTATTTCCATCAGGGTTGGGGAGGTCAGGGAGATCTACTTGACAACGTGAGTTCATTTCACTATGAAGACAATAAAATTAATTAACACTTGCGTATTTGTCATTTTCAAGATTATTATTATTATTTATTTATTTAAACATAGTTTTAATACAGGTTCATGTTTGTTTGTACCATTAAACCAGAGATGGTTTGTATTGGTACTCACATTCACTAAGACAACACTGCTTAATCACTATTTAACAAATACAGGGTTATTTGTAAAACACCAGTAACCTCTTAAGAGGTCATTGTACTCATCATTATGAACAACTTTTACTATGGGACCAAACCTGAAATCGCAAAAAAAAATCAGCTGTCCCCTACATTTATGATCGATTAACTCGTCAAAATGTAGGGAACAGCTGATTTTTTTTTCGCGATTTCAGGTTTGGTCCCATAGTAAAAGTTGTTCATAATGATGAGTACAATGACCTCTTAAGAGGTTACTGGTGTTTTACAAATAATAATAATAGTTTCGTTTATTTATAAAAAGGGGCACATTTACAATGAAATATCTTAACAAATAAAATAGAGCACAGTTGATTATTGCCTGAACTAGGTTGAACCTGTGTTTCAGGCCACAAGGTGCATAAATATCTACTTAAAATTAATAAATTAACATTCAATGAAAAGTAAAGTACTAAAATTAAAACTTATGTAAGTTTAAATTTTAGTACTTTAGTTTAAATTTTACTCAAATAAAAATAAAAAATAAAAAAAACAGCGTGTCAGCAGTTTACTTGCAGACAACAAGTAAGTCTTCTGTCTGTGCATAAGATAAGAGTTGTAGAAAAGTAATTATAGACTTTTTACAGCTAAAATAATTTAACTTAAATATACTTAGTTTTCTATTCAATCTATTGTACAGAAATGGGCCTAAAAATGAAAAGAATCTTTCCACAAAGACATGTGTTGAGGTTGCATTAGAAATGCATACTATATCATTCCGTCTCTTGTTAGTATTGTCAGCATGGTACGTGAGCATGGTGTGCTGTTTTAAAACTAAGTGCATAATGAATAGCTGGCGCACAGTCAGCACGTTGCAGGATTTATACAGCTGATCTGTGGGAAAGTAAAAGGGATGGAAGTTTGCTACCTTTAAAATGGCTCTTTGAGCTCTTTCAAGGGGAAGCAGGGTAGTTTTTGATGCGCCACCCCATGAAATGATACAGTAATGAATTATGGATTGACATACGGCGAAATAAACTTGTGTGATCAATTTTGAATCTGCAAAAGTTCGTATTTTTTTAAATACGTATATTAATTTGCGCACTCTTTTAACCAGACTTTCAATATGATACTTAAAAGAGAGTGTGTCGTCACCGAGGTATTTAATGTTACAGGTTTTGAGGATAGGAAGACAGTTGCACATGTTGACTGACAGGTTATCACATTGATGGGCATATAAATGGAAGTTAGCAGTGTTAAGTTGAGGCTTGCGCATGGAGAAGTGAATGTATTTTGTCTTGTCAGCATTTAGTGTTAGTAAATTGATTTGAAGCCAATTAGTCACAGTATTAAAACCAAGTTGAGCGTTTTCAAATAGTTCGCTGCTGTTTTTAGCAGAAAATATTAGCGCCGTGTCGTCAGCATATGAAATGATTTTGCCGTGCTTGATATTTAGATTACACAAGTCGTTAATATAAACCAAGAATAGGGTAGGGCCCAAAATACTCCCTTGGGGAACACCAAATCCAGTATTTTTCTGCTCATCGCTAGTAAAGTTGTCAATCCTAACACATTGGTATCGGTTGTCTAAGTAGTCAGTAAGTAAAGTCAACGGCGTTCCCCTTATTCCTATTGCCTCTAATTTTCTTAGAAGCACAGAAACAGAGACAGTATCAAAGGCTTTCGCTAAATCAAGGAAGACTCCCAGGACCTGGTTCCCTTTGCCAAGCTCTTCTGTGACATAATCGGTCAGGCTATGCACCGCATCGGCTGTGGATAATTTGGCTCTGAAGCCAAATTGCGCAGGTGACAAGATGTTGTTTTTTTCTAGGTAGTTAACTAGTCTGTTGTTTATAATTTTCTCAAGTATTTTTGAGATTGAGGGGAGTAATGATATGGGCCTATAGTTATTCACCAAGTCCCGGTCTCCAGATTTATATATAGGGATTACAACAGCCTTTTTTAGACAGTTAGGGAAAATTCCTTTGGAAAGACAGATTTGAATATATGCGTTAAGGGAGGTGCCAATATATGCTTAAAGAGTTTAAGAATCTTGTTGCTTATATTATCCCATCCAACTGCACAGTCATCTTTAAGGCCCGAAATGATTCTGGATATTTCGTTTTCGTCAATATCCAGCAAAGCAAATGATTTCAGGTTACAACTGTTGTTAAATTTTTTAAAAGATGGTTGGGCGCAATGTTTCGGTGTCTGTTTGGCCAGAGTTTTTCCAACATTAACAAAAAAGTTATTTACTTTGTTAGCGGATAAGAGAGGTGAAGGATTAGTAAGCAGTAACCTCGAATTTGATTCACGTTGTTTAGTCATGTAGGTGACGTTTTTAATATGCTTCCAAATCTGCTTGCTATTGTTGCCTGCCTTATTTAATTCATTTTTATCGTAATTATTTTTAAGCTTCTTTAGGAGATTGTTGCAGAAATTCCTGTATCTTTTATAGGTGTTTAGAATTATTAAATTATCAGGGTATTTCTTAGTTCTCTGGTGTAGTTTATCTCTGTGCCTTATACATCGGATTAGTCCAGGAGTAATCCAAGGTTTAATATTGCGAAGACGATTATTTACAGTCACAGCTGTCGTATTGCGCAATATTGCTTGTTGGACATGTTTTATTAAGTACGATAAAGCCGAATTAGCGTCAGCAGTATTGTAAACCAGACTATAATCAATGTTGCATAAATCATATTCGAGTTTGTTTACGTTTAATTTAGTCTTTGTCTGGGGGCAATTTTGCTTAGGCAGCGTTAAATTTACGGCTAGTAAGACAGAATGGTGATCGGTTATTGTTGAGCTAGTAACAAGCGTAATAAATGAATAAGTGGTTTTGATCATCACATGGTCGAGGCATGAACCGCTCTGATGAGTAGGCAATGTGTGAGCAGGCAGAAAACTATGGTATGAGCAGATGTTCAGGTAATCTTGAGTCCCTGCGTCGTAGTTTTCAGAGCCAATATTAATTTTAATATCTCCTGTTAGTATTACATTCTTAAATGGGCTAAGTGCTTGAAAGATCTGGTTTAGGGAACTGTGGAAAGAGGTTAAGTTTCTTGTGGAAGGGGATCTATACAAAGCAATTATCGCTGTGGTTGTACCAATTTTGATGATAAGGCAGTTACTAATACAATCTTGTAGATCAGGTTCTTCGACTTTGACCTTTAATGATTCCTTAGCAAAGACAACGACACCATCGTTTTGATTGTTATTAATTTTAGTGTACAATAAGTTATATCCTGGTATTGCCGGGAGATTTTCATGGCGCTTTGATAGCCAGCATTCTGTTAGAACCATAATATCGCAATTAAAGTTAAGTCTATGTAGAAAAATGTTAAAGCTATCGATGTTCTTATAAATACTTCGTATGTTTTGGGTTAGTATGGTTAGTGACTTTTGATACTGGGAAAGATATTGATTGCAGTCTTCAACCTCACATGACTTTGACTCAGTTAAAAATGAGTTATCTATGTCGGTAATTAAGTTATCCTAGACGTAATTTATTGTTGTTATTTTTAAATAGAATGGATATCCATTCTATTTAAAAATAACAACAATAAATTACGTCTAGGATTTAAACAAATAAGTGGCGCTCTTAGGCGCCTTCATAGTCAATCGAGTTAATGTACCTGTATTCGGCAGCTAGTTTAGCCGGACAAACTGTGTCTCCCGTCTTGTGGTTGGCTTGTTTATTAAAGCGCATGCATGTAGCACATTTTGGATCTTCAGCTTTTTTAGCGCAGTCTTGAATCGAGTATCCTTCTTCACCGCAATGGCTACAAGCCGGGACAGCGTTCTTGCATGTCTTAGATGCATGACCATACTGCTGGCACTTGTAACATCTCGTTACTAGTGTGAAGTCTCGTACCGGGCAGGACGTCCAATTTATAAATAATCTGTCCTGTGTGATGAGGGCCTTACGAATGACGGCTGAAACTTCTAGAATGTAATTACAGCTCTCAGCATCTTTCCTACCAGATTTGTGGCTAAGTTTAATTGAGGTCAGAAATGTATCTAGGGTCATAGGCAGTTTATCCGTTATGTTTTGGTCGTAAATGCATTTATAAACTTCATTTTCAGCCATTGATGTGGGAACTCCTATTACAATAATGCGAGGTTTGCGCTTCCGAGGTTCGTCGACGGTAAGGCCTGACGAAGCGATTTGGACTGTTTTTTTGAGCTTGTCTAGGTCATCCTTGGTCTCAGTGCTGATGATAAGTCCTCCTTTTCCTATTTTACGCACGCCTCGTACTTTCAGCTTCATTTCACCAGGGCATATGATTTTTTGTACCATGTTCTTTGTTTCATCACTGGTCTTTGTGTTGTCGCATGGAAAAATTGCCACGGAGCTAAGATTATTAGGGCGAATAAAACTGCTGGACCCCTTCTTCACCATATCGGCAAAAAAAATCGATGTAGAAGTTGCAGGTTGCTGCTTCGCACAGGACTCCTGAATCGTACGGTTCATCTCAGTAAGACAGTCCGCTAGGTCTCGGGCTTCGGTCATAGTTTTCAAGGCGGTGTGTGTTTGTAGGGCTCTTGATTTCATCGACTGGTATTGAACAGCCAATTGCGAAACACCATGTCCAACTTTTCGGCAAAGATTGGTAATTCTTTGCTTCTGGTCAGAATTAAGTTTCCCCTCAGAAGCAATAACACAGACCTCATTCAGGTACTGCTCAATGGTCCCCAACCAATTTTGAATCTCCGGAGTAGAGATTGGTTCAACGGCTTCTTCTTGGTACTGCTTTGGTTGTTGAGGTGGTCTCGGTGTTGGTGTCGACGGAGGGCTGCGTGGCGTCATCCCACTCCGATTAAAGGGGCTGCTGTCCATTTTTCCGTTGATAATAACTATTTACACTTCAGTTAGTCCATTATTTTGTGTAAAAACCACTTACTACGCTGATTTGTATATCACGCTAATACACTTAAACTGGGTCAGAAATTATTGCAGGCGTTAATTTATTTATTTTTATACTGCATTGATGTGCACGTCTGTATGCGATGAGTGCAATCAACGCAATCGCAAATAGCAAAGACCAAATAACCCTGCATAGTTAAAAATGAAGGTACTTACATGATAAATATTTCGCACGTAACTATTTTAGCCGTAAACATCTATCAGTAGAAAGCCGGTTCTAGACAACGTATCATAAACAGGTTGCTCCGTTTTATTTTTTTATTTTTGTATTAGTGTTTTACAAAGTATTTTCTTAGACTAAGTTGTTTATGCAGTTGTAATAGTAGTTTTTGTATTTTTGCTTAAAATTTTTCGCGTTTATTTCGTATTTTATGGATTTTGGTATTTCATTGATTATTGTGGGAATTAGAAATTTTACTGTTCGCCTACCATAGTAATTTCTAGCCTGAGGTACTATTAGTTTATTTTTGGTGATACTTCTTGTTAATATTTTATGTGATATTGGTATTTGAATGCTTTATTTAGTTATTATCTTTTTTCCTTGCCACGATCTCGTCCATTATTTCATAAAATCTATACATATTTTACAATAATTTTCATTCATAAGTTACAGTTAAAACACAAACAAAAATCGAATCAACCTCACTTTCGATTCATAAATAACTTTTAGACATCGAAAACACAAACAAAAGTCTTATTAACGTGCGCGTTCCAATGTGTCAAACGATTGACTAAAGGCGACCGGAGATGGTAGAGAGAGATGGAACGGGTAGCGCGGGGCTGCAGACTGTCACGAGTACGAGACCATACGCCGAACACGTTCGGTCATGTTTATTTCAACATTTACCTTTGTCTTTAAAGCAAATCCTAAGATTTACCAATTGAATGGTGGTAAAAGATCGAAACCAACAGTTCGGACCATTAAGAGTTGGTAAATCTTAGGTTTTACCATAGTTCGGGCTTTTACAGTAACATATATACACACGACATACTACAATGTAGGTATTTATAAAACAGGTAGAGTTGAGGATTGTTTTTTTTTAAACTAGTTTTTTGTGCAACTGCGAGCTTAATTCGCTCAGAACAACTTGATCGCTGACATGGACATGACGGTCAGAAAATACATATTAATATTTGTTTATTTAACGCTAAGTTTTTTGTGTTGTGTGCTATGCGAACTTAATCTCAACGAAGGTGAGTTTGTTTTGTATGTCTGAACCTTGACCCCCTATAACTTTACCATATAGCAGGACTTTAAGTGTATGAGTTGAGACCGGGCCATCGTGTTGTTTGTTGACCGATTTTACGTCTTCAGCGCTGGTTCGAAGGTTTCATCATCATCATCATCATCAGCCTACAGCAGTCCACTGCTGGACATAGGTCTCCTCAATCGCACGTCACTTAACTCGATTGTCAGCAACTCTCATCCAGTTGCTACCAGCCACCCTATTAAGATCATCACTCCAACGAGTATGAGAGCGTCTCATCTTACGCTTGCTGATTCGCGGTCTCCACTCAAGAACACTCACTTCTACGGCTAATACGGCCGGCCCAGTGCCACTGCAGGCTTACCTATTCAGTGAGCTTTGTCAAAAACTCTCGTTCTCGGTCGGATCACCTCGTTCCGGATGCGATCCCTCAGAGAGACTCCAAGCATAGCCCATTCCATAGCTCGCAGAGCGACCTTGAATTTATAGACTAGCCGTACCGTGAGTGTCCTCGTTTCGGCCCCGTAAGGCATAACATGTAGGACGCATAGGTTTAAGACCTTAGTTTTTAGCTTCGTTGTCACTAGTACCATTAACAGTTCTATGATGGAACTACTGATTGTTTTTTTTTATCACTAGTTCCATTTTAAAAGAATCTGGAAATAATGGAACTAATGTTGAATTTGTTATCACTAGTTCCATTTTTAAAAGAATATGAAAATAATGGAACTAATGTTGAATTTGCAGATAAATCACTAGTTCCACATTATTATTTTAGGCACTTGTGAAATTTTTAAGGGTGGTAAAAACACTGGAGTTAAAAACACTTAGTTTTTTATAATAATTATATTCAATAAAATCAACAAATATTTTTTTGTCTACCTTTACTTTTTTTTAATAGGTAGGTAGTGATCGAATAGAATCAGTAAACATTTATTTTTTGCGAATGAATTAGTTTACATGTTTACATGGCGATACTTGATGAGACAGCCAGTGACGTCTATCGGTCGTTTATTGTAATATCGATATTTTTTTTCCATATCGGGAGGTAGTTAGAAAAACGTAAGTATAATTATGTCGTCGTTGTAGTGCGAGAAATCAATGCAATGTGTTCGCAAGCAAATTTATTCGGCTCCTCTTAAAAATACAAAAAATGAGTGCAATTCAAATAATTGAAAGGGGAAGGGGAAAAGTGTTGTTTTCATCAGGATGGCAGTATTATAAACATGTGATGTATAAAAATGGAACTAGCTTGTGGCGTTGCAAGCAATTTAAAAAACAAATTAAATGTGCAGGATCCGTAAAAATAGACACGGTAAGCTAAAATTAACGGTACATCATACAATCGAAATATTTAAGTCGAGTGACTATTCCATAGAACAATTATTTAATGCTCGGGTTTGCACAGTTACATTATTAAGAAATATATAATTAAAACAGCATAATGTCTTATCGGCCTAGGGCCGCTACTAGCTGTTACTAGATAAAGCGGTGTACCTACATAGTATATTATTGAGTAATGGTATAAGCTGAGTGTTGATATATCAAAAAAAAAAAAAAAAAATACATATTTTCGTTTTTTTTTTTTTGCATATTTTTGTATATATATATATGGTATATTTGATTTTTTCTAACTACCTCCCGATATGGAAAAAAAATATCGATATTACAATAAACGACCGATAGACGTCACTGGCTGTCTCATCAAGTATCGCCATGTAAACATGTAAACTAATTCATTCGCAAAAAATAAATGTTTACTGATTCTATTCGATCACTACCTACCTATTAAAAAAAAGTAAAGGTAGACAAAAAAATATTTGTTGATTTTATTGAATATAATTATTATAAAAAACTAAGTGTTTTTAACTCCAGTGTTTTTACCACCCTTAAAAATTTCACAAGTGCCTAAAATAATAATGTGGAACTAGTGATTTATCTGCAAATTCAACATTAGTTCCATTATTTTCATATTCTTTTAAAAATGGAACTAGTGATAACAAATTCAACATTAGTTCCATTATTTCCAGATTCTTTTAAAATGGAACTAGTGATAAAAAAAACAATCAGTAGTTCCATCATAGAACTGTTAATGGTACTAGTGACAACGAAGCAGTTTTTAGGCTCTGTGGAATAGTTAGAAGGTTTACAAATGGATATTAGTGCTACAACGGCTTTCAGTAGGATTCCAATAACTTTTGTCGATTCAATACAATTTTGAAGTCTGCCCGTCCGTCTGTCACAGGGCTGTAGCTTTTGAACCGTAAAAGACACTTAAAATTTTCACAGAGTGTGTATTACACTGTCCGCTATAACAGCAAATAATTAAATAAAGTAAATGTCTGTTGTATTTCATGCTTCGCTTTGTTCCAGATGAACCCTGTATAACTGAAGGTTTGAACGGCACATGTGTCGGGTTACTCCGGTGCCATTCAGCATCCTTGACCTACATCTACGTAAGTTCTATTAGCCTATTCAGTTTATTTTATCCGTATGGATCGAGGAGCCATTATAGTTACAGTAGCATACTATCACGTCTATTTTTGGGAAGGGTTAGGCGGCAGATGTACCCTAAACCCTTTTTAAAAGTTAGACTTGACTAAATTTCATCGGGCAAGTCATTCGCAATATGTTTATGTTTGTATTAAGATTTCTGTTAAATGTTTTTCATTCGGTGAGCGGAACAACAACAACACTACAGAACAGGGGTCAAGGGGGGGGGGGAGGGGCATCTAAAGTTTACTCATATAACTTGTATTCTTAAAAGAACGATAATAATGTTGAAATTTTCCACGAAACTAGAAAGTCTGGTTCAGAATCTACAAATAAATTATCTCGTGAAGTAATGCGTTTTCATGGTTTGTAGCCACTGGTGGAGTGGATGGTGTTGACGCCCGGTGACGACGTGTTGTTTACTGCTGATATTTGGTGGTGAAGTTGTTCTAGCATTTTGTCGGGCATTATTGCTAGTAATAGTAATAGAATATTTATTTGCGTAAACCATGGTATACAAAGGTGTTCACAACAAATTTAAATGACACAAACATGTTTAGGTAGGATTAGACCAAGCATGCGAAATTTTAAAGACAGGGAAATATATAAGGAGGCATCAACAACTAACTCATTTAGTTCGGTTTGTACAAATGGTGGTACGTGCTTCGTCCATATAACACGCAGCGTGTTGTCAGCGATGTTGTTACCGGCTAAATTTTGCATGCGACGTAGCAGTTGCGAAGGCATCAAATCTCCTAGTTCCACGTTGAACAGTAGCCGGTCCAGTTTAGTGTGGTCACTCTCGTCGTAGGTTTGGATGAGCCTCATCTTCATGGTCAGTGGTGAGGCCATTGAGAAACACGGCGAAGCCCTTGCTGTATCGCTTGATATCTCAAAGGCCTTTGACAGGGTCTGGCACGCTAGTCTGTTGGCTAAGCTTCCTGCATTTGGCATCTCTGCTGACTTTTGCAACTGGATTTCCGACTTCCTGAGTGGCCGTTCGATCAGAGTGGTCATAGATGGCTGCTCTTCGGATCATAAGGCCATTGATGCCGGTGTTCCTCAGGGGTCTGTTCTTTCCGCAACTTTATTTCTGCTACACATCAACGACCTGCTACAGCTTGGTGCAATCGGGTACGCTGATGACAGCACAGTCGCGGAAAGATACCTGTCCAGTGCAAGAGCCAGCAGAGAGGAAACTGCTACTCATAGAGAGGCCATGGTGGAGCGAATGAATCTGACCCTAAATCTCGTTTCCAAGTGGGGCGACGACAATCTGGTCAGATTCAATGCTCTGAAAACACAGGCATGTCTTTTTACGGCTAAAAAGAGCCAGTTCCAGTTGTCTCCAGCTTTCCGAGGTACAGTTGTACCAGTCACCGACCGCCTACAGCTTTTGGGCATGGAGTTGACATCGGTTCTCAACTTCGGCTCAACCATCGAGTCGAAAGCTCAGACCGCAGCTAAGAAGCTGGGCATCCTGAATAAGGTGAGGCGATACTTCACATCTGGACAGCTTTTAAGTTTATATAAAGCACAGGTCCGTTCCTGTATGGAGTATTGCAGTCACTTGTGGGATGGTTCAGCAAAATACCAGCTCGCTGCACTTGATTCGGTGGAACGCAGAGCTAAAAGACTCATAGGCGACGAGACTTTGATAGCTTCGCTTCACAGCCTAGCTCATAGGCGTAATGTCGCCTGCTTGTCGGTCTTCTACAGACTGTACTTCGGAGAGTGTGCACAGGAGCTCCACGATTTGATTCCACCATCACCCTTTTACCACCGGACTAGCAGACGTACTGCGGCGTACCATCCACACTTGGTTGATATCCCGACTAGTCGTACTCGGCGCTTCTCCTCCACGTTTATCATGCGCACAGCCAAGGTGTGGAACTCTCTGCCGGCTTCTGTGTTCCCTCCCACATATAACCCGTCTGCCTTCAAAGCAAGAGTGAACAGGCATCTTCTGGGCACGCTCGTTTCATCATAGACCTCATCCATCGCTTTCCACCAGGCGTGATCGAGGTCAAGAGCAGGCCCATTTTGTAATAAAAAAAAAAAAAAAAAAAAAAAAAAAATGGTGGCGCATCTGTTGTTTTCTGTTGCATTTCTGGTATCGAACACGATGTCTTGAATTTCGTCTAGATCTTGTAGGTCGAGTTGGCGGATGAGCAGCTCTGATAGTTCCTTGCAGGAACCAAAGCTTGATTCTGTTTCTCCATAGAGGCGGTGTGCGTTGATTGTACTAGACGACGACGACTTTTTACAGCGATGATGTTTCGCTTCCATCGTTCAGTTTCGAAGTACTCGGGTTCATTTTTGGTTCTTGGAGTTTCATCAGTCGGGGTGACCACTGTTGCATACGCACGGTATGAGAATGAGACTCGTGGTGAGGTTGAGTATGGTATGAATGTATTTTCAAAAGTCGGTTCCTTAATACAAAATCTAAATATTAAAAAAAAAATACATAGTGGGTACATATAATGAAAACTTTGTTTGAACATAACAATGTCAATATACCCTAAATGATGTATTATAACTGTGAGGATGAGATTCCACTACAAGGGCATTTAAAGTTCACTTACAATATAATTCAAGTATTTACGATTTGTAATCGTTTGGTTTAGCTATAAAATCCGTGCGATGTAGAGCACTCTTGGCGCGAACCGTGAACACACATTCTCTCTCAAACTTACACGTACACAAAACACAGCTTTAAATTCAATACAAAAATTCGTCATCAAATCGTGAATCAAATCAGATGTTATTATAGTTTGACATACATTTTTGTTTTTGTAAGAATGTATTTTTTATTTGTTGAGTTTGATTGTAAGGCAAGCCGGGCTTTTCGGCTTGTATGATAGATCCGCCACGGCTGAGGCGAACAGCTTAAA
The DNA here is from genome assembly GCA_950022335.1 of Eurois occulta. Lineage (NCBI taxonomy): Eukaryota > Metazoa > Arthropoda > Insecta > Lepidoptera > Noctuidae > Eurois > Eurois occulta. Next base: position 12,692,650 of record OX465502.1, read on the forward strand.
TTTTGAAGCTCTCTACTCTCGCTCTTGGTACTCTTGTCATGGCCGGGCGTCATAACATCCCGGTTTACCTTGATAATCTTTCTGAACTCATTGATTTTAATAAAATAAATAGAGCGCCAGCTTGCTTCGCTGGCTCATTGCGTTCTCTTCATCTTGAAACTTGAAAATGTAACTATCTCAGGGGAATGTCGTAGGCAGGGGTGGTGGGTGAATGTTCAACCCCCCCGAATATATACTAGATATTAGAGCTCGCTGCGGCCCCAAGAAATAAACCTGTAAACGTCCATGATCGTTTTGTATAGGTAAATCCAGAGATTTTGTTTTTCAAAAAAAATTCTAATAGTGTCTGTTTTTATTCGGGGTAACCCGTCCCAATAGAATACCTGGCTATGTGATCAGTATTGCTCACGTTCCACCTACTACTTTAAAATCACGTTACTGTCACGTTACTGAGAAGGAAACAGCGCCTTTTGTTAGTCTTTTGATTTTAAAGCTTTTTTCGCAGGCCAATGCGGGTTTTGATGTGAAGATATACGAACTGCCAGATCTACCCGACATCTGTTCCTATAAGAACAATGAGCCCGTAGTCTGCTGTACTGACTGTTACATCGCCCTGGAAGGAAAGGAAGCGTTAGTATAAAGTTTAACAAAATAAAAAATCATGTGATGACCGAAAGGTTAAGGACTCGCTTCTCCCGCACGAGGTTGTAGGTTCAAACCCGGGCAAGCACTAATGTGAAATTTTCAATTCATATGTACTTTTCTAAGTTTATCTTCGACATCACTGACATCGGTGAAGGACAACATCGTGAGGAAACCGGGACTTATATGTACATATAATTTATGTGAGTCTGAAGAACAAGTGTGGTTATCAATGCAATGGTCGTGCCTTCTCTGTATAAGAAGAGGCCTTTGCCCAACAGTGGGACTGTAATAGGCTGGTATTATTATCCCGTTGATACATCATCGGGAATCCTCATGAAGTTGAGTTCGGTAGTTGTGACATTCTCCCGACAAAATTTCGGTCACGGCGGCTAGTCTCAACGGAAACTATAGCCATGTACGCAGGACATACTACAAGGTGTAAACAGACCCTTCACGATACCGTCAACCAAGCATTCTGTACATCAGACTAAGTAACTTTATGCAAAAATTATTACTGAAACGACTTTTTTTGTGGTGAAAAATCACGTTTTACGTAGGACTCAATGTAGCGCACTCAAAACGTTGTGCTGATGGATGGATTGAATACTACGGGAGTCGTATCGTGGAGGTGTTTAAAGTAAAAATCTTACATTAAAAAATGTATTTAAAACTAAAAAGTTGGAACTTTGGAGGTATGGTCTAGAACAAAAAAAAATATCGGAAAGACGAGGAGAACAAATAGCTTTCGGTGTCATTAAGGGTCTTTTTACACCCTTTAGTTCAAAAGCATGATTGTGCGTGCTCTCTTTTCCCTTTCTTGGGACGGCAATCCGACCAGGGAGAGATAGCCGCAGGGCCTACGACTTTACTTACTATTCGAGGCTCAGGAGAATCACACATCCGATCTCGGACTTACTCCTGGCTGTTACAGATATTTTTTTAGCGGAAAAACCCAATAGCAGTTTGCCAGATCTGGATATCGAACTCAGGACCCACAGTAGTAACGCATCACCAACACATAACTTTACATTTTTATCGCTGTTTTGTTTTACCATCATGAAGTTATATTAATGAGTCGTCGATTACAGTTGTAACTCCTTTTATGTAAATACTCATGTTTGGCAGGTTGTAAATTATTCAACTTTTATAAACCACTTCTCACATCCTTCGTCGGTTAAGTGATAGCAGACGGTTGAGACGAGAAGACTTTGAATATTTCTGCTAGGAAGTTCATTTCCTGTTTCCTGTATTTCAGGTTACGTGACACCGCTATAGGACCTTTGGGGCTTATGCACGAAAAGGGTAAATCCATTGCTTCGGATAGTAAGTACCGTTTAGCTAATAAGGAAGTTAGTGGTTGAGCTCGTGGGAGCAATAGAATCAGTATCTCAGTCAAAATACCACCTAGATATAGGTAAGCCTTCGACAAACGCCTTACGACAGCGACTGTGGAAACCACAAATGAAAGAAGATGGACGGCGAAGCTCAACCAAAGAAATCGCAAGTTGCGTCGCAAGTGCATCGCCTAAGGCTGTGAACAGGGCCTGAAAGTCGCTGGAACCCGCTTCTTCTTCTTTTTCGTGTATATTTGTTTGGCAGAAACCTTTGCCATCTCCACGGCTTTCTTGGTGGTACCACAGAAGTCGCTGGATTCAAGACCTGTCATTGTAGCGATAAATAACAGAAAATATTTTGGTAATCTCGGCAATTAAAGCCTCATCGTATTTCCTGATTACAGAATGTTTCGAATACTTCGGACGTCTACCGTACAAGTGCCGTGGTTCGGCGAATATTGATTTCGAGAAGATTTGGAAAGAAGACAAGAAATGTTATGAAATCAGTTTTGGGGTACTCTTGGCCGTAGGGGGACGAAACGCACAAAGATGGGAGTTTCCTCATGTGGTATGTCATATCAAGAAAGAAGTATATATTATAATATTATTTAAAAAAATCCAATAACTAGAATTTCACCTCGGGTCACACCCGTGAGATTTAATAAATACCATGTGAACTTTCCTGGGAAAATTAAAGATATAAATACTATAGTAACTCTGTCTGAATGGATTTCGGTACTTGGAACACAACATTATCGTCTTCCATTCATCAGCAAACAAGTCCAATCCAGGGTTGGTCTCCACGAGCGCGTTGAGCATCGTAAGCACACGCGGTATAGGGGAGGTGGGTCGAGCTACAGTGCGACAAAATGGGACATCAAACAATTTATGCTTTCTAGAGCGATTATAATAATTTGGAAAAAAAATTGACACAGGTCCGCATGTAAATCTGAGGCGTCCGTCGGTATAGCCATGTATAATTTTTAACGCTATTGTTATTTAGTCAACAGCACGTCTAACTTTTAGGGAATTAAAATTCAAACATCCTAAAATAAACTTAGTAGGATACATATATGGGTAATATCCAAACACATGTTTGTATAAGTATCTAAGAAAAGCTTTTCGCACTTTTTCCAACATGAGTATAAAGTAGGTTTCGAACTTGCACCGAACTAAAGCGTTGAACATGAGCCTGATAACTGCCTGGTTTTTAAAACCTTGACAGTTACGTAAAACAAAACCTAAGCGTCTGAAAGATTCTTTAGCCAAGCTTATAATGTGTGTATGAAAGGTCAGTTTGCTATCAAACAGTACACCAAGGTCTTTTACTGGTCGGCACTCTAGCTATAGACTCGTTGTTCAACCTGTAGTCGTACTGTATAGGTCTCCGCATGCGGCCAAAGCTCATAATTTGGCATATAAAGGTGTAAAATTCCATTTTGTTTGTGGCGGCCCATTCAGTCATCGATATCATGCTGGAGAGCTATACAGTCAGACACGGAGTTAACAGTTGCATAAATTTAAAGTAGACATTTCGCGTGTTTTATTATTTGTGGCAGATCGTTTACCATAATCAAGAAGAGCAAGGGACCTAAAATGGAAACCTGCCTAACGCCTGATCGTGTACGATATGCATGTGAGTTGTATGAGCTAAGGCGAACAAATTGCTGGCGATCCCGGACATAGTCAGAAATTAGAAGAAGATGACTGGGTGTAAATCCAATGGCACTTAACTTGCCTAGCAAGATGTCATTATGAATTCTATCGAAAGCCTTACGGAAATTGAAATACAGTACATCCACTTGCTGTCCGCGGTCCATTTCAGAAGAAATAAAATCAACTAATGTTAGCAAATTGGTGATAACTGACTTTTTGTTGCGAAAACCATGTTGTTCGTCGACTTGTCTTTGAATTTCCTTGTATAAAATGTGTTCGAATACTTTAGCAGGGGCCGACAAAATAGCAATGGGCCTGTTTTTGCCCCTGTTTTTGGTATAGGCGTAACCCTAGAGAGCTTCCATTGAGTGGGATATTTTCCGGTGATTTGTGACAAGCAACAAATACAAATCATATATTTGCATAACACAGGTTCAGAGGACGTTACAAAGGTTCATAAGGTGCGCTGCATATAACCATGCGAGTTGTGCGGTGTGTGTCGGTGCGCAAATATATTAGGAACATTAGGAAATTATAATTATTCATATTCAGTAGTTTTTAAATTACAGTTAAATGTAGGTAATTCAGGTTTGGCTATGGAAGCTTTAGATAGTTAAGAATATTAGCTGGAATGTTATCTGATCCAACAGAACTACTGAGTTTTAATTTACTGATACCACGTTCTACATCGTTAGTAGAAAATTTAATTAAACTGACGGAGTTACTATTGCTGTAGGTATCAAGAGCACATATTTGGGAGACATTCAAATCAGGTATTTCAGTTAAGAAACCACTGGCAAAGAAATCAGCTAAAGCGTTAGTGGCGTCGATACCCGACAGTGACTGACCCTTATAGTTGAGAGTCATCACCTAGTCATTAGTGAATACTTGATTAAATTCGGTCACATCATTTTTGAAATGGGCAGTTCAAAATCGATGATCTATACTTAATATTTTATGAAGGTACAATTTGTTCGTAAGTTTGTATGTAAGGGATAATCTTCGGAACTACTGATTCGATTCCGATAATTCTTTCATTAACGGAAAGCTACATTATCCCCAAGAATCAAAAGGCTACATTAAAAAGGTACACCGCGGATTAAATACCTGTACTAACTCCACACGGGAATTTAACCCGTATGGTAAGGCAGTTAAGCGCTATATTGGCGCTGCGAAGCGAAACAGGAAGAATGAAGGGCGTAAGCTTAGAAATGAATAATATTATTTAAATGCAAAGATGAAATTATTATATATTACACGTGGAGCAAGGCCGGTGCGTTCGCACTCGATGACAAACAAGACATCAGCTGATTCGTATGCGTGGTACAGGATCATAAGCGGCAGCGGTTTTCTTGTTCTTTGGTGGTGGTCCAGATATGTTCCGCCACACATACATTCCAATGGTATGTCAGAGTCATCTACACTGTTGTAAGGCGGGATCTTGAGGAGATATTGAAACACCGGGAGCCGAGTCTATACTGACTTTATTATAATGATTAAACGATTAATAAGATTACATCTAAGTACATATATGATATAAGGCTGGTTACAATCCAATAAGGTTGCTTACACATCATCAATACATCTCCGTCTTATGGTGAAAAAAAAGTAAATTTATACTACTATAAAAATTTTCCTTTTTTTTCCAATTACATGTTTAAAGTTATATTATAATGATAGTAAAATATTTGAATAAGCTCATGACACACACACTACATGTATCTATAAATATTGAATAATTCACCTTAACTTATACAAAATACAAGTTTTTGTTTACACAAAATATATTTCAATATCATTTATATAATAGCACTCACCTGGTGTAAACAATTTTGTGCGAGTTTTGTGAACTATATCAATTTTTCCACTTTTATTTATTTGAACATTTGGTGACATATCTTTTACTACTTTAAAAGGTCCTGTATATATGCTATCCATTTTATTACCAGTTTCATTTTTTATTAGAATTAAATCATTCGGTTTATAAATTACTAGCTGCTACCCGCTACTTCGTTCGCGTGGCTATTTAGCCTCGTTGGTCGAGTGGTCGCAAGTGCGACTACTAAGCATGAGGTCCTGGGATCGATTGACGGGTCGGGCAATATTAAAAAAAATGTTTATTTAAATTACATAAAGTTATAACGCACATGATTTGGAGATCACCTTTTAAGCAAGAAGATGGTTGTGTTAGGTGACTCCGCTCTTCCACTTAACATTAAACAATGTATGCAATTGAAAAAATACTTTAATAGTGTTATTGGGGTATTCCATCAGAAATTTGTCAGTAGCAGCCACGGAATCTGGATTTGTGCCCGGTTGGTGGAATAGAATTTAATAGGCTCGCCCACTGTCACATGGGACTTCAACATAACGGACGGCGAAATGTGGGTGTACGATAAGGTACACCTCTGCCTAACCCGTAGGGGATTTCTGGGAGAACTGACTGGCTGATCAAAATGTGATAATGTGGGTGATGACTTCAAAATGCGTCCTTTTGGGTACTGTAATTCTGGCCGCAGAGATCCGCAACAAAATTAAATGAGGCGAAGATATGGCTTAAAACAGTTTATTTTGGCGCTATACAACCTTCTTTTCGAAGTAAACCATCAAACGCCTTGTTGGGCACTATTTATTCTAATACCGTTCTGTGTACAACATTAAATGACTTATTATTTTCCGCAAGCACGTGAAATTTTTGGGCACTGAACAAACAACATATAATTGACCGTGTGAGAAGCATGGAGTGCAAAATTGAATGCCTGTCACTTTTATGGTTTGGTCCTGGAATTGTTGATCGTCATTGTAATAGCCAATTTTAAGGGAAATTGTAACCTCTTAAATTGAAATGGTAAGTTATTTGGAATAATGGGTATCCGGGGACTTAAAACGCTCTCTCCTTTAGCAGCCCAGCTCTGTGATACGTAGCCTGGTGCCGTTGCACAGTCCGGTTGCATCAAGGTTTCGTATCACCAGAACTGTAACGCCAAATTTAAGCTCCAGCTGATGAGACGGCACGCCCATTAACTCCAGGGAGTTGAGAAATTCAACGGAGTAGGCAGTACTATCATCATCAGCCATCACAATGATATGGATGTGTATACTTTTGTTTTTTTTTTGTTTTTTTTTTATTGACCCACTCGTTCTTTGGCGCTAGTAAAGCAGTTGGATGGGAAAATTCTTCGGAAAATAGAATTTTCCCATCTCCGTCGGATTCCAGACGACCCTCTCTCATTTGCAGCAGCTTATTCGCAAAGACACCTGCTTCGTGATCGTCGTACAGTTGGACGCGCATGTTGCACGTAATATGGAGCTTTTCAATTCAGGAGGTTTTCACAGTGGCGACGTCATGAGACATGCGTTTCATCCGCCGGTGTGCCCCTTTTTTATTACAAAATGGCCCCTCTTATTAACTGGCAGTATCTGTCTAAAGTCGGCTTTTCAAATGACCCCTCCTCCCGCGCTCGGTGGAATGGAAGGGAGTGTCATCCATGTTCCTTCTTAGAGCTTTGTGTTCCAGAGCCACAGTATCTCTTTCGAACAGTCCCGCAGCTCCGGCAGGCATCGGCCCTTGCGCGCGTAGAACACGAACGCGCTTTCGACACGGTCCGTCGTCATAAGACGGTCGGACGGCGAGCTAGCTAATTACTCACCGTCCACAGGGTCTAAAGTCACTGCGAACAAAATGATGACGCCACCCATCAGCACCTGGTTGCCGCGGATGTCCTGCAAGCTGCGGTTCAACGCCTCTAATGCATGCTTGTGCGACATTGTTCACTCGTCCCAAACTACTTCCCCCGTTTTTGGTGATATTGCATGTTGGGACGTATCTTCACATGCAAGATTCAGCGACCATTTGAAAATGGAATGTGCGGTCCGACCACCCATAAGCAAAGTTGCAGCAATGCCTGAGGAAGCCACAACCACAGCTATATGACGACACGGTTGGCGCAGTGGCTGAGCGAATGGCTGCTGCGCTGCTTGTATCGGGTTTCATGCCCGCACCAAACCAATTTTTGTGTGGCCTACAGGTAGTTCTTCCGGGTTTGGCTGTATGTTTGTGAGTTTTAAATGTTTGTAAACACACCCACGATACAAGAGAAATTTCTAGTGTGAAACAACTTTAAAAAAAAACCTTGTACATTGCGGTCCTTGCCGAGTTGGGTCAGTTGATGATTCAGAACAAATGCTATGCGACGGCACAGGTGGCGCACTGGCTGAGCAATTGACTGCGGCGCTGCGTGTCGCGAATTTGATTCCCGCACGGAACATATTTACAACGTCGTGGATATTGTCAAATTTTAATAAAATATTGTTTTCATTTTTAAACTTTTTAGAGATTTTTTTTTGTACAGTGTAAATTGGTCAATTTTCATTCATTAATTTATGATTACCTGTCTTTTGAATGGTAAAAAAAAATGAAAAGTATAAGTACATTAATCTGTTTTGTAATGATTTGAAAAACTTAAAGCATAAAAATAAAACAAAATACCTAAGACTTACAAAAAGAGAAAACTGGTTGGGGATCGAACTCGCGAACCATGTTTATTATTTTTGAAAATCTTAGCATTCAAAAAAATCACAAAAAGTGAATACTGGCTGCGATTCGAACTTGCGAACCGTGGTTTACAGGGCGGTCGCTGAAACGATAGGCCACTTATACCTGTGACAAATCGTTTGAATTAGCCGTTCTATTCTAATGCATGCTATGACATTTGTCAGTTTTCAAACCGTAGACAGAGTATTTTCAAACCGTACCCAAGAATTGTCACACAGTTGCCAAGAATATGGTTGTAATGCTCTGTACCTCATCCCCCTAAGTTAATAGCGTGATAATATATAGCCTATGTGTTATTCCAGACTATAATCTATCTCTGTTCCAAATTTCATCTAGATCCGTTCAGCCGTTCTGGCGTGATTGAGTAACAAACATCCATCGTAACTTTCGCATTTATAATATTAGTAAGATAGAATTTGTACTTTTGTCGTAAGTTTTTTTTCTATGTATTTTACTTTTGATCAAATTTTCCCTAGCTTCTTTTTGTGATAACTGCAATCTAAATTTTAATTCCAAAGGATAACTTTCGTGATTATAAAGTGGTTCAACAATATTGAATGATTGTTTTTTTAAGTTATTGGGAAGCGAGCATATTTTACCAAAGACCAACTCAAATGGTGTGAATTTAGTTTCTGAATGTACTAATGTGTTGAAGGAAAAACACCAATATGGTAGCCATTGACTCCATGCTTCTGAGTGATTATCTGTTTGAATACGTAAGAAGGAGCCTAAATTTTTATGAGAATTTTCCAACGCACCAATACTTTGGTGGTAAGCTGTGGAATTTAAATGAGTAATTTTTAAAAGTTTACAAACCTCTTGAAATACTGTTGACATAAACTCGGATCCTCTGTCTGTTGCTATTTCCTTCGGTAACCCGTAGCGAAGAATAAAACTATTAACTAAAGCCTGAGCCACCTCTTCAGACTTTTTTGAAATTAAAGGATGTGCCACAACATACTTAGTCAACTCACATTGTATGGTTAATATATAAGAAAAATTATAACAATCCCTATCTAATGGTCCTACTAAATCTAAAAATATTTTGTCAAATGCCGTTGTAGCCGTAGAGGTAATAATCATCGACTCCTTTACAAGTCTAGCATATTTTTCCTTTTGGCATTTTGAACATTTTTTCACAAATTCTCGAACATCTCGTTCTAACCCTGGCCAGTAGTAATACTTCTTAATGTTATTAACCATCCTTCTCATGCCCGCGTGGCCACTGGTAGGCAAGAGATGGAAGTCATTAAGAATAACTTTTCTATCGTCTTTATCGTCTATTCTTCGAACATCATTTATTATATAAATTCGCGGTACGTACCTGTTGTTTGACGATTTAATCTCATTTAATAATTCTTCAATAAATTCATTATTTTCTCTATTCTTCATAATACATATTTCGTCGACGTCTATTAATTTGCTAAATCTACCTAACTCCCTCACAAATGCGGCTCGCGTCAATTGTGATTGGTAGTCGGGATTAATAAAAATTGTTAACTTGCTTTCTACATAACAAAACGCGTTTCTCTCTTCAGTAATTGTGTTTTTCTTTCTCAAAATATCTAACTCCTTTTTCTCGATAAATCTAAGTTCTATCGCCTCTCTTGGTTTAGTATGACTTCCCACGACACCTGGTTGATCAGGCCAAGTGCTGTCTGACGTCGTACTACACGGAGGGCTTTGCAATTTTCTCGCCTGTGCCCTAGTTGTTACATTTATATATGATTCACCCATATGCTTTAAATCTTCACTAGTAAAAGAAATCCGGGACAAAGCATCTGCAGCTGCGTTGTCTAAACCCTTTACATACTCTACAATGTAGTCGTACTCCTCTAATATTATTCTAAATTTCATAAGCCTACTCGATGGATCCCGCATATTAAAAAGATAAATTAATGGACGATGATCTGTCATAATTTTGAATCTTCTACCATACAGATATGGACGAAAATACTTTACTGCCCATACTATTGCCAATAATTCCTTCTCGATTGTTGGGTAGCGCCGTTCTGCACTATTTAAACCTCTACTCGCATATGCTACAGGTTTTTTATTTCCATTACTTAAAATAGCGCCAATTGAATAACCTGATGCGTCTGTTTGTACTATGAATTGATTAGTTTCTGTGAAATCTGGATATTGCAGAACTGGAGGAGAGACTAAACACTGTTTTAAATCTTCAAATGTTTTCTGACATTCTTGGTCCCAAATAAAAGTCGCATTTTTCCTACATAATTTGTGTAAAGGATAAGCTTTTTCCGCGAAGTTCGGTATAAACTTCCTATAATAATTTACGAAAGCTGTAAAACGCTTGACTTGAAGATTGATTTTAGGCAAGGGTAATTTTCGACAGTTTCTATTTTTTCTGGATCGGGCACAACACCCTCACGAGACACTACATGTTCTAAATATAGCATTTCCTTTTTGAAAAACTCACATTTTTCGGGATTAAGTTTTAAATTGACTTTCCTTAACCTTTCAAAAACATCTTGTAAATTCTTAATTTTTTCTCCTAAATTACGACCAAATATTATCAAATCGTCTTGGTAAATGAGACACTTATCATATGAAAGACCTGCCATAGCCATTGTCATCATCCGGGAAAAGCAAGAGGGACTGGTCTTGAGCCCCATTGGCATTCTTGTCATCTGGTACTGACCAGAACAAAAGGCTGTATACTTTCGACTATCTTTATCTAGTTCTACGTTATGAAAACCCTGATATAAATCTAAATGACTGCAATATATGCATCCTGACAATGAATCCAGTATTTCTGTTATGTTAGGTAGAGGGAATTTATAATTTTCTATACAATTATTTAACTTCCTATAATCAATGACTAATCTCCATTTTTTCTCTCCGCTGGTATCCATTTTTTTCGGAACTAATAACACAGGACTACTCCATTCACTTCTACATTCCTCTATAATTCCTTCTTGCAACATTTTTCCTATCTGTCTATCTATTTCCTTTTTCTGAGCGTGAGGTAATCTATATGGTTTTGAAAATATAGGAGTCGTATTAGGTTGCAAAGTTATCGAATGTTTATAAATATCGGTCGTTGTCAAACTGTCTCCCGGTAAATAAAATATATCACTGTATTTTGCACATAAATTCTCTACAGATGTTTGTTCCTCTCCATTTAAATGATTTAATTGTAACAATGAAAATAGTTTTTTAACTCGATACGCATTTGATTCGCTTTGAGAAAAGGAACATAATTTATAGTCACTAAGACTATGTGTAGTCGGTTTAATTTCTTTAAGTGTCACATAATCTTCCGTAGTATTTATTATCATGATAGGTATCCTACCACACACTGGCTTTACTAATGAACTCGCTAAGTAAATACCGTCACTGATATCTGACGCGCAAACTAAGCATTCATCCTCAATATCAGTCGAAATATAATGAACGGACTCACATCTAGGTGGAATCTCTAAATTATTGCTAATTGTAATAATAGGTAGGTTAATTTGACTATAATAAGTAGACAAAGTAATTATATTATTATTAAAATCCAATACCGCTTTATACTTAGTCATAAAGTCCTGTCCGATGATGCCATTCGCCCTAATTGGTAAGAAGTCAAATACATAGAACTTATGTCTCAATTGATGCCCATTTACGTTGAAATTTAAATAACAATATCCAATTGTTGTTACTTTGCCTCCGATACCATTTATAGAAATGTTTTCTTTGCAATATGCAATGCGCTCTTCTAGAACATGTTTATACTTTAACGCTGAAATCGATGCACTCGTATCAAGTAACCATTGGAATGCATGATTGTTTATTGGTAGACTAATTGAACAATTACTATTGCATGATAGTATTTTATTCACGAAAAAACTTTTTGTTTTTATCATTAGAAGTATTAGCCGATTCTATGTTTGCTTCCGGTTCTGTTATCACGTTAACGTTGTTGCGCATCCTTTGATTTCTATTATAGTAAGACTTACCCCTGTATGTCTGGCGGTTTCGGGCTGGGGCCTGCTCGTCCTGGTGGTCGCGATGCCCATTCCATCCACTGCGACTACCGTTGTTGTAGTGGTAGCCTCCACGATAGGGTCTTCGATGCGAACACCTGTGGTTGACGTGACCTCGATGGCCTCGATTACCTCGGTTTTGCCTAAAACTCCTTGTAATTCGACCGTTATTATTATACATACCGAGTACTTCTGCCGAACTTGGAGACGTGGCTATGCCTTCATCTTGTGCCGCCTGTATCGCGTCCTTGAGAGAGCTGTAATTTCGAGCTGCTATTATAGTGCTTAGCCTGCGGTTTCGCAGCCCATCGGCGAATTTTTTAATCGCGTATTGCTCGTTTAAAGGTTTTAATATGTTATAGTTCTCGGATTGCCCGTTGGCCTGCGAAATGGTCAACTGCACGAAAAGTTCGGAAATTTCTTTACCATAGTCCTGTATAGATAACTCATTTTGTCTCATAGAGGTCAATTTAGTTTGCAATGCCGTAGCTGATTTTTGTGATAATAACACCTTTTTCATATCAATCACTAAGTCATCCACACTTGAGTATTTTAGACATAATCGTAATTTAGCAGCCTGGGACAATCTGCTCTTAAGTACAAAATTTATTAATTGCTTCTTACAGTCTGGTGTTGAAAGAGTAGAACTGTAATACTCAATATTATCTATTAATTGTCTGGTATTAGCCTCCTCGTCAGACATGAGTGGCAATAAATTTAACGCAACTTTAAGGTCAAAAGTAGACATTGTTTCAGTTTTACTTGTCTTGCACAATTCTATAACTTCTGCATATAAACTCTGAAATCTCTCAATATACTTATAAACTAATTCTGACTCACTACCTGACACTTTCCTTTTATGTATATCACAAGTAGTTTTGACTACATAATCAGAATATCTCATAAAAATATCATTTGCCTCAGAGCGTTTCTTAGTCAATACCTTGTCTGTTCTACGACCTGGACCTATTTTAATTAGATACACTCTTATATCTTTAATGTCATTACACAATTGTTCTAAATTAGTTCCCATAACTTACCATAATAAAAGCTAAAATCTTCTTTTGCATACATGATTTTACGTCTAATTGATTTAAATCATAATTATGTTAATGCTAGATTAGATATCTTTAAGTTCCAAAAATAGTTTCATCATCACACCGTTCTTCTTTCTCTTTCTTCTACGATATATAATGTCATATTAAATGAAATGTCTATCGCACTTGACCGCACTTGTATTTTATAATATAGCACTGCACAAACACAACATTTCCGTCGTTACACTACTCCGTCGTCCACGCCTACGGTCGATTTTTGAAGTCTGCGAAGAAACGAACGTCGCATAGTATGCTGGTGAATCTGCTGGTCAATCCACTGAAGGTGACATCTCCTATAAATTCTGTAGATGATGTAGACTGACGCCAGTGATACCAAAGCGAGGATCATCAGCAAGATTATATTCGTGACTCCAATATGCGTCCTTATTTCTTCTATTGAAGCCTGGTTATTGCCCGCAGCGGCATTCTGGGCAAGGATCACCTCCTCCTTAGAGTTATTGGTGCCCATCTTCTCTGGTGATAACTGATTGTTATTGGTGATGGTGGTGGTTTTTATTTCGCGCCACACAAATTATTACATAGTAACATTTTTTTTTTACTAAGTCCCACGAGCACATATTTATGGTCATGGTATTTTTAAACAAATCAAGCCACTGCCATTGCGCTTTGGCAGGGTCGCCATGTAAGGCGGGATCTTGAGGAGATATTGAAACACCGGGAGCCGAGTCTATACTGACTTTATTATAATGATTAAACGATTAATAAGATTACATCTAAGTACATATATGATATAAGGCTGGTTACAATCCAATAAGGTTGCTTACACACTACACTGTGTTATTTTTTCAGGCATTAATCGGTTACGGAGATGACGTGGAGTCTGCGCAGTGGCTGTGTGGAGGCTCTGTGATCAGCGAGAGATTCATACTCACTGCAGCTCACTGCACATCCACTCGTGCGCTGTAAGTTCACCTCATTTCTTAAGAATCTACTTAATGAAGCACACTATTGGCTAGTATATTTCTGTGGTCATCAGCAAGAAAAAAAAAAGAAATATGTATAACCTGGTTAATAGTTTTTGATCCAGGTTATACAGTAAGCAGGACCTAGGTTAAACAAACAAAAAGCGGTGTTGAATTTCTGTTCTATTTTATATTGTAAGTGCATGACACATAAAATAATATAACATTCGAGTAAAACCAGAAATAAATGTAGGTATTAATTATTTCCTATTAAATATTTCAGTGGTCATATAAAATTTGCTGCTCTTGGGCTTTTGAAACGAACCGACCCAAAGAAATACTGGAAGGTATATAACATCAAGAGAATCATAATTCATCCAGACTACAAGGCTCCTTCTAAATACCATGATATTGCACTTTTGGAGACCGAAACTGAGTAAGTAAACACACATTTTATTTAGAACATCATAGGAATAAACACTGCGTTAGGCTTTCATGGTTTAAAACTAAACTTATCTGTCACTTACGGGATATCTTCCGTGATTGTTCGTGATGACAACACAACAAAACAAACACCAGTTTGTTTTGTTGTGTTGTTTGTGATTTATTTTCCATCCACCCGCATTCCCCAGTCAACCCGCGATCATGGCGCTTGCAACAGCGTCGAAATATTGGGAGTTCAAAATCATGAACAATCACGGAAGATATCCCGTAGGCCGTAAGTGACAGTATAAGTTTATCATAGGGAAAAGACTAGCATCCTTATTTTGATATTTCTACAGCATTTGATACAGTTATAAATGACAAAATGTTTAGCAGTTATTCCGAATGGGCCATTGATTTGTAGTCCAATCACAGTTGTTATGCCTGTGACTGGACTTGTCTTGTTTCGACTGTTCAAAAGTGCTTGTAATGGGTCTATGTTTTAATTATTCCAGGATCAATTTTGGAAAAGACCTTCTACCCGCGTGTCTGGATGTAGGCACCAGTTCGCATGAGGTGGCTGAGGCATCCGGTTGGGGCCGGTTAGGTGATAAACAAGCTTTGGCAGACACATTACAAGTTGTAAGTTACTATGAATGAAGTAACTTCTATTTCTTAGTGTTTTTATATTGCTGAAGGGATTGCCACAATATTTCCTTACAAATACCACTCCTGAAAGCCATGATCCACAGTAGTGACCAGAAAAGTGTCGAGATAATGAAGCTCGACGAGTCCCAGATTCAACGGTCTTCCACGGAATTCCTGTTGTTACAGAGAGATAAATATATATTTCTTTAATTACGTTGTCATTCTGTGGTGCATCTCATTGGCCGAGCGCGTACAAAAGGAGGCATGTGGGGAAAAATGGACACTCGATTCGAGAATGGATTCTCGTGTTGATGTAAGTAGGTATAGTAGATTTATAGGTCAAATATTATTAACTAGCTGTGCCCGGCATGCGTTGCAATGCATGTTTTCCTACCTACTACTTTCACTACCCTACCTATCTACCCTACCTACCTACTGTTAGCTATTTAAACTCTAAATACTATAAGTTTATGTATTTTTAAGATATTTACAGTATTTTTTTAAATTACACAAATGTATTAGGTAAAATTAGTAAGTTATTTGACTTGTTTAAAATGCTAAAATGGCGCTAACGGATATTGCGATGTCGCTTGACTATTTGTCTGGTAGAGGGGGATTTTAGAAGTTCGAGGCAGTGCCATTTTAGCAAGGCAGTAGTGGTTGAACTGTGGAAGTGTAATGAGCTCTGTAATACTGTGTAAGTACAGTGAATTGTAATAATATAATTATAAATGTAATGTTGTAGTTCATTATTTTGTGCTTATTTTTGATGGTCTGATACCCAGTAAATAAATCATGCTTATCTGTTCTAATGCAAGGTTTTTATTCCTCTTTTGCTCTGGCTAGTCTTACATTTCAAAAGTGAGATAGATAACTTATGCCCTAACTACTGTAAATTATTAAAAAAAAAAACATTAAATTTATTCTTTCGTGTTTTTTTTTATTGTTAATTTTTGAAAAAAATAGTCCCAATCGTTTCGAGTTCGATGATCGAGTTCATGGTATTCGCCTCCAGAACGACCTAAAAATAATGGTGCATATAGATATATTTTCGATCACTGATGTATCTATGTTAGGGATTTTGGTTTCCGCACTTAGTCCTTAAAGTGGACCATTGTGCGTGAGCCGTTAGTCCAACCAGCCCACCTCCCTCCAGAAGCAGATCAGACTTCCCGGTCTTCTTAGGGCGTCCGCAAGAGATCTTGGCGGTCCAAGAGTCTCCTCACGTATATGGGTGACGCCAGTACACTCAAGGAGTACGTGCGCTATCGTCAGTGATACCTAGGGTGTGAAAGTGTTTGTTCAGTGAGCAGTGTCCAGTGATGGTCCCCGCCACCAGTCGCAGGCTATCTCTATCCAGGCGCAGAAGGCGCTTGGTCAGTTTTTTATCCAGGAATGGAATAGCCTCCTTGGATTGCCCGCACCCTGGTGTCGAGGTCCACCACTTCTCCGCTTGTGTTCGAGTGTGGTCCTTTAGCCAACTTCTTAGCTGCTTGAAGGGTATGGGGACAATGGGGTCGGGTCCGAAGGCTTTTGTGCTGGATCCTCTTCTGGCGAGTTCATCAGCTTCATCGTTTCCGAGTGATCCACTGTGTCCTTTGATCCATTGTAATGTCACCGTGTTGCGGTTTAGTACCGTAACTCGTTCTAGGGCATTATGGCATTCTAGTATTAGTCTCGACGTGATCTGGTTTCTCTTTAAGGATTGGAGAACTGAGGCACTGTCAAAAAGTTCAGATTAAATTTAGACCTATAACTACTAGCAAATTAAATAGGTATAATATTTCCCTGCAGAACAAGTTAAGTGTTATGAGCCATCATATGGACGATATTAATATAAATCAATTGTATGATCATTTCTTTTCAATAGTTCACACTCAATTCAACAAAACTTTTGAAAAGAAGACAAAAAG
The DNA here is from genome assembly GCA_950022335.1 of Eurois occulta. Lineage (NCBI taxonomy): Eukaryota > Metazoa > Arthropoda > Insecta > Lepidoptera > Noctuidae > Eurois > Eurois occulta. The sequence continues at coordinate 12,709,836 of OX465502.1, forward strand.
TATTTGCCCTAAATTTATATTTAGTGATTGGGCAACTAAAGGTATCAGAAAAAGTAGGGACAGACTATTTGAGCTTTATGACCTTAAATCTTATATAAACACTGAAACTTTTAACAAGTATGTTGCTAAGTATTCAAGCATTTTTAGAAATACATGCAAGGTTGCCAAAGCCCTGCACATTAGCAACAAGATCAAAACAGCAGAAAATAAAATAAAGACAGTTTGGAAAGTCATAAATAACGAGACTAGCAGGAAGAAAATACGTAACACTAGCTACACATTAGATACAGCATGTGGTCCTAAAAGCTCTAATCAGGAAGTAGCTCAAGAATTTGTGAATTTCTTTACCGATATACCGTTAAAAACTACGGAGGCTCTCAATTCCTCTCCTGAAGTCTCAATTGGTTTATTAAAGGCGAATGTGTCTGGCTGCCCGGCTGAATTTAAATTTAAACACATAAACCCTATGATAGTTAGCTTTCCGGCAAATAAAAGTCAAACTGACCGAAGATCTTTGGGGAATGTCTATCAAAGTTTGTTCATCCATAGTTGAGACTATAGCACCTTACTTAGCTTTAATTTTTAATTTGTGTGTAGACCAAGGAGTTTTCCCTGATTTAATGAAATACAGTAAAGTCATACCTCTTTTCAAATCCGGGGATAGTAAAGATACTAATAATTATAGACCTGTGTCCGTGTTGCCGGTTTTTAGCAAGGTGTTTGAAAAAGTAATGCTTAATCAAATGCTCAATCATTTTAACACCAACTGAATCTTACACGACCAACAGTATGGTTTCACTAAGGGACGTTGTACAACTGACGCCGGTGTAACCTTACTAAAGCACATATTTTCTGCGTGGGAAGCATCCCAAGACGCAATAGGAATTTTTTGTGACCTCTCCAAAGCATTTGATTGCGTAAATCACGACACATTGCTTTTGAAACTTGAGCATTACGGACTAGGTAAACTTGCACTTAGTTTGGTTAAATCTTATTTGAGTGATAGACATCAACATGTTCAAATAAATGGTGTTAATTCACAGGGTTTAAAAGTAAAAATGGGGGTTCCGCAAGGGTCAATATTGGGTCCTTTCCTCTTTCTAGTATATGTAAATGATCTACCCTATTTATTGAAAAACCAACCTCAAAATATGGTGTTATTTGCTGATGACACTTCCCTAATTTTCAAGATAAATAGACGGGCCCAAAATCTAGATGACGTAAATAATGCCCTACTTCAGGTCCATAATTGGTTCACAGCAAACAATTTAGTATTAAATGAAAAAAAAACGAAATGCATAAGATTTGCTTTACCAAATGTTAAAAGTAACGAGTGTGATGTAGTATTGAATAAAGAGAAACTTGAATTCGTAGATAAAACCGTTTTCCTGGGGCTTACGCTTGATTCAAGGCTACAATGGGGTTCTCATTTGACATCTCTTGCGGGGCGCTTAAGTTCAGCAGCATATGCTGTTAGAAAAATCCGTCAATTTACTTTCATAGTATAATGTCTTATGGCATTCTGTTATGGGGACGGGCTGCAGACATTGAGTCTATATTTATTCTGCAAAAAAGAGCCATCAGAGCCATATATAATCTTCGTAGGCGCGATTCTCTAAGGGAACTGTTTAAGGAAATCAACATCATGACGGTACATTGTCAATACATCTACGAAAACATAATGTACGTTAGAAAAAATCTACATCTTTTTAATAAAAGAGGTGACAGACACAATTACAGTACTAGAACTAGAGATCAATTAGTTCAGCCGGGCTTCAGACTCGCTAAAGTTGACTCATCTTTCATGGGGTACTGTTTGAGATGCTATAATAAAATTCCACAAAGTATTCTTGAACTGAATGAGACACAATTTAAAACATGCATTAAACGCACACTATGTAAGCAAGCATATTACAAGTTGGACGATTATATCTCTGATAAAAATGCTTGGCTCAATGCTAGTCCTGCTCCACATGGACAGGGGCGCATAAATGGATTAATGGATAGCATTAAATAGTATTGTTGGAGCTGCTGAAGATTGTACAACTATCTTTGCATTGTATAAATTCAATTTCTTTTGGCATTATATAACCGCATAGCCCATATTCTTTCTTTCTTTTCTTTTTTTTAATAACGTTGCCCCACACTAGGAATTTCTCCTGTATCGTGGGTGCGTTTACAAACATTTAAATTCACATACACAAACAGCCAGACCCGGAACAACTATCTGTAGGTCATACAAATATTTGTTCCGTGCGGGGATCGAACCCGCAACACGAAGCACAGCAGTCAATCGCTCAGCCACTGCGCCAACCGTGCAGTCATATTATGTGAGTACTATGTACTAGAAAGCTATCATTCGCTGGAAACCTACGTCTTTTTTTTTTTTTGACTTGAATGTGCCCTGGCGGTTAAGTGTATGTCATGCTCACTCAAATGTCTCGCTGATGGTGGCGCGTGTGTCGGATCATTTAGTTCCCTTCAAAATGGTTGAGTTGGATGGTGCTGATACATGCGTCATGTTCGTGAACGGGCGCTGTCAGTTGTGACTGGTCATCTCTTGGTTGCCACGGCTTATTTGAATTAATTACTTTATTTTTGAATTGTTCTTTTCTTTGTTTTTACTATGGACACTTTTAACGTGCACATCTTGCTACATCGCTCTCACATAATGTACCATCTCAACATGAATGATGTAACCAAGGTTTTGTAAAATATTCTGATTTAAAAGAGTGTCCATGGAGTTTCTTGCCCGTTCTTCTCCATAGAGATCTACGTTAGGGAATGGGCAACTACAGTACTTTCACAGTTTTTATGCCTTGTGACTGGGACTGTAGCTACATTTCATTGTTCTTTGTTTCGACAATTCAAAAGTGCCTGTAACTGGCCTACTTGAAATAAATGCTTTGATTTTGATGATTTTGATTTTGATTTATATTATATTCAAACAACCATATTTCATCAAAATAAAAACAATGTAGGTTTTTATACACTGATGCAAAGTACCCCATCTGCCTCTAACGGCACGTGACCTACCTCCCGCCAACCGCAGTCGCCATTAGCTGTTTTCACATTAGGCGAAAGATAAAAAAGTATCATTTTATGCGTAAGTATCAAGAAAAATGTAGGTTCTTTTTTCGATGCCTTCTAATGGCCGTTTTCACATTAGGCGATAACGAAAACGACACGATATCGTGGGACAATAGTTTCATTATCGGACCATGTCGAGACGACATTAATGATATCGTGTCGTTATCGTTATCGCCTAATGTGAAAACGGCCATTAGAAGGCATCGACAAAAGAACCTACCTTTTTCTTGATACTTACGCATAAAATGATCCTTTTTTATCTTTCACAATTGCAGTATAATTTTACATTTCCTACAAACACAGGACGGCATTTTTTTCTGTTATTTGAGAAAGTTATTCATACAAGTTATTTTAACGTCACGTACAGCCGCGGCACTGGTTGGTACGCGACCAAATGGAGGTCCGGTAATTACCTTGCATTCATGTTGGCACTACAGAGCGCGGGCGTTTATACGTTTTAAACAGTGGGCTCACCCTCTATTTTCTATACGTAGGACTTAAACATAATTGGCGAAATGTGGGTGTACCTACTATTAAGTACACTGCTGCCTGACTCTTCGGGGATTACTGGCCTGATGTGGTTTTGTTTTTCAGGTAGATCTAGGAGAATACAATGAAACTGAATGTGCAGCAATGTATCAACCACACCGACATTTGACCAACGGGTACGACCATGAAAAACAGATGTGCTTCGGCAGTCATACACAAAAAATCGACACCTGCGAGGTATAACTTATACATGGATTAATCAAAATAATGTTAGTACATCTATTGAACATGTCTGCTACAGATGTAAAAAATGTTGAAAGTACTTAAAGTTAAATTAATTGCAGCCTATTATAAGTGTCAAAATCTTTAGACGAAAAGTTTTATGCTAAAGTCCCCACAAAACTGTGATATTTTTCTTGTATGTATGTAAAAGCGCCATCTTTTATTCAATTTTGAGCTTACTTCAGTGTGGATATGTGAGATGGGCATATAGCTCAATCTCTTTACACTCTGTACACTTTTACACTGAAGTTGGAGACGAGAACCTCGTGAAAGCTGAGAAAGAGAAACAAATAAAATATCTCGACTTGGCACACGAGGTTGTCGACATGTGGAATGTGAACTCAGCTATGATTGTGCCGATTGTCGTTACGGCCAATGACCTTATGGCCAAGAGCCTCGACGACCATCTATCGAGGCTCTCCATAGGCGGTTGGATCAAATGCCTGATTCAGAAGGCAGTACTCCTCGATACGGCTCGCATTGTGAGGAGGTCTCTGTCTCTGGAGCCCTAACCACCGGTAGCTTGGACCCTGCTCCCGACATCAGCGGACCACTATTTTTTAAATTTTTAAATGTTTTTTTAATGTTTTTTTTTGAGAAATCTTTAAAAATATGCAGAATGTGTAATTAAACCGCCATCTGATCCCAAACTAGGCAGAGCCTTTACTATGGCAACCAGACAACTGATAAACATACTTATATATTTCTAAATACAGACCTACATATTATAGATAAATTTGTTAATTTGTTGGTTGTCCCCTAAAAACACCCCCCCCCCTTTGCCACATCGTAGTATTTCGGCTGGGAAGAAGTAGCGAACTCCCCAGTAACATATCTGTCTGTTGGATTAGATTATAGTTTCAAGTTGACTTTTCTCACTGCAGGGTGATAGCGGTGGACCTCTGCAAACAAATGAGGACAAATGCTTGTATACCATAGTTGGTGTGACGTCATACGGCAAGAACTGCGGCATCCTCGGCTCCGCCGGCATGTACACCAGAGTCTCGTACTACGTGCCCTGGATCGAGGGCATCGTGTGGCCTGAAGAAACTGAAGCGAGGAAGAAAAAGGACGAACGGTGGCTTAATGAATGGTTGAATCCAAAACAATAGATTCTTAACGTACACCGGATTTAAAATCGAATAAACTAGCATTACCTTTAAACTTATTGTCTTTTATTTATTCAAATATCCAACGGTTGTTGCAAATAATACATTTAGGTATGGCCAATTTAATTTCACTTTATCACAATTCAGTTTGCTTTTCGGCAACATAACCGTCGAAAACTTCGGAAAAGGCGCACTACCACAAACAAAACACTAAGTGACAGCCATAGATACATACTTTCTAGTATCTATGGTGCCAGCCCTAAGTGATCGCTCCCCGAAAGTCCAAACCAATGCATCCACGACATACATAAAGCCGGGTATTTGCAACACAAAACACAATTAATGCAATATTTTCCATAAGCACAAAGTGTGCACGCAGTTGCTTTTTGTGTTCGTGAACACATTCAAAATAAATTGTACTTGTGGAAAATGTTGTATTGCAAATATCTGTATCCGGCTGTAGGATGTGTCACACCGCAACCCCCGAACGTCTACTATGGCACAGTAAGCCTATAATGATCTTCTTTATTTGTTTCTCAGTAGAAGTTCGGAAGTTGGTGGTGTGATATCTACGTGCTCCGGAATATTAGATTATGCACCGAGGGGATAAAGCAGTATCTTACGTCATGGGTGCTATCCATCAAAAAAGAGGCTAGGAATTCTAGGAATTCTGTTTCATGAGATCAAGGTCAAAGGCAGAGCTATTCACAAAAACCGGAAAAGTGCGAGTTCGACTCGCGTAGAGAGTGTTCCGTACGTTAATTATCTTTAATTCCGTAAGTTGTTTTAAATCTAAGGCTTTTATAGGTTTTCCTGTAACCTATAGCTTATTTTGTAATAACTTAATTTGTACTTTTTTCAAAATAGACAAACAATAAAATGGGATACACAACAATAAAATGGGAAACGCGATGAGTGGAGAGTCTCCAATAGAATTCGGTGTTCCCCAGGGACCTCTTATTTGCTATTATATAAATAATATTAACGATTTAGGCCCATGATACTTGCCTCTTCTACTTCGGTAACAACATAAACATCATTGTAGCTGACGCTCAAAAAGACAGACATATTGTATAACTGGTTTAGCTCCAACTTACTTACTATAAACGCATCAAAAACATCGTACTTGATCTTCTCGGTTAAAAATAAAAAAAATTCTGCCCACGCAGCTTTACACATTAACAACACTAAAATCGTCAAAAGTAATTGTGAAAAATACCTCGGACTTAGGTTAAACAACAAACTCAATTGGCAAGCACACACTGATTACATAAAATCCAAAATAACATCGCTAATGGGATCAATGCGCGGGTACATAAATAACATCCCAAAGGAAATTCGCTTCAATATTTACAACTCATTAATTCGCTCTCACATAAATTATCTAATCGAAATCTGGGGATGCGCTACACAATCTACAATTAAGCATCTACAAATAGCACAAAATAAAATTATTAAACTCTACTCAACTACGATCATCACACACCCACATCAGAACTATACAAAAACACCAAACTAATGAGCATTCATCAACTACACTTAAGTACACTTCGTTTTTTCCTTTTGAGTACGGAACCCTAAAAACAAGATTTCCGGTAAAAAATAGAACCTTTAGTTTGATTTACGTCAGTAATACGTTATTATTATTACACTATACATAAAGATGGTATAAGTTAACTTAGGTAAGTCATTATATACAACCAGTGTGCTCTGCCGGGCATTTGTAACTTAGTCCAAATGCGCACAAAAATGGCGAGAGATAAATATTTAATATTATTGTGTACTTTTAGTGGTTTGAGTTTCGTGACGTGTGAGCTTAATCTAAATGAAGGTAAGTGAGTTTTCTTAGTTTGGTGGTCGCAAGTGAAATTGCTGGGCATAGGATTCTAGGTTTAATTGCCATTTTCCCTGATCGGGAATACTTTTTCAAACAAAATGGTTTATTCCTTCGTAGACATGGGTAAATTAGTAAATTACGTGTTTAATAAATTATTGTATCATCTTGTAAGACCAGAGTGCACATTTGACCCCAGCTGAGTGCTTTGAGTCCACTTCCTATGTATTTCGTGGGACTTGATTTGATTTTTACCTAATACCTTTTTTTAATAGGCCTACTCTTGACCTCAATCTAGTCCTGAGGACAGAGATAAGGTCGACGATGGAACGAGCTAACCCAAAAGAAGCCTATTAGTAGTAATAGATTGGGGTCATATGAACTTGGGAACACCGACGCAGGCAGAGAATTTGATACAGTTAAGTCTGCTAACCTATTATAGAGTACAGGTGCTATTTTTATTTAAAATAATTCTAAGCCTGATAGAAAAAAAGGTTTTTGCAAAAAAAAAAACGACTTTCAAAAAATAACATAAAACAGTGTAAAAAAACTTCACTTTCTGAAGTTGGTAGAAATACTCAACGAAACAAACACAGACACCCACTTCGGAAAGTGTGTTGTTTTTTCGGAAGTCGGTTTTTTTTTGCAAAAAAGTAATTTTTTTATCTTAGCCTTTTTAGCTGAATTAATTTTAAGTCGTAAATAGAAGTTATTAAGAGACCATCATGCCGTCAACATAGGCCAAGAAAAAAAAACGTACTACAGGAGTAAGTAATAAAATTTATATGGGACTACCGCGCGGGTTGCCTCTACCAAATGAATGACGTAAATCGGCCTAGTGATCAGTGTAAATAAATGAAAAAATAAAACGATGCCGGTGGAATATAACATCATAACCTCCTCCTTTTTAGAAGTCAGTTAAAAAACAACCTTACCCACTGAACAACAATACCCACTAAACAAATCGGATTTCTTTGAGCGTGACTTCATAATACCGACACCTACTACGGGTTCCGTGACAGTTCCTGCGTACCGTCACCATCATCTACCATTTTGGGGTCGACTTCCAGTCATACTAGTACTTACATGAAGAAACCTCCTCCCTAACCCCGACACTTCGGTTACTGCCGAGATTGCCCAATGTGTAAAAGGTTTGCGTTCATACTTCGTTTGCCCCAGTTCTCCTTTTACGTAACCTAATTTTACTAAGATAGTCTGCAAAGTGTTGGGTAGTTATTAGGAGAGTTCAAAAGCCCCGACAAAGTCAAATGTCAGACACATCAAGTTGTAAGCAATGACATTGAAAACAAGTTTGACTGCTATGACCAGTTTTCTATAGCATCCTTAGTATTGATGTTATTTTTAAGGTATTTTCCTCGCTGTTTTTTAAGCGCTTCATTGCGCTCCCAGGTTTAATCAACTCATACTATTACAGTTTACTGCTGGACATGGCCCTTTCTAAAGTTGTGTCCCAACTCTATGTCCGACTTCGGGATCCAATCTCACTCAGCCTCCTTTTCAAAGTCCATCTCGCTGAGGGCGTCCTACGTTATATTTGCCCATTTGAGGGGTCCCTACTCCAGAACTAGTTTGCTCCAACGGCTATTGGTCTTTCGACAACATGGCCAGTCCATGCGCAACTCGCATAATGACCAAGCAATGCTCCATGAACTTAAATTTAGTTCATCACAATATTAGAATTTTAGGTTTACGGTGTATTTTTTTTCTCAGATAACATTTTCCTGTCGCCAAATGACCCTGTTCTCACAGTCAACTATGTTTTATTCCAGGCTCTACTTGTGTCACTCAAGGCGTACGAGGTACCTGTGTGAACATCTTCAAGTGTAATTCGGCTGCACTGTCGTATATTTATGTAAGTATTTTTTATTCAATATAATATAATCTCTAGTTACCCTTAAAACCATTATTTGGCACATTTGAATAATACTTAATTGACAGTCATTTTTTCAGTTGCTCGGAAAGCAAAGTGCCTAAGATATTATTTTAACCTGATCATGCATCTGCCACGAAACTGCGTAGGTACAATCATCTGAATAGCGTTTTCCCATCTATGTTGCGGTCGAATTTAACTCTGAGTTACTGCGTGTCAAAAATACTCAAGAAAATCAATTGAGAGGAAACCAGGCTGTAGTTTTAGTTACTTTTCAGGCTAACGCAGGCTACGATCCAGTAGAGTACAGGATTCCGGACTTGCCAGACATCTGTTCCTATAAGGATAATGAGCCTGTTGTTTGCTGCACGGATTGCGATACAGGAGAAGAAAAGTAAGAAAATTATTTAGATAATCCATATTTAAAATGCACTGAACCCAAATGTTTTTATAAGTAATTTCCGACCGAGTTTTAACCCCGAAATCGAATCATCGGACAAAAAATCGGACTGAAGATCCACACCTTCCGACCCTATCCGATCCGATCCCAATTATAAGATGAAATCGGACAATGTATTATGCAACAGATCTTAATTTTATTATTATTACAAAATCGGAAAAACGAATGTTCCGATCGTCCTTTTTCAAAAATCGGATCCTAAATCGAACGGTGAGAACATTCGTCCGATAAAACGTCACAGTCACACACAACCAGCGTCCCAGTTCAGACGTGTACCTACTCGCGCGCATTGAACTGTCATCAGACGGGGAAAGCGATTCGGTGTTAGACCGCGAATATTTTGTCTTAGTTTTGGAGAGAAACTAAAATTTATAAAAAAAGGAAATTTCATTTCGTCCTTAAATACATCCGAAAATGTTTAGACCTTAAAACCTTAATCATTTTAGAGGCGTAAACCTTTTTCTCTGTCTATAAATTTCTTCAGCCCATACCTATGCTTCTCATTTTACTCCTTTTTCGTATATCCAGAACGGTATTCGATATTGCTAAGGTAAAGGGCCCAGTAACCGTTAAGTTTTGAACTTCACTGACTTTGCAGGTCTGCTATGCTAAAACTAGAAGACTTACAAAAAAAAATAATTACATGATTAGACAGATAATTTAAACTAGTTTTAGTGTAATATTCTTTTTTTTACTAGTCCGTATTTTCTTTAACAATAATACAAAAAAATGAAACAAAGGGCTAATTGTACCAGTACCCGGTAGATTTGTACTAGTAAACGTTAAATTGTCCCTGAATCCGGTAATTTTCACCGCGAATTTGAACTCTATTGCTTTACGTTAAAGTTCACAGAAATGCTATTTTTGCATTTCTGTGAACTGTGTAAAATAAATAAAAACGGCTTTTCCAAAGAAGAGACATTTTTTGTTCTCCTAAGCGCATGCTTGGAGAGAGGCCAGTTCTCGCTTCGTTGGAAGACGGGGAAGCTGGTCCTCATTCGGAAGCCGGGGCACCCTCTCCGTCCGCATACCGGCCCCATGTGTTCTTCGACGAGGTGAGCAAGCTCTTTGACATGGTCATTGCAAACCACCTCGCCGGGCACCTTGCGGGGATGGAACTGGATCTTGCGGACCATCAGTTTGATTTCCGCAAGGGGCGCTCGACGGTGGACGCCATCAAGCGCGTGAGAGCCCTCACGACGGGGGATGCGGTTTCCCGGGGTGGGGTCGTCTTGGCGGTGTCTCTTGACATCGCTAACGCCTTCAACACCATGCCCTGGAGCTGCATGAGGGAGGCACTCCTGACGAAACGCTGGTGCTGGCAAGGGAGGTTGCACGAGGTGGCGGCCGAAATTATGACACGCGGGGTTGCGATAGTCATAGAGAGGATCCGGCAATTGCACAAGTCCGAGGCCATGTGCTTACATGGGCCTCGGAATGCGCCACCGTCATGATCTATGCTGATGGTAGGAGGGGTTCCCATCGGCGTCGAGTCGACGTTGAAGTACCTTGGACTCGTCCTCGACAGCCGGTGAAACTTCGTGGAGCATTTCCGACGTTTGGCTCCCAAAGTGGAACGGGCCGGGTTTGCCTTCAAGCGGCTCTTGCCCAACCTGAGGGGCCCAAACGCCTCCTGCCGGAGGCTCTACGCGGGAGTCGTGCGGTCCATGGCCCTTTACGGGGCCCCGGTGCGGGCGCGATCCTTGAGGAGGCGAGCCGCCCACTACCTGAACGCGCCCCAAAAGGTGGTAGCCGTAAGGCCTTACGATCTCCAGCGAGGCGGCGAGCCTCCTTGCCGGATTGCCGCTATGGGATCTGGAGGTGATAGTCCTCGCGCGCCTGCACGAGTGGCGCGCGGAGGCACTACGTCGCGGGGAAACCCAGCTACCGCGGCAAATTGTCGCTCAGCGGACAGACCTCCGGCGCTATCGCATGGCGACATGGAGAGAGCGACTGTCGCAACCCTGTGCAGGGCACGCCACAATAGTGGCGGTAAGTTCCCTCTTTGATAAGTGGCTAGAGAGGCGCCACGGCGCCCTCACATTTCGCCTGACGCAGGTCTTCACCGGACACGGTTGTTTCGGGAGGTACCGGCACCGAATCGGGCGGGAGGAAACGCCCGGGTGTTATCATTGTGAGGATCGCCCGGAGAACACGGTGGAGCACACCGTGGAGGTCTGCTCCGCTTGGGTGGAGCACCGCCGTGTCCTCGTAGCAGCGATTGGCGGCTCGCGTCCGGCCCTGGTTCAAGCCATGGTTACGGGCGAGAGGGAATGGGAAGCCGTCACCTCCTTCTGCGAAGCAGTCATGCTAACGAAGGAGGTAGCGGAACGTGAGAGGTAGATAACCTCACGTCCCAGCCGCCGCGGGAGACGCCCTGGGCGTCGGGGGCCACGTGGTGGCTCTCGGCCACCGTAGGGGTGGGCCTATGGACGGTGAGTAATGGGCTCGCCGTCCGTCCGTCTTATGACGACAGGCCGTGTCGTCAGCGCGTTCGTGTTCCACGCGCGCCTCAAAGAAATGTCAGCAAACAGGAGGGGCCCGCAAGGACCGATGCCTGCCAGGGCTGCGGGACTGTTCGAAAGAGATACCGCGGCCCTGGAACACAAAGGGCAAAAGAAGGAACATGGATGGGTTTTAGTCAGTAAAAGTCTGACACTTCCTTCCGCTCCGCCCAGAGCGGGAGGAGTCATTTGATGATTACCCATCCCAAAACAACGAAAAAATTTGTCGGGTATCCACAGATCGAGTCATGTAAGTTTGCCGGTCTGAAGTTTGCTTCAAATTACTGCGTGGTTATCAATATCCATACTAAAAAAGCAGCGCGCCACACGATGCGCATCGAAAATCCTGGTTTCAGAACAGCAGAGCAGTAACGCGAAACGTGCAAAAATTTGAAAATCATAAAGAAAACTAAAGAGGCAATCGAATCCAAGTGATTACAACACAAACAAGGAGCATAAAAACTACATTCTATTGATTCGAAAGAAAAGAGGACTTAACACAAGGCAATAAGGACGCTGTCGGGTTTAAATGCAACTGTTATTTGAAGTTCCAATATGAGGCAGAAATGTATTCTACAGTTTTAAAGGAAAATGAGACCTATTTCAAGGCAATAAGTACACAATAACGGGTTTCGATACAACGTGTTGATCGTGTACCAATATCCGGTAAAAAAAATACGATTTTAACGGGTACTAGGTCAAGTAGGGGTTTGTTAGTACCAATAGATGTGAACGGCAAATATATTTATTTCTCAATTAGATTCACCTCGATTTATAAGTTATATCGCAAAATAATATTCTTAAATATCTTAGAAAATCAACACTCTTACTTTATTGTTATCCGTCGCAGTATGGCTAGCTCATGAATGCGACGTGGTAGTTTCGTAGTTCACTGACAGAACTTTGAACTTTCATAATATTCAGTTACAGCAAACTTTTGTTATCGCATGGTTTTGAGGCCATTAAACTTTTTGGACAATGATGCCATTACAAATGTACAAAATATTACCGAGAAGGTATTGCCCTTCACAAACTTTAATTTATTATTGGTAGAAAAATGCAATAATAAAAAAACTGACTTGTTAACGGGTACTGGTACACTAACGGGAATACGTACTTTTACCTTACTCCTATTACAATATTTTGTAGTTTAGACAACGTAGGAGCCATGTGAAACACGTCTGCTAGAGTCACAGCTAGAAGCCGATCTGATTTTAAGGAAGCACATCGGAAAGTGTGGTGAGAATGACTCCACTTTAGGATTTCCGACAAATCGCATAGGATCGGAAGGTGTGGATCGTGCTTACGACCTCGGGAACCGGGCAGGGTATCTGGCTAGACGCGGAGATGGCAGATGGAGCAAAGCTTTGACCGAGTTGTAGCCAAGTTTAGACCAAAGCAACCAGGGCCAACACTATCGCAAACTTTCAATCACTTAATAAGAAAGAAAAAAATCGGTTGCAGTAACGGTGTCGAGCGAACGGTGTGAGCGATCGAAAGTTTGCGAAAGTGTCGGTATCTATGTCGAGACTACCGGCCCAGGGCCGTCCAAGAGTTCGTTGCGTTGACGATGTCGTCAAAGGCTTTCGGAAAAGGGAGGCATAATCTGGGTGAAAAAATGTTTCTTAAAAAGTAACTAGTCTATTTATTTCCCAGATACCGTAACACAGCCGTAGGTCCTTATGGAAATATGCTTGATAAAGCGGGCCCAGTCTCTAGACAGAGTAAGTTAATATCTGTGGTGTAAATTAACTACTTCATTTTGAAGATAAAGATAATTCGTGTTCTTTTTTTTCAGAATGCCTTGATTATTTCTATAGTTTGCCGTTTGCGTGTCGCTTTCCTGGTCGGTTTGTTATAATAAAGAATTGGGATGCAGAAAAGAAGTGTCATATTCACAGGTTTTCTCTTGTGTCCTTTCTTTCAGGGGGACGAAATGCCGAAAAATGGGAGTTCCCACATATGGTATGTTTTCCATGCACTTAGTTGTCTTTCCTTTTATAATCTCCAGGAATCAGTAGTATTAGGGTTATTATCTCATTAATATTAAAACGTTGTCTTTACAGGCCTTACTCGGTTATGGAAATGATGTGGATTCTGCTCAGTGGCTTTGTGGAGGCTCTGTGATCAGCGAGAGATTCATACTCACTGCTGCGCACTGCACATCAACTCAAGTGCTGTAAGTTCTGTCATTTATCAGGAGTTCAGGACAGATATAATTTGAGATTTTTAAATACGACTAATGTTTTAGGGGAAGCATATCATACGCCGCACTAGGGCTTTTGAAGCGGTCAGATCCCAAGAAATTCTGGAAAATATACAAAATCAAGAAGATTATCATCCATCCCGAATACAAGGCACCTTCCAAGTATCATGACATCGCGCTTTTGGAAACAGAAACCGAGTAAGTGTTTGAGCGTTTTTAGATTGAAGGCCAGGATATTCGAGTGCAGTAGGCATTTAGCGTTATTTACCTACGCGCGTGGCAATTCGCACGAATAGACATTTCAAATGAACTCGGTGATCGCGCTGTGCAATACTTTGGGTCACAGTATAAAATTGTAACAATGTGTACAGTCGACTTCGTTTTACACAATTCATGTTAATTTTCGGGGTTTATTTAGTCTTTAGGGAAATATAAGTAGAAGCAACTTATTTTATGTTATTACTACCTACAATTGTTTTTATTCACTTAATCTCCTTATCCTTCATGATTGTTACAGCGCTTCCGCACTGCGCTTACGATCTGGTTTTTGGATTTTTTGTCAGTAAACTACTGGAGAGATTTTGATGGGAGTTTCAGTAGTTTGTAAACTAAGTTATTATAGTCCTCGCACCCCACGTGTACGAAGTGGCGAACATAAGCTAGTTATTTATTATTACTTAAGGATATAGTTTAGAAGAAATAAATTCGGATAAAACTCATTACAATACAATACACAGGACAATCTAGTCTAGTCTTTACTCTCTCAAATCAATTGTTTCGCGTTTATTTCATTTTGCAATAAAAAAAATATAAATATTGTGGCTCTGCCTTATAAATTTTATTATTCTGAAGTCATCATTTCGTTAACCCCTGAAGAATGTACCAGGATCCTGACAAAGCCTGAAAATGGGCACAGTCAGCGAAATACAGCGAGAACTGTTGGTGTGAATCTTTCTACAGTTCAACGAGTACTCCAGCGTTTCCATGAAACTGGATCCTATTTTCGAAGACCCGGAACAGGCCGAAAAAGCGCTTTCTTACGGCTGAAGTGAAGAATCATCATTTACGAGCTGGAGGAAACAATCTGATTACGGATACAGTAAGGTGGCGTCTGACTGAAGCAAATTTAAATCCATTAAGATCTGCAAATGGCTCAAAACTAGAAAGACACCACAGAAACTCAAGTTCGAGTTATGATAAAGAACACGAGAGTTGAACTCAGAATGACTGGTCAAGAGTTATATTTTCAGACCAGTCTAGATTCTGTTTATATAAGCACGACGGGAGGAAAAGAGGGAGGTACAGAAGACCAGGAGAGCGCTATAACTAAGCTTATAGAAGACAAAGTACCTTACGGCGGAGGCTCTATTCACGTGTGGGCTGGTATTTCTTCAGAAAGTCGCTCTGAGCCAGTGGTAATAGAAAATAGAACTTTAACTGCAGAAAGATATGTCACTACAATTTTGAATGACTACGTTGGTCCATTTTTAGTGGACATGGGCGAGAATGCTATTTTTATGCAATACAATGCCCGCCCGCATACAGCTCAGATAATGATTGCCTATATTCAAGAAGTCGGTATCACACACATGGAGTGGCCAGCACGCAGCCCCGACTTGAACCCCATTGAGCATGTATGGGACAAACTGGGACGACGTGTACGTCAGTGGAATCCGCCACCAATCACGCTACGTGAAATGAAAGAAGTTCTAATAGAGGAATGGAAGAATATTCCGCAGCATTGCCTCAAAAACCTAGTAGAAAGTATGCCAAATCGCATAACAGCAGTATTGCGAGCTCGCGGAGGCAACACAAAGTACTAAAATGCGTGAAAACAGCACATTTGTAACCAATCTACATTTACGAAAACACTGGAAAAACTAAGCATTTTTATTTATTTTGCATTTATTAAAAATAAAAAGCTTGTATACATTTTTTTCATTTAAGCACATTAACATATTCTTTAATTTAGTCTTTATTTCATAAAACTCGGTCAAGTACTTTTGAAGATATTGAAAATTTTCTAAACGACCCTTTTTCTTTGCGGTCCAGTGTATTTTACACTAAGTTCTATTCGAATCGTTCGATAAATCAGCGGGACAGCCGTGCGCCAGCAAAAGGGACATAGGTTCTACCTCGTCAAGGCCTGGCGGGCGACTGAAGCCACGTACGCAAGCCGCTGTATTATAATTATAATAATTTATTATTAAAATAATTAAACTATTTTGCAAAATGTAACCACAAATGACCGTTTTATATTTTATTAACTTTGTTTAGATAAGGTTTTTGGAAGTAAAACTTTCATATACTTCAAAAACAATAACAAAAATTATCAAATTAGCCTCCTCTTCGGATTTTTTTTGATCGAGCGAAGTATTCGATATTATGATTACACAAAATATCAAAGTACATATAGTAAACTATAATATATATATTTTTTTGGCTTTTAACAATCACTATTTGTTTGTTTAATATTGCTCCTATTTCTGTCTGCAGGGTTTAAAAGTAGTCGGGGTGCCCAAAGTCCCGAGCTCTCATGTAATAGTACATTATTACCCTAGGGGTGAAAGTAACTTATTTAGTCCCGAGACGGGGTTTGGCCAATAGTTCGAGGGACTAAATAAGTCTTTAACCCGAGGTAAACACTGTGCTTTTCATTACGAATACAAGGAAACTAAAAATAAAAACAAAAATTAGCTAAAGAAAAAATGAGTAAATTTTATTTTAAAGAAATCAACAACTCTGGTGATTTGGTGAGATAATTTTATTTCCACTACCGCTTTAGCGTCTTCTCTTATAAAATCAGGCGTTAAATTCATATCTGAATCAGATGAACTCATTTTATACAAATCTCTGCTATACGGAAGTATTTAATAAACAAAACTCTAAAACTCGAAAAAACAAATGAAGATCGGATTGCCGCTTTCCCGTTTCCCGCCTATTTTGTTTTTTTTTCTGTGGCCGGCCAACTATTCAGCCATTTTTCATTTTCATCATTGAAAAAATGGTAAATATTTTGCCCAAATCTATGTTATTTGAAAGAAATTGTTGAAACTAAATTATAATAAAGTTATTTAAAATATATATATTATTTAATCAATACTTTATTTTATTTAAATTTACATCGTGGCTGTATAGAAAGTTGGAATATGGTTCAATAGAAATGTGAAAATAGAACTAGTTTTTTTTTAATAATTTGACAGCTGTCAGCTGAAAGCGATTCTCCCTAGGGATGAAAAGTATTACTTTCATCCCGCTTCTCAGGCAGCTTCAGACCTACTTTCAGAGTATGAGTAATGAAAAACGATTTTATTTTGAAACGTTGTTTTACGAGATAACATGAATATAAAACAAATCGTTTGTCGAACAATACGTTATCAAATAAAAGTTTGTCTGGGAAAGAATTTTTTGGCAAACTTGTTGTTGTAAAATGGTGAAATGACAAATCATGTTTTTGCAAATTGTTGCTTTGTTGTAAATCAATTTTCGATGAAATGACAGAATACCTTGGAAATACGTGAACAAAAATTTGTTATGATTTCAGGATAGCTTTTGGCAGCGACTTACTGCCTGCGTGTCTGGATGTAGGGATAAACTGGTTTGATTTAGGTTATGCTGATGCGGCCGGCTGGGGCCGACTCGGACACAGACAGAATCTATCGGATGTACTGCAAGTAGTGAGTTAATAAAAACATTCTAATTTATGAGTCTCGTTCTGAAATCGTATTTCTATTAATACTCGTATTCTGTTGTAAGTTTAATTTCTCATATAATTTAATGTTTGGAGCAGCTGATATTTTTTTCGTGATTTCATTTTCGGTCCCTTAGTAAAAGTTGGTCTTTGTTTTGGCTTTCGTTGTCACTAAACTACTGATACCGACTATTGATCATAAATGTCTAGGTTAAGAATTTATAAAAATCGTATAATTCTATCCGTGTTTTCTTTGTTTTAAGTTCAGTTGATCACAATTTTCCAAATTTCGCAAACAATCATTTATTCAATTTACATTGCTAGCTTTCCCTTACTCTACACTTAATTTACTAGGTGGAACTGGACGAGTTTACCGACGCAGAATGCTCGGTTATGTACAGACCACACAGACACCTCAACCGCGGGTACGACCATGCCACGCAGATGTGTTACGGATCCCGTTTAGAAGCACTCGACACCTGCGAGGTAAGGCAATCTGTGTTGCTTTCTGCCTTTAGGATATACATATAAAATGGGCTTACAGCTAATTTTAAGTGTCCTTATTCCGTAGCTGCATCGTTACATTTTGGATGAGCTTACTAATAAAATAAAACGATTAAGAGCAAATGATAGACGGCTAACAGGAGATAATAGAAGAAAAGAAGTGTTGCGTAGACCCCTAGATATTAGATATGTATCCTCAAATATGGCTCAAGGGCAGCAAGTTGCTGGTGATTAATCTTAATTTAAAAAAAGGTAAACTCTTGAGCCAGAATTTGGTTCCACTGCAGGAAAAGGTTTCGTTTTCTAATGAGGCGTATATGCAGTGAACATCCTGATTGCAGGGCAGAAACAGACAGACAAAGCGCCGAATAGAGAGGCTTGGACGAAAATTGTCAAAGTCATTTTTTGTATTCCCAGGGTGACAGCGGTGGCCCTCTCCAACTGAGCAATTCCAAATGCCTGTACACCGTAGTGGGAGTAACGTCATACGGCAAGAACTGCGGCATCCGCGGCTCCGCCGGCATGTACACCAGGGTCTCGTACTACGTGCCTTGGATCGAGGGCATCGTGTGGCCTGAAGAAACTGAAGCACGCAGGAAGAAGGACCAGCAAGGGCATGATAAATTGTTTAGTTAAGGAATATAGAAGAAGTGCTACATTATGTACACGAGCACTAGCCATAAATTGTTCGACTGTACCTGCCTAATGAATTCGGTTAATAAACGTATTATTCTCGTATTATTCTTCCTTTTAATTCTGCATAAAACTCTGTTTTTGTTATTTCTCAATTCCCTTTTATATTATTGTATTAATAATGTGTTTTTTCCTGTTTGTCAAATTGTCATCACAACCTTTACCGAAGTCTTTTTAAAACCATCTCGTTTTCTTTTATACCGGGTGTAACAAGACCCTTATAGAAGCCGTCAACCAAGCATTCTGTACATCAAACTAAGTAACTTTACGCAAAAATTAATGCTGGGAAACGACTTTTTTTTGGGTGAAAAATCACGTTTTACGGTAGGATTCAATGTAACGCACTCAAAACATTGTGATGATGGATGGATTGAATAGTACGGGAGTCGTGGAGCTCTTAAAAATCTTACTTCAAAAACATGTTATACAAAAAGTCGGAACTTTGACCCCCAATATATGTAACTAGAAGGTTCCCAGGTATGGTCTAGAACAGTGCCTTTCGGCTTCATTAAGGGTCTTGTTACACACTTTATGTATGTCAGTATGTGTGGAGTCCTACCGCTGAGGTGCAATGTGTGCCGAGAATTCTTATGTGTAGGTAATGTGGAAGAAAACCCCGACATGTGTGTTCACCAAGCAGCTTTATTGAACTAACTTAAATAAAGTAATGTGCATGAAATAAGGTTCAAACGTAAGTACATGTGATCGCGGGCGTCAGCATAAAGTTGTCGAGCGTGCTCGTACATGCTCCCAAATCACAAAGAATAAACAAAATGTAAAAATAATGTAAACAGTAAAAGAAACGTAAAAGTAAATAGTTAATTAAACAATGTAAATATAGGATACTAAGTTCGAAGCTTATAATTATCTAAATCTAACAGCTTGCTGGCGAGGTAGCTCTGTCGACCTTGAGCGCGCAGCTGGTGTCCTGGCTCATCCGTGGTTGCGGTTCGCTGATGGCTTGCTCCTGGTCCGGGTTATCAGCTCTGTAGGTAACTCGAAGGCCTGCACCATAGCGTTTCCTTAGTTTGAGACTGATGCATAGACAAGCCCCAACAACAACGATGAGCATAAAGCTATACAAGATATAGCGATGTGTGTCGTGGGAAGTTGCCACCTCGTTTAGAGTATCCTGATGCATCTTCACCTGTTCAATCCTGGCTTTCAAAGTCTTCATCATAACTTCATGATGCTCAGCTTCAAAAGTATAGTTGTTGTCTGCTATGAAGTGATTTATAGTCGATTCTCTCAAGTAAAGCTCATCTTCAGTCACGCTTATCTCACTGTGGAAGTTGTTATGTGAGCGAATTATAATGTTATCTCCTTTCAGCATGCATCCAGGATCAAGTGAGATAATACCAGTAGCACTTAATTGTTTCGATAATGTGCCAGATGGACAGAAAATGCGAGTCAAGCATTGTTTACAACAGGTGTAGAGCCACGCGCCATCATTGTGTAACTGTATCCACTTATCACTGCAACTTGATACAGTCGTGTGGCACGCTGATAAGTTCTTATTGTTTACTATAATTTGTGCCTCACACATCGTTGTGGCTTGCTTTATGTCATAAACCGGTAAACTCAGTGCACATAGTAATTGGTGTTTTCTCAGTTGTATACATGTGCTTAGGTCGTCGTATGTTAGAGGCATCAACACATCCTTCTTGAGGTTTATTGCCAAATATTCAGATGTAGGCATGATATGCTTCTCTGTTTGTCCTTGTATCGAAGGTATAGGTATGACTCGGCTTAGCTCGTACTGTTCATTGTTCACCAAAGGCAGCTTAACTTAAAAAAGGAAGAAGTCTGTCGTTAGCTTGACGTGTACTCGGGACAATTTATACATCTGTCGAATGCACTGATGGCTGTTTGTGCAGGGTAGCGACAGGTCACTTGGTAACTGTCCGGATATTATGTTTAATTGTTCTTGTAACTGATCTGGCTTCAGTAAATGTGCATCGACGCGTCCGCCCTTTACATCAGTCACTAAGTCGAGCAGTAATTGTTGAACTCTCCTTATGTTGGAGATTATTAAGTTGGCAGCTAAGGCAGATGACATCACATTGAGTGCATTGCTACGGTCCACGTGTATGCGCTCGTTTGTTTCTTGGAACCGTTTGTTTATTAGCGTAAATTGCTTGTTCATGATATCCTCGTTTCTCTTTAAAATATTGTACTCGCCTTCCACTATCGATGTTTGTTCCTTGTAGAGGTTGAGTAAATGGTTTTCGTTTGTCTGTATGAGGTTGATATCACTATCGTATTTTTTGGCAAAGTCTTCGTCAAGGACTCCAAATAGATAATTTGCTGCATAGCCAATTCCATTTATCAGACCCCTTTTCTGGCGCGTTCCATGTTCCGATCGCAAGACCTCGTTATAGTGCTGTATTTCTTTGATTTCGTGTTCTAGTTGAGAGGCGATGGATATCAAGGCTGACTCTTCCTTAGTCAGACTGTTCAAATGTGTGACGTAGTCTGCCACGTTTTGTAAACTTCGCCAGTATGTTGTCATATTGTAATACACAACCATTTTCCAGTCGTCTTGTCGTATTTGCATCTCAGCAATTTTATCGAAATAGACTAATTTTGCTGACGATAATGTGGTGACGTTCACTGTAGTCTGTTGCAGTGATGTAGTTATGCATAAGGCAAACGTGAAAAATATGCAAACGTAACTGTTTAGGGATCTTTGAGCAGGTTTCTTCCGCTTCGGTCTCTCAGTTTTCTGTTGTTCGATAGGCGTTGTGTCACCTTCACTCTCTACGCACCCTGTATCACTCTTTTCGACCGGTAGTCGTGATAATTTGATGATAGGGCGTTTCAGAGTGCCGTTTTTTGTTTTCAAGGTCACCACTCGTACGTGTCCATCCTTACCAGGATGTGTCTCCATAACCCTTCCTAAGAGCCACTTAGAAGGCGGCAAGTGATCCTCTTTTATCAATACGATGTCGTTGATCTCAAGATTCTTTGTTGCATAATGCCACTTGCTGCGCGTTTGAAGTGTTTGAAGGTATTCAGATGACCATCTCTTCCAGAAATCTTTGTGCATTTTTTCCAGTAGCTGCCATCTAGTTTTAATGTTTCTGATGTCCTCGTCTGGTGAGAGTGGGCTTGACAGTATTGGCCCTCCCACTAAGAAATGTGCAGGCGTTAGGCAATCCAGATCGTCAATGTCGTCTGTTAGAGGAACCAACGGCCTAGAGTTGAGACACGCTTCAATCTGGGCTATCAGTGTGTAAAACTCCTCAAATGTCAGCTTCTGTTCGCCAATGACGCGTTTCAGGTGGTGCTTCATGCTTTTGACTGCGGCCTCCCATAGTCCTCCTGCTGACGGCCAAACTGGAGCGTTGAACTGCCACTCAACTCCAAGGTTCCCTAGCTCACTCAAGAGTTCTTCGTTGATGTAGTGCATTAACGCCTCTTTGTGTTCCTGTACGAGTGTTTTGGCAGCGCCTACAAAGTTTGTGCCGTTGTCCGAGTACATGCACTTTGGTGTTCCTCTCCGGGCACAGAAACGTTTGAAAGCGCCGAGAAAGGCTGCAGTACTCAAGTCTGAGACCAATTCTAAATGAATGGCCTTTGTTGCAAGGCAGACGAATATTGAAATGTAGGCCTTGGACGTCTTAATCCCTCTGCCCTTGTTGGCCTTGACTTCTACTTGTCCCGTAAAATCTACGCCTGTGTGCGTAAATGGACGCGATGGTGTGACCCGGGGTTTTGTTAAGTTTCCCATCAGCTGTTTGTTAGTAGTTGTCTTGAAACGATGACATTTGATACACTTGAGAATGTGTCCTTTTACTGTCCTCACACCTCTGAGTATCCAGTATTTGTTTCGCAAATGTGTCAGGGTAAGTCTTGCTCCCCCGTGCAGTGTCGAAATATGTGACTTGTCGATCAAAAGTTCTGTGAGCCGAGCCTTGTGTGGTAATATAATTGGATGTTTTTGTGAGATCTTCAAGGCTGATTCTGTTAAACGTCCCCCGACTCTCAAGAGACCTTGTTTGTCTAATAATGGGTTTAAATTAAGTAGACAACTCTTTGAATGCACCTTGCCATGTTTCTGTAAATGTGCAATATCTTCGCCAAAGTGTTTATCTTGCACTGCTCTGATAACAACATTCAATGCGTTCTCAAGTTCAACTGTAGTTAAGTAAGGCGATCGCGCATTGTGTTTGTTGGCCTTGACTCGTAAAATCCAACTTATAATTCTGACGACACGTGTAATAGAGCTATGTTTGCATAGAAGCTCTTCGATAATCGTTGTTGATGTTTGGGATGCACAGACTTGCTTCTTGTACTTGTGTTCTAATGTAGGAGTTTCGAATTCTGTCGAATGATCTGGGATGTTGTTTTGTATCAGCCACGTAGGTCCCTCCCACCAAAGTTCGTGTTTAACTAGTTGTGACGGAAGTAAGCCACGACTAGCGCAATCCGCCGGGTTTTCCTCGGATTTAATATGTCTCCAACACGATGGCGGCAAAATGTTTGAAATTTTCGTAACCCTGTTCGCTACGAATGTCTTCCAGCGGGACACGTCGCCCTGTAGCCATCCCAGAACGACCATTGAATCAGTCCAAGCTTGTATTGTTACTGTATGTTTGTTTAATGACTCTATCACCTTTTTTGCTAGTCTGGATAATAAGTGTGCGCCGCAAAGTTCGAGTCTGGGCAGTGTCATCAATTTTCTAACCGGTGCGAGCTTCGTTTTCGCTGCTACTACTCGAGTCATGTATTGGCCATTGTCTTTGATACTTCGGCAATAAATCACACATGAGTATGCCTTTTCTGATGCATCGCAGAACCCATGTAATTCAACTGGGGTGTGTGTAGCCCCCATCCATCGAGGAATAGCGATCTGACCTATATATTTGAGGTCGTTCCTGAACTCTTCCCATTGTTTCTGTACACGTTGTGGTACGGGATCGTCCCAGTTGAGGTTTGTAGTCCACAGTTGTTGGAAAATAAGTTTGGCCTTTATTGTAGCAGGTGAAAGCCAGCCTAGTGGATCATATAGCTTCGACATTTGAGATAGCAGCGATCTTTTTGTAACGATAGCGCATGTGTTTGTTGTTTCCACTGGATGATGAAATGTAAACTGATCTGTAGAGGGATTCCATCTAACTCCCAATGTCTTGTTTGTTTCAGCGTGCTTGAAGTCTATCATGTTTTGACTAATCTGATCGGGTTTGAGATCTTCTAATATGCGTCCGTCGTTGCTCGCCCACTTGCGCAAGTTGAAACCACCTTGTTTGAGTAGGTCGATTAATTGCTGTTGTGTGGTTTTGGCTTGTTGGATATCATTGCTTCCGCCGAGGAGATCGTCGACGTATAGCTGACCGTCCAATGTTTCAGCAGCAAGCGGGTATGGAGCACCATCGTCGTTAATAAGTTGTTTTATTGTGCGCATCGCTAAAAAGGGCGCAGACTTAGTACCGTATGTTACGGTGCACAGCTGGTACTCTTGGATCTTGTCTTCCTTGGAATCTCTCCACAGAATCTTCTGTAGATGCTGGTCTTGTTCCTGTATTCCGACTTGTCTGTAGAACTTTTCAATGTCGGCGGAATAAACAAATTGGAACCCCCTCCATCGTAGGATTAATGCCTGTAAGTCCTGTTGAAGGTTTGGCCCACACTCCATTAGCTCATTAAGACTGTGGCCCGAAGTTGTTTTGTTTGAGGCATTAAACACAACTCGGAGTTTTGTAGTAGTGGAGTCCAATTTCATGACACCGTGATGTGGTAGATAGCAACTCGGTTCCAGTGGTCTTAAACTTTGTTTCATGTGATTGAGACGTATGTATTCAGCCATGAATGCCTTGTAACCTTCAGCAATAGACTGGTCTCTGGCTAGTCGTTTTTCCATTTGTCGGAATTGTGCCAATGCTTGTGATTTTGAAGAACCTAAGTGTCTCTCGAATGCCTGTTTCATGGGTATTTTGACCTCATATCTGCCGTCAGACTTCCTGATAGTTGTAGTTGCGTATAATGTTTCGCAATATTGTTCGTCTGATGTCAGCGTTGTACTCTGTTCAGTTATTTCTTCCATTTCCCAGAAACGCGAAATGTCTTCTAGGTTGTTAAGCACTGCATGGCATTGAAATGTTGTGGTGTTGCCCAATAGAACCCATCCTACTTTAGTCTGTTGAGCTATTGGTGCATGTATTGGTCCTCGCAGAATCCCACCCATGATTATTTGAGCGTAAACTTCAGCGTCCAGTAAAATGTCAACTGGCCTGGAAATGTTGTAGTTAGGATCCGCGAGGCTGATGTTTTCTAAATGTGGCCACTGTTGGCGCTCAAACGTGTAATTGGGTAAATTATTCAGCATTCTTGTCATGACCAGCGCCTCAATGGTGAAGTTGTAGTTTTGATATATGGACTCGCAAGTAAGTACTACGGTTCCATGACTTTTGTTGTTCGTGATGCCAACTCCTGAGACGATTGCATCTTGTTTTCGCCTGTGAAGTCCCAATCGCTGAGCAGCTGATTCCGTAATCAAGTTGATTTGGGAACCTTGATCAAGTAGAGCCCTAAGTTTTGTAGGCATTCCATTTTCAGCCATAACATACAGTTCAACTGTGGCAAGTAGAACTTCGTTCACGTTCCCACCGACGTGATGTGATTTATGTTGCGGAACGCTTTTAGGTGTCATGTTATTAGCAGGAATTGCATGTTGAGCCCTTTGTTGTAAAGCATCATGTAACGTCGTATGATGCTTGTTATTGCACACTTTACATGTTTTCGCGGAATTGCATTGTTTGTCGTTGTGGCAGTACATACAATTCTCACAGACTTTCAATTGCGCAATTGTATTCATTTTATCTTCTGGCGCCATACTTTGGAATGTTTTACAAGTTATCAATATGTGGTCTGACTTGCATAATGGACATTTTCTTTCAGATCGAGCATGATAAGTCTTTGCTCTGTTGTTGTACTTCTTAGGTAGACGTTTGGAAGAAAATTCCTTGTCTTCACTGTTGTTCATGTTCTTTGCCTCATGATTCGTGGAACTAGTCTTGTTATATTTTCTGTTGACTGGCTCGAGAGCTGTGAATTTGCTCTCCAAAAAAGCCATAAGCTCGTCGAACAAAGGCAGATTACGTGGTGCTCTTCGGCACTCCATGTACGAACTGTAGGTTTCTGCATCCATTTTTTCTGTAAGTATGTGCACTAAAAACGGATCCCACGTAGTGGTATCGACTCCGAGATTGCGTATGGCGTGAATCGTTTCCAAGGTCGTGTCGTGGAGGTTTTTTAGTTCTTGAGCAGAATGTTTGTGCGCAGTTGGCTGGCTTAAGAAAATTTGAATTTGCTTTGTAAACAGCAGCTGTACGTTGTTGTACCTTCGGGTGAGTATATCCCAGCATGTGTCGTAATTTTCTGCTGAGACGTTGAGATGCTGCACTAGACGCTCCGCTTCACCTTTCAGTTTGCCCTTGAGGTGCTGCATTTTTTGAGTTTTACTCAGCAAGGGATTGTTGTGGATGGCTTCAGAGTAGAGGTCCATGAAAGTTGGCCATTGAGCATAGTTGCCATTAAATACCGGAATCTCCAATTTCGGCATAGTTTGTTGTTCGTGAGATGTATGGCTAAGTTTTTGGTTTAGTTGTCTCTTGATGGCTTCGTAAGTATTTTCATGCTCCGCATACTCCTGTTCATAATCTACTTCTGTGCCGGTGAGTAGATTATCTATTTGCCAATGTAGATCGTCAATAGTTTTCCAGCGCGCCTGTAATATCTGCAGTTTGTCTTGTAGTTCCCATTTTTCAGAGATAGTGTTAATGTCAATACCTCGTGCGACTCTTGAAAAGGCTCGAAAGTTTGTTCGCTGTTGATTAATCAGCTCATCAGTTTTGGACAACATACCTTTCTCTTCCGTGCTGACATTGTATTGTTCGTCACCTTGACTACTTGTACCTTGTTTAGCCATGGCTTCGGTCTGTGTTATGTCTATCAGCAGAGCACATGTAGCTGCGTAGAGCTCTTTCACGGACAGGTAAGCCCCAGACTGAATGTAATCGTGTTTGTTATCACAAAGCACTGTTAGTTTTATGTGATTGTTGTCGAACTCACCCCACAATTCTTCAAGTGTCTCTAGCCGTTTTCTTGTATACTCGGCAGTTTTCCGAATTGCAGAATCTTTCTTAATGTTTGTAGAAATCTTCTGTACAGTTTCAGCAATGATTTGTTGACGTTGTAGTAGCCCTTCCATTGTAGTAGATGTGTTGAAGAAACTAGTCGTCTGTTGTAGTCACTGTCACTGATAGAAGAGTATGTTGTGGACTTGTGTGTCCACTGGTTCTGTTAGTTCCGCGTGAGCAGATGCCCCTCACCAATATGTGCGCCTTCTCAACTTGACTGGTGAGACCCGCTTGTAGGAAGCCAGCCAAGCCGATTCGCTATTGATGAAGACACCTTTTGTCACACTTCACTTGTAGCCTCGAAGGACCAAAAATATGTGGAGTCCTACCGCTGAGGTGCAATGTGTGCCGAGAATTCTTATGTGTAGGTAATGTGGAAGAAAACCCCGACATGTGTGTTCACCAAGCAGCTTTATTGAACTAACTTAAATAAAGTAATGTGCATGAAATAAGGTTCAAACTGTTATAAGGCCGACCCCGTCAGTCTTTTTAAAAAAAAACTACTTTCTACCAAAACCACTTTTATATTAACACAAACCACAGTTACACTTTTATTACTACTTACTAGTTATATATACGACTTACTAGTTATAGTACACACAATTACATCAACCAAAATTATGACTTTCTGACTCTCTTTGTATCTCCTGAGATAAGTTTCCGAATTTGGTTCACGCGACGGCGTCCAGAATCTAACTGGCTCGATTAGTATTATAATTCCGCTAATGTGCGATAATTGCAATTCAGCGTTTACTTTGTAATGGAAAATGAGGCTTTGACTCTAAAGTGCAGATGTAGACTTTACTGCCTTGTAATAAGGGTTATAACAGCTCCCCCTTTTTGACGGAGCTTTATCTTATAAGATAAGCGAAGTAAAATAGAAAAGTTTGAGATGCAACGAGATTAAGATAGTCATTTCACAATTTACACTAGATATAAGTATACAAGTAGTTAGCTTAACACGTTATAATTAAACATAGCAAGACATGGTAGTTTATAATGGAAAACATAACATCAAAATTCGTAGTATTTTAAAAATTTAAATTCCTGTTTGATGGGAATTTGGCGTTATTAGCAGTAGATTTATAATTAGTTTTTCGAATTGGTAATGACTGTATTGACTTATTGTCTTCATCGGATGCTGATGACATTTCAGTCATCTCGATAGAATTAGAGATTTTGGATTTGCGCTTAGAAGTTTTCTGGTTATAACATTGATTGAATATTTGCACACAGCATCCAGAATTAGTAGTATTTTTGTTCTTAAAATATCTAAAGATCTTATAAGTAACATATAAAAATAAACACACAATTAGAATATAAGTAAAGGTAGAATAATAGGGACCATATTTAATAAAATGAGATTCCTTTTCTAAATTATTTAATTCTTGCTCTAAATTATCCATTTGATGAGTTGCATATTTGAGAGAATCTAAGTTGATTTTACTTAAAGAGATTGGCGATAAATGTGACAGGCTTTTATTAAATATGTCCTTCTTACAACAGTCATCAGCTGTTATATCAAACTTAATATCTAAAGGAGACTTAGTAATAAAAGAATAAGAACTAGTTGTCATTAACTGAATAGTTTTAGAATAACCGATACAATTTGCTGTTAATTTCACAATTCCTGTACCTATAATTGAATAGTCGCTAATGTTATCTTCACATTTAATTGTTAATTTATTTGTACTTGATTGAACATAAATCCATTTATTGTTATTTAACTTTTGCCAAATATCAATTTGACCATATAAAAGTTTGGCATTGCATTCTGTAGGTAACGACAGTGTTACTTCAGTTAGTATTTTAGATTCACAGTTCGGATTACTTATACATGAATATATAGTAGTTAATTCACAGATAGAAAAGTTATTATTTATTATCTTACATTTATCAAGTGTGTCCAGCATAGCATAATGCATCCTATCGTCACTTAAAGCTATATAGGAATTAGAAGGTTGAATCAACGCGAATGTGCTGTGTGAGTCATCATGCGGTGTAGGTAGAGGTATGTTTTTATAGGTCATGAACTTATCAGGTGTTATTAAAGGAATTTGTAATATAAAAATTATCTTATTATTATAATAATAAGAGCTAAATTCAGAAACATCTATTATAGAGTGAATATTCTGAATACTTAAAGGAACTGGGAAATCTAACCTTTTGCTTACTTGACTACTATGTTTAGATAATTCAAGATAAAGATTAGAGGGGCTTATAACACTAGGATGTAATATATTAACCTTAGAAAATAAAATAGAATTAACAGTAGTATCCAGTAAATTGGAGATGCTAAGTAAAGAACCTTCGATTATATTGAGAAGGTTATTTAACCTTGAGGTATATAGCAGTAAATTGTCAGTTTTTACGATTTGAGAAAATATTTCGTTTATCTGATTAATTTGGGTATTCAATTTATTTTCGTTTTGATTGAGTTTGTAAATAGTAGTGTTAAAATTATTTATGGTAGACTTAATTATGTGAATGTTATCTCTCATTAGGTGATATATTTCTGAGTCACTCTTTTTACATGATTCGATTGCAGCATCGTATTTTCTAGCGTCGTCTGCATCTAATGTGCCAAAAAAGAACTTTAAGATTTCACCTCCAAATTCTAAAGAGCGTTTGACTTTATTTGTTGATTTATTAGAGATGATATGTGATAATGATTGTAATTTAACGTAATTAGATTGAATTAAAACTTCGATAGGATTAGATATGTCCTTGCACATGTTGAAATCTTGTGAATCCTGTGATTGAATTTTGTTACAGAGATTCAGAGTTTCATGTAATAGAGTTTCGATTTTGTTAAGATAAGGTTCTAAAGATACTAAATCGACGTGAGTGATAACTTTCCAATGATCACTGTAGAAATTAATATTTTTAGTAGGTTCGAAATAGATTCCGGGGCTATGGTAGATGGGAATGATGCTCGATTCGGTGAGGCTGTGGCTTAAAATGCCATGGCAGCAGAGCGTTCTGGAAAGAAACATAGTATGTGTTAAGATGTTGAAGGTTTTATTTCATTGGTGTGGTACTTTATATTTTTGCGACCTACTTGAAGGGTCACATTATGTTTATTATGTACTTTTATAATTTTGTATGGACCTTTCCATATAGGCGATAACGCTTTGCGAAGTCTGTGATGGTGTTTTAGGTACACCATATCTCCCGATTTGTATGTGACTTCACGAGAGTTTGCATCATAATATTGTTTAGATTTCTCTTTGCTATTTAGGATATTTTGGACAGCTTTTTCGCGACTAAATCGCATTCTATATTGTAAGGCTCTAATATATTCATTGTATGTGGTATTACCGGAGGTTTCGTATAAGGAATTAGGAATAATTGGTTTATAACCGTATAATAATTCATGAGGAGTGAAATTAGTTGTACAGTGAGGAGTAGTGTTATATGCTAATATTGCAGTGAATAGATAACAATGCCAGTCGTTTTGGTTTTCATTAACAAAAGATTTAAGGTATTCTTTTAGAGTAGCGTGTGAGCGTTCAAGAGCTCCATTAGTTTGTGGGTGGTATGGAGTAGTGAAAAGAGCTTTGACCTTCAATATATCTGTTAATTGTTTGAATAATTCTGATGTAAAACATGTACCTAGATCTGTTAAAATGGTTTTTGGAAAACCGAAAAGAGACATAAAATGTACGAGGTTTCGAGCTATTTCTTCACAATAAGGCATAGAATAATCAAAGTCTAAAGAGACTGGGCAAGCTATTGTATTTAACTTAGATAAGTGTAGACCCTGAGTACATTCTTCTATAATAGTATTTGAAGCAGGAAGTTGGTTAGTAAATTGATTTTTAAAGAATTGTTCATAAGTAAAATTATTTAAATTGTTAACATCAATAGAATTAATAGGGCAA
Organism: Eurois occulta; assembly: GCA_950022335.1. Lineage (NCBI taxonomy): Eukaryota > Metazoa > Arthropoda > Insecta > Lepidoptera > Noctuidae > Eurois > Eurois occulta. The sequence goes on from OX465502.1 coordinate 12,740,614, forward strand.
CGAGATAGCGCATCGGCATTAGAATTGAGGCGACCTTGTTTATAGATAATTTCGTAGTCATATTCTTCAAGTTTGAGGCGCCAGCGAATGAGTCTACTGCCGGGATCTTTAACATTAAATAACCATACAAGGGGTCTGTGATCTGTAATTATTTTAAATTTGTTTCCATACAAATATGGTCGAAAAGTTTTAACGGCAAATAAGATAGCTAAAAGCTCCTTTTCTGTAGTCGAGTAGTTGCCTTCAGGTTTATTTAGGGTACGCGATGCATATGCGATCGGCTTATCTTTGCCGACGGGACCCTGAGATAGTATTGCACCAACGGCGTAATTACTAGCGTCGGTAGTTACGTTGAAAGGTTGTGAAAAATCAGGGTATTGTAGAAGAGGGGCAGTAATTAATTTTTCTTTCAGGAAATCGAATGCATGTTGCTGTTCTGTACTCCAGTGGAAGACAGCATCCTTCTTCAGTAAAGAGGTAAGTGGTTTTGTTAACTTAGAAAAGTTTTCAATGAATCGACGATAATAGCCTATTAGACCTAGAAATGACTTAATATCTTTGGGATTTTTAGGAATTGGAAACTGCGAAACGGCGTTAACCTTTTCAGGGTTTGGAGATACACCCTTATCGGTGATAATATGGCCAAGGTAAGTCACTTCATGTCTAAGAAACTCACACTTGTCCGGTTGGAGTTTCAGATTATATTCACGAAATTGGTTAAATACTAGTTGTAGTTTATGCATGTGATCTTGTAAATTTTGACTGTACACTATACAATCGTCTAAGTAGATGTAGCAATGGAGGCCTTGTAAGCCTGATAACACAGTATTCATAAGGCGCTGAAATGTGGCAGGGGCATTTTTCAGCCCAAAAGGCATCCTGGTAAACTCATAGTGTCCAGACATGCTCGAATTTGTACTAACTGTGAAACCTGTTTTAGGCGCATCTTTGGAACTGGTCTTTAATTGATGAAAGCCACTGGTAAGATCCAGTGTGCTAAAATATTTAGAATGACCTAATTGGTCCAAGATATCGGTGATAAGAGGCAGCGGATAAGTTTCGGAAACAGTGACGTCATTGAGACGGCGATAGTCGATGACTATTCTCCATTTTTGTTTGCCAGAAGCGTCCATCTTTTTCGGTACTACCCAAACTGGAGCACTCCAAGGCGAAGTAGAAGGTCGAATAATATCTTGATCTAGCATTTTACGAATTTGGGAGTCGACTTCCTCCTTGTGGCATTCGGGGAAACGATATGATTTGACATTAATGGGCGGTGCATCACCTGTATTAATAGTATGTTCTATAGCATTCGTGAAGCTTAAGGGCTCACCTTCGATATGGAAGATATCCGTGTATTGGGAACAACATTCTAAGAGAGATTTTTTCTCTTCATCATTTAAATGGGAGCAACGAATAAGGCTTAGAACTTTATTTATGCGATCAGACTTATTACAGGAAATAGAATTAATGTTGTAACAAGATATAGAATCTGAACAATTACTTTCAAACGGTGTCACGTTTACGTGATAATCCTTTAATTCAATGTCAACCTCTGTAGTATTTAAGATAGTAATGTTTGTTTTCTTATTTGATTTGATTGAGACTATGCAATTTGCAACATAGACACCTTCACTTAGGGTATGATCTAGTACGAGAGCTTCGTTGTTATGATAAAGCTCAGGAGAGTAATTAGATACAGTGCATTCGATAACCACTTCGGAACGAGCTGGAATATTATACGATGGTTGATTATAAGTAATAGGAATAGAATGATTTAATATAGACATTGATTTAGTAGAATAATTAATATTTGATTTAAAGTAATCGCAAAAATCGCTACCGATAATTCCATCGTAATTATTAATATTGATGTCGTCTTTTGTGACATGAAATTTGTATTTATAAGTATTATTTGATATTTGAAACTCCATTTGAAAAGTACCTAGAGTTTCAACGGGGTTTTCCGAACTATTAATGCCCTTTAATTTTACAGTTTCGGTGGATAGATTTGGAATTTTTAATAAACAGGAGCCTTTGATAATACTGATGGTTGATCCTGTATCGATAAGGAAACATAACTGTTCTAAGGCATGATTAGTAGATAAGTAAATATGAGGTAAGGCTACCTTTTTACAAAAATCATTAATTTCGTATATAGGTTTAGATATAGAATTTATGTTTAAGTTAGATGTAGGTAAGTTATGTTTAAAATTAGTATGAGAACTTTTTGAAGCCTTATGGCATAAGTGACATTTTATTTTATCATTAGGAATAGCAGGACTCAGTTGGCTTGACTGAGGTGTAGATTTAGAAAGGTTAGTATAGGTAGTAGGACTCAGCATCTTCGACTGAGATGTGGATATAGTAGAACTCAGCTCGTTGGCTTGAGATGTGGATCTAGTATAGGATTTAGTAAGATTACAAGAGATAGCAGGACTCAGCATCTTTGACTGAGATGTAGAATTGGTAGGACTCAGCATCTTTGACTGAGATGTAGATTTAGTAAGATTAGAAGAGATAGCAGGACTCAGCATCTTTGACTGAGATGTGGAAATAGTAGGACTCAGCATCTTTGACTGAGATGTAGAATTGGTAGGACTCAGCATCTTTGACTGAGATGTAGAAATAGTAGGACTCAGCATCTTTGACTGAGATGTAGAAATAGTAGGACTCAGCATCTTTGACTGAGATGTAGAATTGGTAGGACTCAGCATCTTTGACTGAGATGTAGAAATAGTAGGACTCAGCATCTTTGACTGAGATGTAGAAATAGTAGGACTCAGCATCTTTGACTGAGATGTAGAAATAGTAGGAGTCGTGCCATTATAATTTTGTATAGATTTTGACGGACACGGCATCAAAATCCGATTTAGTTTAAATTATCTTGAGATTCAGCGTGGTCATTATGACCATTGGCCACATATTCACATGTATGGGTAAATGCATTGCGCTGTGCAGAGCCCGTATTTTCGCGGCGTTGCATATTGAACTGCCTTTTACGACATTGCTCTAAAGTGTGGCCGAAATTTTTGCAATATCTGCAAGTTTGTGCATTAGAATTGGCGTTAAAGTTAGCATTAGAATTAGCATTGATATTGGTATTAGAATTAGTATTAGAGTTATTATTTTTATTAGGGTCCCATTGGGAAATGAAGACCTTATGATATGGTTTTTGGGAATTAAAATTATGCTTTTTGTTTCTAAAACATTCTGATGAACTATGGCCTACTTTATTACATGTTGAACATTGTTTGGTTGTTTTAGGTTTGGATAAATTAAATAACTTTTCTTCATCTATAGCGTATTGAATCGCTTCGTTGAGAGTTGAAGGATTTTTGCACCGAACAATGTTGGATATAGAAGAGCTTAGGCCTAGCATGAATGTGTTAAGAGCCAGGTCTTCCATGGCTGCTATTCGCCCAGGTAATTCTGATTCGTCTTTACAGCTGTGATGAATGTCCGACTGAATTCGGGTTAGTATTGACTCGATTCGTAAAGAGTATTGTGTAACGTCATCGTTTGGTAGTTGTTTACAGTGTTGTAAGTCCGATAAGAGATGTGTTGCATGTTTTTTTTCTCCAAAGGTGGACTTGAGGAAGGTTTTAAGTTGAGGCCATTTGTCAAATGACTTTAGGCTGCATGCCACCTGTGCTTTCCCTTCCAACTGGGAAATGATGTACTTACAGAGCACATTTTGTTGATCTTGCGTGGCTAAAGACATTGCATTCTCACAATTTGTGAGAAATGCAGGTAGTGTCTCCCTGTCCCCATTATACGATTTAATGAATTTAGTTAAGACGGACAAGGTAATTTTCTCGGTTTTCTCATTTTCTCCTTTGACGGACATAGCTGTTATGATATGCTGGACTGTAATTTTTAAAATTTAACGAACAGTAGAATGCGAGGATCAGAATATAAAAATATAACAATAACTTAGAAATACGATTCGGAGCGCGATTCACTTTGTAATCATAGACACAAGAAACACTCACAGTAACACGAAGCTTGGCGTTTGCATTTTGTTGCGATGACGCGTGGGAGCTAGAATTTTCACACGGTTCGCTGTGGAATTTCTTGGCCAACTGGATGTGGTGAGTTAGACCCTGGAGCTGATGATGGCGTCGGTGATGATGTCTGGAGCGGGCTCACGCTGATGAGCGGAGGCTGACCGTCGTCCGGTGTGTTGTGGCAGGAGCGGGCTCACGCTGAAGAGCGGAGGCTGACCGTCGTCCGGTGTGTTGTGGCAGGAGCGGGCTCACGCTGAAGAGCGGAGGCTGACCGTCGTCCGGTGTGTTGTGGCAGGAGCGGGCTCACGCTGAAGAGCGGAGGCTGACCGTCGTCCAAGGTAGTGACGCAGGCTTAGCCTTAGGCCAAGTCTTATTGTCGGTCAATGAACGGGAGGCTCGGGATTCGGGATACCAGTGTCTGTTTGACTCAACGTCGTAAGACTTCGTCTCTGGTATCCCACTTCTGACACCAATTTGTTATAAGGCCGACCCCGTCAGTCTTTTTAAAAAAAAACTACTTTCTACCAAAACCACTTTTATATTAACACAAACCACAGTTACACTTTTATTACTACTTACTAGTTATATATACGACTTACTAGTTATAGTACACACAATTACATCAACCAAAATTATGACTTTCTGACTCTCTTTGTATCTCCTGAGATAAGTTTCCGAATTTGGTTCACGCGACGGCGTCCAGAATCTAACTGGCTCGATTAGTATTATAATTCCGCTAATGTGCGATAATTGCAATTCAGCGTTTACTTTGTAATGGAAAATGAGGCTTTGACTCTAAAGTGCAGATGTAGACTTTACTGCCTTGTAATAAGGGTTATAACAAAACGTAAGTACATGTGATCGCGGGCGTCAGCATAAAGTTGTCGAGCGTGCTCGTACAGTATGTATTCTCTTATATGAAATCATAACCTAAGTAGGTAGGTAGGTCCGGTACCCCGACCCTTGAGAGTGTCAGGAAGGGTTCGGGGAGATTGTCGTAGCGGGAGTCTACTTCTCTCCGAGCCGAACTCTCGCCGAGTTCCACAACTCCCTCATGGAGTTGAGTGTCGTCATCGGAGGCCATTCCCTCCCCGTGCTTGTGCTCGGGGACTTCAATGCCAAGAACTTGGCTTGGGGTTCTCGTTGCACGGACGTGCGGGGAAGGATGGTGGAGGACTGGGCTCTGGAGGCAGGCCTGGTCGTCCTAAATCGGGGTTCTGTCCCCACGTGTGTGCGGATGCGGGGCGAGTCGGTGGTGGACATATCGTTCGCTAGCCCCGCTCTGTCACCGTGTGTGCTTGACTGGCGCGTAATGGAGGGGGTGGAGACCTATTCCGACCACCGGTATATCCGGTTCGATGTCTCTGCCCCCTCAAGCGCGCCGGTCCAACAGGCCCCGAGTGGTCCGCGATGGGCGCTGAAGCAGCTGGACCGGGAGCTCCTCCTGGAAGCCTCGATCGTGCAGGCCTGGGTGACACCACCGGGCAGGCCTGCCGATGTCAACGACGAGGCGGGTTGGTTCCAGGAGGCCATGTCCCAGATTTGCGACGTGGCAATGCCCCGAGTTCGGCCAGGAAGCGCCCGGCGTCAGGTGCACTGGTGGTCGCCAGAGCTGACGTCTCTGCGCGAGGCGTGCGTCGCCGCGCGGCACCTGTACGCCAGGCATCGCAGGCTCCGCATCCGGCCTGCGGATGCGGCAGCCATTGAGGCGGAGCTGTACGAGGGGTACAGAGCAGCGAAGACCGCCCTCCAAGAGGCTGTCCAGCGGGCCAAGGATTTGGCCCGCGAGGAGATGCTGGAGACTCTCGACAGAGATCCGTGGGGGCGCCCTTACCAGATGGTGCGGAACAAACTCCGCACCTGGGCCCCCCCGCTGACGCAGAGTCTCCGGCCGCAGCTCGTGGAGGACGTGGTGAGCGCTCTGTTCCCTTCGCAAGGGGAACATCCTCCCCCGCCTATGGCTCCGCCGCTTGCGGTGCCGGAAGCGGACCACGCAGACGACGATGACGACACTCCGGAGGTGACCGGGGTAGACCTGAGAGTGGCGGTAAACCGGCTTAAGGCCAGGAATACCGCCCCGGGACCCGATGGCTTACCTGGCAAAGCCTGGGTCCTGGCCTTGGAGGCTCTCGGGCCCCGACTGGAGGGGCTCCTAAGCGCATGCTTGGAGAGAGGCCAGTTCCCGCTTCATTGGAAGACAGGGAAGCTGGTCCTCATCTGGAAGCCGGGGCGCCCTGCGGACTCTCCGTCCGCATACCAGCCCATTGTGTTGCTCGACGAGGTGGGCAAGCTCTTCGAAAGAGTCATTGCGAACCGCCTCGCCGGGCACCTTGCGGGAATGGGGCCGGATCTTGCGGACAACCAGTTTGGTTTCCGCAAGGGGCGCTTGACGGTGGACGCTATCATGCGCGTGAGAGCCCTCACGACGGGGGATGCGGTGTCCAGGGGTGGGGTCGTCTTGGCGGTGTCTCTCGACATCGCCAACGCGTTCAACTCCATGCCCTGGAGCTGCATTAGGGAGGCACTCCGGTATCACCGGGTGCCGACCTACCTCCGTCGTGTGGTCGGGGACTACTTGACGGACAGGTCCGTCATCTATCCTGGTCACAGCGGAGAATGGAACCGGCGAGAGATGTCGTGCGGTGTTCCACAGGGATCGGTTCTGGGGCCGCCCTTGTGGAACATCGGTTACGACTGGGTGCTGCGCACCGACCTCCCCAGCGGCGTCAGCGTAGTTTGCTACGCTGACGACACGCTGGTGCTGGCGCAGGGGAGGTCGCACGAGGCGGCGGCCGAATTGATGACACGCGGGGTTGCGATAGTCGTTGAGAGGATCCGGCAGTTGGGTCTCGAGGTGGCACTGCACAAGTCCGAGGCCATGTGCTTTCATGGGCCTCGGAGCGCGCCACCGTCGGGATCCATACTCACGGTAGGAGGGGTTCCCGTCGGCGTCGAGGCGACGTTGAGGTACCTCGGACTCGTCCTCGACAGCCGATGGAACTTCGTGGAGCATTTCCGACGTTTGGCTCCCAGACTGGAAAAGGCCGGGGCTGCTTTCAAGCGGCTCCTGCCCAACCTGAGGGGGCCAAACGCCTCCTGCCGGAGGCTCTACGCGGGGATCTTGCGGTCCATGGCCCTATACGGGGCCCCGGTGTGGGCGCGTTCGTTGAGGTTGCGTGCCAAGCACTACCTGAACGCGCCCCAAAAGGTGGTAGCCGTAAGGCTGATCCGTGGGTACCGCACGATCTCCCGCGAGGCGGCGAGGATTGCCGCCATGGGATCTGGAGGCCATAGTCCTCGCGCGCCTGCACGAGTGGCGCGCGGAGGTACAGAGCCGGGGGGTAACTCCGCTGCCGCGGCATATTGTCGCGCGGCGGACAGACCTCCGCCGTGATCTCATGGCGACATGGAGAGAGCGACTATCGCAACCCCGTGCAGGGCACGCCACGATAGTGGCGATAAGTCCCCTCTTTGAGGAGTGGCTTGAGAGGCGCCACGGCGCCCTCACCTTCCGCCTGACGCAGGTCCTCACCGGACACGGATGTTTCGGGAGGTACCTGCACCGAATCGGGGGGGAGGAAACGCCCGGGTGCTTTCATTGCGAGGATCGCCCGGAGGACACGGTGGAGCACACCGTGGAGGTCTGCTCCGCTTGGGAGGAGCCCCGCCGTGTCCTCGTAGCGGCGATTGGCGGCGGCGACCTCTCGCGTCCGGCCCTGGTTCAAGCTATGGTCCGGGGCGAGAGGGAATGGGAAGCCGTCGCCTCCTTCTGCGAAGCAGTCATGCTAGCGAAGGAGGCGGCGGAACGTGAGAGGGAGATAGCCTCACGTCCCAGCCGCCGCGGGAGGAGAAGCACCGGGCGTCGGGGGCCACGCCGTGATGGCTCTCGGCCACCGTAGGCACGGGCCTGTGGACGGTGAGTAATGGGCTAGCTCGCCGTCCGTCCGTCGTATGACGACGGGCAGGCCGTGTCGACGTTGCGTTCGTGTTCCACGCGCGCCTCAAAGAGTTGTCAGCATACGGGAGGGACCCGCAAGGGCCGGTGCCTGCCAGGGCTGCGGGACTGTTCGAAAGAGATACCGCGGCCCTGGAACATAAAGGGCCAAAGAAGGAACATGGGTGGTTTTTAGTCAGTAAGAGTCTAACACTCCCTTCCGCTCCGCCCAGAGCGGGGGGGGGGGGGTCATTTGATGATTTCCCAGACACCAAAAAAGACACCAAAAAAAAGTTATCAACTATCTATGTACCAAATGTCATCAAAATCCGGTCAGTAGTTTTTGCGTGAAAGTGTAACAAACATCCAGACATCCATACATTCAAGCATCCTCACAAACTTTCTCATTTATAATATTTGTAGGAAGAAGGATTGTCGTGTCAGCGACGCGAAGAAGAAGATCGATAATAAGTTCCTCTACACAGTTTTGGTATGAAATATTACTTGACATTGTAGATTGACCTCCTATTGCAAGCAATTAAAGTTCCAAGTTTCCACATCATCATTGAAGGTCGTTCATCGAGGCAAGTTTTTTGTTTTTAAAACCCGGACCTGTGTAGAAATGCGATCCGGTTTTATCTCATTGAGGAAAAATCTGGCGATTATTGCAATCATTGCTATAAAATACGTTTAGTGTTATAGGTGTGTATAAGCACCGAAACTTGTTTAATTATATACAAAGATTATTTTTAGAATCAAATTTTATTAATTTCTTTGTAGTGCCAACAATCGACGATCGCCAAACTACGATGCAAGTTTGAGAGCGCATCTTAAAATGATGGCGGGCAATAAATGTGTGATATTACTGTGTGTTTTTGGGTCTTTGTGTTGCGTTTCGTGCGAGCTCAACCTTACTGAAGGTAAGTAATCCTTTAAAGCATGTTTGCAGATGCGAGGTTACCGGATTTAAATTTACTCCATTATGAGGTCGAGGGTTGCGTCCTTTTGGCAAAGTTTGAGACGCTCCAGTAATGGCATTTTGAGGGTTGTCTCGTGCAACCTGGCAAGCCCTGTATTTGTGCACTGGATTTCTGTTCACCTAAGCGGGAACCAAAAATGACGAAATGATATCGTATGCTATTTTTAAAGACTATGGGTGCCTGTACATATCTCCATGTTTAATTTATATGTTTACTTTATTTTTTTGAATGATTTTATTGATATTTTTAATTTTTATTTAATGATTTTATATTTTAGATTTTTGTAATGATTTTTAAATATTTATGCTTTTTCAATGATTTTTAATGATACATTTTATTATTTTTTATATATCATCATCAGCCTCTCCCAACAATGTTGGGGTCGGCTTCCAGCATCACTATTTTACATAGAGCTGCCCTGCTGGACTGCCCATCGATGGCCATCGGTAACACGGTGTCCTACCAATACATATTTAGTTGTGAAAAGACTAGGCAGATGATGAGCTAGAGATTTGTATAGCTTGGAAAATGCAGGTTCTTCAGAAAGGTCAGGTGCGTGGTACTCGCAACCGGCATAAATAGTACCTGTGAATGTGGACGAGGCGAAAAGAGTATGTAAGGTTCGTAGCAGGTAGCGTTTTGTAGTGGCTGCCTACCCTCATGGGAAAAATGCGTGAGTTTTATGTAAGATGTCCTGTGCTTACAAATAATAAAACACCTATCTGAAAGATTTTAATTTTTATTTTATTTTCCATTTCTAAAAATCACGATTATCTATCTATATATATAAAAATGAATTGCTGTTCGTTAGTCTCACTAAAACTCGAGAACGGCTGAACGGATTTATCTTATCTTAGTCTTGAAATGTTCGTGGAGGTCTAGGGAAGGTTTAAAAGGCGAGAAAAAATCGAATAAATATCTATAATATAAAAATGAATCGCAAAATGTGTTGGTAAGCGCATAACTCAACAACGCCTGGACCAATTTGGCCAATTCTTTTTTTTAAATGTTCGTTGAAGTTCAAGGATGGTTTTTACGGCGAGAAAATTTTTAAAAATTGCCTGTAGAAGTCTAAAAACAACACTAGGATACTTTTGTTTTGGTAGGATTAGGGTAGGAGTAGTGTGAGAGTAGGGTAGGAGTAGTGTAGGAGTAGGGTAGGAGTAGGGTAGGAGTAGGTTAGGAGTAGGGTAGGAGTAGTGTAGGAGTAGGTTAGGAGTAGGGTAGGAGTAGTGTAGGAGCAGGTTAGGAGTAGGGTAGGAGTAGTGCAGGAGTAGGTTAGGAGTAGGGTAGGAGTAGTGTAGGAGTAGGGTAGGAGTAGTGTAGGAGTAGTGTAGGAGTAGGGTAGGAGTAGGGTAGGAGTAGGGTAGGAGTAGGGTAGGAGTAGGTTAGGAGTAGGGTAGGAGTAGTGTAGGAGCAGGTTAGGAGTAGGGTAGGAGTAGTGCAGGAGTAGGTTAGGAGTAGGGTAGGAGTAGGGTAGGAGTAGGGTAGGAGTAGGTTAGGAGTAGGGTAGGAGTAGTGTAGGAGCAGGTTAGGAGTAGGGTAGGAGTAGTGCAGGAGTAGGTTAGGAGTAGGGTAGGAGTAGTGTAGGAGTAGGGTAGGAGTAGTGTAGGAGTAGTGTAGGAGTAGGGTAGGAGTAGTGTAGGAGTAGGGTAGGAGTAGGGTAGGAGTAGTGTTGGAGTAGGGTAGGGTAAGGGGTAGGACACCACGCGAACGAAGTAGCGCTGGGTAGCTAGTATATATATAAAACAAAGTCGGGTTTGTTACAACACTTATAACTCGAGATCTGCTGGACCAATTTTCATGGTTTTTGATTCGTTGGATTTGTCTCCACCCCGAATAGCAGAATACATCTTAAAAACAATGGTAGGTAGGTAGGGTAGGTAGGTAGGTAGGTAGGTAGGTAGGTAGGTGGGGTAGGTAGGTAGGTAGGTAGGTAGTTAGGAAGGGTAGGTAGGTAGGTAGGTAGGGTAGGTAGGTAGGTAGGTAGGGTAGGTAGGTAGGTAGGGTGGGTAGGTAGGTAGGTAGGGTAGGTAGGTAGGTAGGGTAGATAGGTAGGGTAGGTAGGCAGGTTAGGTAGGTAGGTTAGATAGGTAGGGTAGGTAGGTAGGGTAGTGAAAGTAGTAGGTAGGAAAACATACATTGCAACGCATGCCGGGGCACAGCTAGTCCTACTAATATTTTAAATGTGAAAGTTTGTGAGAATGGATGTGTGGATGTTTGTTACTCTTTCACGCATAAACGGCTGGACCGATTTAGTTGAAATTTGGTATGTAGATAGGTTATACCCTGGATTAATATATAGGCTGCTTTTTATCAACACACCACGCGGGCGAAGCCGCGGGCGGAAGCTAGTTAATTATAAATTCTTTTAAACTTTTTAAATATATTATAAGGGAAGACTAACATAAAGTTTTGAAACCACTATAAAAGGCGTGAGCATACCGCCACCGCACTCATTTGTCGGGTGTCACTCGGAGCAGCAACATCGTTCAAGGGCAGTGAGATATATTTTCTTTTATTATTTATCGTTAAATTTGAATTAGAAGTGTCCTATTTATTTAAATTAATGTTATTTTGTTTCTCGAAGTAATTAAATTGAGTTATTGTGATTATCATAAATATAAACGTGATTTGTGAACAGTGTTGTTTTTTTTTTAATAATAACCAATCCTGGTTCCTAAAATCAGAAGTGGGATAAAGGACCTAAAAGCTCACTCTTTTTTGGTAAACAATCGAGAAACAAAATAACCTAACCTATAAGTATTGTCGTGCTTAGTGTTGACGTGTTTTTATTGTGTTTTTGTTGTGTTATTAAATACTGTGCGTGTGTCGGGGCTGAATATGCCTAGACAATCTCATGACCGTAGATCGCGAAGTAGGTCACGTAATCGTTCGCGAAGCCCACGAGGTAGGTCTACAAGTAATGAGTCCATGCGTAAGTCACGTCAAGCTCGTAGACCGCATCGAAGTTCTCGCCGCGAACGTAGTGATTAAAACTTTTTTGCAAAAAATAAAACCGACTTCAAAATCACAAAAAAGTGAAAAATAATTTTAGCTTCAGAAGTCGGTGACTTTAGTTTGTTTGATTCAGTTTTTTGGCACCGACTTCTGAAGATAAAATTATTTTTCACTTTTTTGTGATTTTGAAGTCGGTTTTATTTTTTGCAAAAAAGTTTTTTTTATTTTTTCATTTTAGTTGCAATATCCTATACAAATATTTTCTATGCGTTCATTTTACATTGTAAACCATACATTTCATGGTAATAGGCTTATTCTTACTTCCTTACTAATATTATAAATGCGAAAGTAACTCCACAACAACAAACAAGTAACAGACTTCAGAGTCAAATGCTCATAAAATAAAAACTAATGGGCCTAACTGAATCAAATTTTTATGGGACCAATTCGAAACTATTCCGCATCAAACAAAAAAAGAATTACGTAAATCGGTTCAGAAACTTCGTCGTAATCGGTGTACATACATAAAAAAAAAAAAAATATATATATATACCGGCCGAATTGAGAACCTCCTCCTTTTTTTTGAAGTCGGTTAAAAAGGATAGCTCGTTCTATCGTCATCATAACACTCGTAGCCGTCGCCTTTCAGCTTCTCGGTCAGGATCGACACATTCACATGGAACTCCCCTGCGTCCTAGGCGCCTATCTGGGTTTCCTAACAATAACAACACGTTGCAAAACACTTGGAGTGACATCATGACGAGACTTAGCGCTATCGAACGCTCAAATACTCCTGATAATTCGTTACAAATTGATAATCGAACCACGGTAATTACCGAAAACTTGATTTATGAGGTCACCCCGCGTCCCAATAGCCTAGTAGACTTGAACGATGTTTCGCAACAAGCTCACGCGGACAATTCCGAGGGCTTTCCAAAGACCACTCACACCCCTGATCCAATCGCTCGCGGTTCAGAGGTCCCGTCTACTGTAACCATGCTCGCGGATGCCATCAAATCCTTGCAACCTATTAGGTCACGTAACTACTACGTTTCAAATTTCGATCCAAGCATACACGACATTGACGTGTGGTGTGAGGAAGTGGATCGGGCAGTGTCCGCGAACGGTTGGAGCGATTACGAGTGCCTTTCGAGGGTAGCCTCTTGCCTTAAAGGTGACACTAAAGTATGGTTGAACGAGTGGGTCACTAACGACCGCAGTTGGTCTACTTTTAAGACCGAGTTTAAGCCTCTCTGCCCTCGGAAGTTGGACTACGCCAATATCCTTTTCGAAACGATGAATACGACATCCGACAAATACACAACGTACGCCGAATATGCTCGGCGTACCCTGTTACGTTTACGCATAGTTAAAGGTTTAACCGATGAGTTGCGCACCCTCATAGTTATACGTGGCATCGATAACCCACAAGTTAGGGCCGCGGCGGCAAATTCAAATCTGACAGTGGAAGACCTAGTTTCGTTTCTTTCGATATACGTCAAACCCAAACGCGCCAAACCTGGGTTTAGCGACCGTTCATCCAAGGAACGCACACCTCCGGGTTCTTCTTCCGACCAGGGGCCTAAGTGTTTTGTCTGTGGAGAGCGTGGCCATCTGAGTCGTAGATGTAACAAAAGACCTCGCTCGGACCCTACCACTGAGACCCCTGCTAAAACCGAAACACGGACTTCCACTGCCAAGTCCGATGCACAGACCTCTAACACTAAGGGACCCGGGACCCAGTGCACATTTTGCAAAAAGAAGGGTCACACCGAAGAGACTTGCTTTGCCAAAAATCGTTCGAACCCTAGAAATTAGCGAAATGTTAACTTGTGCACAAATAACCAAACTGAAAGTAGAGATGTAGTTACAGCTGTGGTCCAAGGCATCCCTATGGATGCGCTCATAGATAGTGGGGCCCAAAACGTATCGTTGATATCTTCCGATGTACTAAAGCATCTCTCTTGCGAGGTAAAACCCACTCACTGCGTCCTTAGGGGTATAAGTGAACGGGAAATTACAGCTACCACGTTCAAAACAGTAACCATTGAGCTAAGCGATATATCTTTAGAAGCCGATTTAGTCGTGATACCCAAGTCGTGCATGAACACCTCGATTATAATTGGAACTGACATCCTCAACCGCGAGGGCGTCATGTATGTGCGTACAAAAGACAAGCAATATATAATAATAATAATAATAATAATCGTTTATTTATAAAAAGGGCACATTTACAATGAATTAATATCTTAACAAATAAAATAGAGCACAGTTGGTTATTGCCTGAACTAGGTTGAACCTGTGTTTCAGGCTACAAGGTGCATAAATTTCTACTTAAGATAAATAAATTAACGTTCAATGAAAAGTAAAGTAAAATTAAAACTTACATTAAATAAAAATAAAAAAACAGCGTGCAAGCAGTTTACTTGCAGACAACAAGTAAGTCTTCTGTCTGTGCATAAGATATGATTTGTAAAAAAGAAATTATAGACTTTTTACAGCTAAAATAATTTAACTTAAATATACTTAGTTTTCTATTTAATCTATTGTACAGAAATGGGCCTAAAAATGAAAAGAATCTTTCCACAAAAACATGTTTGGAGGTTGTATTAGAAATGCATACTATATCATTCCATCTCTTGTTAGTATTGTCAGCATTGTACGTGAGCATGGTGTGCTGTTTTAAAACTAGGTGCATAATGAATAGCTGGCGCACAGTCAGCACGTTGCAGGATTTATACAGCTGATCTGTGGGAAAGTAAAAGGGATGGAAGTTTGCTACCTTTAAAATTGCTCTTTGAGCTCTTTCAAGGGGAAGCAGGGTAGTTTTTGATGCGCCACCCCATGAAATGATACAGTAATGAATTATGGATTGACATAGGGCGAAATATACTTGTGTGATCAATTTTGAATCTGCAAAAGTTCGTATTTTTTTAAATACGTATATTAATTTGCGCACTCTTTTAACCAGACTTTCAATATGATACTTAAAAGAGAGTGTGTCGTCTATTATAACACCGAGGTATTTAATGTTACAGGTTTTGAGGATAGGAGGACAGTTGCACATGTTGACTGACAGGTTATCACATTGATGGGCATATAAATGGAAGTTAGCAGTGTTAAGTTGAGGCTTGCGCATGGAGAAGTGAATATATTTAGTCTTGTCAGCATTTAGTGTTAGTAAGTTGCTTTGAAGCCAATTAGTCACACTATTAAAACCAAGTTGAGCGTTTTCAAATAGTTCGCTGCTGTTTTTAGCAGAAAATATTAGCGCCGTGTCGTCAGCTTATGAAATCATTTTGCCGTGCTTGATATTTAGATTACACAAGTCGTTAATATACACCAAGAAAAGGGTAGGGCCCAAAATACTCCCTTGGGGAACACCAAATCCAGTATTTTTCTGCTCGTCGCTCGTAAAGTTGTCAATCCTAACACATTGGTATCGGTTGTCTAAGTAGTCAGTTAGTAAAGTCAACGGCGTTCCCCTTATTCCTATTGCCTCTAATTTTCTTAGAAGCACGGAAACAGAGACAGTATCAAAGGCTTTCGCTAAATCAAGGAAGACTCCCAGGACCTGGTTCCCTTTGCCTAGCTCTTCTGTGACATAATTGGTCAGGCTGTGCACCGCATCGGCTGTGGATAATTTGGCTCTGAAGCCAAATTGAGCAGGTGACAAGATGTTGTTTTTGTCTAGATAGTTAACTAGTCTGTTGTTTATGATTTTCTCAAGTATTTTTGAGATTGAGGGGAGTAATGATATGGGCCTATAGTTATTCACCAAGTCCCGGTCTCCAGATTTATATATAGGGATTACAACAGCCTTTTTTAGACAGTTAGGGAAAATTCCTTTGGAAAGACAGATTCGAAATATATGCGTTAAAGGAGGTGCCAATACATGCTTAAACAGTTTAAGAATCTTGTTGCTTATATTATCCCATCCAACTGCACAGTCATCTTTAAGGCCCGAAATGATTCGGGATATTTCGTTTTCGTCAATATCCAGCATAGCAAATGATTTCAGGTTACAACTGTTGTTTAATGTTTTAAAAGATGTTTGGGCGCAATTTTTCGGTATCTGTTCAGCCAGAGTTTTCCCAACATTAACAAAAAAGTTATTTACTTTGTTAGCGGATAGGAGAGGTGAAGTATTAGTAAGCAGTAACCTCGAATTTGATTCACGTTGTTTAGTCATGTAGGTGACGTTTTTAATATGCTTCCAAATTTGCTTTCTATTGTTGCCTGCTTTATTTAATTCATTTTTATCGTAGTTATTTTTAAGCTTCTTTAGGAGATTGTTGCAGAAATTCCTGTATCTTTTATAGGTGTTTAAAATTATTGAATTATCAGGATATTTCTTAGTTCTCTGGTGAAGTTTATCTCTGTGCCTTATACATCGGATTAGTCCAGGAGTAATCCAAGGTTTAATATTACGAAGACGATTATTTACTGTCACAGCTGTCGTATTACGCAATATTGCTTGTTGGACAAGTTTTATTAAGTACGATAAAGCCAAATTAGCGTCAGCAGTATTGTAAACTAGACTATAATCAATGTTGCGTAAATCATATTCGAGTTTGTTTACATTTAATTTAGTCTTTGTCTGGGGGCAATTTTGCTTAGGCAGCGTTAAATTTACGGCTAGAATGACAGAATGGTGATCGGTTATTGTTGAGTTAGTAACAAGCGTAATAAATGAATAAGTGGTTTTGATCATCACATGGTCGAGGCATGAACCGCTTTGATGAGTAGGCAATGTGTGAGCAGGCAGAAAACCATGGTATGAGCAGATGTTAAGGTAATCTTGAGTCCCTGCGTCGTAGTTTTCAGAGCCAATATTAATGTTAATATCTCCTGTTAGTATTACATTCTTATATGGGCTAAGTGCTTGAAAGATCTGGTTTAGGGAACTGTGGAAAGAGGTTAAGTTTCTTGCGGAAGGGGATCTATACAAAGCAATTATCGCTGTGGTTGTACCAATTTTGATGATAAGGCAGTTACTAACACAATCTTGTAGATCAGGTTCTTCGACTTTGACCTTTAATGATTCCTTAGCAAAAACAACGACACCATCGTTTTGATTGTTATTAATCTTAGTGTACAATAATTTATATCCTGGTATTGCCGGGAGATTTTCATGGCGCTTTGATAGCCAGCATTCTGTTAGAACCATAATATCGCAATTAAAGTTAAGTCTATGAAGAAAAATGTTAAAGCTATCGATGTTCTTATAAATACTTCGTATGTTTTGGGTTAGTATGGTTAGTGACTTTTGATACTTGGAAAGATATTGATTGCAGTCTTCAACCTCACATGACTTTGACTCAGTTAAAAATGAGTTATCTATGTCGGTAATTAAGTTAATATCCATTCTATTTAAAAATAACAACAATAAATTACGTCTAGGATTTAAACAAATAAGTGGCGCTCTTAGGCGCCTTCATAGTCAATCGAGTTAATGTACCTGTATTCGGCAGCTAGTTTAGCCGGACAAACTGTGTCTCCCGTCTTGTGGTTGGCTTGTTTTTTAAAGCGCATGCATGTAGCACATTTTGGATCTTCAGATTTTTTAGTGCAGTCTTGGCTCGAGTGTCCTTCTTCACCGCAATGGCCACAAGCCGGGACAGAGTTCTTGCATGTCTTAGATGCATGACCATACTGCTGGCACTTGTAACATCTCGTTACTAGTGTGAAGTCTCGTACCGGGCAGGACGTCCAATTTATAAATAATCTGTCCTGTGTGATGAGGGCCTTGCGAATGACGGCTGAAACTTCTAGAATATAATTACAGCTCTCAGCATCTTTCCTACCAGATTTGTGGCTAAGTTTAATTGAGGTCAGAAATGTATCTAGGGTCATAGGCAGTTTATCCGTTATGTTTTGGTCGTAAATGCATTTATAAACCTCATTTTCAGCCATTGATGCGGGAACTCCTATTATAATAATGCGAGGTTTGCGCTTCCGAGGTTCGTCGACGGTAAGGCCTGACGAAGCGATTTGGACTGTTTTTTTGAGCTTGTCTAGGTCATCCTTAGTCTCAGTGCTGATGATAAGTCCTCCTTTACCTATTTTACGTACGCCTCGTACTTTCAGCTTCATTTCACCAGGGCATATGATTTTTTGTACCATGCTCTTTGTTTCATCACTGGTCTTTGTTAAACACTGGTTTGAAAAATCGCCACGGAGCTGAGATTATTAGGGCGAATAAAACTGCTGGACCCCTTCTTCACCATATCAGCAAATGATGTAGAAGTTGCAGGTTGCTGCTTCGCACAGGACTCCTGAATCGTGCGGTTCATCTCTGTAAGACAGTCTGCTAGGTCTCGAGCTTCGGTCATAGTTTTCAGGGCGGTATGTGTTTGTAGGGCTCTTGATTTCATCGACTGGTATTGAACAGCCAATTGCGAAACACCATGTCCAACTTTTCGACAAAGATTGGTAATTCTTTGCTTCTGGTCGGAATTAAGTTTTCCCTCAGAAGCAATAACACAGACCTCATTCAGGTACTGCTCAGTGGTCCCCAACCAATTTTGAATCTCCGGGGTAGAGATTGGTTCAACGGGTTCTTCTTGGTACTGCTTGGGTTGTTGAGGTGGTCTCGGTGTTGGTGTCGACGGAGGGCTGCGTGGCGTCATCCCACTCCGATTAAAGGGGCTGCTGTCCATTTTTCCGTTTATAATAACTATTTACACTTCAGTTAGTCCATTATTTCGAGTAAAAACCACTTACTACGCTGATTTGTATATCACGCTAATACACTTAAACTGGGTCAGAAATTATTGCAGGCGTTAATTTATTTATTTTTACTGCATTGATGTGCACGTCTGTATGCGATGAGTGCAATCAAAGCACTGGCAATATAACTCGAACTAGTGGCGCTCGCGCTTGTGCCAACGTAGTTCAGACTCTTGATCAGACACTAGTTAACACCCCATTTCAGGGAGCCTTACGCGATTCTCTGATGTCCGTTGTTCAATCTTTTTCGGATTTTCTTATTTCCGGTACTGCTACAAGTACGGTCACCACTGGCGAGATGGTAATCAAACTTACCAGTACCATCCACCCGTGGTATATCACCCGTACAAGCTTTCTTTTGACGAGAAGCTTAAGGTTCGTGAGATAATCAAGGACCTATTGGACAAAGACATCATCAGAGAGTCGCGCTCGGAGTATGCCAGCCCCATAATTCTCGTCAAAAAGAGAGACGGATCTGACCGAATGTGTGTCGACTACCGGGCGTTAAACCGCATCACCGAAGTTGAATATTTGGGTAGGGTGGTGAGTTTTGGTCAGGTAAGGCCGAGCTCACGTAAGTTTGAAACACTTAAAAATTCTCCGGTGCCAGGGGACGTCAGACAGGTCCGACAGTTATTAGGACTTGCCGGATATTTCCGGAGGTATATTAAAGACTACCCAAGCAGCCTCCCAACACATGGTGCCATGGAAGGGAGAATGGTACCCTGAAACTTGTGCTGTTTTCTTCGAGAGTGAGTAATACTGCAGTTCTATTAAAACATTCTGTTTCAGATATGCGCTAATGCATGCGTGTATCGTCAGTTATAGAGGTGTGTCCTCTGGCATGTACAGCCTTCTGGTGAGGTGTGTCCTCCATCCATGGCGTTAGTCGCCCAACAATGAGGTGTGTCCTCCATCTATGGCGTTAGTCGCCCAACAATGAGGTGTGTCCTCCACCAATGGCGTTAGTCGCCCAACAATGAGGTGTGTCCTCCATCTATGGCGTTAGTCGCCCAACAATGAGGTGTGTCCTCCATCTATGGCGTTAGTCGCCCAACAATGAGGTGTGTCCTCCATCTATGGCGTTAGTCGCCCAACAATGAGGTGTGTCCTCCATCTATGGCGTTAGTCGCCCAACAATGAGGTGTGTCCTCCATCTATGGCGTTAGTCACCCAACAATGAGGTGTGTCCTCCATCTATGGCGTTAGTCGCCCAACAATGAGGTGTGTCCTCCATCTATGGCGTTAGTCGCCCAACAATGAGGTGTGTCCTCCACCAATGGCGTTAGTCGCCCAACAATGAGGTGTGTCCTCCACCAATGGCGTTAGTCGCCCAACAATGAGGTGTGTCCTCCACCAATGGCGTTAGTCACCCAATAATGAGGTGTGTCCTCCACCAATGATGTTAGTCGCTCAACAATGAAGTGTCCTCCGCCAAGGACGTTAGTCGTCCAACACTGGCCTAAACCGCCTCCAACAGTATCCGCCTCTGTGGTTAAGTATGCAGCAAAAGTATAGGATTGTTGGGACGCCAGCGATGTTATATTTTTGCTTTAAGTTATCTTTCACATTGAATTAGCTCATGATCCTTTACACGTGTAAGTTGTGAAATAATCATAATTTTTCAGATGATGAAACCGATTACATGAACGGGTTTCAGGTCAACCCGGCAGTAACGAACATGCGTCAGTTGGACTGTCCATGCCTGATTTTGATGAAGCAGAGATCGTGGGACACCAGGACCATCCAAGCGTAGGTGAACCACAAAATATACCGGTCCAGGACGACTCGGCGTCAGGAGAGGCCGTATAAGGGAAGACTAACATAAAGTTTTGAAACCACTATAAAAGGCGTGAGCATACCGCCACCGCGCTCATTTGTCGGGTGTCACTCGGAGCAGCAACATCGTTCAAGGGCAGTGAGATATATTTTCTTTTATTATTTATCGTTAAATTTGAATTAGAAGTGTCCTATTTATTTAAATTAATGTTATTTTGTTTCTCGAAGTAATTAAATTGAGTTATTGTGATTATCAACTAAATATAAACGTGTTTTGTGAACAGTGTTGTTTTTTTTTTAATAATAACCAATCCTGGTTCCTAAAAATATTTTATTAGTATCATAACTTTGGTAGCTTAGATTTATGTATAATCTATTTTGCATGCTGTGGTCTACTTGGGAAATCATCAAATGAGGGAGGGGTCCCGCTCTGGGCGGAGCGGAAGGGAGTGTCAGACTTGTACTGACTAAAACCCATCCATGTTCCTTCTTAGGCGAAAAGTGAC
The DNA here is from genome assembly GCA_950022335.1 of Eurois occulta. NCBI lineage: Eukaryota > Metazoa > Arthropoda > Insecta > Lepidoptera > Noctuidae > Eurois > Eurois occulta. The sequence continues at coordinate 12,761,516 of OX465502.1, forward strand.
ATATGAACGCAACGATCGCGTATTCGCGCGACGATCGCTTTATATTAGGACGACGCCAGTGCCCTTTGTGCTCCAGGGCCGCGGTATCTCTTTCGAACAGTCCCGCAACCCCGATCGAGCTCTTGCTTGATAAAACATTTGATAACTTTCGATGGAAGAAAAATATTCTTGCTGATTTCTTGATAAAATACTTATTATATTTATTGTATTTTATTGCAAATACCTTTGTTACAAAGGTATTTGCAATAAAACGGACGAAAGTGTACTCAATTATAATTCAATAGTCACTTTACAATAAGGTAAACATGCTTATGCTAGCGACAATCAGCAATCGAAATAAAGCAATCGTCCAACATATTATAGACTTTAATTTATTTCGCATCATCTGTATATCCTTTGTAGGAGATACTAAATTAATAAAATAACCTTTTGAATTTTTTGCCAGTACTATTTTATAATTGTCATTTTTCTGTTTTCGATTTTAATGTTTATATCTCTTGCATTCCATCTCTTATTCATTCTTTGATTTCAGACTCTCCCTGTACCACAAATGGATTCAATGGCACTTGTGTTAACGTATTTAGATGTCCATCAGATGAATTCACTTATTTATATGTAAGTATTTTGTAGACAAAACCAAACAAAATGCTCAAATACGAATTCATCAATGAAAAGAACCACAAAACACCATGTCTAAGCTGAGGATCGAGGACATGACCCCTCGCTCAGAATGCACCCGTGCGACCACTAGGTTAACGAGACAATCAGAACGAAATAAAACAATTTTAATTTCATGACCTTAAAAAAATGAAGTGGTTACAAGTGCCAACCGGTGAGTATCTTGTCCGGGGTTCAATTCCCAGGGCGGGCAAAGAGTAAGGAGGTTTCTCCATGTAGAATTTCTCAAACGAAGTTCGGAGTTAAGATAAATTTATACCCGGGCGATGGCAATAGGTGCGCCCCTTGGGAATTAAACATTACCGGCAAAATGTGGGTACACCTCTGCCTTACCCTCAGAGTAACAGGCCTGATTTTATGTCGGTTTAATTAATTTTGTTCTGAATTCTTATTTTCCAGACTAATGCAGGTTTTCGAAAGGAAAATTTCCCAGAGTTTCCAGATATCTGTTCTTATAAGGACAATGCGCCTGTAGTCTGTTGCACTGACTGCAACATTCGACTGACTGCGTAAGCATTGACATGACATTTTGATAATATTTAAGATGAGATGATATCCCAACTGCCAGTTTTAGATAGTCTTTACTAGTAGTCAGTGCTCCAAAAATCTGACAAGAACCAGTGTTAGCATGGGGTATCGTGTTTCCAGTACTGACTGGGTTGTGGAAGCTAGAGAGGCAGTCGCTCCATGTAAAATACTGGTATTCAGCTGCATCCGGCTGATTGAAAATCGACCCCAACCGAGATGGAAAAAGGTATGCAGATGATAATGTTATGTCTGAACGTTAACTTCAGTTTTTATCACTATGATGTCTTTGTCCAAAGTGTTGTTTTTTAATGTTTTCTAGATTAATTTGGCTAAGCAGTACAATAAAGTATCATCATTCACAGCCCGACTTCAGCCACTGCTGGGTATAGACCTCTCTTTGCATGTGCCAGGCTCCGCGTTCTTGCGCCTCATCCAAGATATGGCAACAATGTGGTGTCAATTCTTGGACGCCTGCGTCTCCGTAAATGTATCCTAAGAAACACCCGCTTGCCCTTTATCACTTTACCCTAGTGGTTCAGCTGCGGAGAAACTGGCGGAACAAACTGCCCATAGTACGACTGCCGGTCACCCTGCAGAGATGATTTCAGTCACAACCCCATCTATATTTCATCATTTGAATAGCCTTTTCTTCTACTTCTGCTGGTTTCGCATTCCAGTAAAACCAGAAGCCTACAGCTGGTGACCAGTTGTTTTCCAAGAAGTGACTCAAATCCTTTGCTTACAAAACTTACCTCTTCTAATTCTCTCTTTGGCTCATTTCGTGGTTACAGTTCCAGGACCATAGTCGTTGGACCACGTGGAAGATTGGACTATATAGAGGACTCGATTGCTGCAAACAGTAAGTAATATTTACTACACAACCCAGTACATCAAAATAATATTGAATAAGTAGACAAAGGGTAAACACCCTTATCAAAGCGGAAAGGTACCTCTTCTTTCCGTCATTTTAGCTATAAACAATTTCAATTTCAAATATTTTTTGTACTGGACCATATCAGGATCGCAGTCGTTTCCCAGCAATTATAATTTTTGCACTGTGTTACTTGGTTTGATGGCTTGGTATGCGGTTCCGTACAGGGTCCGTTTACACCCTGTAATATACATAGACTCCAACTTTTACCCACGGGGTAAGGCATATCTTAACACATCTATGTTCTTTGTTAGGGATTTGGTTTCCGCACTTAGTCCCTAAAGTGGACCATTGTGCGTGAGCCATGGTGGCCGCTACTCCAGCCAGCCCACTTCCCTCCAGAAGCAGATCAGACTTCCCGGTCTTCTCAGGGCATCCGCAAGAGATCTTGGTGTTCCAAGAGTCTTCTCGTGTATCTGGGTGACGCCAGTACACTCAAGGAGTACGTGCGCTATCGTTTCCTCCGTCTCCATGCACGCTTTGCACAGGGGACTGTCAGTGATACCTAGGGTGTGGAAGTGCTTGTTTAATGAGCAGTGTCCAGTGATGGTCCCCGCCACCAGTCGCAGGCTATCTCTATCCAGGCATAGAAGACGCTTGGTCAGCTTTCTGTCCAGGGATGGCATAGCCTCCTTGGATTGCCTGCACCCTGTTGTCGAGGTCCACCACTTCTCCGCTTGTATTTGAGTGTGGTCCTTTAGCCAGCTTCTTAGCTGCTTGAAGGGGATGGGTACAATGGGTTCGGGTCCGAAGGCTTTTGTGCTGGATCCTCTTCTGGCGAGTTCATCAGCCGCATCGTTCTCAAGTGATCCACTATGTCCTTTGATCCATTGTAGTGTCACCGTGTTGCGGTTTAGTACCGTAACACGTTCTAGGGCATTATGACATTCTAGTATTAGTCTCGACGTGATCTGGTTTCTCCTTAGGGATTGGAGAACTGAGGCACTGTCGGAAAGTATACGAATATGGGTATTCGTAACTTCCCTGGCCTCTATGGCATGTGCTGCTTGGATTATGCCTACACACTCAGCTTGATACACAGAGTTGTGCATTCCCAGGGATCTGGATATTTTGATGTTTAGGTCGTCAGAGAAAACTCCGACACCTGTCCCATCGTCAGTTTTCGATCCATCAGTGTAGATCCTTAGTTCTTTTGGACCTGAGTAGTCACACATCTCCGCTGTGAGCTCTATGTTGTAGTGTGCTTTTGGAAGCAGTGGGTCTTCAGGGTTCTGTCACAGGGTGATGCCATCATGGGCTGTTGTTTGATTGCATCGTCTTTTATTCGCGTATGTTTGATTCTGAAATCCTTACTTAGGGTGCCGGATACTTCGAGCCTGAAAGTCGCTAGGGCCGCCTCCTCTCTTACGACGAGGTGCAGAGGTGGTAACCCCAGCATTACCTGTAACGCGGCTGTAGGAGATGTTCTCATGCTGCCGGTGATTGCTACGCAGGCAAATCTTTGTACCTTCTCGAGGTCCTTCTGGGCTGTGCTCAGGTTGGTCCTGGGCCACCAAACCAGGGAGCCGTATGTAATGATTGGTCGGATGACTGTGGTGTATAGCCAGTAGGTTATTTTGGGGCTTAGGCCCCAGTTTCTGCCGAGCAATCTTTTGCATTGCCATAGGGCTATGCTGGCTTTTGTGGTGATGTAATCAATATGTTTTGCCCAGTTCAACTGTTTGTCCAAATAAATACCCAGGTATTTGGTTTCAGTCGACAGTTCTAGGGTGGTCTCAAAGAAACGTGGTAACTGTAGGTTTGCCAACTTCCTTTTCTTTGTGAAAAGGACGAGTTCGGTTTTGGTGGGATTCACTGCTAGTTTGTATTCCTTGCACCAGTTCTCCACCATCTTCAAGGCTTGGCGCATAATGTTACATAGTGTGTTTTCATGTGTGTCATTTACTACTATGGTTATGTCATCAGCATAAGCCACCGTGTAGTAGCCTCTGTCATTTAGACGTTTGATAAGGCTGTCCATCACGAGGTTCCATAGGAGTGGCGAGAGGACGCCCCCTTGAGGGCAGCCTTTCGCCACGATGGCTCTAGTGGTGTCGTTCACCGTAACCTGTACGGCTCTGAGTCTTAGCATTTTTGTGATCCATCCTCGCAGGGTCGAGTCCACACCGTGTTTCTCGAGGGCTGCGTTGATGCTATGGAAAATGGTTTTGTCAAAAGCCCCTTCTATGTCTTATGAGGCATTAGTCCGTAGCAAACTTGAGTCTAGTGCATGCGTGTGGAATCCTTTTGAGAAACAGTATGCGTTAGCTTTAGAAAAAGTTCAAAAAGCATTCCTTAGATATCTTTACAAGCACTTGCATGGGTTTTATCCTTTCTTGTATCCCACTAAATTCCTGTTGGGTTGCTTAAGTTTTAATTCTCTAGAAGTAAGACGGTCGCGCGATCAGATGACTGTAATATTCAAAATTCTTAGGGGGATTATTGATGTTCCCGATCTGCATAATGACATCTGCAATCTATTTGTCCCAGACAATTACTGTCGTGGCAGAAAACACCGCTTACTGGCTGTTCCAACTTGCCGTACTGTTGCACACTCCAAGTCACCTATTCCTCGGACATTAACCGCTATTAACGCTCTCCTGAACTCAAACACAGATCTTGATATGTTTGCGGATGAATGGAAGGTGATCCTGTCAGAATGTTTGAATTTTTGTGAGAAGAATGCATGACTGTGTTACATAAATTATATGTTTAAATAGTGTAATTGGCTTCGGCCGTTCTATTTAAATAAATAAATAAATAAATGTCAATAAAGACAGCTAGTGAGGAGCACTTGTGGTCTACTGCACATTCGATCTTGGAAATCACACTGTGTAGTGCGGATTCTGTTGATTTTCCTGTGGAGTAGGCGTGTTGGTTCTTGTTTAGTGGTAGCTCCCGAAGAGGTCCATCCCGGATGTGTCGGTCATAGAGTCTCTCGAGGGTTTTCAGGAGGAATGATGTCAGGCTTATTGGTCTGTACGCTTTGGGTTGTGTGTAGTCTGGTTTGCCTGGTTTGGGGATGAAAATAACTTTCACCTCTCGCCATTCAAGTGGTACATAGTTGTGTGCCAGGCAGGCTTGATAGATGATAGACAGCCACGGTGTAAGGACGTCTACACCCCATTGTAGCAGGGCTGGGAAAATTTCGTCTAAGCCTGCGGCTTTGTATGGTTTGAAGGTTTTGATTGCCCATTTTATTTTGTCTTCAGTTACTATGGTACGGGCTCTGGACCAGTCCTGGTCGTTTGGTGTGCATTGGTTCACTTTCCCATGTTTTGTCCTCAGAGAGGTTGCAGTCTGGGAAGTGGGTTTCCAGAAGAATTTTACTAGTTTCGTGGTCCGACTTTGTATAGGTATTGTCTGGGTTTTTCAGCAACCCGAGAGTACGGTGCTGATCGGGGGATAGGATCTTTCTTACTCGCGCGGCTTAGCTGTTTGATTCGATGTCCTCACAAAATTTTCGCCAGGCTGCCCTACTGGCATGCCTGTTGCTACTTGGTTTTTGAAGGTGCATTGTGTTTTCTTGTACGAGTCCCAGTCTTCTGGGAGCCTGGAGTTTTTGGCTCTGTTGAATTGTTTGCGCATGGTTTGCCTGAGCTTACTGAGGTCTGCATTCCACCAGGAGCTCCCCTTGCTCTTGGTGTTTGGATCTGTTAGCTTGCAGCAGGCGTGATACGCATCAATGATATATTTTGAGAGTTTTGTTACAGTATCCTCAAGTTGTTTGGGGTCCGTTAGAGTTAAGGGTATTTGGTGCTGCGCTAGTAGGGAGGCCAGAAGCCGTTTGTAGCCGGATACGTTAGTACGGCGTGGGTTGCGCCTAGGTTCGGGTATTTTTGTGTTAGTTACTAGTTGGAAACGAATCCTCCTGTGATCAGAGCAAGAAGGCTCGTTGGATACGTGCCAGTTAGAGATAAGTTTTGTCGCGCTTTCCGAAGCCAGCGTTAGGTCAATGATTGTTTGTCCTCGTGCCGTGACCCAAGTGGGTTCCGAACCACGGTTTGCAATGTTAAGGTTAGTGGAGAATAGATATGTGCATAATACCTCACCTCTAGTGTTGGCTTTGTTGCAACCCCAAAGCGGGTGGTGGGCATTCAAATCTGTGCAGATGACCAGGTCCAGGTTGGCGTCTTCACAGTACTTTACCAGGTCGGCCATCTCTTTTGGTGGGCAGTCTTCATCCTCGCCTGGCCTGTATACCGAGGCTAGGACGATATCGTGTGCATCGTCATCGGTTTTAAGCCTGACAGCTGTCAGGTCTCTGGAACATAGTTGTGTGAGTGTTGTGGTAGGTACATCTTTAGGTATATAGGTGCAGGTTCGTGGTTTGTCTGTGCCCTGTGTGTCGAGGATTAACTTACTTCCAATGTTGCCGAGTCCACAGATCCTATTATTTCGGATCCACGGCTCTTGGATCAGTGCTATAGTTCGGGGTTTCGTCTCTAGTGCCATGCGTAGGCAAGCCGTAGCAGTCTGGCTATGCTGGAGGTTGGTTTGGATGATGTTCAGGGGGCTGGATGTGGGCGGCAGCGGGGTGGAGTTAGGAGGAGACTGATCCCCCCCCTCCTCCAGTCCGTGCCGGTCGTCTCTCGGTGACGGTGACGATGTGAGCAGCTGTTCTTTCCACCCTGGTGGTGAGGTTGGCATGCTCCTAGCGTCGGCATCAGCCATCGCCGTTCTCGCCAACTCCTCCTCCAGCTGCGTCATGGTCAGGTCTTCTGTCGGTGTCGGTTGAGTCTGTGCAGTGGTCGTGGTCGTGGTCTGGGTGTCGGAGGGTTGGGTTTTGGGGAAAAAGCGCACGTATATCGACCCCAGAAGGTACGATACCCTCCGCTCCCTCCCCAAGACCTTTTCGACTTCCTCCGGTGGGATACCCAGGGTCAAATAAGTCCTCCCTATGTCGTACCAAGTATTCTGACGAGTCAGAATGCTCTGGAGCCGCGCTATGTCCCCATTGTACCTGGGTACGAAGAGCGCTGCTCGGACACGGGTCGGTAGGTCAGACTGCTTCATGACTGTCAGTGTCGCGTCTGTGTTCGGCAGTCTAATCTTGGGCACGTTTTCGGTCAGCCAGGTCAGGGTTCAAAGGGTTGTTGAGATCTCTAACTCTGTTCCGGATTTTTCCGCGCTTACGCATAAGCATGCGTATTTCATCTACAGAGGTGAAGCCAGAGCCACCAGATTCGGCGTCCTTTCCCGTCCCGTGGTATCCAGAGTCAATGTCTCTCAGCCTTGCTTCGATCCTCTCGCGCTGGAGTGCCAGTGCGCGGAGTTGGTCGTCAAGACTGGATCTTAACACATGAGATAATAAAGTTTTTATTCAAATCCTGAATAAAAAAATATATATATCTCATATTCTTGCCTGTCATATTCCTTTTAATGTATTCTATGTCTGTGTTTTTCAGAATGTTATGAATATTTTGAAAAGCTACCGTACCCCTGTCGCGGATTCGGTAATGTGAAAATGAGGAAGGTATGGAAAGAGGAGCAGAAGTGTCATTTGTCCCTCTTTACAACTTTTTCAGCGGTCGGCGGTCGAAACGCGGAGAGATGGGAATTTCCACACATGGTAAGTTTATTTTTGGAAAATCTGGTTTTGCACACAAAGAGATACAACCGCAACCCAATCGTTGTTAACCTGTAAAATATCATAGCGTAATGAATGTCTCATATAACTCCAGAAAATGCCTCTATAGATGGCAAATTCTCGCCTGTTCCCGTTTGCATGGAATTACATAGAAACCAGTCGACTTACTGCGCTGATAGCGATAGGGCGGTTACTGCTGTCGTATTCAGTTCGGAAGAGCACCTTGCAGTAAAACAATATGATTGCAACATGATACTATGGCCAATTTCAACCCCTTATGAATGCTAACACATATATACATATATATATTTGCAGGCATTACTCGGTTACGGAGATGACGTGGAGTCTGCTCAGTGGCTGTGTGGAGGCTCTGTGATCAGCGAGAGATTCATACTCACTGCAGCGCACTGTACATCTACAGAATCACTGTAAGTGTTTTGCCCTTATGACTGGCATCGAGAGACACGCGCGCGAGTTACATTTATTAAAAAGCGTATTTTGGAGTATACTCCTCAAGAATCGTTTCATTTATAGCGCACGGTATGAAAAATAGTTGGGTAGTAAATTCAAGTGTTCACAAAAAATGAAGCCGTTATGTCTACCTCTGCGCAAGATACTCGCGCATCCCATAGCGCTCCCAGCTCTTCAGCGCCAAGTACACATTCACCCTCTCTCTTACGTCACTCTCTCTCTCCTCTTCTAAATATGTGGAAAGCTTAGAGGGCATAGCAGCATGGCACTAGCATAATAGCGTGGCCACTGTCTTTATAATTTGAATAAAAGTACTCAGTATGCATGTAAAATATCAAAACGTCCATTTGTGAGGTTTAACGATTTAAAAAAATATTTTGGACTAAACTTCAGTCACGCGTCGGAGCTGATACGCACAATTTTTTTTTCCAAAGTCTCCGTCTTATTTAAAAAGATACCCTTTTCAGAGGAAATATAACATTTGCTGGACTCGGGCTTTTGAGACGAACTGACCCCAAAAAATACTGGAAAATATACAAAATCAAGAAGATCATTACTCATCCCGACTATAAGGCACCTTCCAAGTATCATGACATTGCACTACTGGAGACAGAAAATGAGTAAGTATTCTGAATTATTCTAAATTTTATTTTAAATTACACAGTTTTAAAAGCTAATAACTTCGCACCTAATTATATTTTCGTTAACGCGCACCGCAGAACAAAACGCCGACTCGACGATGGTACGTATGTTGTGGATAGCGAGTCGGAGAATTTGCTGCTATTATCCGAAATCACTAAACTTTTCACTGATTTTGAGTCCAAACAAAACCGAAAGTTCGATTGCCTTAAATCTGCAATAGACGAAATATCTGAACAGAACTCTAACATCCAAACATCTGTGGAGTTTGTCAGCGGAAAATACGATGAACTTATGGAACGACTGGATTCAACTGAACGAGAAAATTCCACCCTTAAGAGGCAGATTTCCTCCCTAGAATCCAAAGTTGATTACCTGGAGCGCTGCTCCCGCTCAACTCTGCTTGAGATAAATAATCTGCCTACTACTGCCTCGGAAAGTAAGGAATCGTTGATGAAAAACCTCTTTATGATTGGGACTGTCATTAATGAAGAAATAAGACCATCTGAAGTCAATAATATTTACAGACTGAAGGCAAAAAAAGACTCGCACACCGTTGGTACTGTTGTTGCGGAATTTAAGTCTTCCTTGGAGGAAAATGTTCTTAAAGCCACAAGAAATTATAACAAGAAATGCAGTGACAATAAACTATCGACAGCCAGAATTGAGCTGCCAGGCGCACCGAAACCTATTTATATAGCTGAGTCCCTTACCTCCTATGGCAAACATCTGTACTAATTGGGCCGCAAACTCCAGAAAGAAGGTAAATGCGAAAGCTGCTGGCCGAGCCACGGGAAATTTTTTGTCAAAAAGTCCGCAGGTTCGATTCCATTTTGTGTAAACTTCGAAAGCGACCTGCATAAACTTATAGGCACCGCCGCCCGGTGACTAAGTTCCGCTAAAATAACATACATTTTGCCTTTTAGTTATACTTGTTTCAGTTTTGTTTTCTTTTTTTTGCCTGTAATATCACACTCCACACAACACTACCCAAGGTCATACGCAACTTCTCTCAATTTCGATTCCCAGCATGCACCAATAGACGCCTGTTTTCATACTTTTCTGCCTTTAATACTGCACGCACATAATTTGCAAAGCTATTCGATTAATAAGTCATACTTTTCTGATACTGCTCATGCCATCACTTTTCATCACTGCCGCATTAACTTGATGTTCTATCTCTGTTTTAAAATTCGATAATCTATATGACATACAAACTGACCTGGACAGTATTTCGGTGGCTGAGTCTGCAACCTGCATGATTGATGACTGCAAGGTTATTGCTGATTTGCACAAAAATGCTCTCTCACTTCTTTGTCAAAATATTCGAAGCATAATTAAGAACTTTGATGGCCTGACAACGCTTTTGGAAAGAAGCAATACATCCTGGGATTTCGTGATTCTTACGGAATACTGGCTTTTTAACTCTCCTCCTCTATCTTCAATTCATGACTATACCTGTGTCACTACCAATCAACATAACTCGCAGAATGAGGGTGTGGTAGTTTTTTTCCGTTCCCACCTTCAAGTTTCTGTGTCGGAGCCGCTGGTCCACGATGCCAACTGTTTGTTGTTAATACTCAACAATGATACCGCTCTGATTGCAATCTATCGCCCCCCTGCTGTTCGGAATGTCTCCGCATTCGTGGACTCCCTGGATGTAGTACTAAAATCTTTATCTTCCTACAAAAACATAATCATAACCGGTGACATAAACATTAACATCTCCGACTCCAGTAATGACTCGCGTGCAACTGAGTATTTGACAATGCTCGCCTATCATGGTATGCTACCGGCACACACACTTCCTACGCGACAAAGTAACTCCTGTCTCGACCACCTTATTCTGAAAACGAGAAGAGCTGCTTTTTGTTTCATCGCCAACACTTCGGTCACTGATCATGACACTGTATTATTATTTGTGGAGAACAATAACACGTCTAATATTTCTTTGAAAAAAGCTAGACATACCCGGGTTTTAGATTTTGACAAAATTGAACTGGACCTACTTCACACCGATTTTAGCCCCGTTTATGGCACCCGCGATGTTAATGAAGCTACTGACTTCTTTATCAACACCCTTAACACTATCATAGTTCAAAACTCTATTTTGAAAGTTGTGCCCAACCGTAAAAGGCTAAGTAAGCCATGGATGACTCCAGGGCTCCTTAGATGCCTACGAAATCGAGACAATATGCATATGAAACTTAAAAAAAATCCTGAAAATACAATACTTCAAACAACTTTTAAAAGATACAGGAATTATTGCTCTAAGATACTTAAAACTACTAAAACTAAACATGATGAAGCCCTTATAAGTAACGCACAAAATAATAATAAAAAACTCTGGGATGCTATAAAAACTATCACCAACACATCAAAAGTTAAAACACATGCTAACGCTCTTCTGTCACCGTCTGATCCAGAGCGCTCTGTTAATGAAGTGAACTCGTATTTTGCTAACATTGGACGTACATTGGCTGAAAACGTTCCTCACGCCTCCTCATGCCTACCTCCACAAACCGATGATCTCCTACCTTATCATAACAGTTTTGTCATGCTAGGAACAGACGAATCGGAATTAGATGTTTTGATCGGGAAGTTGAGAGGAGATTGTGCGGTGGGTTCCGATGGTGTGTCGGGCACGTTTCTCAAGAAATTTAAAAATCTTCTCACTCCACACCTGACTCATATATGTAATTTAGCATTTACCTCCGGCATCTTTCCAAATGCGCTTAAGCTAGCAGTAGTGCATCCTGTGCACAAGGGCGGGGACAGAGATCGATCAAATAACTACCGGCCTATATCAATTTTGCCTACACTTTCAAAATTAGTTGAGAGGCTCATGAATAACAGATTAGTCGAGTACCTAGAGCAGAATCACCTTCTTTCTTCTGCTCAATATGGTTTCCGTTCCGGAATTTCTACAAATAAGGCTGTGCTTGACCTAACTACTAACATCTTCTCCAACCTGGATAAAAAGCAGAAGGTAATTGGTATTTTCCTGGATCTGGCAAAAGCCTTTGATACGATATCTGTCCCCAATCTTATTGTAAAACTCGAAAGAATCGGTATTAGAGCCTCACGGGTACACGACAATGCGTGAGGATCGGTGATTGGACTAGTGACGAACTCCCTATATCATACGGGGTACCCCAGGGCAGTATTATCGGCCCGACCCTTTTTCTCATTTATATAAACGAGCTCTGCCAGCTAACGCTGCCCCATGCGTCCATCTTCACATATGCCGACGATACTGCCCTAATATTCCACGGGGACTCCTGGGAGCTGGCATGCACAATCGGGACTCACCTTGTCACCACTTGGTTGGCTCAAAACCGGCTTACTTTAAATGTTGACAAAACATATTACTTAGCCTTTTCCTTTACTGCCGCTGGGAAACCTCCCTCTCCTTGTTCCTTGACTGCCCACTCGTGCACATCACCTCACCACACCGCTTGTGATTGCCCCTACCTTTCTCGCAACAACGTGGTGAAATATCTCGGTGTACAAATTGATCATTGCCTGTCATTCTCCACACACATAACCACACTTGCCTCACGTCTGCGCAGGTTATCTACATTTTTAAGTCCCTTCGTCATGCTGCAGACACTGCGCTGCTAAGAATTGTATATCTCGCCCTCTGCCAATCACTTATACAGTATTGCATAATCACTTGGGGTGGATCAGCAAAAACCCACATGCTGAAACTGGAACGTGCGCAAAGGGCACTCTTGAAGGTTGGCTGGCGGCTACCTTTTCGCTTTCCTACCATCGATCTTTATAATACTATATAATACTATACTAAATATATTAAACTAATTTTGCCTAATCAAATTAACTTTGGATCGCGTTTCACCTTTTCAACCAACACACACAGACACATACACACACTCTCGGACATGTGGGTGCTTACGCCCAGTGCCATATGCGGGCGCGGGCGTGAGGACCTATGTTGCGCTCGCGGACACACAACACTCTCCAAAGACACTCATTGCACATAATTTTGTTTTGTACTTTATTCTCTCATTCTCACTACTTGGATTCTCATACTTTTGAAATGTTTTAGTACGTAAGTGCAACTAAATATTGTAATTTTAAGGGTGTGAGCCTGGAGATCTGTCATACAGGTCTCGAACCCAGTATAGACTCCAGCTCTCACAAAGGTTTGAATCTGCCTGTCAACTGTAAACTATGTTACAAAATTGTACCTTTTTGAGAGAAATAAATTACTATTGTATTGTATTGTATTGTACCTTTTAAAGTTTTTGACACTGTCTAGTACAAAATATAGCAGTTTTAATTCCTCGAGTCAGAAAAACTACGTGATTCAAGAATTATTTTAATTAAAGACCACCAAAACAAAATGCAAAACAAATGAAAAGCAAGAAAATATGATAAAAAAATCTTTACCTGTCGAATTCCACAAGGTAACATGCGCGGCCCTTTTCAAAGTCAAACTAAGACTAACACCGGTTTTCTCTTCCAGTTAATAGTACTAACTGTGTAGTTTTATTCTTAGCAGGAGCATCATTAAAATTGAGCTTTAAAATGTTCATTTTCAGAATAGCTTTCGGCAAAGATCTGCTGCCTGCATGTTTAAACATAGATCAACAATTTCAAAAGGGCGGGGAAGTTTCTGGTTGGGGTCGCTTGGGGCACAGGCGAGAACTAGCCAATACTCTTCAAGTAGTAAGTAGTATAACTGACGAGTACCTAAGTAGGGCCTTCATTACAGGGTTCCCATCGGCGTCGAGTCAAATGAAAAACATTTAAGCAAAACATTGATTTATAATCTGCCTAGCCTTTTTCCAACTATGTTGGGGTCGGCTTCCAGTTTGACCTTAACCGTTTTTTATTTTCATTTTTTTTGGATTCCAAATCTTCAAATGTGTCTTCCGCTCTGGGCTCCGCTCCATTTTTTTTATTTTGTCCCCGTCGTAAGCGAAGGAGGTGGAGTAACGTGAGAGGGAGGTGGCAAGAAATATTAATTATTTATTATTCAAGGAAACATGTTTTGTAACTTAAATATAGCTTAAACTTTTAACTATCCATCAGGTGGACCTTGAGCCGTTTGAGGAATCAGAGTGCGCTGGAATATTTCATCCTCACCGGCACTTGAAACGTGGCTACGACCATGAGAAGCAGATGTGCTATGGCTCCCATAGAGAAATTATTGACACTTGCGAGGTAAATCACAGTAGTGTCTAGATTGCCGATAGGTGTTTTACTAGTTCGTAAAACGTTAAGAATAGAATAGAATTTCTCTTTATTAGAGTATTCATGACTCAAAAACTGTTAGTAAAACTTACAACTACGTTAGTAAGGACTGATAAAAACAAAACAACACAACAAATAACGGTGGATCGCTGCAACAGCGACCCACATAAACACAGTCCAGGCGACTGGCAATCTTGCTTAAGATACTGTTGGTGCTGCCTCAAGATAAGTGAGGAACAAGTTTGAAGATGAAGCTAGTGACACAAAAGTTGAAAGGGAATCGTTTGCCTCAGTATGAACTTATGGTGAAGAGGTATTAAACGCTGGTGACAAAAAAAAAGTGCGGACTGCTGCTGGACATGGGCTTTTTCTTAGCTAATTACTTTCAGCATCTATAGTCTGTACCAGCCACCTTTTTATGATCGTCGGACCGTCTAACCAGGGGCACGCTGCGCTTGATCACCCAGCCGAGTCACGACTCCTAATGGTTATTTAATTTATCATTTTTCCACAGGGTGACAGTGGCGGTCCTCTACAATACAACGAGGATGACATCAGGTGTCGGTTCAGTATAATTGGTGTGACGTCATACGGCAAGGACTGCGGCATCCTGGGCTCCGCCGGCATGTACACCAGGGTCTCGTACTACGTGCCTTGGATCGAGGGCATAGTCTGGCCTGAAGAAACTGAAGCGAAAAAGAAGAAGGACCAACTGTGGCTAAATAATTGGCTGAATGTGACGTAAATTAAAACAAATAAATCATTATAATAAATTAACACTAGAAACGGGATGTTTACCATGTCCACTGTTTGTTTTGAGTTCCCGATATTTCGGCGCTGTTGCAAGCACCATGATCACGATGATGATGTTTCTAGTGTTAATTATAATGTTCGTGACCATGACAGTTTAAAAACTTATAACAAATAAATCGTTTAAAAAAAAAATGTTTTCTTTGTGGTGTTGCTTGAAAATGCTCGTAAGGATAGTACTATTGCTAAATGCATAGATATCTAATTAAATTAAGAGTAACAATAATGCAAACTTGTTGAAATGTCCAACGCGTCGCGCGTATCGTCGATCCAACTCTACGCAAACAGTCGGTAAAGCACAGTCACCGGCTTGACGGTAACCAGCAGTCTAATGGCCGATTCACACCGGAACGACAGAAGCCGACAGCGGCCGGCAGCGACGCGACGAGGCCGGCTGAGCCGGCCGTGGGCAGTACCGCTGACAAGAAGCGCGTGGCCGTGCGACCTTTTCCAATTTCTCAAGCGATACAGGTCTTTTAATTATGTAGATAAATTATTTCACACTGAAAGTACTCGCCGCGCCGCTGCGGGCCACTGCCGTTGTGAATCGGCCCTTTAACTATTTACCTATGTATATACAGTAAACCGCATGAATGTGGATGGCTGCAAGAGTAGAGGAACTCCAAAGAAACAATGGATGGACTGTGTGAAGGATGGATTTGGGTACAAAGGAGGAGACTGCTGAGATGACGAGTAATAGAGAAGTATGGAAGAAGAAGACATGCTGCGCCGGGATAAGGGCAGGAGAATGATGATGGTGTACAGTAAACCGCACGACAATAGTAGGGTTTGTCTCCATCGATCACATCAGATTGAATTAGAGCCACGGATCACGGCGAGTTGTATCTGTAGTGTATCTATTTAATAGATATGGTAACACTGTCTCACGGCCACAAGCAGTCGGGTAGCTGTCACGTAGGACAACTGTCAGTCACCACGAATGGCGGAGAGTTGGTAGGTGAAGCGTACCCTGGACTGGTTGGTAATGGTTGGTGTGAGCCTGTGATATAAGTAGTAAATTGTGTTATCAACCTATTAGCTCGGTTACAAGTGAATACTACAAGTGGCGACGAGGATAAAGGTCAGAAATTCAAATAATTATACTTAGTGGAAGTTCACAAGTAGTCGAAAATGAAAAAAAAATGTTGTAAGTACAGATAGCGGACTATGCTGAAACATAATTCATGTAAATTATTATATACCTACTGGTATTAAGTATTTCAAGCTGAAGGAACAATTCTGTTCTGTTTTATCATGCATTGTACCTAATTGTTGCATTGGAACTATTGGAAGAGATAGATGAGATAGATCCCACAGTACAAAGGTAATGAATTCATAATACAACGCATGCATGGCGTTTTTATCATCTTGATAAAACTAATTTGATATGCAATATAATAAAGAACCTACACAGGTAAATATGTCAACATGTTACATGAGTAAGTCTACATTCATCAAGTTATTATTGAACTTAATTAATTAAGCATACTTATCTGCACATCAAATAAGATAATAGGTAGGCCCTTAATCACTAGAATAAGGGCAAGTTGATGATTTATAATTTGTATTCATAGACATTAAATTATTAGATACAGGATCTAAAATATTTCTATATGAAATGGTTTTGAATTTCACTTCACCGTTATTACCAGATAGATGGCAACAGTGTTGAACTACAATTGCTTGTGAACATGTTGAACAACTAGTAAGTATTTGTATAACAATCATCAAGTGCTTCGCTTTAACAAGACCAGTCCAAAATAAGTCATATTTACTTTTAAAATATAATTTCTACTAGTTCCTTTAATCAGTTGTAATAACTTGGACTGTATGAATTATTGGTAGCCTAGTTATTGTTTTTTAACCGCTCGATTGCTTGGCGCAAAAATGAAAAGAGGGTCGCTTGCCAGTGACTTTTGACCGCATCTGAGCGTACGACGCACCGTAATAAAAATTTGATTGTGACTCGCTCCAGAAGCGCACTTCAAATGTTTTAACTGTTCTGAATATCCATTAAAACAAGCCTAAACACTGTGTTTGTTTTTTAATAGATCTTTTTTCCGTATTTTTCTAAGTACCTTGAAACTTTAACTACCCAAAAACTACCCAAATATTAGGTACTTGTATGGAAAAATGCGTTTTACTAAAAACTAAGATCGACAAGAGCATTGTTTCTTATTTTATTTATAAACTAGATTAATTACTAGACACATTTAATTACACATGGATATATTTCATGTGGAATAAAATATTTAAAACATTAAGGGAATTAAAACTTGCAAAACAAAAAATGGCGCAAAATGGCGACGGCAACTTTATTTCGTATCGTGTACTAAGAATTAGATTTATAATGTTGTCAACTTGTGTTTGAAGGTCGGATAATATATCAGTCTATGGTTTAAAAACGTTTCACGAGGACTTTATGCACTACAACATAAAGTTTAAAGTCGATTAGTAAAAATTGGTTGTTGGAAACGATTGTTGCCAGAAGCAATCACGGGTGTTCAATTTTGGAAACAATTGTTTCCAAAAGCAAGTGACCGGACCATTATTTGACAATTCACTTCAGACAGTGTCTATCCAACTAAGAAATTACAGACATTGCTGTAAAATAAGCTGAGTGGTTTGATTGAATTTATTTTGTGTAGTCATTAGGAGTACAATCGAAATTTAGTTTTAGTTTAAATGTTGGTGGTTATTTGTAACCATACAAAAGTAAAAAAAAAAAGAAGGGAAAAGTAAAGTAGTGACTTCATGTCCTACAAAATACCTAAAAAAAAAAAAAAAAGTAGTACTAAAGTAAGTAGTTAGTTAGCTACTAAGACTTTGTGAGTCTAATCTTCTTCTTAGCATGTTGATGGTAATCTAAATTGTGTCAGCCA
The DNA here is from genome assembly GCA_950022335.1 of Eurois occulta. NCBI lineage: Eukaryota > Metazoa > Arthropoda > Insecta > Lepidoptera > Noctuidae > Eurois > Eurois occulta. The sequence continues at coordinate 12,779,265 of OX465502.1, forward strand.
GGACTGAGCTACTAGTTTGGCGTTTCAGTAGCGTCCATCGGTTCCTGTAGTGAACAAACAACCAGATACAATATTAAGTGCCCCATCGTTTGTAGAACAGCACCACATTTACTATGAATCTCCACCTGAGCAAGTTTTCCTTGCTGCAACCAATCTGGGTCCGGACACTATTCAAAGACTGCCAGGTCAGCTATGGCAACTCATGTTCAGGTGGGAGATTTTCAGTAGACGGAATGAATGGGTTAGGTAAGGATGCACTACCTCGCCACAGCTTAGTCTTTCTGTGGACCGCTCGCCAGTGAGTGGGGTGACACACTAAAGAGTTGTTTAGTATTAGGGGACTATGGAAGAAGAAGACATGCTGCACCGACCCCAAATAAATTGGGATAAGGGCAGAAGATACCTACATATTGATGATACACATTGGTCACAAGCATGGCTGCTTGGTGTGGGGTCCTGGTTTCGATTCTCAGGTTAAGAAGAGCCTTGTTGGGTTTATTTATTGGGAATTTCTCGGTAGCAGCCAAGGAGTCTGGATTTATGCACAGTTGAGGGAACTAGGCTTGCCCGTGTTGCACGAGATTTGAATATGGCTGGCTAATGTGGATGTGCTATTGTGTGCAACTCTGTCTGGTGCTTGTGGTATTGCAGGTTTGATGTCATGTTGTGTTATGTGATGTAGATACTATGCAAGAATAATAAGTGTGCGATAAATGGGTGCAATGTAAAGTGGACATTAAAAATTATAATACCAGCCTGTTACTGTTTCACTGATGGGCAAGAGTCTCTTTTCATACAGAAAATAAGTGCTTAAATAATATCAAAGATACCTGAGTACTGTTTGACAAAATTGCAATTTTTAATTGGATTAATAAGTTGGACTAAGTGAAGAGGCCTGTTAATTAATGAATAAATTAATATGGTTATATAGGTCACTAAGTTACAAGTATGTACTATGTAACTTTAATGTGGAGCTAATGTATTATGTACTATATTATTACACAAATTAAAGGTAAATAATTAGTTAATTTAACAAAATATAGGTAAACTGCCTCCGTGGTCGAGTGGTTTAGGCGTTTGCCTTGTGACCCGGTGGTCGTGGGTTCGATTCCTACGGGAAGCATACTTTGTGAAGTTGTTTCCAGTTTGGTTAGGACATTGCAGGCTTGAATCACCTGATTGTCTGATAAAAAGATGATTCCGTGCCTCGGAAAGCACGTTAAGCCGTTGGTCCCGGCTGTCATTGGTTGATCTTTGGCAGTCGTTACGGATAGTCAGAAGCCAGTAAATCTGACTCCAGTCTTGCCATGAAATACCGTGTTACCCAGTTAATGGGTTGTGGAGGTCTGGTAGGCAGCCGCTCTGCGTAAAATACTGGTATTCAGCTAAATCCGGCATGACTGGAAGCCGACCCCAATACAGTTGGGAAAAGGCTAGGCAGATGATGATGATAGGTAAACTTAAAATATAATAAGTAGCAACAACACATATGTATGTATCTCATTAATGTTAAATTTAATCAGAGTGGTGATGGCCTAGCCCGACTTAGGTTGTGGGTTCGAAACCAGGCAGGCATTTTGTGTTGACACTCACCACCTAGCCCGACTTAGGTCGTGGGTTCGAAACCAGGCAGGCAATTTGTGTTGACACTCATCACCAATAGGTACTCTGAAATGGTGAAGGAAAACATCATGAGGAAACCGGCATGTCCGAAAACCAATATTTCGAAGACATGTGACATCTACCACGCACTGTTTTCGCGTGGTAGGATATGGGCTCCATTAAGTTGGAAGCTATGGGCTCCATTAAATTGGAAGCAATGGGCTCCATTAAGTTGGAAGCAATGGGCTCCATTCAGTTGGAAGCTATGGGCTCCATTAAATTGGAAGCAATGGGCTCCACTAAGTTGGAAGCAATGGGCTCCATTAAGTTGGAAGCTATGGGCTCCATTAAATTGGAAGCAATGGGCTCCATTAAGTTGGAAGCAATGGGCTCCATTAAGTTGGAAGCAATGGGCTCCATTAAGTTGGAAGCTATGGGCTTCATTAAATTGGGAGCGATGGGCATCCATTAAATTGGAAGTATTGGTTATCCATTAAATTGGACAAAGTGGGCATCCATTAAATTGGAAGCATTGGGCATCCATTCAATTGGAAGCACTGGACATCCATTAAATTGGACGAATTGAACAACCTTTAAATTGGACGAATTGAACAACCATTAAATTAGACGAATTGAGAAACCAGTAACAATGGAGCTTCTCGCCGGTTCTTCTCCATAAGATACGACTAACGCGAACCGTGCACCTTTTCTCGACGTTTTGTGGGTGGCCATGTGGGCCTATGTGAAACAAAATATTATGATTTTGGAGACTAGAGAAGAATTCAGATACGACAAACAATTAAGTAGACTAAATGTGGGAGTAGTGCACACAAACCTCAAGATTTGTCCGGCTACAGGGAAAAGTGTCACGATTGTTGGGAAACCTCAAAACTAACAGAAACTCGATCAAAACAAAAAAGCTGTAGGAACTAACTAAATAGTAAACGACCACGTCAAGGAAACGCAGTTAAATTCTTTAGAAAAAGAGGAAGTATAATTAACGATGAAACGGAGGTAGAATGTGATGTTCAGGAGTGAAATGAAAGATGTTAATTGATTGGGGTTGTAAATTAAATTAGATATCTGACGAAGTTTTGAACTATTTGAAATGTAACAACGGAAGTTGTTGTAAAGAGGTTAAAAAACCGAATAAAACTTTTGTAGCCTACGGCAGTAAAACTCCTTGATTGTCGAAGGAAGTTTTGATATTTCTGTAAAGATAAATGGTAAAAGGAATCTAGTATCGTACAATGTTTGAGAAACTTACTTAATAATAAGGACACAGTGTTACAATTAGGTGTGCTGAAATTGGGCACCAGTGTCAATCTTATCAAGCAACCTAAAGATAAAAACTCCTGGATCTTATGAACGGTACGCAAGTCATCGCTGATGCCAATCCAGTTGGGGTTGAAGCAGTACTAGTACAAACTGAACTGAACTGGTTCCAGAATTCTAGCAAACTAGTTGTAGTCCTTGGTTTCACCCACCGTTTCTCTTTCCGGCTCCTTAGGGTCGTTGCGTGATGTTGAGTGGCCTACGGCCTTCTTCAACAATTGTGCTATCAAATTTCATTTCAATATTTTATTGAAGATCATACATATGTAGGTAAACAAAAAGTACAGATCTCAAAAATAATAAAATGAATGTTATGTCTTGCTGTCAACGGCGTACAAAGTATAATAAAAACATTCGAAATTAATAACCAAAATGTAAACATGTGGTATGTATTGGTGGATCCAGAGACTAGCGCATTCATACAAACAAGCTCTTCAGCTTACAGTATTGGTATAGTTGGAAACTTCAGATGATGTACAAAGATATACCCAGATAGAGAAGGAAGATGCCTTTGCTCTTGTCTGGGCTATCGATCATTTAAACATCTTTATTTTGCAATTTGATTTGATTACCGATCACAAAATATTGGAGTTTTAGTTAAATTTCCTTATATAGTCTAAACCTTGTGCCGGGTTGATGACCGCTGACAATGGGAAGACAATTTGTTAGCAAGGAATTTTAGACGTTTTGTAAAGAATGTAACATTCGACGGTGCTGTAATATTAATACGGTTACCTATTGGCCCAGACGAAGGAAAACACAAAGATGTTACAGTGAGATATTCGCAGAGAATTTTTCTGAATATCTCATGTTGTAAAAATTTGTTCGGTTACGGGGCAGAAACCATCAGAACTTTTTTTTAGGAGATGTCATTGACTAATGAGGTTAGTAAAAATTTTATAATTAAGAAAAAGACAGAAATAGGAAAGGAATATAGAAATAGGAAGACGAATTCATACAGACCCAGAGGATAGAGTAGACGATAAAGTTTATAGAAAATACATGAAAAGGTTTCATAAACTATTAAGCAACTTCAATCCTACTCCACATTTAGTGGAGGCTATCGGAGGGGAGGTTCAAATAGGGTAACTGGGTAAACCCTCAGAAGGTAAAGCATTTTCATTAAAACAAATATAATAAGGAAGGGATGTAGTGTATCTATTTAATAGATATGGTAACACTGTCTCACGGCCACAAGCAGTCGGGTAGCTGTCACGTAGGACAACTGTCAGTCACCACGAATGGCGGAGAGTTGGTAGGTGAAGCGTACCCTGGACTGGTTGGTAATGGTTGGTGTGAGCCTGTGATATAAGTAGTAAATTGTGTTATCAACCTATTAGCTCGGTTACAAGTGAATACTACAGTATCCATTGATACCGTGATTCGATTTTCAAAAAAAATAATTATTGTTTTTTACAACCACTGATCACGATATCTGTGTATACAAGAAGAACAAAATATATTTTTGAAACTGACCACGGTGTACTGAGACAAGATTTAAAGACTAATATTTTTTGAAACTGATTTTCTATTTATCTAATATCCCAAACGAAAAGAATTTATAATTTAAAGAAACATTATGAATGTCAATTTACGAAAATCAACAGTGTACCTAATACCTATGTACGTGATATAAAATATTTATGGGTCTAGCAGTGCGGTAACACTATAACTACGAAAATCGTTCATAATACTTCGACATCAACGCACTGTCAATATCAAATTGTTAGCACCAACGTTAGACCTGACTGACTCAGTTATGGGCTCGTATAGATTGAACAGGCGCGCGCATGCCGCAACATTATCTTACTTCTTACTAATATTATAAATGCGAAAGTTACGATGGATGTTTGTTACTCAATCACGCCAGAACGGTTGAACGGATCTAGATGAAATTTGGAACAAAGATAGATTATAGTCTGGAATAACACATAGGCTATTTATTATCACGCTATTAATTTAGGGGGATGAGCTATAGAGCATTACAACCATATTCTTGGCTACTGTGTGACAATTCTTGGCGACGGTTTGACAACTGACAAATGTCATAGCATGCATTAGAACAGAACGGCTATTTCAAAGGATTTGTCACAGGTATAAGTGGCCTAGCGGTCCAGCGACCACCCTGTAAACCGAGCTTCGCAAGTTCGAATCGCAGCCAGTATTCACTTTTTGTGATTTTTAGGTATTTTGTTTTATTTTCATGCTTTAAGTTTTTCAAATCATTACAAAATAGATTAATGTATAATTTTCGTTTTTTTTACCATTCAAAAGACAGGTAATCATAAATTAATTAATGAAAATTGACCAATTTACACTGTACAAAAAAAAACTCTAAAAAGTTTATAAATGAAAAAATGCTCAAAACGCAGCAGCCATTCGCTCAGCCACTGCGCCAACCGTGTCGTCATATAACTGTGGTTGTGGCTTCCTCAGGCATTGCTGCAACTTTGCTTATGGGTGGTCGGACTGCACATTCCATTTTCAAATTGCCGCTGAATCTTGCATGCGAAGATACGCCCCAACATGCAATATCACCAAAAACGGGGGAAGTAGTTTGGGACGAGTGCACAATGTCGCACAAGCATGCATTAGAGGCGTTGAACCGCAGCTTGCAGGACATCCGCGGCAACCAGGTGCTGATGGGTGGCGTCATCTTTTTGTTCGCAGCGACTTTAGATCCGGTGAACGGTGAGTAATTAGCTAGCTCGCCGTCCAACCGTCTTATGACGACAGGCCGTGTCGAAAGCGCGTTCGTGTTCCACGCCCGCCTCAAAATGATGTCAGCAAACCGGAAGGGGTCCGCAAGGGCCGATGCCTGCTGGAGCTGCGGGACTGTTCGAAAGAGATACTGTGGCTCTGGAACACAAAGCGCTAAGAAGGAACATGGATGACACTCCCTTCCGTTCCACCCAGCGCGGGAGGAGGGGTCATTTGAAAAGCCGACTTTAGACAGATACTGCCAGTTAATAAGAGGGGCCATTTTGTAATAAAAAAGGGGCACACTGGCGGATGAAACGCATGTCTCATGGCGTCGCCACTGTGAAAACCTCCTGAATTGAAAAGCTCCATATTACGTGCACCATGCGCGTCCAACTGTAAAACGACCACGAAGCCAGTGTCTTTGCGAATAAGCTGCTGCAAATGAGAGAGGTTCGTCTGGAATCCGACGGAGATGGGAAAATTCTATTTTCCGAAGAATTTTCCCATCCAACTGCTGTGCTAGCGCCAAAGAACGAGTGGGTTAGTAAAAAAAACAAAAAAAAAACAAAAGTATACACATCCATATCATTGCGATGGCTGATGATGATAGTACTGCCTACTCCGTTGAATTTCTCAACTCCCTGGAGTTATCGGGCGTGCCGTCCCATCAGCTGGAGCTTAAATTTGGCGTACCAGTTTTGGTGATGCGAAACTTTGATGCAACCAGACTGTGCAACGGCACCAGGCTTCGTATCACAGAGCTGAGCTGCTAAAGGAGAGAGCGTTTTAAGTCCCCGCATAGGCATTTAGACAACAAACTAAACAGGGCCTGCATAACCTTTTGGCAATGCAGGAGGATGATAGGTAAGAAGTGGGGCCTATCCCCTAAAATAATACTCTGGTTATACTGCACGGTGATACGACCCATGATTACTTACGGGGCAGTGGTCTGGTGGCCCCGCACTAAACTAGCTACAGCCTCCATCAAACTGCAACGCATGCAGAGACTTCCTGCATGGCGACTACAGGCTGCATGCGGACTACCCCGACCGCGGCTTTGGAGGCCATGTTGGGGCTCCCACCGCTCGATCTGTTCATACAGCAGGAAGCGACGATGGCGGCAGTACGTCTTGAAACTCTTCAATTTTGGGGTAAGAAGTACACACAACACACCGCGATACTGGAGGGATTTTATAACGAGTTCCCCCTAGCGAAAGCTATTAACGATGGGATACCCAAGTAATTCGTATTCGACAAAAAATACAAAATCCAACTCCACGAGGATCACCGCTGTGAGGGTCTAAGCCCCGCGGAAGTACGGATCTTCACGGATGGATCTAAGACAGGTACCGGCACTGGAGCTGGAGTCTTCTCGGAAGATCTCAACATACACATAGCCGCACCATTGGGGATCCATAACACGGTATTTCAGGTAGAATGTATGGGCATTGCCCTGGCGGCATCGGCCATTTTAGCCAGGGAAGTTGTGGACCACTTAATTCGCATACTTTCAGACAGCAAGGCTGTACTACTAGCATTAAACAACCACACAGTCAACTCTGGGATAATACACGAGTGTCATCAACGTCTGAACCAGGTTGATAATCTCAATAATATAACCATTCAATGGATAAAAGGACACAGCGAGTCCCAAGGCAACGATACAGCGGACGAACTCGCTAGAAGGGGATCAAGCATGGCAGCAGTGGGTCCTGAACCCATCCTGCCACTCCCCTTCGGGTACCTACGCACACTGGTAAGGAAACGAACCAGTGAACAACACCACAAACTGTGGCTAAACCATGATGAGTGTAGGCAGGCCAAGGATGCACTTCCTACCATCGACGGCCGCTTCACGAAAAAAGCGCTTCGGCTGACCAAACTACAGCTGCGCACTGTTACAGCCGCCATCACTGGACACGGCTCTTTTAACAAACACCTCTTTGCCATATGAGTCACAGACAGCCCTCTGTGCCGAGCCTGAATGGAGGAAGATGAGACAGCAGCCCACGTGCTTCTGCACTGTCCAGAGGTTGCATCATACAGGGCAAAGTACTTCGGTAACCCAGGTACTCTCCGCGAGACTGTCAGCGACATCAAGGTGCTGCTGGCTTTTCTCGGGGAGCTGAGGTGGATCGAATAGATTTCCCACCCGCAATACGCGCATTGGTCGTGGAGTTGCGGACATTAACCCGTTATACAATAAGTCCCCCCCAACCAGCAATTCAGTCCTATTATTTCAGCTCATAACTCTAAAAAGCTCTATAAACGATTTATTAAGGTTTTACCGGTGCCACAGTGTTGTATAAAAGCGTTCGACAGTACATTATTGCTCTAAATGCTTAGAGAGCTAAAAATACCTATAAACAAAGAATGTAAACGTTTACTACGCCATTTTATACAACCGTTATAGTCAAGTCCTATAGCAAGTATTAATATAACTAGTACATAATAATATTGCTCTATAAAATTGTTAACAGGTGCCTTTATTTATCTGATTAACGTAATAATGGTTCCAAACGAACTGCAATAGTAGTTTCGTAATAGCAGTGAAGAACACTCAACTACAGGGCGATATTGTGATATTGTGAATATTTAGATCGCTGCTATAGTACGTGTGCGTTAGTAGTCACAAAGACTTTACAATAGAGTGTTTTTGTGATGTAGTCTAATTTCAGGGTACGCTAATAGGACGTAAGTGTATTATAATAGTTTTTAAATGCATATGATAATTTTATCGATAAGCATATCACACAGACACTATAATAGAGCAGAATTATTGAATAACAACTTTTTTGGTGCCTAGCAATGCGCTTGTTGGTATTATAAATGGGTATCTATCACTATAATGACGCAAAATTGGCACATACATGTAGATAAATGTTTCTATTAAATGACAGCTAAGTCCCAAAAAGGATTCTTGGCTTACTTTTATAACAATATTCAGACATTTTGATACGGAATTCATGCGACGTGCATTCTGCCCTAAAAACCAAAAAAATGGATTTAAAGAATTGGAAAAGATATAAACGCAGTGGAACTTATAGAAGAGAAGTTAATAGACGTTTTGAAAAAGCAACTTCGTCATCATCAAACAATCAAAGCAGTGATAGTAGCCAAAATCAAGTTGGAATCACAATTATGGGAAACGGTTCCGTACAAAATGTGTATTACAAAGATATTATTTCTGAAGAGAGTCCTTACTCCAGCAATATTTCTGAATCTTCAAGCAATGATTCATCATTCGAAAAAGACCAACAATTTCGTGACGGCGTGAAAAATTGGGCCATTAATTATAATATTTCGCATGAAGCGACAAAAAATTTAGTACGATTAATTAACAATAGAATACCAAATACATTACCTAACGATCCCCGAACGCTTCTTAAAACAGAGAAGACTGTTACAACTTATCCCGTGGGCACTGGACAGTACTGGCACAACGGTTTGACAAACACACTGAAACACTACTTACAAATGATACAAATTGATCGCAATCTACCCGTCATTTCACTGAACATAAACATAGACGGCCTGCCTGCTTTTAAAAGTTCAAAACTTCAATTATGGCCAATTTTATGCAACGTTTATGAAATACCAGAATTGCGACCTATTGTAGTAGGAATTTATTCAGGCCATAATAAACCATCTGATTTGGATGGTTATCTAAGAATGTTTGTAGATGAAATGAAAAAACTACTAAAAGATGGCATCTTAATCGTTATTAATGGAAAGGAAAAATTAGTAGGCGTCAAAATACGGGCCTTTATATGTGACTCTCCAGCTCGGGCTATGATCAAGGGTAAGTTTAATTCTAGCACTATTGTTTTATTGCCAGCTAGCAGCACCTCGGAATTTAATTAATTTCCGTTCACGTGGAAATTCCGGGATAAAACTCGGGCATATGTCACTCCCTGATCCAAATACGTATCTCTCTTCGACTCTCTTTTTTTCTTAGTTTTTATTTATAAAGTTCAGTTAGTCTTAGAAAGAAAGAAAATACGTTTATTTACGGTAAACATGATGAAAAGAAATAGTAATAACACAAAATAAAAGAACAAGTTGGGGGAAAAATATGCGTCACATCTATTGTTGTTAAAAAAACTGTTATAGACCAAAAATCAGTGGATTCAAAAATAGTCACATCCACGCAAAACGGCCCTCGCTCAGCATAATGCTGCGAGCCCATACAAGACAGAGCCTCAGCGCTGGTTTTCAGCGACAGCTGGCGTTGACGTGATGACGTCGACCGTTGCAGTATGCAATGAAATAAGAATAAACAAATAAAAATAAAATGTACCTATTTTCTTTTTTTATGAACAAACATTAAATTTAAATTGATTTTGCAGGTGTATGCAATTACAATGGGAAAGATGGGTGTCTAAAATGTACAGTAGAAGGAGAATATTCGTACGAATCCAACACCGTTGTGTTCCCAAGAGTTGGATGCCCTAAAAGAAACGACGAAGATTTTCGAGCGAAAAAGTATGGGCAGTACCATAAAGCTGAATCACCTCTATTAGAACTGCCTATTGATATGGTAGAAGACTTTGTAGTAGGAGATGCGCTACATTTATTGGATTTAGGAATAATGAAACGTCTTCTTACTGGATGGAAAGATGGAAAATTTAAAAAAGATACTAAGTGGAGCAGCACGGATATTAATATTGTCACAAATTTTTTATTAAACTGCAAAATGCCACGAGAAATCCACCGATCTGTCAGAGGTCTCGACCATTTATGCTTTTGGAAGGGCTCAGAATATCGCACATTTTTGTACTATCTTGGATTCATAATCTTGAAATATACATTACATTCAGATGCTTATCAACATTTCTTATGCTTTTTTGGTGCAATTACGATTTGCTCCAACGAAAAATATTTCCATTTATTAGACCTAGCTGATTCGTTATTGAACAACTTCCTAGAATATTTTAGAGATATATATATATGGTGAGTGTTATATGACCAGCAACGTGCACAATTTATGTCACATTATTGATGAAGTAAAAAAATTCGGAAAACTGCAAGATTTTAGTGCATATCCATTTGAAAATCAGTTATATTCTATAAAAAAAATGATAAGACATGGTAACAGACCTCTTGAACAAGCAGCTAAACGTATTAATGAAAAAGTCAATATAGAACTGCAGAACTTTAAGACAGACATCTTTAAAGCTCCATTTTTAACTCACAACAAAAATGTGAAAACCCTTCATTTACAAAGTTTTATTTTGTGTCCACGTAAGGAAGACAAATGGTTTTTAGATAAAGAAAACCAAGTTATTGAAATAGAGTCTTTAGAAAATGGAGACAATGGCATAATTATTTGTGGAAATCGTGTTGAACCTATTGAGGATGTCTTTAAAACTCCAATAAAATCTTCATATTTGAACATATATAAATGCAAAACTAAGCACATGAACAAAATTCAAAGATTATTCAGAGTTGACGCAATAAAGTGTAAACTTATCTCGATCTCTTACAACTCAACAATTTATTTTGTGCCATTATTACATACTGTATAATAAAAACATTTTACTAGTTTCTAAGGTTATTTACGCAGGTGGTATATAAATAAAAATCTTTATTAATTAGATGGTTCTTTATTTTGAACTAAAAAAGAAAAACTTTTCATTTCTCATTTTTATATCAGTCTTGATCTCACGTTAAAATCAACCCACATACCTAATTAACTCAGCTTATACAATATCAGGTAGATACCTAGGTACTCAAAAATATGTCAAAAACATAAAATGTTAGAATATTCACTTCACAGGAATATTCAATTTAAAGCTAGTATAAAACAGGAGTCTTAGAGTTGATTTTTTAATCGTCAGAATTTTCTATAGATAATAAACATACCTCAGATAAAAGTATCTGGCTATTAAAAAATCAGCCCTTAGTTTTGTTTTATTGCTATTAAACTCTAATGTTATTCTAAAAATTTACTACAAATTTATATTTATTATAACAGAAAAATAATATTATTTACCATTTTTTCTCCATTGGTATATTTGAATTAAACGATATAATATTAAAAGTATACCTATAAAAAATCACAATCAAATCAACATGTAATACAAAACCATTAACGATTAAGATACGTAACAAAATTATTGCCTCTGTTTTAGCAACTTAAAAAAATCTTTCATAGGAAAAAGAATATGAGAGCAACACTTAATTAATTTAATAAAATCTAGAAACATGTCAGATAAAGTTAAAATAGAAACTTTAAAAGTTATGAAGAGGATTTATAGAGGTTTTTCGTGATTATTTCATAAAAATCAAAGTATGTACTTACTATATTTTTAATACCCTGCATTTATTTACTAGAGTAAATGTTAAAAATAATTATAAAATACAACGATCTAGAACATGTCAGGTTCTAATAAAAATATGTAGTCCTTTATTAAATTCAGTGAAATAATCCCAAAAAACCTTTACAAAGCCGACGTTGCTAGCACGCGAGGGATAAACCCTCTTAATAATGATTTGTTATATAATTATATTATTATACATTAAAGGTTACACTGCTCTATTCACTGCAATGAGTCAGACTAGATGGTGTGCCATCCATCACCACAGCCTGAGCCGGTACTGCCAATACACTATCTGTAGGGTTTGTTTGAATAGCAGGATCATTGTCTTGCATGATAGTAGTTTTAGATTTTTTGCCTTTTCCTTTGTCTTTACTTCTTTTTTTTGTAGCTGAGGCTCTCAACATTTTGGCCGCGTATCGTCTCTCGGAATTCCTCAAAATATTTTTAAAAAATGTTTCGCACTCCAATAATGTGAAAGTGTTATCGGAGTGATGAATGACTTCAAAAAACAAGTTAATTACCCGGGTGTGAGCTTTAAAACAATTTTTTTTTAATTTCAGATTTCTTAGAGCCACCTGCCCATGAGCATTCTGTCATGAATCGACGAGTAAACATGACTTCTATTAGTGCAAAACAATTGTTAATACCGTTACCCTTTCCAGAGCCACAAACCAGAGATAGTTTTTCTTTGAAGATGTCTACTGATTCTTTATTTTTTAACTCATCATTAAAGTTTTGAAGTTCGTCAATATTATCGATTTTTTTGAACCCCATTTGACTGTTTAATTTTTGTTGTTGGCTCTGTTTGAGAAATGCATCGATTTGTGTACTAACTTGAGATAATTGATACATAATTTTTTCTTGCGTGCTTTCAATATTATCCAAACGTTTGAGAACAGTTTCCTCAAAGTTGGATCTTAGTGGTGGATTTTGGCTAAGCAAATATAACGTTTCTGACGCTGTGTCCTGTTCCACGATGAATGGAGTGTCGGAGGTTATAAAAGTTGAGCTTTCTGCTGGATTCTCTGTAATATTGGTCGGCACGCAAACTTCAGAGTATTGGGCGGGTTCTATTTCAGGTTCGGGAAACGTTGCCACCGGTGAAATATTTTCTTTGTTCTAAAAACAGTGAAAAACAATTTATGAGCGTTTATACCACGTGGCTGGCAACGTGGAACTTGTAGAGGTTTTTCGTGATAAACAAATTTTATTCAATTTTCAGCCATGTACAATAGGCTAGTTGCCGTAAAAAATGTAATTAGTCCGTCTTTTAGATTATTCAAAAATAAGGGACACGTATTTTTTTATTTGTAAATTAAATCAAAAATGACAAAGATATAGCCCATTAAAGTTACGTGTGACGTCACGCCCGTGCTACATTAATTATTCGCACGGGGTGACGTCACACGTAATTTTAATGGGCTATATCTTTGTTATTTTTTGTTTAATCGAAAAAAGAAAAAATACGTGTCCAATATTTTATATACGTATACGGACTAAAAAAAATGTAATTATTTTGACCCTGGACACTACCCTATTACTTATTGAATAGCGTTTAAAATATTACCGTGGTGCACTGCACTGCCAATTCGTTCAGATCAACTTCAATATGACGTCGCTTTTTTGGCAATCGCTCTTCCTCAGTATCGCTTTCACGCTGCATACGGACCATTTCTATTTGGGCTTGATCGTAGGTCAAGTTGAATCTTTTTAGTTGACATGGCGTACTAATCCAATCATCACCAGGTTGCGAGTTTTCATTTTTTTGTAGTTTTTTAGAGCCTTTTCTTGGCCATAGCAATAAACTATCATTTTCCCAAGCACTCGGTACACAGGTCAGAAAAGTTTTTCCTCTTTCAATCGTCTGCACTATTTTGAACGGCATCTGAAATAAATGTTTATCTTTAAAAAGTTTGAATTTAAAACAAATAGGTAAACACATTACATTTAACATTTATTTAAATAATTAGGTACCTTTTGGCTTAGTTCAGGAAGCAGAATAGCGTATTTTTCTTAATTTTATTTTGATATAGAATTAATTAAAACGAGCACTACCTATTCCGAGTGCGAAACAGCGCGTTCTGACGCGTGTTTGAGTTCAAGAATTAGCGGTGCGGGGCGCAAGGTGGGGGGCCGGTTGAACGAGCTGTTTCGCACTCGGAATAGGTAGTGCTCGTTTAGCTCGAGTTATTTATTTATTTATTTATTTTATTATTTTATGTGTAGGTATGGCGCTGGACTTGCTGGGCTTACTGTGTGCACAAAATTTCTAGATTTTATGGTCAGAGTTGCTTTAGAAATAGATTTTTTTAAGTATGAGAATGATATTTAATTGCAAAGCCGACATTCATCGGAAGGATAATGGTCATAAATAGCCATAAAATCGCAACCCCGACATCAGAAAAATAATTCATTTAACAATTGGGCCATATTTCTTTTATATATGGTGAAGTGACTCGGTAAAGATGAATTAGTATATAATCCACAGTTGACACAGTTTGCACTTAATATAAAATGTGTGATATTCCACGGCCATTCTGCAGCTGTATCTGCTAGCAGCATGAAATCGTCTCGACTAAGAAATTTATCGATATCCATATTGGCGTCCATAAGTTACACTGAAAAAACACAATGTTGACTGCAATTTATATTTATATATGTATTGCTTCTAAAGTTCAGTGATGCTACTAGACACATACATAGGTACTTCAAAGATATATAAAAACTAGGTAGGTACGTAAGACTTGATACAACTACGTTTCTTCCCGAAGAAATAAAAACTGGTTACATGATAAATTCACACTAATCGTCAGTAAACAGTTTATAATTCAGGTTTTTTTCCATTACTTATGGTCTTCAGAAAAATAGTAAAAAAAACGCTGTGTAAATATTATATAAGTATTCAGAAATGCTCACACAGAACCCCAATTTTAGGTTGAATCCACGATGACTGACAGTGAAAACATTATCACAGCAAGTACTATAATGGCTCTTAGAATATCGAAATCACTTTATATGATAAATATTTAAGTAAAAACTCAACAATTCGAGGGGGGCACTTTAAATTCATGGCAAACCTATCCCTAGTTTATCAGTAAACCTGCAGTCGCACATCATTTCCATCGTAATAGACTAATATTATAATAACAAAATAAAATCTTACTCACCTCAGATTGCTTGTATCCTTTTGTAAAATTATTTAAATATTTTTTTTGCACTCTGCACTGTCACGAATGTAAAATAATGAATGGTGAATGAAAAACGTGAGGTAAAGGAAACTAAACTCTTGTATAGTACGAAATAGTACTATAAAAGGTCCCACAGTAGCCAGTACATCATTATTTTGAGACCTGCATCACTATTACATAGATTTTATTGGACTGTTTCGTTATTAGGAACACTGCATTAAAATTATTTTGTCACTGAACAGAGATGTAAATGCGCCACTTCCGAATAAAAGATACGTTCTTTGGGGTTTTATAGGACCAAGAACAGTTTTTTACAAAACGTTCTATGGTTTTTTATAGTACTAGTTTTTGGCCGCATACCCATTATTGCAAATAACTTACCATTTCAATTTAAGAGGTAACAATTTCCCTTAAAATTGGCCATTACAATGACGATCAAAAATTCCAGGGCCAAACCATAAAAGTGACAGGCATTCAATTGTGCACTCCATGCTTCTCACACGGTCAATTATATGTTGTTTGTTCAGTGCCCAAAACTTTCACGTACTTGCGGAAAATAATAAGTCATTTAATGTTGTATACAGAACGGTATTAGAATAAATAGTGCCCAACAAGGCGTTTGATGGTTTACTTTGAAAAGAAGGTTATATAGCGCCAAAATAAACGGTTTTAAGCCATATCGTCGCCTCATTTAATTTTGTTGCCGATCTCTGCGCCCAGAATTACAGTACCCAAAAGGACGTATTTTGAAGTCATCACCCACATTATCGCATTTTGATCAGCCAGTCAGTTCTCACACAAAACATAACATCACGCCTGAAATCAGAGGTGTACCTTATCGTACACCCACATTTCGCCGTTCGTTATGTTGAAGTCCCATATGACAGGGGGCGAGCCTATTCAATTCTATTCCGCCAACCGGGCACAAATCCAGATTCCGTGGCTGCTACTGAGAAATTCCTGATGGAATACCCCAATAACACTATTATTTATAGTATTTTTTCAATTACATACATTGTTTAATGTTAAGTGGAAGAGCGGAGTCACCTAACACAACCATCTTCTTGCTTAAAAGGTGATCTCCAAATCATGTGCGTTAGAACTTTACATAATTTAAATAAACATTTTTTTAACACTGCCCGACCCGGCAATCGATGCCAGAACCTCATGCTTAGTAGTCGCACTTGCGACCACTCGACCAACCAGGCAGTCTCACACATACACACCTAAATAGCCACGCGAACGAAGTAGCGGGTAGCAGCTAGTACCTCATAAAGCTCGTAGGACACTCGTGCGCGCTCTGTACTGGATCAGTATTAATTCAAAGAAATGAGGGATAGAGATGGAGCTATGCAAAACGTATAGCGCCATCACTCAAATATAGGTTAAAATGATACTGTTTTAAGAGGTGATAATAGGCTCTCTGATCCCGATATCCCGATCCCGAGGCGATGCCAACTCGGTGCTTATAAGTGGGCGCTGCAGTATGGATTTTACGTACCTAGTCATAATAGTTTCATGGGATTCTTTCTAAGGTGATCCATCAAGTGCTTATAAAATGTGCATTAACCATTACTTTATACTTCTATAGCGAGCTAGTCGTCATAATATCGCGTTATTACAAATTGAGTATTCAAGTTGCTTATGTACTTATTATAAATATGCCACTGTTAAATCCTTTCTAAATTTTTAAGCAAAATCTAAATTTTCAAAATTCTCATGTAAATCTCTTGTGCTATTCATGCCTTTTTGGCTTGATAGCTCTTATCCAGCTGCTACCAGCTATCCATCTCATACATACGGCGTAAGGGACATCGATGATCAAACTTCATATATTTTGATCGTACACGAGGTATTGCAGCTCGGTATCATGAAACAGCAGTTTTTTTTTAATATCTAACCATAATTTTCTACCCGGTAATTGAGAAACATACGCTCTCTACAATTTTAGTGTAAACCATTTTGAACCCACCATGACCAAATAAAAAACCAGCCAAGTGCGAGTCGGACTCGCGCACGAAGGGTTCCGTACCATTATCTATAAAAAATATGTGATGTAACTAAAAATTTAAGGTTTTCGGAATTTTTCCTTTATATTATGTGCTATAAAACATTGCTTCATGCCAAATTTCAAGATTCTAGGTCGACTGGAAGTACCCTTTTTATTAGGTTTTGATTCCCTTGCGAGTGGTTGAGAGTTTGAAAATATGCGGTTTAAATTGCTGTTTGTTTTGATTGCGTTGGCTTAGAAGTTTGATTTTTTCACAGCTCCAAGAAACAGTAGACTTGAGTATTTGAAATAAATTCCAGCTTGATACCTCTACGTGTTCCTGAGAAAAAGTGTCTTGACAGACAAACAGACGGACGGACAACAAAGTTGGATCGTATAGTTCGACGTTCGATTGCTAAGATTTGAAATTACTGGTCAAAAACTATACGCTACGGTAGCCTCAAAATGAAGGGGCGCTGATTCTAAATATTCTAGAAATTGCACCAGCCTGACGGTAGACAGTTAGAAACCTATAGGCACTCAGGAAGGCTTACCTTGCTGGCCACGTCTGCGATCAGCTCCAGAGGGACTGCTTCAACTGCACTCAAAGTTCACTTCACACACCGAAGTTCATAGTTCAAAAATGTTATTCAAAATGCGATGGGCCAATGGACCCGCGGGTTTTATTATGGCGAATATATGGACAATCTCAGCAATAACTTAGCTGGAGATGCGATGACGCGGCACACAGAAGATCAGAGATAGATCTTTTCCGAAGGATTGTCAACGGACCGCGCGCTAGGCGAATATTCACAGAGCCGCCATCTTGGTTTTGTTTTCTCCCTCCTTTCTGATCACATGAACATAGTCACGAGATGCGCAGCGACCAGTGGAACTTCATACTGGTTGCTTTTCCTTAGCTGCGGCAGGAGCAAAGTCCAAGAAGCGATTGCTGGACATTTTCAACACGGCAAAGCCAACCTGGCGTACCTAGTCAGTTCAAATGTCCAACGTCAAGCATTATATTTTATTTATAAGTATTTATTACACGCAAACACCGTGTTGGCGTAACCAAAAGTGTTCCTATAAGGGTTCCGTTTTTTCCTTTCGAGGTACGGAACCCTAAAAAGGACTCAACCTCCATTGCTGTAGAAAGGGTATGTTTGATAGTGTTACTGTTGTGCCGTGTGCCAGCACTCGACTGACGGCTATACGAGCCAATGTTGACGGCCGCTCTATTATTGTTTTTTCTGTGTATATGCCGACTGACTCACCGGATAATCTACCAATTGTGACTGAGGTTTTTGGTGAAATAAGTGCAATAGTAGCTAGTGAGAACATTGAAACTTTGTTTATTTTGGGTGATTTTAATGCTCACCCTCACGAATTATTTTGTAATGAAATGATTAACTTTTGTTCGGATCAGACCTGGATCTGTGCCGACTTGGAAAAGTTAGGCACGCGGAATAATACTTACACGTTTGTTAGCGAGGCTCATGGCTGTAGGCGATGGCTGGACCACTGTGTCGTATCGTTGTCGGCCTGGCGAACCGTGGTTGGGGTATGTGTCATAGAAGATGTTTACATGTCGGATCATTTACCTTTACTTGTTAGTTGTGACATAACTGTGGTAAGGCCTAAGTTGATGACGAGCGACACGCGGCGTGACTCGGTTGTTTGGGGGGGGAGAGATGAAGCACAGATAAAAACTTATCATGAACTATGTAACAACGCTTTTAGAGTCATTGATTTTCCCCCTGAGTTCGCTGAATGCAGTCATGGGACTTGCAGCTTGGATGTTCACAAAATTGTTTTGGATAGGTTATATAATAATATTGTGGAAACCCTGAGTAACGCCGCTGTGGGGTCTAGCGGGAAGCGTGACCCTAAATTAAATAAAAGTAGGCACTTGTGTGGCTGGAATAAGCATGTCCGCGAAGCTCATAGAGTGGCCAGGCTTAGGTTCGAAACATGGATAGCTTGCAACCGGCCCACTTCAGGCATTATTTATGACGAAATGCTCGAGTCACGTAAAATATTCAAAAGTCGCTTGAAGTGGTGTCAGAATAATCAAGACCAGCTTAAGATGGACATTCTGGCTAAACACAGATCGGCAAAGGACTTTTCTAAGTTCTGGAAAGCTACTGGAAAGTATGAAGTCAAGCCTGGCCTCCCGGTGAGCGTGAACGGAGGAAGCGAAGCAGTCCATATTGCGAATATGTTCAGAGAACACTTTATGGTGCGATCCCCGCTGGGCCCTTCAGTGTCATTTGTTAGGTCTGAGCCCGGATATGAGGGGGAGGAGTCGCCTATACATTTTACGGCTAGTCAAGTGAGAAGCTTTTTAAAGTGAATGTCGGGCGGTAAATCTCCTGGTCACGATGGGCTTAGTGTGGAGCATCTGCGGCATGCTGGGGTTCACCTGCCGAGGGTCCTGGCCGTGTTCTTCACGATGTGCTGGAGTCACTCATACTTACCACATGACTTAATGAAAACCATCGTAGTGCCTATTGTGAAGAACAGGACTGGTGATATTTCGGACAGAGGGAACTACCGGCCCATATCGCTAGCAACGATAATTGCTAAAGTGCTGGACGGTGTGCTTGATTCCTACATAGATAAATACATAAAATTACACGATGCGCAGTTTGGGTTTAGACCCGGGCTATCCATGGAGGCTGCCATCGTGGGACTCAAGCATACTGTCCAATACTATATGGACCGCAGGACACCGGTGTATGCGTGTTTCCTTGACCTCTCCAAAGCTTTTGATCTTGTCTCATACGATGTGCTCTGGAGAAAGTTGGGGAGCGCGGGTATACCGGTGGGGGTGCTCAATTTGCTCAGATATTGGTATTCCCACCAAACCAATTTTGTGAGGTGGAATAATACGCTCTCTGAAGCGTATAGGTTGGAAAGCGGGGTGAGACAGGGAGGGTTGACCTCACCCAAGCTTTTCAACTTATACATAAATGACCTCATCGTCGAGCTCAGTAGCAAGCGTGTCGGTTGTTCGATAGATGGCATCTGTCTCAACAACATTAGCTACGCGGATGACATGGTGCTGTTGAGTCCGACGGCTAGGGGTCTTGGGGAGCTGTTAAGGGTATGTGAGTCCTATGCTGCTGCACATGGTCTTATATACAATGTCCAGAAATCCGAATATATGGTCTTTAGGGCCACCGGTGAATGCCCTGAGTATTCACATAATATTACCCTTAATGGCTTGTGCATAAACCGTGTCACGAAATTTAAATATCTGGGGCATTTAATTACCGAGGGTCTTGATGATGATATGGACATTGAGAGGGAGCGCAGGGCTTTAGCGGTCAGGGGTAACATGCTGGTCCGCAGATTTTTCCGCTGCTCTGAACAAGTAAAAATAACATTGTTTAAAGCGTATTGTCAAAGCTTTTATACGGGAAATCTGTGGGTCAAGCACACCAAAAGATCGCTGGATGTCCTGCGCGTCCAGTATAACAACATCTTCAGGATGATGTTGGGGTTGCCTCGCTTCTGTAGTGCATCGGGGATGTTCGCGCTATATCGAACTGATGGCTTTCATGCCGTCATACGCAAGAAAACTGTTTCCCTGATCTGCAGAATGCGTGGCAGCTGCAACGGAATTCTAAAAACTGTAGCTGACAGGATCTCTTCTCCGATATGGGTGTCGTTCATTAAGCGGGTAATTTGAATGTTTGTCTAAATTTTTTATTTTAACTTATTATTAATTTGAATGTTTTATTTTATCTTATTGTATTAATTTTGATTGAATTTTAAATTTTATCTTATTTTGATTCTGATTTTAATGTTAATTTTGATTGTAATTTATTTTATTTTCTTTTGTTTATTTCTTTTTTGGTTTTATGTTAATTTATTTTATTTTAATACTGATTTTAATTGCACTGTATGGGTCATGTTATCTGAATGAATTTAAAATTTTATCTTATTTTGATTCTAATTTTAATGTTAATTTTAATTTTGATGGTAATTTATTTTTAATTTTTTTGTTTAGTTATTTTTTGGTTTTATGTTAATTTATTTTATTTTAATACTGATTTTAATTGCACTGTATGGATCATGTTATCTGAATTAAATGAATTTTATTTTATTTATTTATTTATTGCGCTCGAGCAGAAAACTCCAAGTTTCACGTTTCCTCCGTAACCAGTACCTACATTCAAAACGATGTAATGAAAGATTCGCATTATTATTTTCCACTCAAACATACATGTCGCATTAATAAAAGCGTGTTAAGAGGTAGCGGAAACTAATTTGAACCTGATTCGAAGTATTAGTTCCGACGCGCACGCAATACGCCGTACGCATGCGCGAAAAAGATGGCGGCCGTGGATAAATATTTAGTTGTAATGTTCACATTTAGCTGTATTTGCTGTGGACTGTGCCAGCTCAACCTTAGTGAAGGTAAACTAGTTCCGAGTTCTCTGATTTCGAAAGTTCTTTCAATAACGGAGAGCTACGTTATGACCGAGTGTTATAGGCTACTTTTAAAACGTTCCCGTGGGTTAATTTCCGTAGATTATAATGGGAGCAAAGCCGCAAGCAAAAGCTAGTGTCCTATCAAATTTCCCGCGTAGATGGTTAATCTTAGCTGAGATTAGTCTTCTTGACCGCAAACAGTCAAATAAATAAAACTATCCCAAGTTCAATTCTAACATCAGATTAAATGTGCAAGTTATATTTCCGACCCACACGAGAAGCTTGTTTTCAGGAGTGGATAAAGCCAATATGCATGATGATGACTGTCCAGAATAAAGAGTTCGCATCCGATGAATACAATAGGCTTTTATCTAGGTTTAAGCAGTAACTAATAACATAACCAATAGGCTAACTGACTCTGATAGTCAAACGTTCGTTAAATAGCCAGTATTATAACCAGTAAAATAGATTGACCTCTGTGGTTGTTGTCTTGCTGTTTAGAGGACATTCATTATTCCGCCTACCATCATCTTAATTTATTTGAGTACCTTTTCTTACATGCGTCCCAATTAACCGTCATAAATCCCTCCCTATCTCTTTTCTAGCCATGTAATTTTTATCACCATTACTTTAATGTTAAGGGTCTACTTGCACCAGTAACAATGCCACCAGCGGAACATGTGTGAGGTTGTTTAGATGTGGATCAGCTGTTCTGACATACCTCTATGTGAGTAACTCATCATCTGCCTAGTCTTTTCTTAACTATGTTGGGGTCAGGATATAGCATATAATATTGAGTATTTTGCATGGAGTAACTGCCTTATCCGACCTCCACAATCCCGTACTAGGTAACACGATGCCCCTTGGTAAGAGTGTTGTCAGACTTTCGGAGTTCTGATCAGTCAAAATCGTCAAAGATTTACGAATGACAGCGGGCCTAAACCAGTGCCCAGGAAAGCACCACGTCTCGGTGGTAATTCTTTTCATACCAATACCCTAAATGAAGGTGAAAATGATTCATGGAATTGGATGAACGAACCAAAACGTACTGAAGTAGCTATGGTTGTAAATCATGAACAGAGCGTATTTTTTGGGAATTTCTCGTAATGACGTGTGTTGTAATGTCGTAAGCGTAAGCTCATACCACACATAGGTGCTGCACCGGATCGGTGTTAATTCATTTTTTTTGTACTAATCTAGCTGATCACGATCCGAGGCGAATCGGTTGAAGTACTTAATATCAGCATGGGTTACAGGTAGAAGTTACAAGAAAATAGCCTGGAGTTGAGGCGAGCTGATCCTGTCTGCCTGCCTGGTATATCTAGTGCTTATAACTGTGCCTTAAAAGTAGATTCTCTATTTCAGCAAAATGCAGGCTTCGCAGACCACACGCACCTTCCAGCTCTGCCTGAAATATGCTCTTACAGGAGCGGCGAGCCTATTGTCTGCTGTACGGATTGCGTGTTCAGTGAACGTAATGAGTATGTACCTCTTTTATATGAAACCAGCATCGACTGATGTCCTTACTGATGACCTTTAAGTAAGTCTATGGTGAAAATTTCGTTTATCACACTATCCTCTACTCCAACATTTTGTTGCTAATAATGCTTGTGTTTAAAATTTCACACTTCACACTTTTCTTCACGTTCTTGTCTGTGTACTTTATGTAAAACTAAAATCCTGTTTCAGTTTTAAAGAGTCCGCCATCGCACCGTATGGAGTTCTAGTCAGTAGGCATGGTACGAAAGCCTGGGAAAGTAAGAGCTTTTTTAAATGTTCAATTGATCAGTTGCGAACACGACTTATATAAAAAATTACACAAAAGTTAAATAATAGTGCCTACTTCGAGGGATAGAGGAACAGTATGGAACATTGCTTTCCCGCCATTAAAAAAGGGAGATTCTCCAACCAGACGTGTGTAGAGACTGAAATTGTAAACCACACTAAACAAACATTTACGTTTCAGAGTGCTTGGACTACTTCCAAAGACTCCCTTACCCTTGCCACGGTAAAGGCGAGGTTGAGCTCAGCAGGACTTGGATAGACTCAAGGCAATGCCATGACACCTCCTTAAAAGTTCAAGTGTCTGTGGGTGGTCAGGACCCCCAGCCGTGGAAGTTCCCACATCTGGTAAGATGAATCTTTTGATCTTTCCAGAACTAACTCCTATGAATTATGGAGTGGCCACACTTTCGACGCGTAATCGATTAGAGCCTAACACGTATCCACCACATCTGCCGCATTTAGTTCGCACCGATCCTAAAAGAGGCGAATTACGCCTTTTTCATATGAAGCTGTTCCTGATCGGCTCGAGTTGATTCCGTGTGGTCTACTTAAACCTGTCTTAGTATTGTATTGCTTAGTAGCCTTGAGGTCCATCGGTTGAAATACATATAATTTATATGCATCGTTTTCTAGGCTCTACTTGGGTACGGTGACACAGTAGCTGAAGCACAGTGGCTCTGCGAGGGAACGGTGATCAGCGAGAGGTTCATACTGACTGCTGCTCACTGCACAAACGGCGGTGTATTGTAAGTCTACTCTACTATATCATAGTTAGTAGTAAGAGCCTTGTTTCAAATGGTAACTTCTTCGTTAGTCACGTGCGAACAAAGCGTGACTGCTGAGCGTGGGAAACTGTGTTCAATGTCGTTCGGACAAAAACTGATGAGGAATTTCTCAGTAGAAGCCCAGAGTTTGGAAATTGGCGGTGTGGAACCCCCGTACCTCGCAAAGCACGTTAAGCCATCAGAACTGCGCCTGATCTCTCGATCGTGTTGAAGGAGGAGTTAAGGAACAGAGATGAATTTGCACACCTGTATTTGCGCACCTGCGGCCGAAATACGGTCGGGAGGAATAAATATTAATTAATGTTCTCACAACAATTTTCAGCGGGTCTATCGCGTATGTTGCTCTTGGTATACAAAACCACGATGACTTCGAGAAAGAGTGGAAAATATACAACATCAAGAGAGTGATAATACATCCCGAATACAACGAGCCTTCGTGGTACCACTACCTCGCGTTATTGGAGACGGAAACTGAGTGAGTATAATATGAGTTAGTTCAGAGAAAACATGGTAATTTTAGCGACAGTGACCCGCGACTTTAAAACTGACGAAAAGGACTTAGTTTTGTCAAAATGAGCCAACTACAATTCCAGACTAATTAATTATCAGATTTCAGAATAATCAACTATCAACAATCATTACAATTACTGCTGACAACGTAGGTTGGTACAGCTTGGGAGAACGACGAGCTTCCAAGCGATCATGACACTACGTGCAATTTTGATACGGCCTTTAATGCGACCTCTTCGGTCATAAAAACGCGATGCAACATTGATGTAGTCACCAAATCGCCGGTCTCCGATGCTAATAATTCTGTGTTTGCCTCTGCCCTTTGCGAAATATGTATATGTTTCTTCAGAAAGCTATTAAGCGACCTTAATTGTATATGAAACCAAAACTTTTTCGTTTGTCCCACAGAATTCGTTTCGATAATGAAACCCTTCCCGCCTGTTTGGATGTCGGTATTCATGATATATCCATAACAGAAACAGCTGGTTTGCCCAGCCTGGATAAGAATGATACCATGACGAACGAAACCAAGCCAGATGACATGCAAACGGTGAGAAAGGATTATGGTTCTCCAAGAGCCGTAGGCTAGAAGTTGCGACTAATTATAGTGGTGCCCTCAGTTACATGCATCGACGACCTTGAAAATTCTGCTGGATCAGACTGAATGTGGAAGGCGGAGGTTGCGGCGCAGCTTGCCTATGAACAGCTCTGAACTACGATAGACTAAGTTGATTGAATTTGACGAGGTTGCTGGTTGGTGGTTCAAAGACGATAAAACAAACAAAGCACTAGTTTAAATTCCGGCCGAGATAGAAAAGGTTGTTGATAAAGCCAAAGACTGCCGAAAATTACAAAGAAACTTTGTTCTGTTTCCAGGTATTCCTAGATAAATTGGATCGTTACCAATGCATGGAAGTATATAAACCAGACAATAACCTTATACATGGGTACGATCACACGACGCAAATATGCTACGGAGTGCACAATAATACAGGCGATACTTGCAAGGTAACACTAGTTCATTAATTTTTGGTAGCGTGGGAACGACCCCGTCCAGGTGGACCGACTTAAGTAGGCGATTCAAATAGATCAACCGTGTGTTGTGAGTGGCGCAAGAGTAACTGGAGAGAGGCCTATGTCCAGCGACCTGTGACCTGTGTACTGCCATAACTGAATGGATTGATTGAACTATTGTTAATACGAGTACGTCCAACTGAACAACTCTCGATGCACTGTGGTCACCTCATCACGTCTGCCACCTTGACCGCTATCATCCTAGTCACCGGGAATTTACTCTGAATGTAGCATAAAATTCTTAATTCATGATACGCTAACATGATAGTTGTTACAGTTAATGTAAACAAAACCAGTCCACCAGTCTCTCTCATGAGATTTGAACTTGCTCTACATTGGAACATCAGTTCTTCTTCTCGAACCGATTTCTCAGATTTTGTCCGACCAGTACGTAGCCAGCTGCTGTATCATTTGCCTTATTCAAGTCAAAGTATAGGGTGCAGTTAGTTGAACACGACGGCGACGGGCCGGAGAGAAGGTATTGCGTATTCTGTGTTGGAGCTCCACACTCGCATTGTGTTAAAAGTTAAAAGATTTCATAAATGTTCACAGCGCGTCAGCGGCAGTCCCTTACAAACAAATCAGTTCAGATGCCAGTACACCGTGGTGGGAGTGACGGGACAATCTGCAGAATGCGGCAAACCAGAAGTACCTAACATCTTCACCAGGATACAGAACTACGTGCATTGGATCGAGAGAATCGTGTGGCCAAACATAGGGAAGACTGAACAATTTAGTAGTTATTCAATAAAGTAATGTAGATCGTTGTTTAATACAAAGAGATGGTTTTATTTCTTCTTTGTATAATACAAAACGTTTTATGATCAGTTGTTGATAACCCTTCCTGTGCCGCTGGAACAACTTTTAAGCTCGCATTAAGCTTGCTTGCACGACGAAGTCACTTTTACGTTACTATTATGATAAATGCGAAAGGCACACAGATAGTTTTTAACTTTGATTCGCACGTTTACTTTTTAAATCACGATAGTACGATCCCGTGGGTCAATTACCGAACTCGAAGCGGGCGATGCCGAGGGCATAAGCTAGTGAGATGAAATTTTAAACACATGAGCGGGAGTTGAAGCGGCCTTAAAAAGTACTTACTGAATGAATGAATGAATGAGACTGAATTCTATCCGGCTGAAGTCATTTGAATACAAATAAATTGTTTATTTCAGACTAGGTGTTCCCTCTGCATTAAAGCCTCTTTAAACCTTTCCACATCAAACCTCAAAGCCATTTTTTACTTTGTGGTTGTATGCTTAGAAACTTAAAAAAAAAATCAAGACAGTTGTCTAGTTTGAATGATTCATTCCTGCACCAAAAGCCAAGAGACATGGTTCGATTCGAGATATTACAGAAAAAATTTATTGCATGAACCAATTTTAATTCGAAGTAAACGAATAGTTTTTATTGTGAAATCGCTTTTAAAGCATTACTGTGATATTTTCACTTACTATAGACCCGTATCCGTGTTGCCGGTTTTCAGCAAGGTGTTTGAAAAGGTAATGCTTAATCAAATGCTCACACACTTTAACACCAATAAAATCTTACATGAGAAACAATATGGTTTCACCAAAGGACGTTGCACGACTGACGCCGGTGTCACCTTATTAAAACACATATTTACGGCGTGGGAAAGGCACAAGATGCCATAGGAATCTTCTGTGACCTCTCGAAAGCATTTGATTGCGTAAACCACGAAACCCTACTCTTGAAACTTGAACATTACGGTTTAGGGAAACTTGCGCTCAGTTTAGTTAAATCGTATTTAAACGATAGACATCAGCAAGTACAAATAAATGGTGTCAATTCAATGGGTTTAAAAGTAAGTATGGGTGTACCGCAAGGTTCGATATTAGGTCCTTTCCTCTTTTTAGTCTATATAAATGATCTACCCCATTTATTTAAAAACCAACCACAAATGGTGTTGTTTGCTGACGATACCTCTTTAATATTTAAGACAAACAGACGTGCCACAAATCTTGACGACGTAAATAACGCCCTATTGCTGGTCCATAATTGGTTCACCGCGAATAATTTAGTATTAAATGGGAAAAAAACGAAGTGTATAAGATTTGTTCTACCGAATGTCAAAAGTAGTGATAGTGACATAGTATTGAATCAAGAGAAACTAGAATTCGTCGAAAAAACCGTTTTCTTGGGGATCACGCTCGATTCAAGGCTTCAATGGGGTCCGCATATAACTTCTCTTGCAGGACGGCTGAGTTCAGCAGCATATGCTGTTAGAAAAATCCGTCAATTTACTGATGTAGATACCGCGAGGCTAGTCTATTTTAGTTATTTTCATAGTATTATGTCATACGGTATTTTACTATGGGGACGGGCTGCAGACATTGAGTCTATATTTATTCTGCAGAAAAGAGCTATCAGAGCCTTATATGATCTACGTAGACGCGATTCTCTAAGATAACTCTTTAAGGAAATTAACATCATGACAGTACCTTGTCAATACATCTATGAAAACATCATGTACGTTAGGAAAAATTTGCATTTATTTAGTAAAAGAGGTGACCGACACCACTATCATACTAGAAATAGGGACCAACTAACTCAACCAGGTTTCAGGCTAGCTAAAGTAGACTCATCTTTCATGGGGTACTGTTTAAAATGTTACAATAAAATACCTCCCCACATTCTACAACTGAATGAGACGAAATTTAAATCTTGTATAAAACGCACACTATGTAGGCAAGCATATTATAAGTTGGGGGATTACATTGATGATAAAAATGCTTGGCTCAATGCTGGTCCTGCTCCACAACCATAGGGGCAAACTAATTGATTACCATGTGAAGTTATTGTGGAAGCTGCAGAAGATTGTAAAAATATCTTTGCATTGTATAGATTCAATCTCTTAGTATTATATAATCGCATAGCACATGTGTGAGTACTATGTACTGTAAAGCTACCATTTACATTTAGTTTTCTTCATTGACTTGAATGTGCCCTGGTGGCTGAGAGAATGTCATGCTCACACAAATGTCTCGCTGATGGTGGCGGGTGTGTCGGGTCATTTAGTTCCCTTCAATGTGGTTGAGTTGAATGGCGCTGATCCATGCGTCATGTTCGTGAACGGGCGCTGTCAGTTGGGACTGGTCATCTCTTAGCTGTCACGGTTTATTTTAATTACTTTATTTTTAAATTGTTACTTTAATCTTTTACTCTGGACGCTCTTAATGTGCACGTCTTTGTACATCGTTCTCACATACTTATATGTATAATCTCAACATGAATGATGTAACCAAGATTTTGTAACAATATTTTGATTAAAAAGAGTGTCCATGGAGTTTCTTGCCCATTCTTCTCCATAGAGATCTACGATTTGGAATGTGCAACTACAGTACTTTCGCAAGTTATTATGCCTTGTGAATGTGACTGTAGCTTAGCTTTTTTGTTTTTGACTTTCAAAAGTGCCTGTAATGGTCTAATTGAAATAAATGCTTTGAGTTTGAGTTTGAGTTTGACTGTCTGGCAAGTATTGACTATTGAATTTTCCAATCGTAAATCCCTTCTATCTTGTTTCTGTCCCTCGTCGTGATAGTTTTGTCCTTTGAAACTGTGTTAGTAAAACCGATTTTTTCATTTTATCATAGGTCGGATTATCAGTTAAAAGAGTTTAGGCCTGTTTTTTCCTTATAACCTATTCCCCCTTCCCGGCTGTCTGAGGACAGCGACTACAACGACGACTACAGCATAGCCTCTTACGAGTGAAATTTCTAATTGGATCGACGACAGCGGAGTTTTGCTGCGTGTTCTGCTTTTGATGTGGACGTTTGTTTGAGGCATGCCATGAGAGGCAATTCTGAGAGGTCACGTCACAAGATCTAAATACTCATAAGACGCATTTTCGTCGAAT
Organism: Eurois occulta; assembly: GCA_950022335.1. NCBI lineage: Eukaryota > Metazoa > Arthropoda > Insecta > Lepidoptera > Noctuidae > Eurois > Eurois occulta. Next base: position 12,808,880 of record OX465502.1, read on the forward strand.
GTCAAGTTATAACCGAGTTCATTAATTTTGAAACTCCAGAGGACGGATTCGTACGATGATCCTAAAGAAGATAGTATCTTAAAAACGTTATAAAGCAAGAGTTTGTGCAAAGAAGCCTTCTTAGCAAAAATTACTGAATTATTAATTTATTAAACATTGAAATATATTTTATTTTATAAAAAAGGTGCAGGAAATAGTAAATAATTTACCCACTTTTTAGTGATTAAGTGTAGTTCATTTAAAGTTGTGCTGTTTATTTTTATTTTTTTAACGCTACAATATGGTGTTAATTATCTTAAGACTAAGTTAGTAGCGATTTATGTAGGTAATCCAGATGAATACGAATTACAATTAAAATAACTTTATTGAGAATAATTTAAATTGAAATAGACATGATTAACAAATGAAAATAAATTAAATTGAAACAAATGATGTCATGATAAATTGAAACAAATATAAATAGAAAAATAATAATATATAGAGTAAAAAATTATTCGATTAAACATTAAATTCATCGAATTCATCGGAGGAGCTCGTGGCTAAAAAAGAATAACTGGGTTGTGGAGGTCAAAATAATAACAAGTCGATCCATGTAAAATATTGGTATTCAGCTGCATCCGGTTAGACTGGAAGCCGACCCCAACATAGTTGGGAAAAGGCTAGACAGATGCTAAACATTGAATTCATCAGAAGACGTGTAGCCTGATGAGCCTTCCCACCACTGACGATACTGGTCGATCCGCAATCATCTTCTGGATTCCGTTGTCACTACCTCAAATTCTGCGAATTAGTGAGGCTGACTTTTTGCGCATTATACTCGTAGCATAAAAGAGAGCATTGTAGGCCCGCTGCGTGTAATTGGTCCATAGGGCGCTGGTGTAAAAGCTTTGGCAATAGGTTCTAAACAATGTAACCTTTACCTGTGCTGTACATCGCGCAAACCTATGCACCAACATATTATCTCACACCGACAATGCTCTCCGCTCTCTTTCAATATCCGCGTCATCATGTAGGGTTTCGGTCACAATATGCCCTAGATACCTAAACTGTGTGACCCGACTCAAAGATACTCCGTTAAGCCTCTGATAAGCATATACTCACTCTTTCTATCGTTATATTTTAAGCCGTGACTCATCAATCAGCTGATTGACGTACAGATTAAAAAGTCTAGGAAAGGTCAGCCCCCCTTGCCACACACCACACTCAAGTTTATATTCATCAGAATATGCGTTCCCCCACTTAACAAAGTTTTTCTGTTGGTTATACTAGAAAGAGAATATATTAATGAGTGCCCCGATATCCCCAAGCTTAGACCAGACTCTATTATAATCGACTAAGTCGAAGGCCTTCGATAGGTCAAGAAAGTAAGCATAGATGGGTGTTTCTATCAGAATAATAGGTGACTGTATGTTTTTAAGTCAAAATAGCACTTTCCGTTGACAAACTCTCACGAAATCCAAACTGAGCATCATGAAGCTTAACATACTTGCTGAGCTGAGTATCCTAGAAGACCATCGAAGACCTTCACTATCACCGTAGCCAGGAAGATAGGCCTATAATTACATTTATCAGTCACGTCACCAGTGCGATTCTTTGCTATAGGCACAACAATAGTTTCCCTCATCTTAGGTGGTAAGTACGAGTGACGTATACAGAAAGTAAACAGCATAGCCAAAACTCTAAACAGATGAGTACCTGCGTGCTGCAGGTGCTCAATGCTGAGTCCGTCACTTCCTGGAGATTTACCACATTTCATGTTATCGATAATACTCATAACATCCTGAGCAGAAAACCCAATTGCGTTCTCACAGGCACCCACGGCCTCAACCTTGGGCACAACAACGTTGCTGGTAAGAGGAACCTCAACTTTAAAATGGTTTTTAAAAAGGCAGAAAAGGTTAGCTATACCTTTAGGCTCACTACACCCGCCTACACACTGGTAAACTAACCCTACCAGTCATCCTCCAGTATTTTTCCAGAAAGCTCTAAAATTTTTAACTGTAACGTGGGAGGCTAATACATCAATTTTAAGTTGGTCTTGGTTATTTTGAAAAAACTTCAGTCGAGATTCGAATGTTTTAAGAGTAACATACATCGCGTCATGTACAGGCCCGCTTTACGACTTACCATGTACTAAATACATTTGATATGCCTCCCTAGCCTGTCTATGCGCCTCTTTAACGTGTTTATTCAACCCCACTACCGTTTTACCCTTTTTGAGCTTTCTACCTCTTTTGCTTTACGCAGAAGCCTCACATAAAATGTTTACAATGTCATCGTATAAATTGTCAATAACACATCTATGTCCAAAGTTACAACACATACTATCAGAAACATACTGTCCGTGGAAAGTAAAGGTCTTTTTATAAACGGACAAATAAAAATACCAATTTGATTTCTTACAATAGTATAATAATATCATAAACATACCTAACATCATATACTTCGTCTTATAGGTATCGGTGATACCCTCCAGATCCACCGTACGACCCTAAAATGGGTAAATCCTTCTGATCGCGGCTATCATAAAACCGGAGTGGCTTAGGAGGGCTGTCGCTTGGAGCTGGGTAGGCGATGGCTCCTTGATAAACACCCGCCGAGTAATCTCTAAAATTTTCATAGTCGCCAAGATTGTAAAAGTCAGCAGTAGTTGTGGCCAAACTACCGTCTCTGCCTACAGCAGCAGACCCTAGTAGAGGTAGATGCCCGTAATCTTTATGCCTACCGAAGAAACCAAATTTGCTCACACCATAGGCTCCATTAAAGTCAATGTTAATTCCACCATTTACAAGTATAGCCCTGCCTCCACCAGCGCCAAAGTTGTTAGCGTTATTATTAATAGTGCTGAAATCGAACGGCTGAGCCTGACCATTAAAAATCTGATTTTGAGCTTGAGTATAAGCCTGAATATAGGCTTGGGGTTGACCATTTTGAACTTTAAATTGTGAGTTAGTCTTCGCATACGCTTGAGCCATGATTTCGGCCTGAGCTTCAGCCTGGGCTTGGGCATTAATTTGTGTTTGAATAACAGCCTGAGCTTTGGCATCTGCCTGTGCTTGAGCTTGAAGAATAGCCTGGGCTTTAGCGATTGCCTTAGCTTGAGCAAGCGCTAAGGCTTGAGCTTCAATTTCGGCTTGCATATCAGCATGCACATCAGAGTCAAAGCTGTTATGATTCACATTCAAATCATTGTTTAAATTAAATTTAGTGTTCGTATGGGGCTCTACCAAGCTATTTACTTTTTTTTAAATCATCCAGCTTGAAATTTGTGTCAAAATTAAAATTGCTTTTGAATTGTTTTTCGAACTGTGTATTGAACTTATTGCTGTCGTTTAAATGTGTGTTTATGTCAATGTTTTGAGTATCGTTTTTATTAACGTCGAAGTTGGGTTTATTTGAATCTTTGTATCTTTGAAAGTATTCATATTTAAATCAAAATTGTTAACTTTGAATTGGTTGTTACTTTTCTTTATTTCATTTACGTCAAATTTATTCTCAGTTTTGAAAAATAATGTACTTTTATTGAATGTGTTAAGTTTAAATTTATTTAGATCAACGTAAAACTTATTGTTTCCATCGAGTTCATGTTTAAAGTTGTTTTCGTTATTAAAATTATTTCCAAAGTTAATGTTGTTAACTTGCATATTATCGTGGTAAAACTTATAGGCCTTTACAATGTCTTCCAAGTTGAAATTTGTATACCTTTGTATTTCATACTAAAGCTTTTGCCACCATCTTTGCTGCTAACATAGAGAAAACTGACTTCTTCACTGGCCCCAAAGCCATCACAGGCGCAACTCTCTGCACCCGATGTCGCTGTGGTGATCCTAGACCGCCTAAAGTGAATGCCACAGCATTGGCTTCACTACGGGCACGGGTCTGTTAAAATTCTGTACTTGTGCTTGTGCATAAGCTTCGGATTGGGGTTGGGGCTGATTGTATCCTAGGGTTTGAAATTGTGAATTAGCTTGTGCGTTAACTTGCGCCTGCCCCCCATAAGCTCTGTTATTTCTGCTACGCTCCTCGAAATAACTCCTTTCAACATTGTATGGTTCAATGGAAACATCAGCATGACATATTTTGATATTTTGAAGAACTAGAAGTAACTGAAAATAATCAAACGACATCAAATGAAATTATTATTTTATTATTTAAAGCTTGATGAAGTTTACGTTGTTGTATTTAACGTACACATTTAAAATAATTTCTCAATCGCATCCAACTTCTTTATACTAAAAAGGCAAAGTTTTGGTGTAGGGGCTAATCTTCAGAAATACCGATCCGATTCCGAAAATTCTTTCAGTAGTATACGGGGTGGAAGGGACACCGACACGAAAACGGTTACTACATATTCAGTACATCATTCTGAACTGATGTACTGATTATAGAAAATTTTCAGCGGCTTAAAAAAAACTGCTTTTTTCCTCTTTCTACTTGTCTCTCTCCACTGCGGTTTGAAACCGATGTTTAAGGTAAGAGGTTCGTTCTGCCACCTCCTCCGTTCTTTGATTGTTTTATAATAACAACAACATTAACAGCAACAACAACAATATTAACAGTTTCTTTTATAATAATTTTTGGAAAATAAATTATTATTTATCTTAGTCTTTTACCCTCTGACATTATATTAGTTGTAGTATTATTCTGGAAAATGTATTTTTAAATTTTTTAACAACATTGAATAATGATTTCAATAATAATTAATTAATAAGCTGGCAACACTTACGTCAACCAAACGTCTTTATATCTGATTTACCAAATCTTCTTAAAATTAAATAGTTAAAATTATACCGAAAGTTCCAACATCAACAACCATAAATATCATTTTTCATTATTTTAATAGAAAAGTAAAAAAAAGAAACACCAAAATGGAAATTGTAAATTGCAGAAAGAAAAAACCACCATTGATCTGAAACAATGTGTCAGATGTCAAAAAAAAAATTGGTAAAATTGTATTAAAGATCGAAGATTTTGACAAGATCAGCTGCTCGACGCGCACGCCTATCGCCTCCGGACCCGTCGCTAAGCTCCGCCTCGCCGCCGCCGGACTCCAGCCCCGTCGTGAGTGCTGTGACACCGGCCGTGGCAGTTGCGTCGAGCTCGAGCGACGAGTATTTCTCTCCGCCCACGACGCCACCACCTGTTCGTCGACGGGGAGGACGCCGGCCGCCGGACGGTTTAGGACCTCGAGGCCCACCGGTCTTTGATAGGGTCCCAGCTCCCGGCGGGAGTGTGCAGCGCATGCGATGGACGCAATCCATCAATGTAAATGTCATGCGCGCATACTATGGGGCTACAGAGGGGGGAAACAATCTGACCGTGTACCGTGTTCGGATGCTCTCTCTGTTTCAGGTGCTTGAGCCAGCTGTCAACGTGGCGGCGCAACGACTGTCGGATCAGGTGCGAGTCATACAGCGTAATCGTATGTTGAATGACACCGCACTTGATCGCTTGCGGACTGAAATGCAGAGTAGCCATGTCATTGGAGGGTGCGATTCGGGAATATAGGTTCATGCAACCCGACCTCAGACCACGCTTACCTCGTTTGCCCATGCATAAAGAAAATAGGGTGCTGGTGGCTGTTCTGGATTCGCAGTTATCAAACTATTTTGACAACTGCGAAGACCTCACCGATGCTCACTCAATCCTGTATTGTGCGGCTGTAGCAGCATATCGTGTAGCTCATGTTAAATTTTCTAATGACAGAGCTACACGACCTAAACCAGCCGTACCGGCATGGCAGTACAGGATTGACGACGTATTGGTGGGGCCAGATCACTCATCGGCAAACTGATCTGCTTCAGGGAGGGCAATACTCGCGCTCTAGAGTGATGCGTTTTGTGAGGCGGGGACTGATATCAGTCCTCGAGACTACATGTCCCGTGTCACAGAGCGCATCGACTTCCTGAAGCAGAAAGTGTATGCATGGGCAAACCGTATTCGTAGGTATAAGCGGCGGGTGGATCGATACACTTGGGTTTATTGGGCTTGGGAGCGACCGGACTAAGGTGTGGCTGACGCGCACCTGCCAGATGATGATGCCATGTGTTGGTTCTGGCGCAGCATCTGGTCGGTGCCTGTTAGCCATATCGAGGGTGAATGAACCGGAGGGTCGCGCGTGCGTGCGATTCAGTACCAGAAATGGGGGCAATCACTATCAGCCCCCAAGACGTAGTTCGTGTAGTCCGTCCGTTGCCTAACTGGAAATCCCCAGGGCCGGATGGGCTGCACAACTTCTGGTTTAAATGGTTCACAAAGTCTCATGCTCGCCTGACGACCCTGTTCCAGTCAGCCTTAGACTCAGGGTCGCTGCTCGAGTTCCTAGCAACAGGCATAACCCATCTGCTCCATAAATCGGGTACTACTGCGGAACCCAAAAATTATAGACCGATTACCTGTCTCCCGACAGTATATAAAGTAACCCTTTATATCCTTGAATTAGCATTATTTTTGCAATAACAAATCGATGTTTAATTGCAACTTTAATAGAAACTAGAAAACGAAGTACAGCCATGAGATCTCAATATCAGAATCTATTATGTACTGGCGTATTTAAAACTAGCTTACTAAAAAGAAATGTGATTTGTATGGCTCCTGCAATCTTTAATAAAATACCTGACCAAATTAAAAACTTACCGTCGCACGGTGGATTCTGTACTATGGAGCGTTTGGTCAAAAATAATTATTTTGAAAATGTAGGTAGATGATTATTGTTTTTCGATCTAATAAACTGAAGGTATATTACCTTCGTTTTAGATGACCAAATTAGTATTTGCCGTCTAGTATTATTTTTATAATACATCAAACGTCAACTGTTTTCTGTTTTCTTTGTTGTTCACTGCGGATAGCCAAGTTTTGTTCAGACTTTGAAACAAATATTTCTTTACGAGTAAGAATATATAGTTAATTTAAAAAATCATGAGTGACGATGAAGGTATGTAGTATTTAAAACATATTTATGTAACACTTTACGATAGTTAATTACTTGGCAAAAAAATCTTATTTCGAGATCACTTTATTTTGAAGATGCAATTTTGATTTATATTTCTATATGGGGGATTTTGCCGTAACAAATATTGGTTTTTCCTGACCCCTATGGTAAAGTAGTATACAAATTTGACTTCAATAGTTCGAGCAAAATCCCTGATTGTGGATGACAGGGTTCGGAAGTTAAGGGGTAGTGGATTCTCAATTTAAGCCGTTCGTATTTAGGATGATTTAATTCACATAAATAATGAATTGTAGCTGATTTTATAGTCTTTTTTGTATGTTCTTTGTTATTAGGAATGGACTACCCAATAACAAGAAGGGAAATGTGTGAAAGATCGTTTTCACTCCAATATAAAAAATTTGATAGCAAGTTTTTAAAATTTTAAAAACTTGCTATCAAATTTTTATATTGAATTAATTAGAGGAAATGATTATAATTATTGCTGAAACCAAGTGTCCTACTTCAGATCTACCAGCACTTAAAGAAACCTTACAATTTTTTTTAAACAATATAAGGCTAAGTGGTTGTCGTCGAATAGGGACAGAAAACGATTCTTTCAAAATAATTCGTCATGGTTAGGGGGTTTGTGCATTTTCAAAAAATGTCTTCAGAAAAAAGTCAGCCCAGGTAGGCCGGTGTAGGACTTCGCTCAGTCTAGTGACCGTAGTAAACGTAGAAAAACTGAAAATTTACGGGCATCCACTCCTGCCGATGAACTGCTTTTTTATGCTGAAATGAAACTTCGATGTGAAGGCCAGCTTGACAAATCAAAGAAAGTTAAAAATATCCCGTTACAGCAAGTAACAGAAACAGGATTTGAACAAAGGGAAGTGTCTCCTCAATCCGCTCTGTCCATGTTGACGGAAGCTAAGTTAAGAAGAAAGCAATATAACGTGGTAAGAAGCTACGCGCCACATATTTTTCCTTCGTATAAACGTGTACAAGAGGCTAAACGTGAATGTTATCGCGAAAATATTGTGGTGACTGAAACTACTGCGCGAGTACCGCTACAGAACTTGCGCGACCATACTGCTAGAAAACTTCAAGAAAAGACACGCTCACCGATATTTTTAAATCCTTCTTGGTATCTTCGGACCCAGTCGTATCTGCTGTTATATATATTCTCACAACCCTTGAGCATCCAAGGGTTGTGAGAAAATATAAAACAGCACTTCCAAGTGAAGTTATAGAAATGATTTTACCCCAATAGACGGCCCTTACACTAGATTTATATTTTGGTAAGCAATAAAGAAATGAAATTTATTTTTTGTTTACGTTATTTGAAGGGTAATATTTTAATCAACAGATCAAAGTAATGCAGTTATATTGCCATAACACACGTCTACAAACTAGTTTCTGTCGAAAAATGTAACTAAATAATTTTGACCAAACGCTCCATAGTGCAGACCCCACTGTGCGTCGTTGCAAAACTTTAAAAACTTTTCACAGAATTACTTTTAAGTAGACAAATGTTATTATTCTGTGCAGGATTTCATTAATGATATTTTTTGTAATATCTTTATTATCCTCTGCTATGCAACATGCTATTCATTCGCATTCTATAAATTAAGGCAGAATGTACATGGATCCTATTATATAATTTGACAACCCTACATACTAAGCAAATAAATTCAACTCTGGGCGGTATGCCTAGGTTTGATAATCCAACAGCATTTTGCATGGAGCAACTGCCTATCTGACCTCCACAACCCAGTAAGTATTTACATATAATGTGTATTTATACTTATATTTTAGGCTAAGTTAAGTAAGTCACATAAACACATTATTCCCTTCCTTTTCTCACACACTATTGTCTACATTTCTTTTTTCATTTCTCCTTTTGCAGGTCTGCTGGTAGAAATTTCTCGAGAAATAAGTTGCACCTACCTATGTACTCATATATCTATTATAAATTTATAATGTTATTTTCCTGTGTTGTCTACTGTGTGTACATAAATAGTAAAATAAATAATTAAAATGAAACGCGAAAGATTGTTTTGTTTGTTTGTTAACGCTCACCAAAGCACACGGTTTGTTTAAAACTGACAATACTTAATGTTATATGAGGACTATATATTTTACATGTTACACCGGCGCCACACGTTGCCGCCAACACGTTGGTCGGTTAATTTCGTGAGGCGTCCACACGTGTCTCGTCAGAGCCAACGCGAAGATGTCCGATACAGAAATCAAAATTGTTCCATATTATTGGGTGTGCCTGGTAAACTTCTAAAATTCGATAACTTTTTTATTTGGGTACCATACGGGTGGCGATTTTGAGGATGAGGATGAAATTCTCGCTCGGCCAGTTCCCAACGCTCGTCCCAACGTTGCAGTTGATGCCAATGTTATTTTCTAGATCCACACGTTAGACGTGTGGAGCCGACCTTAAACGTCTAAAAGGTTATACGACATACCTAAGTAATATATATCTGTGGTATCTATACATATAATAAAACTGTAGAAAAGTCGTTTTTGTACATCGAAAAAAATTCCAAAAAAAATAGCCAGGGTGTTAAAGGACAACCAATAGAACCCATTTCCAGCATTTTTCTAATTTTTGCCTGTTTGTCTGTTTATTTGTTCGGGCATCACGTAAAATGTACAAAAGCAATGTAGATAACTTTTATACACAACGATTGAGCGTAACTTGGAGTAACATTTAGTTTTTGTTGCATTGCAATCGGTTCAGTCTATCAAAAGATATTTGAATTTAAAGTGTTACAGAAGTAAAATTAGGGTTATGTGCAGTTGGTCTCACAACTTCCCGTAACTTTTATACACAACAATATGTGCGTAAATTGAAGTAATTGAACATTAAGTTTTGTGTTTCATCGTAATCAGTTCACACCTTATAAATGGAAAGAAAGAAAAATGTAAATTAATAAAATTATAATAGTGTTTCCGAAGTAAAATATTAAAACAGCGCCATCTATCGAACTCAGACTGGACTATATCTAGACATCAACTGCGTGCAGCATTGAATATAGATATTCGATAGATGGCATTGTGTGTGTGACTTTATTTTCTGATTGAGGCATGTTTAACTAAATACTGATGGAGAAATTCCTGACCTATAGGGTACGTGAAATTTGTCACAACAGGTGCTTATTGGCTATTAAAGAGATAGTTATAAGTATACCAGGGAACCCGATCAGTCAATACGGTTTGCCCACACCGACAGTCGATGGGGAACGTATTAATAGAGAGTACGTATCAGAAATTAGTTATCATCCCGTGGAACTCGCAGAAATTTTACAAAATGGCTGCGCAAAGACAGAGAATCAGTGCCAGACGTTTGATAGGGTATGCTGCAGTGTAGAAAACGCCTCGGGTGAAATTCTGTTTTTAGACGCACCGGGCGGAACAGGTAAAACTTTCCTAACCAAAGTTATTTTGGCTCGAATAAGGAACTTTGGGAGTATGAAGAACAGAGTGTAAAGCTCTTCAACCCCCATTGAAAAGGGAGGATCCTCCGACCAGACGGGTGTTATATCTGGTGGGCTACTGCCCTACAGTTGTTGTCGGGTTCTTCTATATAGTCTTAAGTCGCGAATAACTTTACTTGCGCGATGCAGAATTTAGATATATTTAGATTTTTAGTTTATCCTCTGCGTCATAGATGGCGCTGTAGTACTTTTTGTAGTGCCGCTACATCACTCCCCCGCGGAGACTAGGGTCGGTAGTAGAATGAGTCGTTGATTGCCAGGCCAGTGGAAAGTCGTTGCCGCATTGTTCACGGTGAGTCGGAACTGTCTGCGGCGGTAGTGCGAACCCCTTTAGTCGGGGTCGGCGCTACATGTGCTCCGTTGCGTCGGACGTGGTACAGCGCCGCGATGTGGCTGACTGCTCGCATCGACCGGGAGGTACAGCTCTCAACCGGCCGAAAGTGCAGTGCCAAGGTAGCTTTATGAGGCTGAGGGTGCTGACCAGGAATGTGCTTCCGCTGCATGCTGGTGGTCAGGAATACCCATTTTGAAGCTGGCTGGCTATATGTCTCGCTGCTCGAAAACTTGAGGAAGTTCGAGGAAGCTTGCGGAAGTGATGTTGATGACGTCACGTTGCTCGAAGGCTGCGCTGACGTCCATTTCGGGGTCACCAATTTGGGGGTATGGAGAACAGGGTGTAAAGCTCTTCAACCACCATTGAAAAAGGAGGATCCTCGGACCAGACGGGTGTTATGACTGGTGGGCTACTGCCCAACAGTTGTTGTCGGATTCTTCTGTATAGTCTTAAGTCGCGAATAACTTTACTTGCGCGATGCAGAATTTAGATATATTTCGATTTTTAGTTTATCCTCTGCGTCATAGATGGCGCTGTAGTACTTTTTGTTCTATGTTGCTGAAGTACTTTTTGTAGTGCCGCTACAGAACCAAAATAAAATTTCCCTTGCTGTCGCCTCTTCAGGGATAGCAGCCACATTATTGCCTGGAGGAAAAACGGCACACACAACATTTATAATTCCTATCGACTTAGACCGCACGGAAAGCCCGGTTTGCAACATATCGCGAAATAGCGATAAAGCAAGGGTTTTATGCGATTGTGTTTTAATTTTTTGGTACGAGTGCACTACGGCAAACCGCAAAGCTGTAGAAGCAGTGAATAGAACTTTACAGGACATAAGGCAAAATGACCGGCCGATGGGAGCCGAAGAAATTGCTGCCTGTCTGAAGAGTTCTATTCTAAGGCGCAATATATCATCTACACACCTGAGTGTACATATGCGTGCACAGTTGCGAGGCTGCGAAAATGCACAGGAGTTTCCCAATTTATTGTTACAAATAGGCGATGGCACATACCCCGTACAAGAAGATGGAAAAGTTATTTTGGTTGATAATCTCTGCTCTTGCGTTACATCACAACAGGAGCTAATTTCTTCTGTGTACGGAGATTCCACAAACATGGGAAATCAAGCCGGTTCTTGGCTATGTCAGCGAGCTATTTCGCAATGTCCAAGCTGCGGCAATTAATTTAGAAATATTGATTCATGTGTCCGGGAATAGTAGAGAATACACCTCTATAAATACAGTTATGGAAGAAGATGACGCCACACACTACCCGGTAGAATTTTTGGATTCCCTCAACACACCCGGACTTCCAGCCCACAAAATAGTTTAAAAAATCGGTGTACCAATAATTCTCCTCAGAAATTTATGTCCTCCAAACTTTGTAACAGCACTCGGCTCAAAGTTACAAATCTGCAGCAAAACATAATCGAAGCTGAAATATTAACCGGTTGCGGCGCTGGTGATATTGTTTTTATTCCAAGAATACCTATAATTCCTAACAACTTTCCTTTCTCTTTCAAACGAACGCGATTCCCAGTCAGTCTCTGTTATGCCATGACGATTAATAAAGCTCAGGGCCAGACATTTTCCGTTGCGGGGGTGGACCTAAGTATTGGATGCTTTTCCCATGGTCTAGCAGTAGCATAAATAAAAAAAAATGATTTGTATCGGAATCCTCCAACAGCTCTTCGCACTAAAAAATACATTGTTAAGTTCCTACATCCACGCGAACGAAGTCGCGGGCACAGCTAGTTACAAAATAAAACAAGTTTTGACAACTACTTTGAACTTGATGCCCCGATAGTCTCGTGGTCACAAGCGCGACTGCCTAATTATGTACGATGCGCTGAGTACAGGCATACTTACGGGTTCGATTCTCAGTTTGAGCAAAGTGTTATAGGTTTTCGGAATTTCTCAGTAGCTGGAAGTTTACAGTGCGATTTCGCTTCTTGGTCAATGGCTAGTCTCCACTGAGATTAACCGCCATGACTTAAATTCGGCCAGGAGGACTATGTAGTATTGTTGCCTATGTTACATGCATGATGTCTTCCAACTGGAACCCATATTGTCCGTGCACACATACCTTCAGACAGACATTGAACGAAACAACAACACTATGTAAATTTCTACAACAGATTATGTAAATAATCAATGCAAATTTTATGGAAAAACAGCTTGAAATTAGATATGAATTATATCTACATCTTATAAGAAAGAAAGTTACAGATAGAATATATATGTCGGATTCGGTCATTGGTACGGACTTAAAATGAATTGCAAGTACGCCAGCAGCGGTGACATCACGCGACCTAGGTACAAGTCTGCCCTGGACATTGGAGTGTCAGATCGCAGCGGAGTTGAACCGTCCTGGAACTGTATCCCGATTCATTGTGCCCGTGCTATTGTGTTAAATTGTAATTTCGAGTAATTTGTTACTTTAATAGAAACACTGACTCGCACCCAGTGCATTTTCATTGCACGAAACCCATCTGCTCAAATCCTGACAACCCGACATTATATGTTACTGTAAAAGCCCGAATATTGGTTAATCTTTGGTTTGACCAGTAAATCTTAAAATTTACTTACACGAGTTGATAAATGTACGAATTTATAAAAAAGGAACTATTTTTTCGGGCTTTCACCATTAGAATTTAGTACATAGGTACTAGGTTTTACCAGTGACGTTTGGTAAATGATTATTTTGGGAATAAACAATGAGTACTTCTTAATAATTTATTGTTTTTTATTTGAAATTATTATTTATTAATAACTATTAATTTAAAACAATGTTTAAATACTTCTTGAACAATAAAAAATAAAACAAATAAAATTATCTCCTCACAAACATGATGTAATGGGTGTTCAGAAGGGGAAATGAGAAGCACACACTTTATTCTATTATGTATTTTAACATAAATTATAACAACGCCAACCCAAAAAGATCTATCCACCAGTCTCGCTCAAAAGAAAAAAAAGTGTCGCCGCCAACAGGAAGTCAAACTAACGTCCCCAAATATTCGTAACACTTTCATAAATTGACATACTCATTACAATAATCATAAGAATATAAACTAAAGGTTTTATAAAGTAGACCTTTACACTTGAATATGATTTACAGTAATATCTCCAAAATAATAAATAAATGCTCAGAGAAAAGGACAAGTTATTAATATTTAAAATGACCACAACATTAGTGTCTTTACAAATTGATAGATGGCGCTATTAAGTCTTTAAGTAGATTGCATCAGTAAATCTTAATGGCTACTGTTATACTAGTTGCGTTCAATGCCGGTAGATGGCGTTAGCCGTTTATAGACTGTACGAGCTAGCGACTATCTGTTACACTCGGCCATCCTGCTATTGTCGTGGTCCTCCACGGCGTTGGGCTCCAACTTCATCAGCAGAAATAGTGGCACCAGAGTCCATTTTTGGCGGTACCTGGAAACAGAAACAGCCCACAGTATATTTTGATATACATAATTATGAAATTTGCTCTTTCTTTATGAAACATTGAGTTTTTATAACATAGGTTTTATTATATTAGCGTTCAGTTCTTCACATAATTTGACACCCCACAAGGCGCACAGTTAAGTGCACTCAGATCTGTCGGAAGTTTCACAAAGCACAATCGGGACATTCACTCAGCTCTAATAGCAAGTATAACTGGATATATAATCACACAGATTTATCTACAGTATCACTCGGTAGAACAGGACAGATATTCACACAGACTATCTGCTGTATCACACAGTAAGCAGGATAGATGTTCACACAGTCACAGACATATCTGCTGTATCGCACAGTATAGTAGGATAGATATTCACACAGTATAGCGGGATATGTATTCATACAGACCTATCTGCTGTATCACACAGTAGGTATAGCAGGATAGATATTCACACAGTATAGCAGGATACATATTCACACAGACCTGTCTGCTGTATCACACAGTATAGCAGGATAGATATTCACACAGTATAGCGGGATATGTATTCACACAGACCTATCTGCTGTATCACACAGTATAGCAGGATAGATATTCACACAGTATAGCGGGATATGTATTCACACAGACCTATCTGCTGTATCACACAGTATAGCAGGATAGATATTCACACAGTATAGCTGGATATGTATTCACACAGACCTATCTGCTGTATCACACAGTATAGCAGGATAGATATTCACACAGTATAGCGGGATATGTATTCACACAGACCTATCTGCTGTATCACACAGTATAGCAGGATAGATATTCACACAGTATAGCGGGATATGTATTCACACAGACCTATCTGCTGTATCACACAGTATAGCAGGATAGATATTCACACAGTATAGCGGGATATGTATTCACACAGACCTATCTGCTGTATCACACAGTATAGCGGGACAGATATACACTCAGTTTAGCAATTATAATTTCTTTACGTATCAATTACATTCCGTTCTACAATAAGTACACTAATCTGTATAGAGTTTAAAGTTGTTGTGTTCTGTGGTTAGGGCAATATCTTAATAACCACTTAAAGAATCCTTAAGGTGTGTTGAATGTTTAAATTAGAATAATAAGACTATAATATAAAGTAGTAGTAGTACAATAATAATTGTATAATAAATTAGGGAATACAGCACAAATAAATGATATTATGAACAACAAGACACACAACAACTATATCTAGTACAAACAAATGGTATTATAATTAACTCTCCAATAAATCTATTAAATCATCCCTATTTAATCATCCAGAATCTGTAGAGCTGTCTGGCACTGATGACTTATATGGGCGTAGTGAATCACCAGCAACTAGGTACTGTACTAAACTTTTTATATCCTTTGACCCCCTGGATCCCATGTGCATTCTCTTTCAGCAGTAGTGCTTAGGCCATTTACAATGGTTCTGTTTACTCGTTCGACCTGACCGTTTGATCGTGGACAAACTCTTGCATTTAATACATACCTACTTGAATTTTTTTTTTTTGTATAGAGATCTCTTTAATACCGACTAGTGAAGGCGACGCCTCTATCTGCTATCTGTAACTATTCTGAGGATTTCCAAAAGTAAATATTATTTACTTTATGTTCTGAATAGTTTCTATAGAACCAGTACCTTTAACAGCTGGAGCAAATACAAACGTAAAAGAATCAATCATTACAAGTATATAGGAGTAACCACGGCGCGTTTTCAAAAATGGGCCCAATTAATCTATATGTAAGGTATGCATCGGTATTGCTACTTTCTCAATGAGATGCAGCTCGCCCTCTACTTTTCCATAATTTCCCTTAGTATAAGCACAGTGTAAGCAGGCTTTTACATATTTTCGTATAAACAAAGTCATACCAGAGAACCAAAACTTAGATTTTATTGTCTTTTCGCACTTTTCGAAACCTATGTGCCCAACTTGGTCATGGTATTTTTGTAACAATGAGCACTTTGACAGTTTAGGTATTACCAATCGATCGCCGTGGAAAGTTTTTCAAAACAGACATCCGTTAACAATGGTATAATTTTTATTTATATCCGGATTATTCGTGCCCGCATTAATCTGTCAAATAATATACTTGGTACCGTTTCGTCTTGCACCTGTAGCGTGAGGCGCCAGTCAGCTTCATCAATGCGAAATATAGGTAGGAACGCTATCAACCGGGTTGCGAACTTGCGACTGAGCGCGTCAACGTGTTGCATACGGTGGCCAGGGCGATATTCGATTTCAATACGCGTATCAAATCTTTTTTAGTCAGTGTGGTTCTTAATGCTGCACAATCGGTAATAATCACCTTAACTGGGGTACCAGTTACGTAAATACGGATGCGTTTCAGAGATTCAACCACGGCGAGAGTTTCCAGCTCATAACTATGATAGTGCATTTCCTCCCTACTATTGACACGACTAAAATAAGCAACAGGTTTTAAATCACCACCATTTTTATATTGAAGTACAATACCTACCGCCTAACCCCAAGCTACTAGCATCTGTATGGATTTCTGTTTTAGCATGTGGGTCATAAATTGCTAAAACAGGTCGCTCAGTCAACGTAGTTTCTTTAAAAGATTAAGAATATTCTTGTTCGGAACCCCACATCCAGGCTACGTCCTTTTTTTGTTAGGCTGGTTAAAGGTCGAGCAATTTCAGCGAATCCTCTTACAAACTTACGGAAATACCATGATAAACCGATGAATTGACGTAGGTAATTCATGTACACGTGCACGTTTCGCGGCTGCCTAAAATTAATAACACTAGTAATCTTTGCTTGCCCCGGGAGTACAGACCCTTCAGTAACCTGATGACCCAAGTAATTTACGCTAGTTTTCAAAAAAGAGCAATTTGTTAAATTTAGTTTTAAATTAGAACGGCATTTTTTTTTAAATTCATACTGTCCAGGCGATGTTATGAAGGCAGTTCTATGAATTGTATTTTCCGCCATTTTAACGTGATAGTAACTTTGCGCCTTATAGAGAACCGTAAAGTATTTTTCCCGATAGTCGATTGATCTGGTCATCATGTGTGGAAGAGGGAATCGATCTTTTACAGTACGTGCGTTGAAAGCACGGTAGTCGATACATAACCTGTAGTCGCCTCCCTTTTTCTTAACTAGAATTACAGGACTCGCGTATTCGGAGTTTGATTCTTGCACTATTCCCGCGGATAAAAGGTCATTCACCTTTTCCTGCACAATTTCATTTTCTTTTAGGATAATCGATAGGGCTTACAAAACACAGGTGTTTCTGAAGTGGTAGAAATAGGCATTTCAATTAAATCTGTACAACCTAGTTCACTGCTACATTCAGCAAAACAACTGGGATACTTATTTAGTAAATCTAATAGTAATTTAGAATGTTTTTCCTTCAATTTGGCCAATATCTAGGTCAGACAATACAAAATAATGTCTTGTTTTGGCTGAACATAATCCTATATTAGCGGTACAACTTTGAGTAACAAGAGCTACGTCGGTTTGTGTAAACATATCTGCGTGCGTAATCAGTCGGCCCGCGGACCATTGTAACCAAGAATCACCTAAATTAATTAAGCGTAATTGTAATGTTGGTGTATTTTCCAGGACTAACTGAGGTATATAGTACGATTCATGACCCATAGAATACATTCGAGGATGGGTAGCAAGTATTTCACTTGGCGTCAACTGTCAAGTCATATTAATGTGTAGACGCGTACAAAACCTACCTTGTACCTCTGCACTCAAACCCGGCAGAACTTCGACCTTGTCGAACAATAATAGGGGGACTTATGTTATAAAGTCCTGACTAGACAATGATGGTTGATAATGGACAGACGTACTCACTATTTGCAATTAATTTCACAGAATTACAGGGTTCGGCTGATTAAGCTGCCCCCCAATTGCATCTATATCGTTGAGGTTGTACACTTGTAAACTGATCCTAATTATCTATAACTAAATCTATGGACGCTTTCCCTAGAGAGTTTACAAGTTAACCTCCAAAGCCTCTCATTACAACATTTGATTGTAATATACATGATCGCGATTTTTCGATAGCATGCATCGTGATTATATTATCTTTACTGCCAGTATCAATACACATATAGCCGATTGCTTCAAAACCATGAATATATTTATTTGTTTACGGTATAAATCTGAAATAATTTCTGTGATAACATGATAAACCTGCCGTACCTGTTGATTTCTTTGCGGTGGCGCCGACATGTCCCGCGAGCTTTCCCCGGCCGCATACCAGCAGGTGTTGGCAGCGTGTCCCGCTCGCTGGTAGACCTGGCAGGCAGCGTGTGGCGAGTGCAGCTCGGCAATTCTGGGCTTCATGCCCCGGTCGCCGACAGTTCTAGCACACCTTCGGAGCAGGGTTCCCTGCCACAGAACCCCGTTGCCAAGTCGACTTGATCAGCTTCTGGTCGGAGGATCGTCTGTTTTTCAGCCCCGTAGTTTTATGTAGGTATGTCGCCCAGTTGGGCGATGTTGTGAAGCCATTCAAACATGACGTTTATATTTTTTTCGCTGGATCGAATTTAGGAATGAGCTCTGTGTCCAGATGTGTTATTCTTGGTCTTTTGTGGCGGGTAACTCACAAAACAACGACTGCGAAGAAAAAAAAACGGGACTTTTCCCCTCCTGGCGGCCATCATTTTCTTCAGAGTCGACCGTCTCCTCATGCCGCGGATATATGGGCCGTGGAATTCTTCCATCCCACTTCTGAACTGTAATGGGTGTTCAGAAGGGGAAATGAGAAGCACACACTTTATTCTATTATGTATTTTAACATAAATTATAACAACGCCAACCCAAAAAGATCTATCCACCAGTCTCGCTCAAAAGAAAAAAAAGTGTCGCCGCCAACAGGAAGTCAAACTAACGTCCCCAAATATTCGTAACACTTTCATAAATTGACATACTCATTACAATAATCATAAGAATATAAACTAAAGGTTTTATAAAGTAGACTTTTACACTTGAATATGATTTACAGTAATATCTCCAAAATAATAAATAAATGCTCAGAGAAAAGGACAAGTTATTAATATTTAAAATGACCACAACATTAGTGTCTTTACAAATTGATAGATGGCGCTATTAAGTCTTTAAGTAGATTGCATCAGTAAATCTTAATGGCTACTGTTATACTAGTTGCGTTCAATGCCGGTAGATGGCGTTAGCCGTTTATAGACTGTACGAGCTAGCGACTATCTGTTACAATGACGCTTAAGTTGGCTAATCGAGCTGAATCAGTATTTTTCTTATTATTTGATATTTATTTATTAATAAACAAATCGAAGATAAGACAATTAATCAGTTGTCATTTATTTAGTCATTTAATTTAGTAATTGCATTATTATTAGTCGGCATAATACTAGTTTATTTCTTTTCTTTTCGTATTTATAATGTATTTTGACTGTCATGCACGAACAGCTTATCTCCTAGCAATTTAAAGTTTAGTCATTAATGGTAATCTGTGAACAGCGCTGTGGGCTACATTATTATTTAAGTTATTATGTTGTAATAACTCATAATGTAGATGTTTGTTGTTCCTATTTGATAAACTAAAAAAATAATAGGTAAGAAAAAAAAACTTGTTAAAATACGGAGCGCTGATGGCATTTGGAATTACAAAGTAATCCTGATAAATCTTCTTCAGAGCTTAACAGTCCAATAATATCTTTAGGGATTGTTGAAGTCGCGATGCCCGTTTTCATTGGACTACCAAACATTGCTTCTTAAAGGGAGTATTTGATTCCCTCGTGATATGCTCTATTTTTCATGGCCTGAACGAATTTCAAACCTTCGGCCCCTTTGACAACTGATTGGTTTCCAACCACGTGCTGAGCATATTCTCGATGTCTTGATTGGCACGTTCCACTGATCCTTGACGTTGGCTATGTCTGGCTTTTATGGTGGATTTTAACATCCGGCCACATAAAGCATAAACTTTCAATTATTTGGTTACCAAACTCACGACCATTATCGAAATGAAGGATGTTTGGAGTTCAAAAGTAGTGAAAATATCTAAGAGATGGTATGCAACTTCTACTGCGCGTTCAGTTGGAAGTGCACGAAGGATCACACATTTAGTAAGATAGTCTTGGTAAATGTAGGGGTCTCTTCCTCGCCCGTTTCGGGATAATAAATTAAACGATTTCCACTGATAAAATAGTCTATTTCTTTCACACACGATTATACAATACCGCGACCTGGCAGGGACTGCGGGGCCGTGCGAGTCGTATCTTAGTTCTCATATTGCATGTTGCTGACCTAAGCACCGGCCCCACAATCCTCCCCTTGTTGAAAAAAAAATGTAAATGACAATATACAAGGCACACAGGAATTTGCTTAGTTGCGAGATGGTTGCGCTATGCCGTCTCGTCTACTACGAATGTGTGACATAAACATCGTCATGTTACAATTTATAAGAATACAACAAATAATAAACTTATCGTGTTACTGTATGTATTACAATTTATTCAACACTACTAAATTACTTTATTAAATACGATATAAGGATAAAAAAATGCGTTTACAATGTATAACCATACCCTTTTACCTTATATGCTAAAATCTCCTATAAACCTGCTCGTACTGACACACACACGACACTTAACAGGGGTTTTGATAACATGTCTGCACAGCTGGCTGCATGGGATTTTGTGAGGTGGTTTGAGCTGCCTGTCCCTCGTTCCACCATGATGTCATTACTTTCTTGGCGTGCTTTTTAAGACGATTGCAACAATGCTTACCGCACACACAAAAACTGAGTAATGTAATGAGAACGATTGCCAATATTACAAAAATGCTGTAATGTTCCAATTTCTTTTCTATCTCGTTAATTTTGTTTTCGTTTCCTCCCTGTTGTGTAATTATAATTTTTTCTTCCTCTTTTGACTGGTTGTAACCCATGATTGTCTCTTGGGATTATCTATAAATATAAGGTGTCTTGAATATATCAAAAGCAATATAATGTTGCTTGTTACACTGCCAGATTACAATTAATACTTTAAATTAAATATTATTTCTACTGGTTTGCTAAATATTTTAATAATTATGTTTATTTGCACATTTGAATAAGTTTTCAATAAGTGGGTCACATTTAGGGTTGCCACCAGTACTTTATAATAAGTAAGTTGCATAGAGAATATAACCACTAGAGAGCTTATAGGCCGATTTCTTCTAAGAACACGACTCACCATCGCGGGCCGGGGGACGGGGAAGAATGCGCGGCTGCAATTGGTCAATTTGCGTAGGTATGCATATCGTTAGGGCTGCTCTACTTGATATGGAGAAAATAGTCGATATCGATAAAATGGATTTTAACATAATGAAAACTACTCAAATTAAAATTGTATTATTTAATCAAAATCAATCAATACTTATTCTTATTCTTTATTGCACACAAAATAACAAAAAATTAATCAATAAAAAGGTCCAACAATTTAAAATAAAGTAATTAAAATAAACAGTGGCAACTAAGAGATGACCAGTCCCAACTGACAGCGCCCGTTCACGAACATGACCCAAGGATCAGCGCCATTCAACTCAACCATATTGAAGGGAACTAAATGACCCGACACACCCGCCACCATCAGTGAGACATTTGAGTGAGCATGACATTCTCTCAGCCACCAGAACACATTCAAACCAATGAAAGATAACAAAATATAAATGGTAACTTTACGGTACATAGTACTCACACATGTGTGTTATGCAATTATATAATTCTAGGAGTTGGAATAGACATATACATTGATGCCACTATACTATTATTGATTTTTAAAATGAATTAATTTGGTATAAGTTTTTCGAATTAAAGTTTTAGGGTCCTGACTGTTCTTTGTAAAAAATGACAAACGAGCATCTACATATTTTTGAATTATGCATCTTGCTAATTCAATTAAATGATTGGTTGATTCTATTTCAAATTGATGAAAATTAATATCCGGGAATAAATTATACCCAATCAGAGATTTTAAAACCGATCTTATAAAATAATCGGTATTATATTTCGAAGACAAAACTTTCGAACTACTTTCGTTGATCGTCTTCTTAATATAAATTTCACAACGACGGCAAATTTCTATGACTGTGGTGGATCCGTACAATAATTTGTTTTTAGTGTCCTTTTGAAATTGTAAGGCGTTTTGATTTGGTACACCAATCAGCGCCCCAATGCAAGTTTGGCATTTTATTTGCTTTATCAGAGCATGGACAATGTAGCCGGCCATATATTCTATAACTTTTTCACCGAATTCAGAATTAGGTAACAGGCTTTCAAGGTCTGAAAAATCTAGGCTATCAGTCTCTAAATCTACGTTTAGGTCTTTGTATCTAGTAGTGATATTGATACGGTTAATCGCAGAAGTGCATTGCAAAATTGAAATTTGACCAAGAGCGCTGCAATTGCCACTGCCACTATTTTTTATTTGTGCATATGTCAGGAGTTTCTTGTAGATGCTTTCAAATACCCTAGCACTAGGATTGTTGTTTGATCCACCGTGGCATCTAATACTTCCAAACAGGTGCTCCAAGTGGTCCTGACTTATTTTGTGTAGAGGAAGATATTTTAAGGCGCACTCTGAGTTCAGAACCAAGTCTTGGATGAGAGCAATGGCACTTTCGATACATACACAAAATCCTATAAATCCGGTATATCGAGGTGATTTAACTAGTTTTACTTCCTGTTTTATTTTTCTAACAATTATGTGTGTGGACATATTTAGTAAAGCATCTCTTGCTGTCTTTAATTTAAATATAACATTCGCAGCATTTTCTGCATTGACTGCTCGTTTAAAATCATACCCATGGGTGTGCGAGTCCAGAATATCAAAAAGGTCATTCATCACATCCAGAAATTGTGTTGTGGGTGTGACATCTTGAAACTCACGTAAATTAAGCTGTTCTTTGCAAAATTTGAGTGCATCTGATACACTCTTACTAAAAATTTGGGTTGCTAAGCTTACTTTCATAATTTTAGTTTTAAAAAATATATGAGAAGCCCTTAGTCGATTAGCTAGATGAAAATTTTCCGCTGTTTGTAGATTATGTAAGTTAACGAGATATTGCCACGATATAATATTGCCGCGTTCGTCTTTCAAATTCCTATAAAACTCAAATGCATTTCGCACTAACTTGATCATGTGTGCCGGATCTAAAAATACTGCTATTTTTGAACTATTGCAGGGATTTTCAAAGGTGGATTTTATCTGATCAACTTCAAACGAGCAGCCTAACTTTTTAGCCATAGTAATATTTGCTGGGCAGCCGTCAAATGTAATAGCTTTGACGTTTACACCAGCCTCTTCTACCAAGTGGATCGCCTCTGTTAGAAGTGCGGCTTTTTGTTCTGCATTTATGCCATTTATTAAAAAATATCCTATTGGAATTTTCCAGGATGCATTTATTGGCACCAACAAGAAAACAAGGGCTTCTTTAGCTTCGTCTTGACAATCCGTTTGTAAACTGGCGCCAAAACTCACATGGCCATAGTACCTTCTGCCTTGGGGATGATATTCAACACCACTTCTGATTGCCATTTCATCGAATATGATAGTGGCGTAAATTTTGTTCTTAGATTCTCTGGCTTTCATTTTGATAGTATCTATTGCCTCCTTTGTAAATCCTGGTTTACCGTCAATGGATTGATACCAACTTCTCAGAGTACTTGTAGCAGGTAAACATGTGCTGAAAGTTTGTCTAACGAAATTATACGCCTTGGGGGAATAAAAATGCAACGTTAAGGAGAATGCACGTAATTCAGGTGAGTATTTGATTTTGGGTACATGTCCTGTTTTTGATTTCAATATTTGGCGTTTAACGATTTCTTGATTTTGTACACCTATGCGACTTAAAATATCTTCATTTTCTTGAGTAATATAAGATTTTTTAGTCAAGGTATTCAAAATTTCTTTTAGATTCGCATTTTTTTTAACCAATAATCTATTTTTATCTTGAAGCCTCTTGACTTCTTTCTTTTTTTTACTAAGAGAGTATATAAGATGGTCTATGTGTCGTTTCATTTTGCGTTTACGTGGACTCAGGTCTACAATTGCTGTGTCTACTATATCTTTGTTACTTATAAGAAAATAGGAAAAGAAAGAGGTAATAAGAAATATTAATATTGAATTTTTCGTAAATACATAGTTGAGAAGAATGTAAAAAAAAGCATACGGGAATTTCATAATCATGGGAAGGCCTTAAAATGTTACTGTCATCAATTGGAAAACGCTGCAAAGGAGTCTGGTCTTCAGTTAGTGTATTAGCTTCAGCTTGCACTTGTGTATTTGATAATGGACTCTGTAATTAAACATGTCGGCTATCAATAAACGCAGTTACATGCAATAATACAATAACCCACGGACTTATCATCGAAATAAATTAACTTACGAGGGCGTGATTGTGATGCGAAGGCCCCGGTACATTAGTATTAGAGTCAGTCATACTATTTGGTGAAGCCTGTAAAGAATTAATGTTTCTCATATTCACGATTTGACTTTTGCCAACATTATATCAATAAAAACCAATAATACCTACCAAAATAGGCAAAAACATCGTTGGTATCGCTGAACTAAATAAACGGCGGCGTTGTTTCAAATATTTAAAACAATCGGGGGTGAAGTGCCTTGAACAAACAGCGCTGTTTTCTGTTGGAAACCAATTTTCCCTATTAACCTTATTTATCCACTTTTCTTTTAGTTCCGGAATCTTCGGAAATCTAAAATGAAACAACATGTACACGGGGCAAACTTAATCGGTTTGCAGGGCACACCACAAAGATGTTGGTGTGCGTAAAATCAACTGGTGTATTACTTCGCCTATTTGTTAGTGTTTGCTTCACTATAGTATATGTATAATATGAGGTAAAGAATATGAAGCATCAATTTAAC
Source organism: Eurois occulta (assembly GCA_950022335.1). Taxonomy (NCBI): domain Eukaryota; kingdom Metazoa; phylum Arthropoda; class Insecta; order Lepidoptera; family Noctuidae; genus Eurois; species Eurois occulta. The sequence continues at coordinate 12,834,016 of OX465502.1, forward strand.
CCTATGACTAACCGGTGTCGTGGCATAGATGTGTATTCATTCGGCTGGTAAATCAAGTGTCGTAGGATCGAATCTGCGCCGCTGGCGTCAACTTTTTGCATTATTAAAAAACTTTTATTTTCATTTTGTTGAATTTTTATTGTAATTTACCTGATAATAAGAACATTATTCGAAAAAAAATATGGAAGTAAAAATTAAACAATTTGTATTAAGAAATCAACAACATTTATTGACTAGGTTTTTTTTTATATTATAATCACAAATTAAAAAGTTTTGTGCATGACAAATATTCTAAGTCGGACAAGAAATAACGTTACTTTTCTTATTCAAGTGGGTAATTTATTTATTAGTGAAATGAATAAACATGTTAATAAGATAGATATTAAGATACAGGTATCCTAAATTGTTATCTCACTAACAATAACATCACTCACATAAAACAAATCGAATTACCCCCTGATATTTTTATTAATATCCTATTGGTGCGCCTTCGCTATCTATGACTTATTCATGCACGAAGTAAATGTCTCCACTAGACCTGCATGGAAGAATATTTTTTTTTATGATAGCGCTCACCATATTTTCGCCACAATATTTTGCGACCGTCCTTGTCTGATTTAAAACATTTTTCATCTCTAAATATAACTATATTATTGCACCAATCAAAATCTAAATATTCTCTTGCGAAGCGTACCCGGTTTTGCCTGTGAATATCTGACATTCAAATTTTCTTGGCTGGCCTACAACATTTCACACCAGCTGCTCGCAAGTGGTTTCGTACAGTTTGTAATGTCACGTCATGTTTAGTTGCCGTGGAACGAGTAGTGAGGAAGGGCTCAGCGGTATGCGTAGCAACTATATCAGATGCCAATCTGTGAATGCAAATCCAGCCTTTGGTCCCGGTCGGCAAGGATCAATGCTTCCCGAATCTGCATAACGATGGACCCACAATTGCACAGTCCTTCTCTGTGAACAATAATAAAATATTGTTACAAAAAACAACAATCAATAACATGTGGATTATTTAAACATATTAAACTTCTAAACATCATAATAACATTTTGTTACTCACCGATATCTTTAAACGTCTCGCAATTTCACGAATTGAAACATTTTGCTCATGCAAAAGAATTATTTCAGCTCATAAAAGTGTGGTTCAATGATTCATATTGATTCACAAATAAAAGCACTTCTCGAAAAACGCAGGGTATAATGTCAAAAAACGTAACGAAACCCCAATAGTCAATAGCATTATGACGATGAACTTAAACTACTAACTTAAACATGATTTGTCATTTTTAGAGGGTAGACAACTAATACATTCTAACCCAAATATAAAGAGACTTGCTAAGTTAAGCAATAAATTGAATAAACAAATGTAAAATATTTTATTAAAACATACAAAAACATTAATCTGTTGGCAGTCGGATTCGATCCTACAGCGCCGGCGCAGTAAGTAATTATTTATCGCACGCTCGACTAATGCGCCACGGAGACGATTGTATGATAAGCTAAATTTATGCGTCATATTCCCTGCAACATTAGTGACAAGAAATTTTATTGTGTGTGCGTGGACAACGGGTAGCAAACACTAATAAATAGGCGAAGTAATACACCAGTTGATTTTACGCACACCAACATCTTTGTGGTGTGCCCTGCAAACCGATTAAGTTTGCCCCGTGTACCTATGTCAAGCACACAGATGAAAAATAAAGTGAAAAATAGCTACACAAAACAAGAAATAGAACATTATCAAATTCAAGTCGGTTACAAGTTGATAGGTATTTTATTGCAGTATTTGAATTAAATAAATATTATTTTAATTTTACTATTTTCGATATCGACTTCAGCTATTAAAGGTAACAGCACTAATTTTTACGATAAAAATACAAAGGGAAAGAAAGGGATAGACGTATTAGAATTGCCTGATGAAAGAAGAAGACAGTTACAAAAGACATCAACGAGATACTCAAATTTTGTGCTCTTCACCCAGCCACCATTTTAACTAGAACTCTGCGGTGGCTCATAATCTGATTAAATCAAACATAATTTTCTTTACTGTTTACTTACCGATGAAAAGTTATACCATCCTTTTTGTAATTCGATGTCCTTGAAGTTTTCCCACACCACATCACCGCGCATGAAGGCATTTTGATGCGTTAAAATTGCGTAAAATGTTGTACCTATTTTTAAAAATTTTGCGTGTACACAGGTCTAACTACTGGACACAACTAAAATGGTTACTAATACCGTAGCCTATATATAGGTGCAAATGCACAAATAGTTTTCGAGCGCGGGGGCACTGTATGCGCAGTCAAGTGGTTTTATAGTCTTTGGTAAGTTGTTGCGGGTGTAGAATATTGTGTGGAGAGGGTTCGCTGGCGGGATGACGACTGAAGAGAGTGACGGTGCAGGAGTAAAATAAATACTAATTCTTGAGGATTTTCTTCTTGTTTTATTCAGAGTTCTTTCTTCTTATCTTCTAGATTATTCTTGAGGTACTGCTGGATTCGGAATGCCTGACCACGAAAAGGGGCCCTCTTTTAAAGACGGCTCTAGCCAATCACAACACTTAAAATTTGCACACGGCACTATTACCTCCCCTCTGACCAATCAGAGCGAAGGTGCCCTCTTTGTATGGGAAAACTTTTGTGGGCTATTATTTCCGTGATTAGGCATCCGTTACAATAACGCTTATTCTTAACAGCTTAGGACGGATTTATTTAACTTAATTAACACAAAACAATACTAAAAACCTTAAATAATTATTAAAAATAATCGAAAAACTAAAACGGTCCCCGTTACGGTAACGTTTCCTAGTAGCTAAGCTACATGTTACTATGGCGCAGGTGATGCCGCCTGGTGACTGGAATGTACAACACTTATAACAACAATAAGAATTTACGCTAACTAGATTATTATCACATTTCCAATTAGAATTATTAATGAATCTATCTTAACTTTGTGTTTCCAATTAGAATTACTAATGAGTTTACCTTAAATCCTATATAAAACATTCCAAACTAGTAAAAACTATCTTAAATCTTATACGTACACTTTCTAACTTAATCAGTCGTGAATCTACGCTAATAGTTATTATGATTACATAAGTTATACATAGGTTATTTACGTTTCGTCGCTAACATTCTCCCCCACGGTGCGAAGCACTGCATCCTCTGGAGGCGACGATGTAGCGGGAACCAGCACGATGATCCGTCGAGTCGGGCGGCGAAGTACTCCTCCCGACGTCCGCACGTCCAGCACTCTGGTTCTTCCGTCTGGTCCAGGATATGTCTTGACAACTTCTCCGCGAGGCCATGAGTTTCGTGGTAGTGTTGAGTCCACGATTAGTACGACGTCTCCTTCCTTGGGGTCTTTGGTTTCTTTCCCCTCGAGTTTCCTTGGCATGAGGAGAGGCAGGTATTCTTTGACCCACCTTCTCCAGAAGTGGTCAGCGAGTCTTTGGGTGGTTCTCCAGTTTGCCTTCCCAATTAGTTCGGTGTCGTCGAACTCTCCCGGCGCCATTGCTCCACAGGATCTCCCCAGCAGGAAGTGGTTCGGTGTCAGGCCCTCTTCATCTTCAGGGTCCATGCTGATGGGGGTGAGAGGTCTAGAGTTGACGATATGTTCAACCTCTGTCATGAGCGTGTGGAGAACTTCTTCAGGTGGGTTCCTTTCGTTGAGGACCACCGCTAGCGCTGTCTTGACGGTTCGTACGAGTCTCTCCCAAGCGCCTCCCATGTTTGGGGCGCCCGGGGGTATGAACTTCCACTCGATGCCTTTTTCTTGCGCAGCTTCTTCTAACTCTCTCTTGGCTCCGACGAAGTTGGTCCCGTTGTCGCTGAATATGGTTTTCGGAGTTCCTCTTCTGGCTGCCATCCGACGGAGTGCCATAATCATCGAGCTCGTGCTAAGAGAGGGCACTAACTCTAGATGTACGGCTCTGGTGGTGAGGCAGGTGAACAAGGCCCCCCAGCGCTTCTCGGTCCTCCTTCCAAGTGTGACTTGCATCGGGCCGAAATAATCCACGGCCGCGCAAGAGAAGGGGAACTGGTGGTGCTGCAGCCTCTCGCTTGGTAGGTCTCCCATCGGAGGTTTTTCTGGTAAACTCTTCTTTGTCCTGCACCATTGACAGCTGTGTGCGACTGTTTTTAGGGCCGCTCTTAATCCCAGGATCCAATATTTCTGTCGTAACTCGTTCATCACTGTTGCTGTGTTGCCATGTAGGAATTTTTTATGATAATGTTGTATGATGAGGCGCGTTATTTTTTGTTTCCCGTCTAATATGATGGGGTTCATTTTTCTTTCGCCATCGTCACGGAATTTCTTTGTTCTGCTTCTTAGTTTGATTATTTCGTCGTCTCCTGTGTAGACGTCGATCTTCTTAAGACGGCTCGCGTTTTCTAGGGGTTTTTCTGCTTTCAAACCCTTAATCTCTGATGCGAAGCTATCTTTTTGACTTATTTTCATCAATAATTCTTCAGCCTTTTTTAAGTGTTCTTCTTCCAGGGGCAGGTACAGCCGCCTTTTTTCTTCCTTGTTGACGAGTTGAGTTGAGGTCTTCTTGGCTTTCTTCTGGGTTTTTCCTTGGGGTTTCCAGGGCTCTTCTTTCTGACGTGCGGCAGTGGTGGTCGCCTTACGTGTCTTCTTTAACAAGTGGCTTGTGAAGGCAACCACTCTGGCTGTCGTGCGCAGTAGTCGACCCCAGCTTGAGAACCTCTCTACGTCTAAGAGGACGTCTTCTGTGACCTTGATTGTCATCACCTTTTGTTTGTTTTTCTCTTCTGGCATGACTCCTTCTGGTTTGAAGTCATGAAATGGCCACTCTTCTTCTGGGCAACGGAGAAAGGATGGGCCTTTGAACCACCTGGCGTTGTGGTCGAACTCGGCTGGAGTCCCTCTGGTGGCGTCATCTGCTGGGTTTTCCTTGGTTGGTACCCATCTCCAATCACTCGGCTTGGACTTCTCTTCTATTTCGGCTAGTCGATTGGCTACGAAGGTCTTGAATTTTCTTGGTTCCGCTTGTATCCACTGTAGTACTGTGCTGGAGTCTGTCCAGTAGATCTTCTTTGTGATTTCGAGGTCGGACTCTTCCTCGATCGTGGCGGCTAGTCTGCTGCCGAGCAACGCTGCTTGTAGTTCCAGCCTTGGAATTGAGACTGGTTTTGTTGGCGTTACTCGTGCCTTGCCGGCGATCATGGAGACGTGGACTTTTCCGTCTGGTTCGACTGTCCTCCAGTAGACTACAGCTGCGTAGGCCTCTTCGCTTGCATCGGTGAATGTATGTAGTTGTCCTTTTCTTCCGCGGGGTGAGACGCATCTTGGGATCTTCAGCTTTACTAACGATGATACTTCTTCTAGGTAATTCATCCAGGCTTCTTTTTGTGGTTCGTTGATCTGCTCGTCCCAGTCTACCTTTGTTCGCCAGATGTCTTGAATTAATTTCTTGCCCTGTATCAGGACTGGTGTTGCGAAACCCATTGGATCGAACGTAGACATCACTGCGCTCGTAACTTCCCTTTTTGTTGGAGTTTTTCTTCCACTTTGCAGGTCTTCTGACGTGTTACGCAGGCCGACGTTGAAAGCTAGTGCATCTTTTTTTACCAGCCATCTTAGTCCCAAGGTTTTCTCTTCTTTTGTTAGTTGCAGGGAATCGGCTTTATTCGCGTCTTCAATTTCCGATAGTACCCCCGTATTGTTGCTGGCCCAACCCTTCAGATGGAAGTTTGCTCTTGCGTGGATGTCTCTTACTTCTCTTGAAGTCTTCTTTGCTTCAGCTGCAGTTGGGAAGCTCTGTAGATAGTCGTCCATGTAATGGTTTCTATTTATCGCCTGTACTGCTTCGGGATGGGTGCTCTTGAATTCTTCTGCGTTCTTGTTCATCACGTATATGGCTGTTGCTGGTGATGATGCTGCTCCAAAGATGATTGACGACATCCTATACTCTTCAGGCTTGCCAGTTCTTCGGTTTCCTCGCCATAGGAACCTGAGGCTGTCTCGATCATCTTCTCTCACTTTGACACGAAGGAACATGTCTTGGATGTCGGCCATGACGGCCACTGGTCCTTCCCTGAAGCGTAGCAGCACGCCAAATAGTGACTGCAGTAGGTCTGGACCGGAGAGTAAGGCATCGTTAAGGCTCTTCCCTTCGAACTTGGCAGCTGCGTCGAACACTATTCTCAGCTTCTTCTTGACTGGATGCACGACGGCAAAGTGAGGTAAGTAGAATGTTCTTCCCTCACTTGACTTCTTTGGAGCTTTTTCTGCGTATCCCTTTTCAATTAGGTTCTGGATCTGCTTCTCATAATGTTCTTTAGCTTCTTGATCTCGATCCAACTTCTTTTCAATGTTGACCAGGCGTCGAATTGCTTGATTGTAGTTATTGGGTAGGGTTTCTTCTTCTTTCTTCCACAGGAGACCGGTTTCGTATTGACCGCTTGATAGCTTCTTCGTAGTTTTCTCGAGGGTTTCTAGAGCTCTTCTATCGCTGTCGTTCGTTGGCGATCGATTTTGAATCCCAAGAGATTCCAGTTGAAAATGTTCTCGAACAATCTCTTCTACGCTTTCTTCATCGGTGGTCGACCTGCCGTAGTGAGTGAAGTTTACTGAGGCAGTCGCCCCCGCTTCGCATCCGTGTAGCACCCACCCTAGGTTGGTTAGGGAGGCCACAGGATCGGATGGTTTGCCCCTCTTCAGTCTTCTTGTTACTATCAGGCCCCAGTTGTCTTGGCCTATCAGCAGTTTAGGCCTTTCGGTGACGTAGAGGAGTTGACCTTCAATTGCCCTTAGGTGTGGGCAATTCTTCACGGTGTCCTTGTTGATGCATTGTTCGGACAGCTTCAGGTCGTCGATGGTTCTCGCTGTGATGGATCTCTTCTCCCTTTTGTGAACCCTCTTTATCTTGAACTCGATCTTCTGTGAACTTTCTTTTCTTAGTAACTTCCCGCCGACTGTCTCGATTGTGAGTTTTTCTTGCTTCCCTTCGACTCCAATCTCCTCGGCGACCGATGCGTCTAGCAGTGTGACTGTCGACCCTTCGTCCAACAATGCTAGTACGCGGACTTGACCTTTTGGACCATAAAGGTCAACTGGGATGATCTTCAAGTAAGCCTTTTCTTCTCCTTTGGCGTTGTGTATCGATGTGACTTTTTCTTCGGTTGTAATTCCCGAGTGGGTTTTATTCGATTCCTTCGCTACTGGTGGATTCTCGGAATGCAAGACGGTATGATGCCATCTTTTACATTGTTTGCAGACCGGCGCTTTACAGTTGATTCTTGAGTGTTTGAATCGAAGGCACTTGAAGCATATTTTAGCCTTCTTGATCATATCCCATTTTTCATTTATGTCGGATTCTTTGAACTTCTTGCATTCTAACGCGAAATGTTCTTCTTCGCAGAATGGACATGACTTCTTATATTTTTCTTGAGACGCTTCCTGAACCATATGTACGGGTCTTCTTATTCCTTTTCTTTGCTCCGAGGGCACTTCAGGTGGAGCAAAGTCCCCACACATGTCGGCTTCTGATTCTAAAAACGCTTCGACGAGTGATAATTCTTGAATATCTTCATCCCTTCTGTTTCTGTGGTAGGCAAACCAACGGAATTTCATGGATGTTGGCATCTTGTCTACTATGATCCTCAGTGTTTTATAGATTAAAGAGGTCGCTTTCAAACTGCCGTCCCTGATCCGTTGTGATTCTACTTGGGCAGCCAAATCTGCAAATCCACTGCTCAAAGATGACCCTAGATACCGTATCCGCTGATATGTCTGAGACTGGTATGGCCTCAGGCCAACGCGTAAAACGGTCTATAACTGTAATGCAATAGCGATGTCCCTGCTTCGATGTAGGCAAGGGGCCCACAATGTCTGTATGAATGTGCTCAAATCTGGAGCACGGTGGAAACTTGGATAAGCCCGAAACTGTGTGTCTATTTACTTTTGACTTTTGACATGAAATGCAAGTCCTAGTCCAATTATTAATATCCCTGTTCATTTCTGGCCAAAAAAATCTTTTTGTAATCATCTTCCGGGTGGTACGAGCGCCAGGGTGGCTTATGTTGTGTACGCTGTTAAAGGCTAATTTTCGAAATGTAGGAGTTAAATAAGGCCGTGCGACGCCCGTGGACATTTCGCAGTACACTTGGTTATTAGAACCTGGTACATTAACATATCTGAGCGCTAAATTACTATTTGATTTGATGGTAATTGGCGCTTCGGCTTCCTGCGCTTGCGCTAATTCATTGTAATCTATCGTCGTTGGGCCAGAAATAGACTCGACTCGCGATAAGGCGTCCGCCACTGCGTTATCTGAGCCGCTTATGTGTTGTATGTCGCTAGTGAATTCGCTGACATATAACAATTGCCTGGCTCTTCTGGGAATTTCTTTATCCGTTCCTATTTTGGTGAAAGCAAAAATGAGTGGTTTATGGTCCGTAAAAATAGTAACCTGACGCCCTTCAATTAAACTTCTGAAATGTATCATAGCTAGATAAATTGCTGTTAATTCTTTGTCATACGTACTATACTAATATGAATTTATTATTTCCATCAGGGTTGGTTTGTAGGTCTATGAGATCTACTTGACAACGTGAGTTCATTTCACTATGAAGACAATAAAATGGCTTGATGACAATGCCCTTTTGCATAGTCTTTTGATTTTTTTGACAAGATTCGCATAACTTTAAAAATGTCACGATAGCTTCAAATGTTATGTTTTTATACTTGCGGTTACATTCCCTAAGCATCCTTGTCCTTCCACCGTGTCCAACAGCAATATGAGTTTCATCGAGCATATTGAATAAGTCATCATAACAAACGTAATAGGTACTTAATTTCTCCATTCTCTTCTTTCATCAGCGCTATTAGCTTTTGTTCGCCCCCTATAGTCAAAACATCATAGCAGTTGATACGCCTGTAATGAACAGCTTCTTTCTTTTTTACGTTCTTAGCAGTTTTTACCTCCTCCAAACACTTGCGTATTTGTCATTATCAAGATTATTATTATTATTTATTTATTTAAACATAGTTTTAATACAGGTTCATGTTTGTTTTGTACCATTACACCAGAGATGGTTTGTATTGGTACTCACATTCGCTAAGACAACACTGCTTAATCACTATTTAACAAATATAGTTAAAAATGAAGGTACATGATAAATATTTCGCACGTAACTACATATTTTAGCCGTAAACATCTATCAGTAGAAAGCCGGTTCTAGTCAACGTATCCTATACAGGTTGCTCCGTTTTTATATTTTTCTATTAGTGTTTTACAAAGTATTTTCTTAGACTAAGTTGTTTATGCAGTTGTAATAGTATTTTTTGTATTTTTGCTTAAAATTTTTCGCATTTATTTCGTCTTTTATGGATTTTGGTATTTCATTGATTTTTGTGGGAATTAGAAATTTTACTGTTCGTACCATAGTAATTTCTAGCCTGAGGTACTATTAGTTCATTTTTGGTGATACTTCTTGTTAATATTTTATGTGATATTGGTATTTGAATGCTTTATTTAGTTATTATCTTTTTTCCTTGCCACGATCTCGTCCATTATTTCATAAAATCTATACATATTTTCCAATAATTTTCATTCATAAGTTACAGTTAAAACACAAACAAAAATCGAATCAACCTCACTTTCGATTCATAAATAACTTTTAGACATCGAAAACACAAACAAAAGTCTTATTAACGTGAGCGTTCCAATGTGTCAAACGATGACTAAGGCGACCGGAGATGGTAGAGAGAGATGACACGGGTAGCGCGGGGCTGCAGACTGTCACGAGTACGAGACCCGTTCGGTCATGTTTATTTCAACATTTACCTTTGTCTTTAAGGCAAATCCTAAGATTTACCTAGTGACTGGTGGTAAAAGTTCGAAATAAACAGTTCGGCCTTTTACCATTAAGAGTTGGTTAATCTTAGGTTTTACCGTAGTTCGGGGTTTTACAGTAACATATACGAGTATATAACAGCACGACATACTACAATGTAGGTATTTATAAAACAGGTACAGTTGAGTATTGTTTTTTTTATAACTAGTTTATTGTGCAACTGCGAGCTTAATTCGCTCAGAACAACTTGATCGCTGACATGGACATGGCGGTCAGAAAATACATATTAATATTTGTTTATTTAACGCTAAGTTTTTTGTGTTGTGTGCTGTGCGAACTTAATCTCAACGAAGGTGAGTTTGTTTTGTATGTCTGAACCTTGACCCCCTATAACTTTACCATATAGCAGAACTTTAAGTGTATGAGTTGAGACCGGTCCATCGTGTTGTTTGTTGACCGATTTTACGTCTTCAGCGCTGGTTCGAAGGTTTCATCATCATCATCATCATCAGCCTACAGCAGTCACTGCTGGACATAGGTCTCCTCAATCGCACGTCACTTAACTCGATTGTCAGCAACTCTCATCCAGTTGCTACCAGCCACCCTATTAAGATCATCACTCCAACGAGTATGAGAGCGTCTCATCTTACGCTTGCTGATTCGCGGTCTCCACTCAAGAACACTCACTTCTACGGCTAATACGGCCGGCCCAGTGACATTTCAGCTTACCTATTCAGTGAACTATGTCAAAAACTCTCGTTCTCGGTCGGATCACCTCGTTCCGGATGCGATCCCTCAGAGAGACTCCAAGCATAGCCCATTCCATAGCTCGCAGAGCGACCTTGAATTTATAGACTAGCCGTACCGTGAGTGTCCTCGTTTCGGCCCCGTAAGGCATAACATGTAGGACGCATTGGTTTAAGACCTTAGTTTTTAGGCTCTATGGAATAGTTAGAAGGTTTACAAATGGATATTAGTGCTACAACGGCTTTCAGTAGGATTCCAATAGCTTTTGTCGATTCAATATATTTGTGAAGTCTGCCCGTCCGTCTGTTACAGGGCTGTAGCTTTTGAATCGTAATAGACACGTGTGTGTATTACTTTGTCCGCTATAACAGCAAATAATAAAATAAAGTAAATGTCTGTTGTATTTCATGCTTCGCTTTGTTCCAGGTGAACCCTGTATAACTGAAGGTTTGAACGGCACATGTGTCGGGTTACTCCGGTGCCATTCAGCATCCTTGACCTACATCTACGTAAGTTCTATTAGCCCATTCAGTTTATTTTATAGCATCCGTATGGATCGAGTAGCCATTATAGTTACAGTAGCATACTATCACGTCTATTTTCTGGGAAGGGTTAGGCGGCAGATGTACCCTAAACCCTTTTTAAAAGTTAGACTTGACTAAATTTCATCAGGCAAGTCATTCGCAATATGTTTATGCTTGTATTAAGATTTCTGTTAAATATTTTTCATTCGGTGAGTGGATCGACAACAACACTACAGAACAGGGGTCAAGGGGGGGGGGTCATCTAAAGTTCACTCATAACTTGTATTCTTAAAAGAACGATAATAATGTTGAAATTTTCCACGAAACTAGAAAGTCTTGTTCAGAATCTACTTGATTATCTCGTGAAGTAATGCGTTTTCATGGTTTGTAGCCACTAGTGGAGTGGATGGTGTTGACGCCCGGTGACGACGTGTTGCTTACTGCTGATATTTGGTGGTGAAGTTGTTCTAGCATTTTTTCGGCCATCATTGCTAGTAATAATAATAGAATATTTATTTGCGTAAACATGATATACAAAGGTGTTCACAACAAATTTAAATGGCACAAACATGTTTAGCTAGGATTAGACCAAGCATGCAACATTTTAAAGACAGGGAAATATATAAGGCGGCATCAACTACTAACTAGTTCGGTTTGTACAGATGGCGGTAGGTGCTTTGTCCATATAAGCTATGTTGTTACCGGCAAAATTTTGCATGCGGCGTAGCAGTTGCGAAAGCATCAAATCTCCTAGTTCCACGTTGGACAGTAGCCGCCCCAGTTTAGTGTGGTCGCTCTCGTCGTAGGTTTGGATGAGCCTCATCTTCATGGTGGCGTATCTGTTGTTTTCTGTTGCATTTCTGGTATCGAACATGATGTCTTGAATTTCGTCTAGATCTTGTAGGTTGAGTTGGTGGATGAGCAGCTCTGATAGTTCCTTGTCGCTTAGTTTCACGATCGCTTCAAATTGCAGGAACCAAAGCTTGATTCTGTTTCTTCATAGAGGCGGTGTGCGTTGGTTGTACGAGACGACTGACAGTTCGTGCTAGTCTTTTTACAGCGATGATGTTTCGCTTCCATCGTTCAGTTTCGAAGTACTCGGGTTCATTTTTGGTTCTTGGAGTTTCATCAGTCGGGGTGACCACTGTTGCATACGCACGGTATGCGAATGAGATTCGTAATGTTATTGAGTATGGTATATTAAAAAGTTTGTTTGAACACAATCATTTCAATACACTAAATGATGATTGTATTATAACTGTGAGGATGAGATTCCGCTACAAGGGCATTTAAAGTACACTCCTAATATAACTCAACATATGAAAACTCCTGTATCGATACCATTTCGTTTTTCAAACAAAAATCCTAATAGTTTAACCCATTACTTCGTCTTTTTTTTATTTGGGATAACCCGTCTCAACAGAATTCCTGGCTATGTGATCCTGTGTGACCCCCCCCCCCCCCCCCCAAAGTCTTAGGCTGGGGCCACATCTTCCACCTACTACTTTAAAATGACGTTACTGAGAAGGAAACAGCGCCTTTTGTTAGTCTTTTGATTTTAATCCTTTTTTTGCAGGCCAATGCAGGTTATGATGTGAAGAAATACAAACTGCCAGATCTACCCGACATCTGCTCCTATAAGAACAATGAGCCCGTAGTCTGCTGTACTGACTGTAACATCCGCCTGGAAGGAAAGGAAGCGTTAGTATAAAGTTTAGCAAAAATAAAAATCATGTGATGGCCGAAAGGTTAAGGACTCGCTTCTCCCGCACGAGGTTGTAGGTTCAAACCCGGGCAAGCACTAATGTGAAATTTTCAATTCATATGTACTTTCTAAGTTTATCTTCGACATCACTGACATCGGTGAAGGACAACATCGTGAGGAAACCGGGACTTATATGTACATACTAGCTTTTGCCCGCGGCTTCGCCCGCGTGCAGTTCGGGAATTGCCCACGGGATCTTGCCTACTTCTGGGATAATAAGTAATCTATATCTATTTGTATCAGACTATAATCTATCTCTGTGCCAAGTTTCATCCAGATCTGATCAGCCGTTCTGGCGTGATTGAGTAACAAACATCCATTCATCCAAACTTTCGCATTAATAAATAGTTTATGTAAGATATATATGTAAATTACATATATATATTACATAATGTAATATTAGTATTTAGGGTTCCGCACCTCAAAGGGAAAAACTCCGACCCTTATAGGATCACTCGCGTGTCTGTCTGTCTGCCTGTCCGTCTGTCACAGCCAATTTACTCTGAAACTACCGGACCGATGGAGTTGAAATTTGGTACACATATGTAAGTCATTGATTCAAAGACGGACGTATAAATTAATTTTAAACTTGCGAGCCACTTTTGGGTCGTAAATTAAAAAATGAAAATAAAAATATTTCTAAACTATATCGTGTTATATCAAAAACTGTGATACACGCGTCTCATAATTTTAATTGAAGAGTGATGTGTACATTAAGTTTTGAGTCAACCGACCCAGAGAATATTAAGTTTCACAGAAAATTCAACCCCCATTTCAAAACAAAGAATACATCCTTCAAATTTCATGTCATTAAGACCAGTGGTTGATATATCAGTCAGTCAGTCAGGACTTTGATTTTATATTGCGGGATGATTTTGGAAAAACTGTAAGTAGAGTATGTAGACTTTCAAGTCTATCGACACCTAGAATAGAAAGTTTCACAGAAAACTCAGCACCCCATTTTGTCCTCTTAGGGGTGGAATTTCGGTGCTATCATTGCGAGGATCGCCCGGAGGACACGGTGGAGCACACCGTGGAGGTCTGCTCCGCTTGGGCGGAGCACCGCCGTGTCCTCGTAGCGGCGGTTGGCGGCGGCGACCTCTCGCGTCCGGCCCTGGTTCAAGCCATGGTCCGGGGCGAGAGGGAATGGGAAGCCGTCGCCTCCTTCTGCGAAGCAGTCATGCTAGCGAAGGAGGCGGCGGAACGTGAGAGGGAGATAGCCTCAGCCTCACGTCCCGGCCGCCGCGGGAGGAGAAGCACCGGGCGTCGGGGGCCACGCCGTGATGGCTCTCGGCCACCGTAGGCGCGGGCCTGTGGACGGTGAGTAATGGGCTAGCTCGCCGTCCGTCCGTCGTATGACGACGGGCAGGCCGTGTCGAATGCGCGTTCGTGTTCCACGCGCGCCTCAAAGAGTTGTCAGCAAACGGGAGGGGCCCGCAAGGGCCGGTGCCTGCCAGGGCTGCGGGACTGTTCGAAAGAGATACCGCGGCCCTGGAACATAAAGGGCCAATGAAGGAACATGGGTGGTTTTTAGTCAGTAAGAGTCTGACACTCCCTTCCGCTCCGCCCAGGGCGGGGGGGGGGGTCATTTGATGATTTCCCACCCAACAAAAAAAAAAAAAAAAAGGGGTGGAATTTCGCAAAACCCTTTCTAAGTGGACCCTTTGCCACTGGTAGGTACCAGTTACGAAGGGTGAAAATTGAGTCAGGGGAAACCGAAGAAAAAAATGAGAATTGTTTTTTTTTCCTATGTTTATTTGGACCTCATTTTCGTTATCAGTGACCTCAAAAACTATGAAAATGATAACCCTGATGAAAAATCTAGAAAAAATGGTTGGTGCCATTTAGAATTTTCATTTTGACCTAATTTTCGATATCAGCGACCCTGAAAACCATGAAAATGACATCCATGACGAAAAAACCAAATATTTTCGTCCGCACCATCTTGGATTTTCATTTTGACCACATTTTCGTTATCAGCGACTCAGCGACCCCAAAAACCACGAAAATGACATTCATGAAGAAAAACCGAAAATTTTCATCGGCGCCATCCTGAATTTTCATTTTGACCTAATTTTCGTTATCAGCGACCCCAAAAACCACAAAAATGACACTGATGACGAAATAACTGAATTTTTTTGCTGGCGCCATCATCGATTTACATTTTCGTTATCAGCGACCCCAAAAGCCATGAAAATGACACCCATGACGAAAAATCCTAAAATCTTCATGGGCGTCGTCTTGAATTTTTATATTTTGACCTCATTTTCGTCATTGGCGACCTCAAAAACCACGAAAATGACACCCATGACGAAAAAACCGAAAAAAAATCAGGACTGAATTTCATACTGGGGGATGATTTTGGAAAAACTGTGATACACGTTTCTCATAATTAATCTGTTCTTAACTGAAGAGTATGTACACAAATTTTCAATTCAATCGACCTCGAGAATAAAAAGTTTCATAGAAAACTCAACACCCATTTTTACCCTCTTAGGGGTAGAATTTCGAAAAACCTTTTCATAGTGGATACCTACTCTTCACAAAGAATACACCCTCCAAATTTCATTTCTCTAGGGCCAGTGGTTTGGGCTGTGCGTTGATATATCAGTCAGTCAGGACTTTGAATTTTATATTGGGGGATGATTTTGGAAAAACTGTGATACACATTTCTCATAGTTTTGACTGAAGAGTATGTAGACTTTCAAGTCAATCGTCCCGAGAATAAAAAGTTTTACCGAAAATTCAACACCCCATTTCGCCCCTTTAGGGGTGGAATTTCGAAAAACCCTTTCTTAGTGGATACCTACTCTTCACAAAGAATACACCCTTTAAATTTCATGTCTTTAACACCAGCAGCTTAGGCTATAAGTTGATATATCAGTCAGTCAGTCAGGACTTTGAATTTCATATTGGGGGATGATTTTGGAAAAACTTTGATACACGTTTCTCATAATTGTAACTGCAGAGTAGGTACACAAATTTTCAAGTCCATCGACCGCGAGAATAAAAAGTTTCATAGAAAACTCAACACCCCATTTTACCCTCTTAGGGGTAGAATTTCGAAAAACCCTTTCTTAGTGGATACCTACTCTTCACAAAGAATACACACTCCAAATTTCATTGCTCTAGGACCAGCGGTTTGGGCTGTGCGTTGATATCTCAGTCAGTCAGTCAGGACTTTGAATTTTATATATACAACGTGTAACAGATTAAGCGCAATACCTCAGACACCCCAATTAGAATATTAAATTATAAGTCTAAAACAACACCCGTAATTAAATAAATTTAAACCAAACGTGGTCGTTTTTTATAAAATAGTTATCCTTACTAAACGCAAAACGTATGTGCAGCAACATGCCTACATACACACACTCATGCAATGTTAGCAGCCGACGCGACACGCACATTCGAGCGCCCGCCAGCTGACCATAGATGTAGGCATTAGATGTGCGTTAGTTCAATGAACGAATTTTACTACGTACCTAAAATGTCACAGACTGATATTATGAATGAATAGGTAACTTGATAGGTACTTAATTGAGTTTACAGTGTAATGATTGATAATTTTCTAGCAAGTGAAATTATCAACATGAATCTAAGACTTTACGCTTAGTACATAACGGGGATGCATTTACAACCGCGACTTTTTACCCGAACTACGAAACTAACGAAGAGCGAAGCGCCCGGACTCCGTGTGGCACACGCGGTTAAAAAGTATTTATCTCAAATGCGTAACTTTCGCGATATTATTAGCTACCTCTGATAAGCGTGTTTACTGCTAATTACGTGAAACAAAAATCAGTGCTTACAAGATTTTAATCACGAACAGCAAACTTCGCTGCGCCTACTTACTTTGAATATGGCCGGCCGGGGTAGCGCGCGCGCGCTATCTCAAAGGGTCGCCGGTTTTGTGCATTCTATCTTTCACATTATTCTTACGGTAGGTACATTTGCAAAGGACGTAAGCTCGTAGGGACCAGAAAATTGTCTACTACCTATTTCGACATTTCTCAACAAATCAATTAGTGAGACATGCGGAATACAAATCGGTCGTGCATTTCAATAAGCCTTATTATTTGGACGGAAGGTTTAAATTCTCTTACATCAACTGTTTTATTAAACGCGCTCTAATTCAAATGTAAAATCATCATCATCATCTGCCTAGCCTTTTCCCAACTGTATTGGGGTCGGCTTCCAGTCATGCCGGATTTAGCTGAATACCAGTATTTTACGCAGAGCGGCTGCCTACCAGACCTCCACAACCCATTAACTGGGTAACACGGTATTTCATGGCAAGATTGGAGTCAGATTTACTGGCTTCTGACTATCCGTAACGACTGCCAAAGATCAACCAATGACAGCCGGGACCAACGGCTTAACGTGCTTTCCGAGGCACGGAATCATCTTTTTATCAGACAATCAGGTGATTCAAGCCTGCAATGTCCTAACCAAACTGGAAACAACTTCACAAAGTATGCTTCCCGTAGGAATCGAACCCACGACCACCGGGTCACAAGGCAAACGCCTAAACCACTCGACCACGGAGGCAGTTAATTCAAATGTAAAATGTTTTGATATTATTCATGTGCACATGTGTATCATGGACCTAAAAATTAGGTTTTGCATTTAAGTGTGTTTGTTCCATTTTAGCGGCGCCAACGGTGAGTGCCTAGTTCTAATGTAGGCATTACCTTTGGCCGTATGAACGATGGTTAAATTACCTACCGAACATTAGCTAGATGTGATATTGATAAGCGATTTGACCGTGTAGGTAATTTTTTTTTCTATTAAACTTTCACAGGCTTTGAATTTAGTCTCTACGCACCGCGCCGCGCGCCGCTGCTTCCTATCTTTCAAGATTGCACCCCCGCGAATCCCGCGATCCCTCTGATAAGTTCGTTGTGTTTAGGTAGGTCCAGTTTATTGTTTGTACTACAAAAATATGCAGAGACGAGGGAGTGTTAGAATACAATCGTAGATATTGATAGGAAGAAGTAGGTACTTACAGAACTGGACTATTTACACTTAACACTTAGGTCTTTAATTTGCACTATTTCTGCGATCCACTTTCATTAAAGTACATGCCAACACGCGTGAAGGTACTCTCGTCCGTCCAAAGAATGTTCTGTTGCCAGTTCTCCAACAACCACCTACTGAATTCCAGTCGTGGCAAGTTGTCGGCCGGCGTTAGGTCTTGACACCGTCGAAGATGGTATGGGTGTTCACCATCAGCACGCAACGTTCGCCACACGTACATGTGACTGCAGTCGAACTGGGGTGCTGTTTCTCTCGAGCTGTCCTCTGGATGTTCGTCGAAATGGTCGAGAATACGCTCTTGCAGACGAGTAGTGCGCACATTCGTCCCTCTGTCCAAAGCCGTATTAGGAAGGAACGTTCCCGAGTCCCTCAGTCGCTGAGTTGCAGCCAGCATCGTCCTGGCACTCACACTGCAGCCAAAACGGTCATTGAACTCCTGACAAGCTAACGCGACATTATCAAGACAGCGAGCCAGGGTTCTCACCATCTCCGTGTATTGTACGTTGGTGTACCGGAAAGCCATCGCGCACGGGATCAAAAATGTCACGGAAGTAAACTGAAGAACAACTGTTCTACACTAGGTCGCTACCGGCGGATGACTAGCTTTTTAATGTTAGGTACTCATGTTATTCGGCGGTAGCGGCGGCGCGTATGTCGGCATTTCGCAGAAACGTCAAAGAGGTTGCCGACAAATGCTTTATTTCTTTGCAATAAGTTCCAAATTTCTTCAAATTCAATAATTTTATTTTGTAATATTGCCTAAAATTTGTTTGTGTTGTGTAGGGCTACTCTGATGACCGCACTAAGTTTGGTCGTGCATTCAAACAAGCCTTACTCATTGGAGATAAAGTTGAAATTCCTGTAAATTACCTATTTTATTTGACGCACACTACCTTAATTGTAAAATGCATTGATATTATTTACGTGTGTGTATTACGACCTGTGAGCGAAATACAAATAATGTCGTGCGTTTATGTAGCCTTTATTGCTCTGAGTTAAGGTTTCAATTTCCTTGAATTAAGGATTGTATTAATTTGTCATGTTACTGTGTTTCTAATTTAAGTCATTTAAAAGATTTTTCCGTCAAAATTTAACACATATTTTTGATGACGGAAATCGATTCAGAAGCCGATTCTGAACAAACTACTTTCAGGAATTGCGTTTATTCTGTTACACGTTGTATAGATAATTTATGTAAGTCTGAAGAACAAGTGTGGTTATCTTTGCAATGGTCGTGCCTTCTCTGTATAAGAAGAGGCCTTTGCCCAACAGTGGGAATTATTATTATCCCGTTGATACATCATCGGGAATCCTCATGAAGTTGAGTTCGGTAGTTGTGACATTCTCCCGACAAAATTTCGGTCACGGTGGCTAGTCTCAGCGGAAACTATAGCCATGTACGCAGGACATACACTCGAGAGCAATGAATCCGGGTCACTTAAAGAATGTTAAAAATCTCGGAAACTAAAAATGATAGGTTAATGCAATAAATTGTATTTAATAGACAATGTAATACTCCTTAAATGAAAGTAAAAAAAATATGAGTCGCCATACATTTTATTAACACAAAATTACATAAAGAAAAAAACTGCTGATCTCTCCTTAAAACAACATTGGAAACATGAAATTTTTGAACTTTATTACGATTTTCTTGAATTTTAATACTTCGTATTGCCTCCTCGTGCTTCCATTATTTACGCGGTTTGGCATGCTGTACACCAAGTTCCTTATACGATTTTGGGGAATATTCTCCCATTCCTCTGTGAGAGCAATTTTGAGCTCACGAAGCGGGATTGGGGGAGGGTTTCGTTGTTTTACGCATCTGCCTAGCTCGTCCCAAGCATGCTCGATCGGGTTGATATCCGGGCTGCGCGCTGGCCACTCCATACGAGTAATGTTCATCTCTTGAAGGTAGTCATTCACAATCCTACCTGTATGAGGTCGGGCATTGTCATGCATAAATATAGCATCCTCACCTAAATTGACCATAAATGGACCAACGTGATTGAGGATTTCTTCCACATATCTTACGCTAGTTAAAGAGCCGTTTTCTATGATCACCAGCTCTGTGCGACTTTCAGAAGAAATTCCGGCCCACACAAGTACAGACGCCCCACCGTAGGCTACTTTTTCTTCGATGCATGCTTGCTTGAATCTTTCCCCTGGTCTTCGATACACTCTGTGTCTTCCATCGTGCTTGTAGAACATAAATTTTGATTCGTCGGAGAACATAACTTTTGACCAATCTTCAATACTCCAATTTACGTGGCTCTGGGCATATCTTAGTCTTGAAATACGATGCCCACGCTCCAGTTTAGGGCCGTTTGCAGGTCTAAGGGGTTTTAAGTTAGATTCAGCAAGCCGACGTCTTACTGTCCATGCACTTGGCTTACTTCCTCCGAGGCGTCGAAACTGATTTGTGAGTTCAGTTCCTGTGAGAAAGCGATTTCGAAGCATGGTGTTCACCAAGTATCGGTCTTCTCGTGCTGTGGTACACCTGGTTCTACCCGTTCCTGGTCTGCGTAGGTTAGAACCAGTTTCTTCGTAACGTCGGAGAACTCTTTGTACTGTTGACAGCGACACACCGACAGTCCTTACTGTATCGCGCGGTTTCCAGCATTGTAAGTATTCTGGTGCATTCTTCAGGCGTAAGCGACATAATTTCAGCTTGAATAATGAATATAGAGCACTATCAACATGGTTTATGTACCCACATAAATGACAGATTACAAACAAAAGCAAAACCAAATGCTGTAATTTCGTAGTTCCATCTTCGAAAGTGGCCCTTTTTCAAATTTGATTTTTTTATGATATAACTTTACAATAACTAAGAAGTTTTAATACCTTCATTTAAGGAGTATTACATTGTCTATTAAATACAATTTATTGCATTAACCTAGCATTTTTAGTTTCCGAGATTTTTAGGATTCTTTAAGTGACCCGGATTCATTGCTCTCGAGTGTACTACAAGGTGTAAACAGACCCTTCACGGTACCGTCAACCAAGCATTCTGTACATCAAACTAAGTAACTTTATGCAAAAATTATTGGTGGGGAATGACTTTTTTTTGTGGTGAAAAATCACGTTTTACGGTAGGACTCAATGTAACGCACTCAAAACGTTGTGCTGATGGATGGATTGAATGCTACGGGATCGGAGGTGTTTAAAGTAAAAATCTTACATTAAAATATGTTTAAAAAAAAAACTTTAAACCTAAAAAGTTG
This sequence comes from Eurois occulta, assembly GCA_950022335.1. Classification (NCBI taxonomy): domain Eukaryota; kingdom Metazoa; phylum Arthropoda; class Insecta; order Lepidoptera; family Noctuidae; genus Eurois; species Eurois occulta. The sequence continues at coordinate 12,855,149 of OX465502.1, forward strand.
GAACTTTGGGGATATGGTCTAGAACAAAAAAAATATCGCAAAGACAAAGAGAACAAATGGCTTTCGGCGTCATTAAGGGTCTTTTTACACCCTTTAGTTCAAAAGCATGATTGTGCGTGATCTCTTTTCCCTTTCTTGGGACGGCAATCCCACCAGGGAGAGATAGCCGCAGGACCTACGACTTTACTTACTAATCGAGGCTCAGGAGAAGCACACATCCGATCTCGGACTTACTCCTGGCTGTTACAGATATTTTTTACCATTACACTTCTGTCACTGTTTTGTTTTACCATCATGAAGTTAGATTAATGATTCGTCGATTACACTTGTAACTCTTTTATGTAAATACTCATGTTTGGCAGGTTGTAAATTATTCAACTTTTATAAACTACTTCTCACATCCTTCGTCAGTTAAGTGATAGCAGACGGTTGAGACGAGAAGACTTTGAATACTTCTGCTAGGAAGTTCATTTCCTGTTTCCTATATTTCAGGTTACGTGAATTCGCCGTAGGTCCTTTGGGGGATTTGATACACGGAAAGGGTGAATCCATTGCTTCGAATAGTAAGTACCGTTTAGCTGATAAGGAAGTTAGTGGTTGAGCTCGTGGGAGCAATAGAATCAGTATCTCAGTCAAAAGACCACCTATATAGGTAAGCCTTCGACAAACGCCTTACGACAGCGACTGTGGAAACCACAAAAAGAAGATGGGCGACGAAGCTCAACCAAAGAAGTAACAAGTTGCATCGCAAGTGCATCGCCTAAGGCTGTGAACAGGGCCTGAAAGTCGCTGGAACCCGCTTCTTCTTCTTTTTCATGTATATTTTTTTGGCAGAAACCTTCGCCATCTCCACGGCTTTGTCATTGTAGCGATAAATAACTGAAAATATTTTGGTAACCTCGGCAATTAAAACCTCATCGTATTTCCTGATTACAGAATGTTTCGAATACTTCGGACGTCTACCGTACAAGTGCCGTGGTTCGGGGCGTATTCATGTCAATAAGATTTGGAAAGAAGACAAGAAATGTCATGAAACCACAGCCAGTACTGAGGTACTCTTGGCCGAAGGGGGACGAAACGCACAAAGATGGGAGTTTCCTCATGTGGTATGTCAAATCAAGAAAGAAGTATATAATTATAGTATTACTAGCTGCTACCCGCTACTTCGTTCGCGTGGCTATTTAGGTGTGTATGTGTGAGACTGCCTCGTTAGTCGAGTGGTCGCAAGTGCGACTACTAAGCATGAGGTTCTGGCATCGATTGCCGGGTCGGGCAGTGTTAAAAAAATGTTTATTTAAATTATATAAAGTTCTAACGCACATGATTTGGAGATCACCTTTTAAGCAAGAAGATGGTTGTGTTAGGTGACTCCGCTCTTCCACTTAACATTAAACAATGTATGTAATTGAAAAAATACTATAAATAATAGTGTTATTGGGGTATTCCATCAGGAATTTCTCAGTAGCAGCCACGGAATCTGGATTTGTGCCCGGTTGGCGGAATAGAATTGAATAGGCTCGCCCCCTGTCATATGGGACTTCAACATAACGAACGGCGAAATGTGGGTGTACGATAAGGTACACCTCTGATTTCAGGCGTGATGTTATGTTTTGTGTGAGAACTGACTGGCTGATCAAAATGCGATAATGTGGGTGATGACTTCAAAATGCGTCCTTTTGGGTACTGTAATTCTGGGCGCAGAGATCGGCAACAAAATTAAATGAGGCGACGATATGGCTTAAAACCGTTTATTTTGGCGCTATATAACCTTCATTTCAAAGTAAACCATCAAACGCCTTGTTGGGCACTATTTATTCTAATACCGTTCTGTATACAACATTAAATGACTTATTATTTTCCGCAAGTACGTGAAAGTTTTGGGCACTGAACAAACAACATATAATTGACCGTGTGAGAAGCATGGAGTGCACAATTGAATGCCTGTCACTTTTATGGTTTGGCCCTGGAATTTTTGATCGTCATTGTAATGGCCAATTTTAAGGGAAATTGTTACCTCTTAAATTGAAATGGTAAGTTATTTGCAATAATGGGTATGCGGGGACTTATTGTATAACGGGTTGATGTCCGCAACTCCACGACCAATGCGCGTATTTTGCGTGCGGGTGGGAAATCTATTCGATCCACCTCAGCTCCCCGAGAAAAGCCAGCAGCACCTTGATGTCGCTGACAGTCTCGCGGAGAGTACCTGGGTTACCGAAGTACTTTGCCCTGTATGATGCAACCTCTGGACAGTGCAGAAGCACGTGGGCTGCTGTCTCATCTTCCTCCATTCAGGCTCGGCACAGAGGGCTGTCTGTGACTCATATGGCAAAGAGGTGTTTGTTAAAAGAGCCGTGTCCAGTGATGGCGGCTGTAACGGTGCGCAGCTGTAGTTTGGTCAGCCGAAGCGCTTTTTTCGTGAAGCGGCCGTCGATGGTAGGAAGTGCATCCTTGGCCTGCCTACACTCATCATGGTTTAGCCACAGTTTGTGGTGTTGTTCACTGGTTCGTTTCCTTACCAGTGTGCGTAGGTACCCGAAGGGGAGTGGCAGTATGGGTTCAGGACCCACTGCTGCCATGCTTGATCCCCTTCTAGCGAGTTCGTCCGCTGTATCGTTGCCTTGGGACTCGCTGTGTCCTTTTATCCATTGAATGGTTATATTATTGAGATTATCAACCTGGTTCAGACGTCGATGACACTCGTGTATTAACCCAGAGTTGACTGTGTGGTTGCTTAATGCTAGTAGTACAGCCTTGCTGTCTGAAAGTATGCGAATTAAGTGGTCCACAACTTCCCTGGCTAAAATGGCCGATGCCGCCAGGGCAATGCCCATACATTCTACCTGAAATACCGTGTTATGGATCCCCAATGGTGCGGCTATGTGTATGTTGAGATCTTCCGAGAAGACTCCAGCTCCAGTGCCGGTACCTGTCTTAGATCCATCCGTGAAGATCCGTACTTCCGCGGGGCTTAGACCCTCACAGCGGTGATCCTCGTGGAGTTGGATTTTGTATTTTTTATCGAATACGAATTACTTGGGTATCCCATCGTTAATAGCTTTCGCTAGGGGGAACTCGTTATAAAATCCCTCCAGTATCGCGGTGTGTTGTGTGTACTTCTTACCCCAAAATTGAAGAGTTTCAAGACGTACTGCCGCCATCGTCGCTTCCTGCTGTATGAACAGATCGAGCGGTGGGAGCCCCAACATGGCCTCCAGAGCCGCGGTCGGGGTAGTCCGCATGCAGCCTGTAGTCGCCATGCAGGAAGTCTCTGCATGCGTTGCAGTTTGATGGAGGCTGTAGCTAGTTTAGTGCGGGGCCACCAGACCACTGCCCCGTAAGTAATCATGGGTCGTATCACCGTGCAGTATAACCAGAGTATTATTTTAGGGGATAGGCCCCACTTCTTACCTATCATCCTCCTGCATTGCCAAAAGGTTATGCAGGCCCTGTTTAGTTTGTTGTCTAAATGCCTATGCGGGGACTTAAAACGCTCTCTCCTTTAGCAGCTCAGCTCTGTGATACGAAGCCTGGTGCCGTTACACAGTCTGGTTGCATCAAAGTTTCGCATCACCAAAACTGGTACGCCAAATTTAAGCTCCAGCTGATGGGACGGCACGCCCGATAACTCTAGGGAGTTGAGAAATTCAACGGAGTAGGCAGTACTATCATCATCAGCCATCGCAATGATATGGATGTGTATACTTTTGTTTTTTTTTTGTTTTTTTTACTGACCCACTCGTTCTTTGGCGCTAGCACAGCAGCTGGATGGGAAAATTCTTCGGAAAATAGAATTTTCCCATCTCCGTCGGATTCCAGACGAACCTCTCTCATTTGCAGCAGCTTATTCGCAAAGACACTGGCTTCGTGGTCGTTTTACAGTTGGACGCGCATGGTGCACGTAATATGGAGCTTTTCAATTCAGGAGGTTTTCAGTGGCGACGCCATGAGACATGCGTTTCATCCGCCAGTGTGCCCCTTTTTTATTACAAAATGGCCCCTCTTATTAACTGGCAGTATCTGTCTAAAGTCGGCTTTTCAAATGACCCCTCCTCCCGCGCTGGGTGGAACGGAAGGGAGTGTTATCCATGTTCCTTCTTAGCGCTTTGTGTTCCAGAGCCACAGTATCTCTTTCGAACAGTCCCGCAGCTCCAGCAGGCATCGGCCCTTGCGGACCCCTTCCGGTTTGCTGACATCATTTTGAGGCGGGCGTGGAACACGAACGCGCTTTCGACACGGCCTGTCGTCATAAGACGGTTGGACGGCGAGCTAGCTAATTACTCACCGTTCACAGGATCTAAAGTCGCTGCGAACAAAATGATGACGCCACCCATCAGCACCTGGTTGCCGCGGATGTCCTGCAAGCTGCGGTTCAACGCCTCTAATGCATGCTTGTGCGACATTGTGCACTCGTCCCAAACTACTTCCCCCGTTTTTGGTGATATTGCATGTTGGGGCGTATCTTCGCATGCAAGATTCAGCGGCAATTTGAAAATGGAATGTGCAGTCCGACCACCCATAAGCAAAGTTGCAGCAATGCCTGAGGAAGCCACAACCACAGTTATATGACGACACGGTTGGCGCAGTGGCTGAGCGAATGGCTGCTGCGTTTTGAGCATGTTTTCATTTATAAACTTTTTAGAGTTTTTTTTTTGTACCGTGTAAATTGGTCAATTTTCATTCATTAATTTATGATTACCTGTCTTTTGAATGGTAAAAAAAAACGAAAAGTATACATTAATCTATTTTGTAATGATTTGAAAAACTTAAAGCATGAAAATAAAACAAAATACCTAAAACTTACAAAAAGTGAAAACTGGTTGGGGATCGAACTCGCGAACCATGTTTATTATTTTTGAAAATCTAATAGCATTAAAAAAAATCACAAAAAGTGAATACTGGCTGCGATTCGAACTTGCGAAGCTCGGTTTACAGGGTGGTCGCTGAACCGCTAGGCCACTTTTACCTGTGACAAATCCTTTGAAATAGCCGTTCTGTTCTAATGCATGCTATGACATTTGTCAGTTGTCAAACCGTCGCCAAGAATTGTCACACTATGCCAAGAATATGGTTGTAATGCTCTATAGCTCATCCCCCTAAATTAATAGCGTGATAATAAATAGCCTATGTGTTATTCCAGACTATAATCTATCTTTGTTCCAAATTTCATCTAGATCCGTTCAACCGTTCTGGCGTGATTGAGTAACAAACATCCATCGTAACTTTCGCATTTATAATATTAGTAAGAAGTAAGATTAGTAAGACGTAAGAAGTAAGATTACACGTGGAGCAAGGCCGGTGCGCTCGCACTCGATGACAAACAAGACATCAGCAGATTCGTATGCGTGGTACAGGATCATAAGCGGTAGCGGTTTTCTTGTTCTTTGGTGGTGGTCCAGATATGTTCCGCCACACATACATTCCAATGGTATGTCAGAGTCATCTACACTGTGTTATTTTTTCAGGCATTAATCGGTTACGGAGATGACGTGGAGTCTGCGCAGTGGCTGTGTGGAGGCTCTGTGATCAGCGAGAGATTCATTCTCACTGCAGCTCACTGCACATCCACTAGTGCGCTGTAAGTTCACCTCATTTCTTAAGAATCTACTTATTGAAGCACACTATTGGCTAGTATATTTCTGTGGTCATAGCAAGAAAAAAAAAAGAAATATGTATAACCTGGTTAATAGTTTTTGATCCAGGTTATACAGTAAGCAGGACCTAGGTTAAACAAACAAAAAGCGGTGTTGAATTTTTATTTTATTTTATATTGTAAGTGCATGACACATAAAATAATATAACATTCATTCATTTTGAGTAAAACCAGAAATCAATGTATTAATTAATTCCTATTTAATATTTCAGTGGCCATATAAAATTTGCTGCTCTTGGGCTTTTGAAACGAACCGACCCAAAGAAATACTGGAAGGTATATAACATCAAGAGAATCATAATTCATCCAGACTACAAGGCTCCTTCTAAATACCATGATATTGCACTTTTGGAGACCGAAACTGAGTAAGTAAACACACATTTTATTTAGAACATCATAGGAATAAACACTGCGTTAAGCTTTCACGGTTTAAAACTAAACTTATCTGTCACTTACGGGATATCTTCCGTGATTGTTCGTGATGTGGTGTTTGTGATTTATTTTCCATCCACCCGCATTCTCCAGTCAACCCGCGATCATGGCGCTTGCAACAGCGTCGAAATATTGGGAGTTCAAAATCATGAACAATCACGGAAGATATCCCGTAGGCCGTAAGTGACAGTATAAGTTTATCATAGGGAAAAGACTAGCATCCTTATTTTGATATTTCTACAGCATTTGATACAGTTATAAATGACAAAATGTTTAGCAGTTATTCCGAATGGGCCATTGATTTGTAGTCCAATCACAGTTGCTATGCCTGTGACTGGACTTGTCTTGTTTCGACTGTTCAAAAGTGCTTGTAATGGGTCTATGTTTTAATTATTCCAGGATCAATTTTGGAAAAGACCTTCTACCCGCGTGTCTGGATGTAGGCACCAGTTCGCATGAGGTGGCTGAGGCATCCGGTTGGGGCCGGTTAGGTGATAAACAAGCTCTGGCAGACACATTACAAGTTGTAAGTTACTATGAATGAAGTAACTTCTATTTCTTAGTGTTTTTATATTGCTGAAGGGATTGCCACAATATTTCCTTACAAATACCACTCCTGAAAGCCATGATCCACAGTAGTGACCAGAAAAGTGTCGAGATAATGAAGCTCGACGAGTCCCAGATTCAACGGTCTTCCACGGAATTCCTGTTGTTACAGAGAGATAAATATATATTTCTTTAATTACGTTGTCATTCTGTGGTGCATGCTCATTGGCCGAGCGCGTACAAAAGGAGGCATGTGGGGAAAAATGGACACTCGATTCGAGAATGGATTCTCGTGTTGATGTAGGTAGGTAGTAGATTTATAGGTCAAATATTATTAACTAGCTGTGCCCGGCATGCGTTGCAATGCATGTTTTCCTACCTACTACTTTCACTACCCTACCTATCTACCCTACCTACCCTACCTACCTACTTACCCTACCTACCTACCTACCCTACCTACCTACCTACCTACCTACCTACCTACCTACCTACCTACCTACCTACCTACCTACCTACCTACCTACCCTACCTACCTACCTACCTACCTACCTACCTACCTACCCTACCTACCCTACCTACCTACCTACCTACCTACCTACCTACCTACCTATCTACCTACCTACCTACCTACCTACCTACCCTACCTACCTACCATTGTTTTAAGATGTATTCTGCTATTCGGGGCGGAGACAAATCCAACGAATCAAAAACCATGAAAATTGGTCCAGCAGATCTCGAGTTATAAGTGTTGTAACAAACCCGACTTTGTTTTATACACCATTATTTTTAGGTCGTTCTGGAGCCGAATACCATGAACTCAATCATGGAACTCGAAACGATTGGGACAATTTTTTTCAAAAAATAACAATAAAAAAAAACACGAAAGAATAAATTTAATGTTTTTTTTTGTGAAATAATGAGAATCGATCGATGAATGAATTTTTCAATGGGTATCGTTCGCATGTGTTGCCGATCGTGGATACGTTTTACACACAAATATGCATTTGCGTTCTCATTATTTAAAAAAAAAAAAATAATTTGATTCTTTCGTGTCTTTTTTTATTGTTATTTTTTGAAAAAAATAGTCCCAATCGTTTCGAGTTCGATGATCGAGTTCATGGTATTCGCCTCCAGAACGACCTAAAAATAATGGTGCATATATATATAGATATATTTTCGATCACTGATGTATCTATGTCAGGGATTTTGGTTTCCGCACTTAGTCCTTAAAGTGGACCATTGTGCGTGAGCCATGGTGGCCGTTAGTCCAACCAGCCCACCTCCCTCCAGAAGCAGATCAGACTTCCCGGTCTTCTTAGGGCGTCCGCAAGAGATCTTGGCGGTCCAAGAGTCTCCTCACGTATCTGGGTGACGCCAGTACACTCAAGGAGTACGTGCGCTATCGTCAGTGATACCTAGGGTGTGAAAGTGTTTGTTCAGTGAGCAGTGTCCAGTGATGGTCCCCGCCACCAGTCGCAGGCTATCTCTATCCAGGCGCAGAAGGCGCTTGGTCAGTTTTTATCCAGGAATGGCATAGCCTCCTTGGATTGCCCGCACCCTGGTGTCGAGGTCCACCACTTCTCCGCTTGTGTTCGAGTGTGGTCCTTTAGCCAACTTCTTAGCTGCTTGAAGGGTATGGGGACAATGGGGTCGGGTCCGAAGGCTTTTGTTCTGGATCCTCTTCTGGCGAGTTCATCAGCTGCATCGTTTCCGAGTGATCCACTGTGTCCTTTGATCCATTGTAATGTCACCGTGTTGCGGTTTAGTACCGTAACTCGTTCTAGGGCATTATGGCATTCTAGTATTAGTCTCGACGTGATCTGGTTTCTCTTTAAGGATTGGAGAACTGAGGCACTGTCGGAAAGTATACGAATATGAGTATCCGTAACTTCCCTGGCCTCTATGGCATGTGCCGCTTGGATAATGCCTACGCACTCTGCTTGATATACAGAGTTGTGCATTCCCAGGGGTCTGGATATTTTGATGTTTAGGTCGTCGGAGAAAACTCCGACTCCTGTTCCATCGTCGGTTTTCGATCCATCAGTGTAGATCCTTAGCTCTTTTGGACCTGAGTAGTCACACATCTCCGCTGTGAGCTCTATGTTGTAGTGCTTTTGGAAGCAGTGGGTCTTCAGGGTTCTGTCGCAGGGTGATGCCATCATGGGCTGTTGTTTGATTGCGTCGTCTTTTATGCGCGTATGTTTGATTCTGGAATCCTTACCTAGGGTGCCGGATACTTCGAGCCTGAAGGTCGCTAGGGCCGCCTCCTCTCTTACGACGAGGTGTAGAGGTGGTAACCCCAGCATTACTTGTAACGCGGCAGTGGGTGATGCTCTCATGCTGCCGGTGATTGCTACACAGGCAAATCTTTGTACCTTTTCGAGGTCCTTCTGGGCTGTGCTCAGGTTGGTCCTGGGCCACCAACCTATGGAGCCGTATGTAATGATTGGTCGGATGATGGTGGTGTATAGCCAGTAGGTGATTTTGGGGCTTAGGCCCCAATTTCTGCCGAGCAATCTTATGCATTGCCATAGGGCTATGCTGGCTTTTGTGGTGATGTAATCAATATGTTTTGCCCAGTTCAACTGTTTGTCCAAATAAATACCCAGGTATTTGGTTTCAGTCGACAGGCTTAGGGTGGTCTCAAAGAAACGTGGTAACTGTAGGTTTGCCAACTTCCTTTTCTTTGTGAAAAGGACGAGTTCGGTTTTGGTGGGGTTCACTGCTAGTTTGTACTCCTTGCACCAGTCTTCCACCATCTTCAAGGCTTGGCGCATAAGGTTACATAGTGTGTAAGGTTACATCGTAGCGAAAGGCTGCCCCTTGAGGGCAGCCTGTCGCTACGATGGCTCTAGTGGTATCGTTCACCGTAACCTGTACGGCTCTGAGTCTTAGCATATTTGTGATCCATCCTCGCAGGGTCGAGTCCACACCGTGATTCTCGAGGGCTGCGTTGATGCTATGGAAAATGGTTTTGTCAAAAGCCCCTTCTATGTCAATAAAAACAGCTAGTGAGGAGCACTTGTGGTCTACTGCACATTCGATCTTAGAGATCACACTGTGTAGTGCGGATTCTGTTGATTTTCCTGTGGAGTAGGCGTGTTGATTCTTGTTTAGTGGTAGCTCCCGAAGAGGTCCGTCCCGAATGTGTCGGTCACAGAGTCTCTCGAGGGTTTTCAGGAGGAATGATGTCAGGCTTATTGGTCTGTACGCTTTGGGTTGTGTGTAGTCTGGTTTGCCTGGTTTGGGGATGAAAATAACTTTCACCTCTCGCCATTCAAGTGGTACATAGTTGTGTGCCAGGCAGGCTTGATAGATGATAGACAGCCACGGTGTAAGGACGTCTACACCCCATTGTAGCAGGGCTGGGAAAATTTCGTCTAAGCCTGCGGCTTTGTACGGTTTGAAGGTCTTGATTGCCCATTTTATTCTGTCTTCAGTTACTATGGTACGGGCTCTGGACCAGTCCTGGTCGTTTGGTGTGTGCATTGGCTCACTTTCCCATGTTTTGTCCTCAGAGAGGTTGCAGTCTGGGAAGTGAGTTTCCAGAAAAATTTTACTTGTTTCGTAGTCCGACTTTATGTAGGTATTGTCTGGGTTTTTCAGCGACCCGAGGGTACGATCCTGATCGGTGGATAGGATCTTTCTTACTCGCGCGGCTTCACTGTTTGATTCGATGTCCTCACAAAATTTTCGCCAGGGGCTGCTCTGCTAGCATGCCTGACCTGTTTTTTGAAGGTGTATTGTGTTTTCTTGTATGAGTCTCAGTCTTCTGGGAGCCTGGAGTTTTTGGCTCTGTTGAATTGTTTGCGCATGGTTTGCCTAAGCTTACTGAGTTCTGCATTCCACCAGGAGTTTCCCTTGCTCTTGGTGTTTGGATCTGTTAGTTTGCAGCAGGCGTGATAGGCATCAATGATATATTCTGAGAGTTTTGTTACAGTATCCTCAAGTTGTTTGGGATCCGTTGGAGTTAAGGGTATTTGGTGCTGCGCTAGTAGGGAGGCCAGAAGCCGTTTGTAGCAACCCACGTCGTACCAACGTACCCGACGTTGGTACGACGTGGGTTGCGCCTAGGTTCGGGTTTGTTTGTGTTAGCTACCAGTGAGAAACGAATCCTTCTATGATCAGAGCAAGAAGGCTCGTTGGATACGTGCCAGTTAGAGATAAGTTTTGTCGCGCTTTCCGAAGCCAGCGTTAGGTGAATAATTGTTTGGCCTCGAGCCGTGACCCAAGTGGGTTCCGAACCGCGGGTTACGATGTTAAGGTTAGTGGATGTTTACGCCTGCGTTAAATATTGAGACGCACAGTGTGTGTGTCGCACTTTGCTATCCAAAACGCACTAGGCGCGCCGTACCGCAAATAATTATTGTGATTTTTTATTCTGCCACCTACATTTTTTACTTTTGTCTTCAAATCTTTTCACCGTCGCGGCAACCTCACGCTCCGTATTAATATTGTAAAAAATCAGTTTAAACCAAATAAATCAGCATACCTCGATACGGGAGTTTCATTGAGAACACTGAAGCCCCAACAGTGGAGAATATAGATATGTGCATAATACCTCACCTCTAGTGTTGGTTTTGTTGCAACCCCAAAGCGGCTGGTGGGCATTCGAATCTGTGCAGATGACCAGATCCAGGTTGGCGTCTTCACAGTATCTTACCAGGTCGGCCATCTCTTTTGGTGGGCAGTTTTCATCCTCGCCTGGCATGTATACCGAGGCTAGGACGATATCGGGTGCGTTGTCGTCAGTTTTAAGTCTGACAGCTGTCAGGTCTCTGGAACATAGGTGTGTGAGTGTTGTGGTAGGTACATCTTTGGGTATATAGGCGCAGGTTCGTGGTTTGTCTGTGCCTTGTGTGTCGAGGATTAACTTACCTCCAATATTGCCGAATCCACAGATCCTATTATTTCGGATCCACGGCTCTTGGATCAGTGCTATAGTCCGGGGTTTCATCTCCAGTGCCCTGCGTAGGCAAGCCGTAGCAGTCTGGCTATGCTGGAGGTTGGTTTGGTGGAGTTAGGAGGAGATCGATCCATCGGATGAATCCCCCGCCCCTCCTCCAATCCGTGCCGGTCGTCTCTCAGTGACTGTGAAGAGCTGAGCAGCTGCTCTGTCCACCCTGGTGGTGAGGTTGGCATGCTCACAGCGTCGGTATCAGCCATCGCCGTTCTGGCCAACTCCTCCTCCAGTTGTGTCATGGTCAGATCAGACGGTGTCGGTGTCAGTTGTGGTTGTGCGGCAGTCGTGGTCGCAGTCTGAGTGTCGGAGGGTTGGGTGTTAGGGAAAAAGCGCATGTATATCGACCCCAGAAGGTACGATACCCGCCGCTCCCTCCCCAAGACCTTTTCGGCTTCCTCCGGTGGGATACCCAGGGTCAAATAAGTCCCGTGGTTATCTCCACCGACTGATGTCGCCCTGTACAACGACCACCTCCCTATGTCGTACCAAGTATTCTGACGAGTCAGAATGCTCTGAAGCTGCGCTATGTCCCCATTGTACCTGGGTACGAAGAGCGCTGCTCGGACACGGGTCGGCATGTCAGACTGTTTCATGACTGTCAGTGTCGCGTCTGTGTTCGGCAGTCTAATTCTGGGCACGTTTTCGGTCAGCCAGGTCAGGGCGCCGTCGTCCTCGCACCACATCTGAACCGTGCCATCCGCTACCCGTGGTTAACCGCGGAAGGCCGGGAGCGGTTTGGAGGGGTCGGCGTCCATGACGAGGTTCTCAAGGCTGAGCTTGATGCCCTCGGTCTTGTCGGAGGTCATGTCTCGGGTTAGAGGCGAGAGGCAGATCGCTACGGCGAGCCGCGCAGGAATATCCTTTGTGACCCGTGCGTAGGTTCTCTGCTCCCCTTGAGCAGTCTGAATTCTGACACGCTTGGCGTCCCCCTGGAGCGTGCTTGGCGAAGCCGTGTCGTCCGGGCGCACCCTCTTTGCCGCTCCCTGACCACTTGGTCCTGGTTGCGGTTCCGAGGGGCTTGGCACGGTGTTTTGTGCCAGGGAAACCACGCGCGAGAATCCAGATCGCTTGCCTCGCTTTTTGTTGGGTTGTCTTTTGGTCGTCTCGGTGCGGTTCCGGTCGTTTCCTCCGGATGGTTCTGGTGCGGGCACTGACGTTCCGCGCTGGGTTTCCCCTTCGCGTAATAGTCCTTGCCCGCATGTTTCCGCGTCCGGCTGCTTTTCGCGCTGGGTTTTCCCTTCGCGTACTTGCAGCTGGTCGCGTACTCCCTTACAAGCAACCGTTTGCGCTTCGCGCTGGCTATTGCCTTCGCGGATCTTGCGCAAACGGTTGTTGAGATCTCTTTCTCTGCTCCGGATTTTTCCGCGCTTACGCTTAAGCATGCGTACTTCATCCACAGAGATGAAGCCAGAGCCACCAGATTCGGCCTCCTTTCCCGCCCCGTGGTGTCCAGAGTCAATGTCTCTCAGCCTTACTTCGACCCTCTCGCGCTGGAGTGCCAGTGCGCGGAGTTCGTCGTCAAGACTGGAGAGTCGTGCTTCGTCGGTGTCATTGTCGGGGTTGTTCGTTATACTGTTCCAAACGATGCTCTGTTGCCAGGCCCTCGTGGGAGGTATAACTGTCGTCAGGGTCGTAGGCGCGGTGGTCGCAGCCGTTAGGATATCGGTAGGCGCAGAAATCGCAGCCATGGTCGTTTCGGGTGGCGCGTAAGCCGCAGCCGGTGCTGTTGGCGCTAAAGCAGCCTGCCGCGCAGAAGGCGCGGCATATGTTTGCAGGTTGGAGATAGGCGCAGGCCTGTGGACGGTGAGTAATGGGCTAGCTCGCCGTCCGTCCGTCGTATGACGACAGGCCGTGTCGACGGCGCGTTCGTGTTCGACGCGCGCCTCAAAGAGATGTCAGCAAACGGGAGGGGCCCGCAAGGGCCGATGCCTGCCAGGGCTGCGGGACTGTTCGAAAGAGATACCGCGGCTCTGGAACATAAAGGGCGAAAGAAGGAACATGGGTGGTTTTTAGTCAGTAAGAGTCTGACACTCCCTTCCGCTCCGCCCAGAGCGGGAGGTGTCATTTGATGATTTCCAAACCTCAAAAAAAAAAAAAAAAGAGGTACCCCATAAAATAAATATTTACTTTTGCTAATCTGAAACGTAGTTAATCTAATGTGTTCCTATTTCTTGTCAAGTATCAAAGTCAATCAGAGGTCAGTTTTTAATGCAAAAATGTTCCGAGCAGACCGTAGAGTATTTTGTGGGTAACCAATCGTCTTCACGCCGTTGAGCCCTTATAAAGCTTATCCACTTTTCGTATCATAAATCCATTTTTAGGTAATCTAATTATTATATTGATCATTAGGTTTCATAACACATATTATAACGGTTGCGTAACTATAGATGATTCTCAAGTAGAATCCACTGGTCGTGGGAGAGTCTCGGGGCTCACTCCAGATATTGATATTAATTTAAACTAGGTAGTGAGACAAAAGAAGGTACCTTTAACAATATTGTTAAACCTATCAATAGCAAGGTATCTTCTTGCACTCAATTGCGCGTTAGTAAAAAAGGGCCTCAGCAGAACACCTTAAAATTATTCCACCAAAATATCCAAGGCATTTCTTCCAAATTATTAGAAATTGAATTGTTTTAAAAAAAAAGTATGTTTGACATTATTTGTTTTACTGAACATTGGCTAAAAGCTTATCAAATGCTTATTAATTATGAGAACTATATGGTTGGTAGCTGTTTTAACCGTAAATCTATGCTGCGTGGAGGTTCCCTAATACTATTGAAAAATGTTGTTAAATATAAGCAACGTAATGACATTATGTCTCTCGGTTGAACATTGCGTCGAACTGTCCTGTGTTGAGCTAGATAAGCATGTAATTGTGTGTGTGTACAGACCCCCAAACTATCAAAACTTTTCCTTATTTGAATCAATAATGGAAGATGTCCTGGCAAAACTTGCAGCCAGTAATAAATCTACAATTATTTGTGGTGATTTCAATATCAATATTTTAGAAGAAAATTCAAATAGCAGTCGGTTATTAAATCTTTTTAAGTCATTTGACTTGACCAACATTTTTATAGAACCTACTAGAGTCACTCCATCTTCTGCTACTTGTATAGATAATGTTTTCTGCGATTGTGATTACTTAGATAAAGCCATAGTAAATTGCCTGCCGTCTGACCACAGCGGTCAAAGTGTAACTTTTAGGTGTAACACACCATTGCAAAAAGTTCAGATTAAATTTAGACCTATAACTACTAGCAAATTAAATAGGTATAATATTTCACTGCAGAACAAGTTTAGTGTTATGAGCCATCATATGGACGATATTAATATAAATCAATTGTATGATCATTTCTTTTCAATAGTTCACACTCAATTCAACAAAACTTTTGAAAAGAAGACAAAAAGTATTTGCCCTAAATTTATATTTAGTGATTGGGCAACTAAAGGTATCAGAAAAAGTAGGGACAGACTATTTGAGCTTTATGACCTTAAATCTTATATAAACATTGAAACTTTTAACAAGTATGTTGCTAAGTATTCAAGCATTTTTAGAAATACATGCAAGGTTGCCAAAGCCCTGCACATTAGCAACAAGATCAAAACAGCAGAAAATAAAATAAAGACAGTTTGGAAAGTCATAAATAACGAGACTAGCAGGAAGAAAATACGTAACACTAGCTACACATTAGATACAGCATGTGGTCCTAAAAGCTCTAATCAGGAAGTAGCTCAAGAATTTGTGAATTTCTTTACCGATATACCGTTAAAAACTACGGAGGCTCTTAATTCCTCTCCTGAAGTCTCAATTGGTTTATTAAAGGCGAATGTGTCTGGCTGCCCGGCTGAATTTAAATTTAAACACATAAACCCTATGATAGTTATTAAAGCTTTCCGGCAAATAAAAGTCAAACTGACCGAAGATCTTTGGGGAATGTCTATCAAAGTTTGTTCATCCATAGTTGAGACTATAGCACCTTACTTAGCTTTAATTTTTAATTTGTGTGTAGACCAAGGAGTTTTCCCTGATTTAATGAAATACAGTAAAGTCATACCTCTTTTCAAATCCGGGGATAGTAAAGATACTAATAATATAGACCTGTGTCCGTGTTGCCGGTTTTTAGCAAGGTGTTTGAAAAAGTAATGCTTAATCAAATGCTCAATCATTTTAACACCAACCGAATCTTACACGACCAACAGTATGGTTTCACTAAGGGACGTTGGACAACTGACGCCGGTGTAACCTTACTAAAGCACATATTTTCTGCGTGGGAAGCATCCCAAGACGCAATAGGAATTTTTTGTGACCTCTCCAAAGCATTTGATTGCGTAAATCACGACACATTGCTTTTGAAACTTGAGCATTACGGACTAGGTAAACTTGCACTTAGTTTGGTTAAATCTTATTTGAGTGATAGACATCAACATGTTCAAATAAATAGTGTTAATTCACAGGGTTTAAAAGTAAAAATGGGGGTTCCGCAAGGGTCAATATTGGGTCCTTTCCTCTTTCTAATGTATATAAATGATCTACCCTATTTATTGAAAAACCATCCTCAAAATATGGTGTTATTTGCTGATGACACTTCCCTAATTTTCAAGATAAATAGACGGGCCCAAAATCTAGATGACGTAAATAATGCCCTACTTCAGGTCCATAATTGGTTCACAGCAAACAATTTAGTATTAAATGAAAAAAAAAACGAAATGCATAAGATTTGCTTTACCAAATGTTAAAAGTAACGAGTGTGATGTAGTATTGAATAAAGAGAAACTTGAATTCGTAGATAAAACCGTTTTCCTGGGGCTTACGCTTGATTCAAGGCTACAATGGGGTTCTCATTTGACATCTCTTGCGGGGCGCTTAAGTTCAGCAGCATATGCTGTTAGAAAAATCCGTCAATTTACTGATGTGGATACCGCTAGACTGGTCTATTTTAGTTACTTTCATAGTATAATGTCTTATGGCATTCTGTTATGGGGACGGGCTGCAGACATTGAGTCTATATTTATTCTGCAAAAAAGATCCATCAGAGCCATATATAATCTTCGTAGGCGCGATTCTCTAAGGGAACTGTTTAAGGAAATCAACATCATGACGGTACATTGTCAATACATCTACGAAAACATAATGTACGTTAGAAAAAATCTATATCTTTTTAATAAAAGAGGTGACAGACACAATTACAGTACTAGAACTAGAGATCAATTAGTTCAGCCGGGCTTCAGACTCACTAAAGTTGACTCATCTTTCATGGGGTACTGTTTGAGATGCTATAATAAAATTCCACAAAGTATTCTTGAACTGAATGAGACACAATATAAAACATGCATTAAACGCACACTATGTAAGCAAGCATATTACAAGTTGGACGATTATATCTCTGATAAAAATGCTTGGCTCAATGCTAGTCCTGCTCCACATGGACAGGGGCGCATAAATGGATTAATGGATAGCATTAAATAGTATTGTTGGAGCTGCTGAAGATTGTACAACTATCTTTGCATTGTATAAATTCAATTTCTTTTGGCATTATATAACCGCATAGCCCATATTATGTGAGTACTATGTACCAGAAAGCTATCATTCGCTGGAAACCTACGTCTTTTTTTTTTTTTTTGACTTGAATGTGCCCTGGCGGTTAAGTGTATGTCATGCTCACTCAAATGTCTCGCTGATGGTGGCGCGTGTGTCGGATCATTTAGTTCCCTTCAAAATGGTTGAGTTGGATGGTGCTGATACATGCGTCATGTTCGTGAACGGGCGCTGTCAGTTGTGACTGGTCATCTCTTGGTTGCCACGGCTTATTTGAATTAATTACTTTATTTTTGAATTGTTCTTTTCTTTGTTTTTACTATGGACACTTTTAACGTGCACATCTTGCTACATCGCTCTCACATAATGTACCATCTCAACATGAATGATGTAACCAAGGTTTTGTAAAATATTCTGATTTAAAAGAGTGTCCATGGAGTTTCTTGCCCGTTCTTCTCCATAGAGATCTACGTTAGGGAATGGGCAACTACAGTACTTTCACAGTTTTTATGCCTTGTGACTGGGACTGTAGCTACATTTCATTGTTCTTTGTTTCGACAATTCAAAAGTGCCTGTAACTGGCCTACTTGAAAAAAAAGCTTTGATTTTGATGATTTTGATTTTGATTTATATTATATTCAAACAACCATATTTCATCAAAATAAAAACAATGTAGGTTTTTATACACTGATGCAAAGTACCCCATCTGCCCCTAACGGCACGTGACCTACCTCCCGCCAACCGGAGTCGCCATTAGCTGTTTTCACATTAGGCGAAAGATAAAAAAGTATCATTTTATGCGTAAGTATCAAGAAAAAGGTGGGTTCTTTTTTCGATGCCTTCTAATGGCCGTTTTCACATTAGGCGATAACGAAAACGACACGATATCGTGGGACAATAGTTTCATTATCCGACCATGTCGAGACGACATTAATGATATCGTGTCGTTATCGTTATCGCCTAATGTGAAAACGGCCATTAGAAGGCATCGAAAAAAAAACCTACCTTTTTCTTGATACTTACGCATAAAATGATACTTTTTTATCTTTCACAATTGCAGTATAATTTTACATTTCCTACAAACACAGGACGGCATTTTTTTCTGTTATTTGAGAAAGTTATTCATACAAGTTATTTTAACGTCACGTACAGCCGCGGCACTGGTTGGTACGTGACCAAATGGAGGTCCGGTAATTACCTTGCATTCATGTTAGCACTACAGAGCGCGGGCGTTTATACGTTTTAAACAGTGGGCTCACCCTCTATTTTCTATACGTAGAACTTAAACATAATTGGCGAAATGTGGGTGTACCTACTATTAAGTACACTGCTGCCTGACTCTTCGGGGATTACTGGCCTGATGTGGTTTTGTTTTTCAGGTAGATCTAGGAGAATACAATGAAACTGAATGTGCAGCAATGTATCAACCTCACCGACATTTGACCAACGGGTACGACCATGAAAAACAGATGTGCTTCGGCAGTCATACACAAAAAATCGACACCTGCGAGGTATAACTTATACATGGATTGATCAAAATAATGTTAGTACATCTATTGAACATGTCTGCTACAGATGTAAAAAATGTTGAAAGTACTTAAAGTTAAATGAATTGCAGCCTATTATGAGTGTCAAAATCTTTAGACGAAAAGTTTTATGCTAAAGTCCCCACAAAACTGTGATATTTTTCTTGTATGTATGTAAAAGCGCCATCTTTTATTCAATTTTGAGCTTACTTCAGTGTGGATATGTGAGATGGGCATATAGCTCAATCTCTTTACACTCTGTACACTTTTACACTGAAGTTGGAGACGAGAACCTCGTGAAAGCTGAGAAAGAGAAACAAATAAAATATCTCGACTTGGCACACGAGGTTGTCGACATGTGGAATGTGAACTCAGCTATGATTGTGCCGATTGTCGTTACGGCCAATGACCTTATGGCCAAGAGCCTCGACGACCATCTATCGAGGCTCTCCATAGGCGGTTGGATCAAATGCCTGATTCAGAAGGCAGTACTCCTCGATACGGCTCGCATTGTGAGGAGGTCTCTGTCTCTGGAGCCCTAACCACCGGTAGCTTGGACCCTGCTCCCGACATCAGCGGACCACTATTTTTTAAATTTTTAAAGGTTTTTTTAATGTTTTTTTGTGAGAAATCTTTAAAAATATGCAGAATGTGTAATTAAACCGCCATCTGATCCCAAACTAGGCAGAGCCTTTACTATGGCAACCAGACAACTGATAAACATACTTATATATTTCTAAATACATACCTACATGTTATAGATAAATTTGTTAATTTGTTGGTTGTCCCCTAAAAACACCCCCCCCCCCTTTGCCACATCGTAGTATTTCGGCTGGGAAGAAGTAGCGAACTCCCCAGTAACATATCTGTCTGTTGGAATAGATTATAGTTTCAAGTTGACTTTCCTCACTGCAGGGTGATAGCGGTGGACCTCTGCAAACAAATGAGGACAAATGCTTGTATACCATAGTTGGTGTGACGTCATACGGCAAGAAATGCGGCATCCTCGGCTCCGCCGGCATGTACACCAGAGTCTCGTACTACGTGCCCTGGATCGAGGGCATCGTGTGGCCTGAAGAAACTGAAGCGAGGAAGAAAAAGGACGAACGGTGGCTTAATGAATGGTTGAATCCAAAACAATAGATTCTTAACGTACACCGGATTTAAAATCGAATAAACTAGCATTACCTTTAAACTTATTGTCTTTTATTTATTCAAATATCCAACGGTTGTTGCAAATAATACATTTAGGTATGGCCAATTTAAATTCACTTTATCACAATTCAGTTTGCTTTTCGGCAGCATAACCGTCGAAAACTTCGGAAAAGGCGCACTACCACCAACCACTGCCACAAACAAAACACTAAGTGACAGCCATAGATACATATACTTTCTAGTATCTATGGTGCCAGCCCTAAGTGATCGCTCCCCGAAAGTCCAAACCAATGCATCCACGACATACATAAAGCCGGGTATTTGCAACACAAAACACAATGAATGCAATATTTTCCATAAGTACAAAGTGTGCACGCAGTTGCTTTTTGTGTTCGTGAACACATTCAAAATAAATTGTACTTGTGGAAAATGTTGTATTGCAAATATCTGTATCCGGCTGTAGGATGTGTCACACCGCAACCCCCAAACGTCTACTATGGCACAGTAAGCCTATAATGATCTTCTTTATTTGTTTCTCAGTAGAAGTTCGGAAGTCGGTGGTGTGATATAGATCTACGTGCTCCGGAATATTAGATTATGCACCGAGGGGATAAAGCAGTATCTTACGTCATGGGTGCTATCCATCAAAAAAGAGGCTAGGAATTCTAGGAATTCTGTTTCATGAGATCAAGGTCAAAGGCAGAGCTATCCACAAAAACCGGAAAAGTGCGAGTTCGACTCGCGTAGAGAGTGTTCCGTACGTTAATTATCTTTAATTCCGTAAGTTGTTTTAAATCTAAGGCTTTTATAGGTTTTCCTGTAATCTATAGCTTATTTTGTAATAACTTAATTTGTACTTTTTTCAAAATAGACAAACAATAAAATGGGATACACAACAATAAAATGGGAAACGCGATGAGTGGAGAGTCTCCAATAGAATTCGGTGTTCCCCAGGGACCTCTTATTTGCTATTATATAAATAATATTAACGATTTAGGTCCATGATACTTGCCTCTTCTACTTCGGTAACAACATAAACATCATTGTAGCTGACGCTCAAAAAGACAGACATATTGTATAACTGGTTTAGCTCCAACTTACTTACTATAAACGCATCAAAGACATCGTACTTGATCTTCTCGGTTAAAAATAAAAAAAAATCTCTGCCCACGTAGCTTTACACATTAACAACACCAAAATCGTCAAAATTAATTGTGAAAAATACCTCGGACTTAGGTTAAACAACAAACTCCATTGGCAAGCACACACTGATTACATAAAATCCAAAATAACACCGCTAATGGGATCAATGCGCGGGTACATAAATAACATCCCAAAGAAAATTCGCTTCAATATTTACAACTCATTAATTCGCTCTCACATAAATTATCTAATCGAAATCTGGGGATGCGCTACACAATCTACAATTAAGGATCTACAAATAGCACAAAATAAAATTATTAAACTCTACTCAACTACGATCATCACACACCCACATCAGAACTATACAAAAACACCAAACTAATGAGCTTTCATAACTACACTTAAGTACACTTCGTTTTTTCCTTTTGAGTAGGTACGGAACCCTAAAAACAAGATGTCCGGTAAAAAATAGAACCTTTAGTTTGATTTACATCAGTAATACGTTATTATTATTACACTATACATAAAGATGGTATAAGTTAACTTAGGTAAGTCATTAATATATGTACAACCAGTGTGCTCTGCCGGGCATTTGTAACTTAGTCCAAATACACACAAAAATGGCGAGAGATAAATATTTAATAATATTGTGTACTTTTAGTGGTTTGAGTTTCGTGACGTGTGAGCTTAATCTAAATGAAGGTAAGTGAGTTTTCTTAGTTTGGTGGTCGCAAGTGAAATTGCTGGGCATAGGATTCTAGGTTTAATTGCCATTTTCCCTGATCGGGAATACTTTTTCAAACAAAATGGTTTATTCCTTCGTAGACATGGGTAAATTAGTAAATTACGTGTTTAACAAATTATTGTATCATCTTGTAAGACCAGAGTGCACATTTGACCCCAGCTGAGTGCTTTGAGTCTACTTCCTATGTATTTCGTGGGACTTGATTTGATTTTTATACAAATTAAATAGGTCTACCACCCTTGAAGTATCTCCTTTCCAACAAAAAAAAAATCAAAATCGGTTCATAAACGACGAAGTTATCCGCGAACACACATAAAAAAATATATATATATATATACGGTCGAATTGAGAAACCTCCTCCTTTTTTGAAGTCGGTTTAAAAATTTATATGGGACTACCGCGCGGGTTGCCTCTACCAAATGAATGACGTAAATCGGCCTAGTAATCAGTGTAAATAAATGAAAAAATAAAACGATGCCGGTGGAATATAACATCATAACCTCCTCCTTTTTAGAAGTCAGTTAAAAAACAACCTTACCCACTTAACAACAATACCCACTAAACAAATCGGATTTGAGCACGACTTCATAACACCGACACCTACTACGGTTTCCGCGACAGTTCCTGCGTACCGTCACCATCATCTACCATTTTGGGGTCGACTTCCAGTCATACTAGTACTTACATGATGAAAACTCCTCCCTAACCCCGACACTTCGGTTACTGCCGAGATTGCCCAATGTGTAAAAGGTTTGCGTTCATACTTCGTTTGCCCCAGTTCTCCTTTTACGTAACCTAATTTTACTAAGATAGTCTGCAAAGTGTCGGGTAGTTATTAGGAGAGTTCAAAAGCCCCGACAAAGTCAAATGTCAGACACATCAAGTTGTAAGCAATGACATTGAAAACAAGTTTGACTGCTATGACCAGTTTCTATAGCATCCTTAGTATTGATGTTATTTTTAAGGTATTTTCCTCGCTGTCTTTTAAGCGCTTCATTGCGCTCCCAGGCTTAATCAACTCATACTATTGCAGTTTACTGCTGGACATGGCCCTTTCCAAAGTTGTGTCCCAACTCTATGTCTACCGACTTCGGGATCCAATCTCACTCAGCCTCCTTTTCAAAGTCCATCTCGCTGAGGGCGTCCTACGTTATATTTGCCCATTTGGGGGGTCCCTACTCCAGAACTAGTTTGCTCCAACGGCTATTGGTCTTTCGACAACATGGCCAGTCCATGCGCAACTCGCATAATGACCAAGCAATGCTCCATGAACTTAAATTTAGTTCATCACATTAGAATTTTAGGTTTACGGTGTATTTTTTTTCTCAGATAACATTTCCCTGTCGCCAAATGACCCTGTTCTCACAGTCAACTATGTTTTATTCCAGGCTCTACTTGTGTCACTCAAGGCGTACGAGGTACCTGTGTGAACATCTTCAAGTGTAATTCGGCTGCACTGTCGTATATTTATGTAAGTATTTTTTATTCAATATAATATAATCTCTAGTTACCCTTAAAGCCATTATTTGGCGCATTTGAATAATACTTAATTGACAGTAATTTTTTCAGTTGCTCGGAAAGCAAAGTGCCTAAGATATTATTTTAACCTGATCATGCATCTGCCACGAAACTGCGTAGGTACAATCATCTGAATAGCGTTTTCCCATCTATGTTGCGGTCGAATTTAACTCTGAGTTACTGCGTGTCAAAAATACTCAAGAAAATCAATTGAGAGGAAACCAGGCTGTAGTTTTAGTTACTTTTCAGGCTAACGCAGGCTACGATCCAGTAGAGTACAGGATTCCGGACTTGCCAGACATCTGTTCCTATAAGGATAATGAGCCTGTTGTTTGCTGCACGGATTGCGATACAGGAGAAGAAGAGTAAGAAAATTATTTAGATAATCCATATTTAAAATGCACTGAACCCAAATGTTTTTATAAGTAATTTCCGACCGAGTGTTAACCCCGAAATCGAATCATCGGACAAAAATCGGACTGAAGATCCACACCTTCCGACCCTATCCGATCCGATCCCAATTATAAGATGAAATCGGACAATGTATTATGCAACAGATCTTAATTTTATTATTATTACAAAATCGGAAAAACGAATGTTCCGATCGTCCTTTTTCAAAAATCGGATCCTAAATCGAACGGTCAGAACATTCGTCCGATAAAACGTCACAGTCACACACAACCAGCGTCCCAGTTCAGACGTGTACCTACTCGCGCGCATTGAACTGTCATCAGACGGGGAAAGCGATTCGGTGTTAGACCGCGAATATTTTGTCTTATTTTTGGAGAGAAACTAAAATTTATAAAAAAAGGAAATTTCATTTCGTCCTTAATGAAAGAAAAGACACTGAGACTTAGATAAACACTTTATTTTTCACTGTACAGCTCGACCGTTACAAAAAGACTAACTCCGAAAACATTATTCGATTTACATGACAGCTCTGTGTCTACATTACCAAAGAGAGGGAAAGCCCGCCATTTTTAGCCAATAGGAGGACGAAGTTAATTCTTACTCAGAACTATTTGATAAACATATAATTTTAATAGTTTTAAAATAAATTTAAGTTAATTTGTAAATATTTCATCATTAAATAATATTTAATCAATTTATTAAGTTTTATTGAACTCAATTACTTACTAATTCTAGTCAAATTGCGCACTTATATCATTTTTAAATACCTGTACTTACTTAAATTCATATTGAAATATTATATTTAGATTCTATTTGCTTACATTCGTCCATCCTGACAAACAAGTCGCGCCCTCGCGAAATTTATACTTAAATAAAAATATCAAACAAAATGTATAAACAGAGCTATATATGAAGAGAGAAACAAAATGAACATAAAATATAACAACGTGGATAAGAACAACATCATACAAGTAGTATTAAAAACACAAAATTGTATAGATCATGAAATAAACATAATTAACATTCTGTCAATAACAGTCCACCAAGTACATTAACAATTAATTTTGAAAGAATCATTTTGATAATACAAATTCACAATTTACAGTCGTCTGATTCCACTTGAACCATAACTTTGCCACAATACGGATTAATAATTTTCACTTTTCTGATGCCCATTGAATCATAATAACCATACCACAATACAAATTCACAACTTAAACTCGTCTAATTTCACTTGAATTACACAACCTGACCACAACACAAATTCACAATTTCCACTTTTCTGATTCCCCTTTAATCATATAACCATACCACAACACAAATTCACAATTTCCACTTGTCTGATTCCCCTTGAATGAAATGACCTGACCACAACACATTTTCACTTGTCCGATTCCACTTGAATCATATTAACTCTCACCAACTAGTGGTGCCTCACCATACTAACCATATAATTCCACTTGAATTATATATACTCTCACCAACTCGTGGTGCTTCACTATACTAACCATATAATTCCACTTGAATTATATATACCCTCACCAACTAGTGGTGCTTCACTATACTAACCATATAATTCCACTTGAATTATATATACTCTCACCAAATAGTGGTGCTTCACTATATTAACCATATAATTCCACTTGAATTATATATACTCTCACCAACTAGTGGTGCCTCACCTTACTAACCATATAATTCCACTTGAATTATATATACTCTCACCAACTAGTGGTGCTTGACTATACTAACCATATAATTCCACTTGAATTATATATACTCTCACCAACTAGTGGTGCCTCGCCTTACTAACCATATAATTCCACTTGAATTATATACTCTCACCAACTAGTGGTGCTTCACTATACTAACCATATAATTCCACTTGAATTATATATACTCTCACCAACAAGTGGTGCCTCACCTTACTAACCATACTAACCATATGATTCCACTTGAATCATATAGAATCTCACCAACAAGTGGTGCCTCACCTTACTAACCATACTAACCATATGATTCCACTTGAATCATATAGAATCTCACCAACAAGTGGTGCCTCACCTTACTAACCTTACTAACCATACTACCTTAGTAGCAAATTCTAATCTGTTACTACTACTACTATCTAATTAACGAAGCTATAGTTTTCAGAGCTACCAATATCAAACAATTTTTTTTTTCTGTGCGAATCTCTAAACTAAACCACTCATAAAGTTTTCAACATAGTTGCGTTTCAATACATTCACAATTTATTGATCTGTATCCATGTTAGTATTATTATTATCGTCATCATTACTCTCGTCCACCGACTGATACACAAGCCAAGGGAAAATTTTATCGACCGAAAAGATTCCCACATACTTTTGTTTACCCTTCTTTCTAGTGATAGGCGTATCCTCTACATCGTACCTGTCATTCTGTAGGACTTTGGTAACGCGGTAGGGACCTAGACATTTTGGGACTAATTTCTTGCTTTTTCCTTTCGGACATACATCGCTTTCTACCCTATCTAATTCTCCAACTTCAAACTGACGAGGGGAAATTCTGGCCTTATCGAAAGTTTGCTTTTGTTTTTCTCGAGTCCGTACTACACTCGAGAGCAATGAATCCGGGTCACTTAAAGAATGTTAAAAATCTCAGAAACTAAAAATGATAGGTTAATGCAATAAATTGTATTTAATAGACAATGTAATACTCCTTAAATGAAAGTAAAAAAAATATGAGTCGCCATACATTTTTATTAACACAAAATTACATAAAGAAAAAAACTGCTGATCTCTCCTTAAAACAAAAATAGGAAACATGAAATTTTTGAACTTTATTACGATTTTCTTGAATTTTAATACTTCGTATTGCCTCCTCGTGGTTCCATTACTGCGTTTACGCCGTTTGGCATGCTGTACACCAAGTTCCTTATACGATTTTGGGGAATATTCTCCCATTCCTCTGTGAGAGCAATTTTGAGCTCACGAAGCGTGATTGGCGGAGGGTTTCGTTGTTTTACGCATCTGCCTAGCTCGTCCCAAGCATGCTCGATCGGGTTGATATCCGGGCTGCGCGCTGGCCACTCCATACGAGTAATGTGCATCTCTTGAAGGTAGTCATTCACAATCCTACCTGTATGAGGTCGGGCATTGTCATGCATAAATATAGCATCCTCACCTAAATTGACCATAAATGGACCAACGTGATCATTGAGGATTTCTTCCACATATCTTACGCTAGTTAAAGAGCCGTTTTCTATGATCACCAGCTCTGTGCGACTTTCAGAAGAAATTCCGGCCCACACAAGTACAGACCCACCACCGTAGGCTACTTTTTCTTCGATGCATGCTTGCTTGAATCTTTCCCCTGGTCTTCGATACACTCTGTGTCTTCCATCGTGCTTGTAGAGCATAAATTTTGATTCGTCGGAGAACATAACTTTTGACCAATCTTCAACCCCAATTTACGTGGCTCTGGGCATATCTTAGTCTTGAAATACGATGCCCACGCTCCAGTTTAAGGCCGTTTGCAGGTCTAAGGGGTTTTAAGTTAGATTCAGCAAGCCGACGTCTTACTGTCCATGCACTTGGGTTACTTCCTCCGAGGCGTCGAAACTGATTTGTGAGTTCAGTTCCTGTGAGAAAGCGATTTCGAAGCATGGTGTTCACCAAGTATCGGTCTTCTCGTGCTGTGGTACACCTGGTTCTGCCCGTTCCTGGTCTGCGTAGGTTAGAACCAGTTTCTTCGTAACGTCGGAGAACTCTTTGTACTGTTGACAGCGACACACCGACAGTCCTGGCTGTATCGCGCTGACTCCGGCCGGTTTCCAGCATTGTAAGTATTCTGGTGCATTCTTCAGGCGTAAGCGACATAATTTCAGCTTGAATAATGAATATAGAGCACTATCAACATGGTTTATGTACCCACATAAATGACAGATTACAAACAAAAGCAAAACCAAATGCTGTAATTTCGTAGTTCCATCTTCGAAAGTGGCCCTTTTTCAAATTTGATTTTTTTATGATATAACTTTACAATAAGAAGTTTTAATACCTTCATTTAAGGAGTATTACATTGTCTATTAAATACAATTTATTGCATTAACCTAGCATTTTTAGTTTCCGAGATTTTTAGGATTCTTTAAGTGACCCGGATTCATTGCTCTCGAGTGTATTTTGTCTAATGCTTCGTTTCTTATGTTTTGAATATCACGTATTTTAGCATCATCATGTTCCATAACTGTCAAGTAGCCAATCCACTCTCAGTCAACCCAGTTTATCGAAACCCAAATAGTAATTGAGCAGCGGTTTTACCTACTGCTTTATTAGTTGTATTATTTAATCCCCATTGTACTTGTAGTAAGTACTCATCCCATAATCTCATCTTTCCGAAGGTCATGGCCGTTAATGAATCTAATACCGTTCTATTATAACGCTCTACCTGACCGTTTGCGCGAGAAGTAGCGACAGCATTTAAAACATGTTTTACACTTTTTTCTGACAAAATTCTTTAAATTTTGAGCTAGTAAACGTAGTGCCTCTGTCTGTTATTATTCGAGAAGGTACACCGAACAAACTGAAATATTCTAAACTGAAATAGTTGTGAGTTTTCGTATTTTTAACAGGTTTTAGGCTAATAAATTTCGTGAACGCATCAATAACAGCTAATATATATTTATTCTTTCTTTTGCTTTCATTGAAAGGAAAGAGATGGTCCGCATGTAAGTTATGGAAAGGTTCAGATACTTTTGGTATTGGACGCAAGAACCCGGACCTTTTTCCAGCCGGTATTTTTCCGTGAGCGCATTGAACACACGCTTGATAATATTTTTGACAATTTCGTTTATTTTGGGAACCAAAAGTTGTTCTAATTTTGTCTAATTTTGTTATCATAAGAAAAATGACCTATGTCATCATGACATGCAAATCCGCCCCTAAGGCTACCCACTGACCAAAACTTGCCATCAGACGCCTTTCGGCACATACCATCTAAGTCCTTCGTTCGTTATTTTATAAACTACCCTACATTTTAAAGTAAAATTTTGTTTAATGTAATTAAGGGTTTTGTAATCCTTGTCATCTAAAATCCGTTTAATGCTTTGCAATCTCATCATTCATTTGAACCGTGGCCAACCAATCAACAATGATATGAAAACATTTGTAAATCAACCGGGTCTATACTAGTAGTATTTTCTTCCAGAGGATTCCTACTTAATGTATTTACGTGCGACATAGAAGTCCCTGGTTTATAAATTATGTTAAAATCAAATTTTGGATCATACTCCACCAGCGTGCAACACGTGGAATCATATCCATTTTAGTAAAAGTGGCCCACAAAGAGTTACTATCAGTGACAATAGCAAATTTTAACCCTATTAAATAACACGGAAATTTAATCCAGCTATTCACAACAGCGAGATTTTTTTCTGGTGAACTGCGCCTACTAAAATAAGCGACTGGTTTTTGGTTTAATTTAATTTAAATTTTATTTTGTGTTCAACTACTTAAGTGAAAATAGTATTTTGTGGTGTGAATTTTGTCTGATTATTTACTAACATTATTTTTAAGTATACTTCACTAACTAAACTATGGATCCTGAGTCTGATGCAAATAAATTAATAAATAAACAGCTTGTTCAACTTGTTTCTGTAAAAGCATGGCACCTACTCCATGTTTACTGGCATCCGTATTAACTTGAATTGCCCCTCTGTGGTTACAAAAGCAGTTTGTTTATCACGTTCGTTTTGTAATACCCTGACGCAAGGTCTAAAGTTCTATACAGATTATACCCCGCTAACCTATCCATCTGATCCTCAACCCTTGGCAAAGGGTAGTGTTGTTTAACAGTCTTCCGATTTAAAGTCCTGTAATCTACGCAAAGACGTTTCTCACCGTTCTTTTTTTTTTTACTAGAATTATTGGACTTGCAAACAGAGCAATATTCTCTAATAATACCACATTGTAATAATTCATCGGTTATATCCCTGACCTCTTGTTTTTCTTTGTGAGATAATCTACAAGGCCTGTAAACTACAGGTTGGGGGTCCACTAAATCAATATTCGTTGTATCTACATTAGTACAGCCTAACTCAGTTAATTTAGTAGCAAAACAAGTTCGGCAACGATTTATAACATCCAACAATTACACTATCTGAATGTGATTTAAGCTATCATCTAAAGGCAAGTTATTAAAACTAAAAGGTTCTAAAGGACTGACCATATCAATTTTATTTGTAGAGGGACAATTTATAATCTTTATCTGCAAATATTGCTCTCTGGCTATCAGCCGGTTTTTATTAAAAGTTACTGCGTCTGAAGAAATATTATCTACTAATAATACACCTTTTCCATTTTCAATTGAGTAGAATCAAAGTCTACTTCTATATTATGTTCCAAATTAGGGATGGGTCTATAACTACGTACTACGAAGAGTAACTTCTACATAGGAACATTCGAGTAGAATTGAACAAGACTCTCATAGAAATAGTTTAACCATACTAATAGTGTCTGGAAGCTCACGGGATATTATTAATTCATTATTCGTTTTTAAGATTTTAACCCCCAACGCATCGATAAATGACTAATGTCAACCAATAACGGGTATTTTAAAAAAATTGTCAGGTACTACCATAACATAGTTGGACAATAACGCCTTGAATTTCCAAAATTACTGAATATCAACCTATCGCGTGAACTACTGCTCCACCAAATCCTGTCATTGCCACTGAATAAGTTCTATCCCATATTCCAAATACTTCAACAGCGTCTGTCTTTCTAATGAGCGTACATTCGCTACTTAAATCTAAATAGCCAACTTTTTCATGGCCGTTGATTAAAACGGTTTGTACATATTTGTCGTTAGGTTTAGGCTTGGTAATTGAAATTTCTAAGACTGCTTTCGCGTCTTCCTTCTTTCGATAACGGTCATTAGCCTCGTGACCAACTATTGAACAGATTGTACATTATTTTATTGGTTTAGTACATTTACTAATAATATGACCCTCTTCCATGCAATTGCAGCACCTTATTGATCTATTATTACCAGGTTGTTTATCCTTAGTTCGAAATTTACTATTTGAAGTTATTTGCATTATAGTTTATTTTAGTACCTATGCTTTTTGCATTTCGTAGGTATGCCAAAAGTTTGTCGGGGTTATCAAATTGAGCTGCCTTCGCTCCTGTCCTAATGGCCCTATCATCTATGCCAAAGATTACACATTCTACTGCCCTTTTACCCTTAATTTCGCACCTATTGAGTAACGCAATTTTATCATAATAGTAATCCTCATAAAGGTTCCCCAAACTTTGCTCTTTTGTCCAACATATCCGAAAGCATTTGCCCATAGTTTTTGGTATCGTATTATGTATTATTTTTTTTCCTATTTCATTTACTTTGTGTATCCAATTATTTATGTTCTGATTTTTAGAAGATGGATCGAACTCAGAAACGACATTAAAGTTACTTATTCGCTCACTACCCCTACTCGAAATTTTATCAAGAACATCGGTAAGTTTAGAAAATATGTCAGGAAATGTCTCACGTGCGCTGGTACTTTTGCTTGGCGAACAAGGTGTCTCGGTGAAGACGTGGATCCACGCTTCGCAGGTAATTTCGGGTGTTACTCCTCCTGCGTCTTGACCGTGATCTGCCATTTCCGCTGAGCTGCTCCTCCTGTTGATCCCTGGTTGGGCTGCGGCTCCGATGTGTAGCGATCCGCCCCAGCGGCGCCATCTCGAGCCGTCGCATTCGATGATCAGGACTCCGCAGACGACTGCGACTACGCTTGTGACTACGCTTGCGGCTGCGCCTGTAGCTCTGCCTATGGCCGTGACTGCTGCTCTGCCTGCTGCACTGGGTGCGGCCCGGCTTCCGACTCCGCTTGCGGCTCTGCCTGCCCAACTCCACTGATGGGGATCGTGGCGGTCGAACCAACCTTCTATCGTCATTGTTATCCATGTGCAGACCTGATCAACAGAAATAGCACACGGACACAGCAATTCTTTGAAGCGATTAACATATATAAACACTTTAAACATAAAGGTTACAGAAACACATGGATGGTCCATGCATTTACACCACTTCTTGAAGGTATTGTTTTATTCTTCAATATAAACCATAAACCTGATAATGGCGATATAGTGTAACAATACTTCAAATTACGACGACAGTTGACACCAAAATCGCAATAAACTAGACCAGTTCAAGATGTATGTTCGTAATTTGAGTATTATTATAATTCCTGGCTTGGCAAGCAGCTTAACTTTATAATCACAGCTGTCCCAACAAGAATACATCATGTATTCGTGATACAACATTAATAAACACATTTAAATATTTAGTTATGAAATCTAACCATCAATATGTGCAACATTATTAGGTACTTTTTTTTTAATTTATCATAGTCACACATTATCAGCACTATCAGCAATAGAATAAAAGACAAATAACACTTACGTGAAGTTATGCCACTTCTGAAACTGAAAGAAAAGACACTGAGACTTAGATAAACACTTTATTTTTCACTGTACAGCTCGACCGTTACAAAAAGACTAACTCCGAAAACATTATTCGATTTAGAAAGCGCGCCATTTTAGCCAATAGGAGGACGAAGTTAATTCTTACTCAGAACTATTTGATAAACATATAATTTTAATAGTTTTAAAATAAATTTAAGTTAATTTGTAAATATTTCATAATTAAATAATATTTAATCAATTTATTAAGTTTTATTGAACTCAATTACTTACTAATTCTAGTCAAATTGCGCACTTATATCATTTTTAAATACCTGTACTTACTTAAATTCATATTGAAATATTATATTTATATTCTATTTGCTTACATTAAATACATCCGAAAATGTTTAGACCTTAAAACCTTAATCATTTTAGAGGCGTAAACCTTTTTCTCTGTCTATAAATTTCTTCAGCCCATACCTATGCTTCTCATTTTACTCCTTTTTCGTATATCCAGAACGGTATTCGATATTGCTACTCCTATTACAATATTTTGTAGTTTAGACAACGTAGGAGCCATGTGAAACACGTTTGCTAGAGTTACAGCTAGAAGCCGATCTGATTTTAAGGAAGCACATCGGAAAGTGTGGTGAGAATGACTCCACTTTAGGATTTCCGACAAATCGCATAGGAACGGAAGGTGTGGATCGTGCTTACGACCTCGGGAACCGGGCAGGGTATCTGGCTAGACGCGGAGATGGCAGATGGAGCAAAGCTTTGACCGAGTTGTAGCCAAGTTTAGACCAAAGCAACCAGGGCCGACACTATCGCAAACTTTCAATCACTTAATAAGAAAGAAAAAAATCGGTTGCAGTAACGGTGTTTGCGAGAAACGCATCTTGGATGTTGAGACTTGCATTTCTCGCAAGCATCGTTATTGCAACTGAATTTTTTCGTTCTTATTAAGCGATCGAAAGTTTGCGAAAGTGTCGGTATCTATGTCGAGACTACCGGCCCAGGGCCGTCCAAGAGTTCGTTGCGTTGACGATGTCGTCAAAAGCTTTCGGAAAAGGGAGGCATAATCTGGGTGAAAAAATGTTTCTTAAAAAGTAACTAGTCTATTTATTTCCCAGATACCGTAACACAGCCGTAGGTCCTTATGGAAATATGCTTGATAAAGCGGGCCCAGTCTCTAGACAGAGTAAGTTAATATCTGTGGTGTAAGTTAACTACTTCATTTTGACGATAAAGATAATTCGTGTTCTTTTTTTTCAGAATGCCTTGATTATTTCTATAGTTTGCCGTTTGCGTGTCGCTTTCCTGGTCGGTTTCTTATAATAAAGAATTGGGATGCAGAAAAGAAGTGTCATATTCACAGGTTTTCTCTTGTGTCCTTTCTTTCAGGGGGACGAAATGCCGAAAAATGGGAGTTCCCACATATGGTATGTTTTCCATGCACTTAGTTGTCTTTCCTTTTATAATCTCCAGGAATCAGTAGTATTAGGGTTATTATCTCATTAATATTAAAACGTTGTCTTTACAGGCCTTACTCGGTTATGGAAATGATGTGGATTCTGCTCAGTGGCTTTGTGGAGGCTCTGTGATCAGCGAGAGATTCATACTCACTGCAGCGCACTGCACATCAACTCAAGTGCTGTAAGTTCTGTCATTTATCAGGAGTTCAGGACAGATATAATTTCAGATTTTTAAATACGACTAATGTTTTAGGGGAAGCATATCATACGCCGCACTAGGGCTTTTGAAGCGGTCAGATCCCAAGAAATTCTGGAAAATATACAAAATCAAGAAGATTATCATCCATCCCGAATACAAGGCACCTTCCAAGTATCATGACATCGCACTTTTGGAAACAGAAACCGAGTAAGTGTTTGAGCGTTTTTAGATTGAAGGCCAGGATATTCGAGTGCAGTAGGCATTTAGCGTTATTTACCTACGCGCGTGGCAAGTCGCACGAATAGACATTTCAAATGATCTCGGTGATCGCGCTGTGCAATACTTTGGGTCACAGTATAAAATTGTAACAATGTGTACAGTCGACTTCGTTTTACACAATTCATGTTAATTTTCGGGGGTTTATTTAGTCTTTAGGGAAATATAAGTAGAAGCAACTTATTTTATGTTATTACTACCTACAATTGTTTTTATTCACTTAATCTCCTTATCCTTCATGATTGTTACAGCGCTTCCGCACTGCGCTTACGATCTGGTTTTTGGATTTTTTGTCAGTAAACTACTGGACAGATTTTGATGGGAGTTTCAGTAGTTTGTAAACTAAGTTATTATAGTCCTCGCACCCCACGCGTACGAAGTCGCGAACATAAGCTAGTTATTTATTATTACCTAAGGATTTAGAAGAAATAAATTCGAATAAAACTCATTACAATACAATACACAGGACAATCTAGTCTAGTCTTTACTCTCTCAAATCAATTGTTTCGCGTTTATTTCATTTTGCAATAAAAAAAATATAAATATTGTGGCTCTGCCTTATAAATTTTATTATTCTGAAGTCATCATTTCGTTAACCCCTGAAGAATGTACCAGGATCCTGACAAAGCCTGAAAATGGGCACAGTCAGCGAAATACAGCGAGAACTGTTGGTGTGAATCTTTCTACAGTTCAACGAGTACTCCAGCGTTTCCATGAAACTGGATCCTATTTTCGAAGACCCGGAACAGGCCGAAAAAGCGCTTTCTTACGGCTGAAGTGAAGAATCATCATTTACGAGCTGGAGGAAACAATCTGATTACGGATACAGTAAGGTGGCGTCTGACTGAAGCAAATTTAAATCCATTAAGATCTGCAAATGGCTCAAAACTAGAAAGACACCACAGAAACTCAAGTTCGAGTTATGATAAAGAACACGAGAGTTGAACTCTGAATGACTGGTCAAGAGTTATATTTTCAGACCAGTCTAGATTCTGTTTGTATAAAGCACGACGGGAGGAAAAGAGGGAGGTACAGAAGACCAGGAGAGCGCTATAACTAAGCTTATAGAAGACAAAGTACCTTACGGCGGAGGCTCTATTCACGTGTGGGCTGGTATTTCTTGAGAAAGTCGCTCTGAGCCAGTGGTAATAGAAAATAGAACTTTAACTGCAGAAAGATATGTCACTACAATTTTGAATGACTACGTTGGTCCATTTTTAGTGGACATGGGCGAGAATGCTATTTTTATGCAATACAATGCCCGCCCGCATACAGCTCAGATAATGATTGCCTATATTCAAGAAGTCGGTATCACACACATGGAGTGGCCAGCACGCAGCCCCGACTTGAACCCCATTGAGCATGTATGGGACAAACTGGGACGACGTGTACGCCAGTGGAATCCGCCACCAATCACGCTACGTGAAATGAAAGAAGTTCTAATAGAGGAATGGAAGAATATTCCGCAGCATTGCCTCAAAAACCTAGTAGAAAGTATGCCAAATCGCATAACAGCAGTATTGTGAGCTCGCGGAGGCAACACAAAGTACTAAAATGCGTGAAAACAGCACATTTGTAACCAATCTACATTTACGAAAACACTGGAAAAACTAAGCATTTTTATTTATTTTGCATTTATTAAAAATAAAAAGCTTGTATACATTTTTTTCATTTAAGCACATTAACATATTCTTTATTTCATAAAACTCGGTCAAGTACTTTTGAAGATATTGAAAATTTTCTAAACGACCCTTTTTCTTTGCGGTCCAGTGTATTTTACACTAAGTTCTATTCGAATCGTTCGATAAATCAGCGGGACAGCCGTGCGCCAGCAAAAGGGACATAGGTCCTACCTCGTCAAGGCCTGGCGGGCGACTGAAGCCACGTACGCAAGCCGCTGTATTATAATTATAATAATTTATTATTAAAATAATTAAACTATTTTGCAAAATGTAACCACAAATGACTGTTTTATATGTTATTAACTTTGTTTAGATAAGGTTTTTGGAAGTAAAACTTTCATATACTTCAAAAACAATAACAAAAATTATCAAATTAGCCTCCTCTTCGGATTTTTTTGTATTCGATATTATGATTACACAAAATATCAAAGTACATATAGTAAACTACTTATATTTTTTTGGCTTTTAACAATCACTATTTGTTTGTTTAATATTGAATCAAAGTGATGTAAAATTAGGAATACCTGGAATAAACGTGGAATATGCCTGGCCTTAAACGGAATACATTTTTGTAAACCACAGGGCAACGTGTTGGGTCCTTTCTAGATTTTATTATTCCCATCTAAGATTTAATACTCTGGAATATGTTCAATAATGTTTCACCAAAACTCCTTTAACCAATTGTTGGTTAATAACCAACGTTTCACATACAATTTTTTTCACAAACATTTCGTTCCGCAAATATTTTATTTTATAAAGTTTAGTAAGTAATAAAAGCTCCGAAAAATATGAAACTGCTTTATATACTAATCTTGCGACAACTGAAAGACAAAGAAACGACCGATTTTAATACTGAAAATTCCGAAAATCAATACAACATTTGCTGATGTAATAATTTTCCATCAGAACCTATGAAATAAATAAAACAGGAATAAAATCAACGTCAAGATAAATATCAAAATGTTGTAATAAGGCGTAGTCGACGTAGCACCGCTACGCGGGGCTCCTATTTCTGTCTGCAGGGTTTAAAAGTAGTCGGGGTGCCCAAAGTCCCGAGCTCTCATGTAATAGTACATTATTACCCTAGGGGTGAAAGTAACTTATTTAGTCCCGAGACGGGGTTTGGCCAATAGTTCGAGGGGCTAAATAAGTCTTTAACCCGAGGTAAACACTGTGCTTTTCATTACGAATACAAGGAAACTAAAAATAAAAACAAAAATTAGCTAAAGAAAAAATGAGTAAATTTTATTTTAAAGAAATCAACAACTCTGGTGATTTGGTGAGATAATTTTATTTCCACTACCGCTTTAGCGTCTTCTCTTATAAAATCAGGCGTTAAATTCATATCTGAATCAGATGAACTCTTTTTATACAAATCTCTGCTATACGGAAGTATTTAATAAACAAAACTCGAAAAAACAAATGAAGATCGGATTGCCGCTTTCCCGTTTCCCGCCTATTTTGTTTTTTTTTTCTGTGGCCGGCCAACTATTCAGCCATTTTTCATTTTCATCATTGAACAAATGGTAAATATTTTGCCCAAATCTATGTTATTTGAAAGAAATTGTTGAAACTAAATTATAATAAAGTTATTTAAAATATATATATTATTTAATCAATACTTTATTTTATTTAAATTTACATCGTGGCTGTATAGAAAGTTGGAATATGGTTCAATAGAAATGTGAAAATAGAACTAGTTTTTTTTTAATAATTTGACAGCTGTCAGTTGAAAGCGATTCTCCCTAGGGATGAAAAGTATTACTTTCATCCCGCTTCTCAGGCAGCTTCAGACCTACTTTCAGAGTATGAGTAATGAAAAACGATTTTATTTTGAAACGTTGTTTTACGAGATAACATGAATATAAAACAAATCGTTTGTCGAACAATACGTTATCAAATAAAAGTTTGTCTGGGAAAGAATTTTTTGGCAAACTTGTTGTTGTAAAATGGTGAAATGACAAATCATGTTTTTGCAAATTGTTGCTTTGTTGTAAATCAATTTTCGATGAAATGACAGAATACCTTGGAAATACGTGA
Source organism: Eurois occulta (assembly GCA_950022335.1). NCBI lineage: Eukaryota > Metazoa > Arthropoda > Insecta > Lepidoptera > Noctuidae > Eurois > Eurois occulta. The sequence continues at coordinate 12,892,896 of OX465502.1, forward strand.
ACAAAAATTTGTTATGATTTCAGGATAGCTTTTGGCAGCGACTTACTGCCTGCGTGTCTGGATGTAGGGATAAACTGGTTTGATTTAGGTTATGCTGATGCGGCCGGCTGGGGCCGACTCGGACACAGACAGAATCTATCGGATGTACTGCAAGTAGTGAGTTAATAAAAACATTCTAATTTATGAGTCTCGTTCTGAAATCGTATTTCTATTAATACTCGTATTCTGTTGTAAGTTTAATTTTTCATATTATAATTTAATGTTTGGAGCAGCTGATATTTTTTTCGTGATTTCATTTTCGGTCCCTTAGTAAAAGTTGGTCTTTGTTTTGGCTTTCGTTGTCACTAAACTACTGATACCGACTATTGATCATAAATGTCTAGGTTAAGAATTTATAAAAATCGTATAATTCTATCCGTGTTTTCTTTGTTTTAAGTTCAGTTGATCACAATTTTCCAAATTTCGCAAACAATCATTTATTCAATTTACATTGCTAGCTTTCCCTTACTCTACACTTAATTTACTAGGTGGAACTGGACGAGTTTACCGACGCAGAATGCTCGGTTATGTACAGACCACACAGACACCTCAACCGCGGGTACGACCATGCCACGCAGATGTGTTACGGATCCCGTTTAGAAGCACTCGACACCTGCGAGGTAAGGCAATCTGTGTTGCTTTCTGCCTTTAGGATATACATATAAAATGGGCTTACAGCTAATTTTAAGTGTCCTTATTCCATAGCTGCATCGTTACATTTTGGATGAGCTTACTAATAAAATAAAACGATTAAGAGCAAATGATAGACGGCTAACAGGAGATAATGGAAGAAAAGAAGTGTTGCGTAGACCCCTAGATATTAGATATGTATCCTCAAATATGGCTCAAGGGCAGCAAGTTGCTGGTGATTAATCTTAATTTAAAAAAGGTAACTCTTGAGCCAGGATTTGGTTCCACTGCAAGAAAAGGTTTCGTTTTCTATTGAGGCGTATATGCAGTGAACATCCTGATTGCAGGGCAGGAACAGACAGACAAAGCGCCGAATAGAGAGGCTTGGACGAAAATTGTCAAAGTCATTTTTTGTATTCCCAGGGTGACAGCGGTGGCCCTCTCCAACTGAGCAATTCCAAATGCCTGTACACCGTAGTGGGAGTAACGTCATACGGCAAGAACTGCGGCATCCGCGGCTCCGCCGGCATGTACACCAGGGTCTCGTACTACGTGCCTTGGATCGAGGGCATCGTGTGGCCTGAAGAAACTGAAGCACGCAGGAAGAAGGACCAGCAAGGGCATGATAAATTGTTTAGTTAAGGAATATAGAAGAAGTGCTACATTATGTACACGAGCACTAGCCATAAATTGTTCGACTGTACCTGCCTAATGAATTCAGTTAACGTATTATTCTCGTATTATTCTTCCTTTTAATTCTGCATAAAACTCTGTTTTTGTTATTTCTCAATTCCCTTTTATATTATTGTATTAATAATGTGTTTTTTCCTGTTTGTCAAATTGTCATCACAACCTTTACCGAAGTCTTTTTAAAACCATCTCGTTTTCTTTTATACCGGGTGTAACAAGACCCTTATAGAAGCCGTCAACCAAGCATTCTGTACATCAAACTAAGTAACTTTACGCAAAAATTAATGCTGGGAAACGACTTTTTTTTGGGTGAAAAATCACGTTTTACGGTAGGATTCAATGTAACGCACTCAAAACATTGTGATGATGGATGGATTGAATAGTACGGGAGTCGTGGAGCTCTTAAAAATCTTACTTCAAAAACATGTTATACAAAAAGTTGGAACTTTGACCCCCAATATATGTAACTAGAAGGTTCCCAGGTATGGTCTAGAACAAAAAAAAATATCGCAATCGCAGAGAACAAGTGCCTTTCGGCTTCATTAAGGGTCTTGTTACACACTTTATGTATGTCAGTATGTATTCTCTTATATGAAATCATAATCTAAGTAGGTAGGTAGGTACCTACCTTCGTCGTGTGGTCGGGGACTACCTGACGGACAGGTACGTCATATATCCTGGTCACAACGGAGAATGGAACCGGCGAGAGATGTCGTGCGGTGTTCCACAGGGATCGGTTCTGGGGCCGCCCTTGTGGAACATCGGTTACGACTGGGTGCTGCGTGCCGACCTCCCTAGCGGCGTCAGCGTAGTTTGCTACGCTGACAACACGCTGGTGCTGGCGCAGGGGAGGTCGCACGAGGCGGTGGCCGAACTGATGACACGCGGCGTTGCGATAGTCGTTGAGAGGATCCGGCAACTGGGTCTCGAGGTGGCATTGCACAAGTACGAGGCCATGTGCTTTCATGGGCCTCGGAATGCGCCACCGTCGGGATCCACACTCACGGTAGGAGGGGTTCCCGTCGGCGTCGAGTCGACGTTGAGGTACCTCGGACTCGTCCTCGACAGCCGATGGAACTTCGTGGAGCATTTCCGACGTTTGGCTCCCAGACTGGAAAGGACCGGGGCTGCCTTCAAGCGGCTCCTGCCCAACCTGAGGGGGCCAAACGCCTCCTGCCGGAGGCTCTATGCGGGGATCTTGCGGTCCATGGCCCTTTACGGGGCCCCGGTGTGGGCGCGTTCGTTGAGGTTGCGTGCCAAGCACTACCTGAACGCGCCCCAAAAGGTGGTAGCCGTAAGGCTGATCCGTGGATACCGCACGATCTCCCGCGAGGCGGCGAGCCTTCTTGCCGGATTGCCGCCATGGGATCTGGAGGCCATAGTCCTCGCGCGCCTGCACGAGTGGCGCGCGGAAGTACAGAGCCGGGGGGTAACTCCGCTGCTGCGGCATATTGTCGCGCAGCGGACAGACCTCCGCCGTGATCTCATGGCGACATGGAGAGAGCGACTATCGCAACCCCGTGCAGGGCACGCCACGATAGTGGCGATAAGTCCCCTCTTTGAGGAGTGGCTTGAGAGGCGCCACGGCGCCCTCACCTTCCGCCTGACGCAGGTCCTCACCGGACACGGATGTTTCGGGAGGTACCTGCACCGAATCGTGGGGGAGGAAACGCCCGGGTGCTTTCATTGCGAGGATCGCCCGGAGGACACGGTGGAGCACACCGTGGAGGTCTGCTCCGCTTGGGCGGAGCCCCGCCGTGTCCTCGTAGCGGCGATTGGCGGCAGCGACCTCTCGCGTCCGGCCCTGGTTCAAGCTATGGTCCGGGGCGAGAGGGAATGGGAAGCCGTCGCCTCCTTCTGCGAAGCAGTCATGCTAGCGAAGGAGGCGGCGGAACGTGAGAGGGAGATAGCCTCACGTCCCAGCCGCCGCGGGAGGAGAAGCACCGGGCGTCGGGGGCCACGCCGTGATGGCTCTCGGCCACCGTAGGCACGAGCCTGTGGACGGTGAGTAATGGGCTAGCTCGCCGTCCGTCCGTCGTATGACGACGGGCAGGCCGTGTCGACGGCGCGTTCGTGTTCCACGCGCGCCTCAAAGAGTTGTCAGCATACGGGAGGGGCCCGCAAGGGCCGGTGCCTGCCAGGGCTGCGGGACTGTTCGAAAGAGATACCGCGGCCCTGGAACATAAAGGGCCAAAGAAGGAACATGTGTGGTTTTTAGTCAGTAAGAGTCTAACACTCCCTTCCGCTCCGCCCAGAGCGGGGGGGGGTCATTTGATGATTTCCCAGCCACCAAAAAAAAAAAAAAAGTTATCAACTATCTATGTACCAAATGTCATCAAAATCCGGTCAGTAGTTTTTGCGTGAAAGTGTAAAAAACATCCAGACATCCATACATTCAAGCATCCTCACAAACTTTCTCATTTATAATATTTGTAGGAAGAAGGATTGTCGTGTCAGCGACGCGAAGAAGAAGATCGATAATAAGTTCCTCTACACAGTTTTGGTTGGAAATATTACTTGACATTGTAGATTGATCTCCTATTGCAAGCAATTAAAGTTCTAAGTTTCCACATCATCATTGAAGGTCGTTCATCGAGACGAGTTTTTTGTTTTTAAAACCCGGACCTGTGTAGAAATGCGATCCGGTTTTATCTCATTGAGGAAAAATCTGGCGATTATTGCAATCATTGCTATAAAATACGTTTAGTGTTATAGGTGTGTATAAGCACCGAAACTTGTTTAATTATATACAAAGATTATTTTTAGAATCAAATTTTATTAATTTCTTTGTAGTGCCAACAATCGACGATCGCCAAACTACGATGCAAGTTTGAGAGCGCATCTTAAAATGATGGCGGGCAATAAATGTGTGATATTACTGTGTGTTTTTGGGTCTTTGTGTTGCGTTTCGTGCGAGCTCAACCTTACTGAAGGTAAGTAATCCTTTAAAGCATGTTTGCAGATGCGAGGTTACCGGATTTAAATTTACGCCATTATGAGGTCGAGGGTTGCGTCCTTTTGGCAAAGTTTGAGACGCTCCAGTAATGGCATTTTGAGGGTTGTCTCGTGCAACCTGGCAAGCCCTGTATTTGTGCACTGGATTTCTGTTCACCTAAGCGGGAACCAAAAATGACGAAATGATATCGTATGCTATTTTTAAAGACTATGGGTGCCTGTACATATCTCCATGTTTAATTTATACACTCGAGAGCAATGAATCCGGGTCACTTAAAGAATGTTAAAAATCTCGGAAACTAAAAATGATAGGTTAATGCAATAAATTGTATTTAATAGACAATGTAATACTCCTTAAATGAAAGTAAAAAAAATATGAGTCGCCATACATTTTATTAACACAAAATTACATAAAGAAAAAAACTGCTGATCTCTCCTTAAAACAAAAATAGGAAACATGAAATTTTTGAACTTTATTACGATTTTCTTGAATTTTAATACTTCGTATTGCCTCCTCGTGCTTCCATTACTGCGTTTACGCGGTTTGGCATGCTGTACACCAAGTTCCTTATACGATTTTGGGGAATATTCTCCCATTCCTCTGTGAGAGCAATTTTGAGCTCACGAAGCGTGATTGGGGGAGGGTTTCGTTGTTTTACGCATCTGCCTAGCTCGTCCCAAGCATGCTCGATCGGGTTGATAACCGGGCTACGCGCTGGCCACTCCATACGAGTAATGTTCATCTCTTGAAGGTAGTTCATTCACAATCCTACCTGTATGAGGTCGGGCATTGTCATGCATAAATATAGCATCCTCACCTAAATTGACCATAAATGGACCAACATGATCTGATGATAATAATCAATGTTGTAGAGTGGGTCAACAACCATATTAGTTAAATTACTTGGCAAAGAGCATTTTTTTCCGAAGACTAACTCGTACGGGGTATATTTCGTTGCTGAATGTACTGAAGTATTGTAGCAAAATGACCAATATGGTAGCCATGTACTCCATGTCTCTGGATGGTTGTCTGTTTGAATGCGGAGAAATGAATTCAACTGCTTATGCGTGTTTTCCAAAGCACCTATACTTTGGTGATGATAAGCTGTTGAGTTTAACTGTTTAATATTTAATAGATTACATACCTCCTTGAATATTGATGAGAGGAACTCAGTACCGCGATCCGTCGCTATCACCTTCGGTACTCCATACCTTAATATAAAATTATGAACTAACGCTTTCGCTACTTCTTCCGTTCTCTTTGTAACTAAGGGATATGCCTCAATGTATTTGGTGAGTTCGCACTGCAACGTGAGAATGTAGCTATAATTATAATTATCCCTATCCAAAGGCCCTACTAAGTCAATATATATTTTTTCAAAGGCACTATGTGCTGTTGTTGTTATTTCCATTGGTTGTTTGATATTGTGCGGCGAGTATTTTTGTTTCTGACATTTGTCGCACCTCTTTATAAACTCTTTGATATCATTTTCTAATCCTATCCAATAGTAATATTTTTTTATGTTGTTGAACATTCGTCTCATACCCGCGTGGCCACTGGTGGGTAAGAGATGAAAATCATTCAGTATTACTCGTTTATCATCTTTGTTCTCTATTCGATGTACATCCTTTACTATATGTAGATGTGGTCCGGGCCACTTCTTTATTTTATCAATTTCATTTAATAACTTTTCTATAAAAACGTTATTCTTATTACTTTTTATTAAATATATTTCAGTAATGTTTAAGCTTTTACAAAAATCTTGTAACTCTCTCACAAATTCGGCTCGCGATATTTGCGATGGAGAAGATACGTGTTTGACATATACAGTCTTTTCATTAGGAGTATATACAAATGTATTACTCTCTTTACTTATAACACCACTTTTCCTAAATGTCTCTAACTTGCATGCATCAATAAAACGTAATTCCACTGATTCGTTTAATGTACTAGTACTATGAGTGCTTACAGCGTTTGGTTGATCAGACCGAACTGTAGTTGTGCCACTCGTTCCTATCTTGGAAGTATTGTCAATCAGGTTTCTTTTCTGAGCTCTAGTCATAACCGATACGCACATCTCGTTCATATGTTTTAAATCATTGCTTGTTATGGAAATTCGAGACAATGCGTCTGCAGCCGCATTTTCCGATCCCTTAATATGTTCTATCGTAAAATCATATTCTTCTAATAATAACCTAAACTTAAATAATCTGCTTGATGGGTCTTTCATGTTAAATAATGAAATTAAAGGTCTGTGGTCCGTGTAAATTTTAAAATGTTTTCCGTACAGATATGGTCGGAAATGTTTGATTGCCCACACTATAGCCAGCAATTCTTTGTCTATTGTCGGATAATTTATTTCCGATTTGTTAAGTGTCCTACTTGCAAAAGATGCTTCTAATTATGCACCAATTGCATAATTAGAAGCATCTGTCTGAAGATTAAACTCACTTTGTTCTGAAAAATCCGGATATTGCAAAACCGGTGGAGATAAGATTTTTCCTTTTAACTTATCAAATGACGACTGACACTTTTCATCCCATATAAAAGAAGCATTTTTACGACATAATTTGTTAAGTGGATAAGCTAGTTCAGCAAAGTTGGGAATGAATTTTCTATAGAAATTAACAAATGCAACAAACCTCCTCGTTTCCTCTACATTTGTTGGACATGGATACATTTGTACAATTTTTATTTTATCCGGGTCAGGTAATACTCCGTTTCCAGATACCACATGGCCTAAATATAGCAATTCCTTCTTTAAGAAATTACATTTCTGCGGGTTTAATTTTAAATTTACTTTTCGCAATCGTTCGAAAACGTCTTGTAGATTCTTGGTATGACTAGCTAAGTTTCTTCCAAAAACGACTAAATCGTCTAAATAAATTAGGCATTTTTCATACGTTAATCCCGTCATTGCCATTGTCATCATTCTGGAAAATGATCCTGGACTCGTTTTTAAACCCATTGGCATACGAGTCATTTGGTACTGTCCTGAACAGAACGCTGTGTACTTTCTGCTTTCCTCTTCTAGTGCAATGTTATAATAACCTTGATACATATCTAAATGCGAAAAATAAACCGAACCAGACAGTGAATCAAGTACTTCAGTAATATTAGGAAGTGGGAACCTGTCGTCTTCAATACAATTATTTAATTTACGGTAATCAATAACTAGTCGCCACTTTTTCTGACCTGTACTGTCCGTCTTTTTAGGAACTAGCAAGACTGGACTGGACCATTCGCTACGACAAGGTTCTATAATCCCTTCTTTCATCATTTCATCTATGTGTTGCTTAATCTCTCCCTTCTGTGAATGGGGTAAACGATATGGCTTTGTAAATACAGAAGTTACATTTGGTTTTAAACTAATAGAATGTTTATAAATACTAGTTGTAGTTAATCTATCTCCTGGCAAATAAAAAATATCTGAGTACTTTGCGCATAAATTTTCAATCGAAATTTGCTCTTCCTTATTAAGATGTTTAAGGTTCAGTACTGTAAATAATTGTTTAACTCTTCTTGAATCCCGCTCTGATTTATCAAAATTACAAACATTGTAGTTACATAATTTTTCTATACACGGATTAATGTCCGTTAATGTACACGACTTATCCGTTGTATTTAATATCTTAATCGGTATTAGACCATTAACTGGTGTTGTTATACAACTGGCCAAAAATACTCCATCACTAATCTCCTTAGAATGTACTACACACTCTTCTGTAAAATTAGTTCTAAAATAATGAACGGATTCACATCTTGGGTAAATTTCCAGTGTGTTTTTATAACTCAGTAAAGGTAAAACTATTTTTAAATTACTTTGAGTCAACAATGTTATAGTGTCATTACTGAAATCTAATATGGACCTGTGTTTATTAATAAAATCTTGACCGATGATGCCATTTGCTCGACATGGCAGAGTATCGAAAACATAAAACTTATTACAATTAAGGTGATGATCACCCGAAAACAATGTTAAACAAACATATCCCATTGCATGAACTTTGCCACCAATGCCATTTATGACCATGTTCTCTTTATGGAGTGGAATGTTTTGTTCTAGTACATGTTTATATTTTAAAGCCGAAATTGTAGCACCGGTGTCAACTAACCATGAATATGATTTGCTATTACTGGTTAAATTAATATGATAGTTAGAGTCTGTTGCGAAAATAACATTATTCACGAAAAAACTCATTTCCATTGTCTTGATTTTCTAGTCCCGTTAGTACATTAACCGCATGTTTATTTGTGTCTTTGGGGGGTTGGCTTATCCCTTGGTTACTGCGACTCTTATAATACGTCCTACCTCTACCGCGCCATGGTGCTCCTCGGCCTCGATGTGCTGCCCCGCGGCTCTGCTGGCGCGTCTGCTGGCCCCCACGAGGGTTGTGGTAGCCTCGACGAGAACTGAAATCATTGTTTCGTCCCCTATTATAATATGTCCTGTTATAATTATTATTTTGATAATCTCCACGGTTGTTCTGTTGTCTTCCTCTAGAAGAATACATACCTAGGATCTCGCCGGAACCCGAACACGGGCCTGCTATGGATGTTTCTTCATCCTTCGCTCCTTGTACAGCGTCCTTCATGGATTCGTAGTTCCTAGCTGCAATGATAGTTGAAAGACGGCGATTTCGCAAGCCATCGGCAAACCGTTTGATAACTAGCTTTTCATTCAAGGGTTTAATCGTTTTATATGTCTCTAAATGACCTTTGGCTTGAGACACCGTCAGATCCACGAAAAGTTCCGAAAGTTGGTTACCATAATCCTGAACTGACAGCTCATTTTGCTTTAACTGATGAATTTTATTTTGTATTGCAAACGGTGACTTTTGAGGCAGTAGAACTCTACGCATATCATTTATCAAATCACCAACATTCGAATATTCTGTCTGTAACTGCAATTTAGCATTCTGAGACAACCTGCTCTTCAAAACAAACTGTACTAACTTCTTGTTACACTCATCACTAGCCAATAACGAGCTATAGTATTCTACATTGTCAATAAATTGCTTAAGCGAAGATTCATTATCAGTTGTTATCATTGGTAATAAATTAAGTGCTACTTTCAAATCAAAAGTCTCCATTTTTGTATCCTCGCTAGTACTACTCGTACTTGACATAGCGCATAAATCTAAAATTTGGTTATACAGTGACTTAAAATCTATACAAAACTTATCTATTAATATCTTTTCACTATGTCCTACCTTACCCTTCGTTATATCATCGGATATCTCCTTGATTATATCTGTATATTTATCATAAATTCCCTTTGATTCCCACAACTTTTTCTCTAATACCTTTCCTTGCCTACGCTTTGGGCCTAGTTTAATTAAATATGTTTTAATACATTTCAATTCTTTATATAGAAGTTCTAAGACATCTGCCATTACTTACCATCATGTTTAGTTGTTTAAACACTTAATTGATTACAGTTACGAGTACAATGTTACATAATTATTATTTACTAGGATTACAGTTGTTGTTACGATTATGCACTTAACTAATAAAGTTCTGTGTCCGTTTTACGATGCCCGTTGTTTTCTGAATATAAGATTTCACTATATTTACCACATCACTTATCACATTTTTTTGTTTTTAGCACTTTCACTTAGATTGCAGATGCGTAAATTGGTGACCGCTATCTTTTGTCATACTATGTCGCCCTTCGGTCGTCCTTTCTCCGAGGATTGTCCTGATTGTCTCGCTCCTGATCTTCTTGATATAGCACTCCTGTATATCTCCTGATTTATCCAGCGTACATGACAACGCCGATACATTTGCAGCAAAAAATACAGCACGCCGAGTCCCAGAACCAGCACCACTATGATCATCAGTATGGTGATGGTGGATATATGAAATTTCATCTGTTCCAGATGCGTATTATTAGTTCCTCCAGCTGCGTTTTGCACCACCACGGTCTCTTCTTTAGTCTGGGTACTTCCCATTTTTATTAATTTCGTATTTTCCGTGAGTAACGACCTGATTTCGACTTGTCACAGCCGCTTGCAATTAAAATATTGTAATCCATCTTAGCTCAGCTTCACTTAGTACTTTTGTTTAAAACTTACTACCCTTATATGGTACGGCGGTAACGCGAACGCGCGGCGATGTCCGCTGGCAGGGTCGCCATGTAAGGTTGGAGGTATTTGTGGTAAGAAATGACACACTCGACTGCCCAAGTAATACTCTCTTTAATTTAAGGTTACACATGATTATATTTAATAGATTACATACACATAGGTACAACACACATTAACGTCACTACATACATACTACAGATCATTGAGGATTTCTTCCACATATCTTACGCTAGTTAAAGAGCCGTTTTCTATGATCACCAGCTCTGTGCGACTTTCAGAAGAAATTCCGGCCCACACAAGTACAGACCTACCACCGTAGGCTACTTTTTCTTCGATGCATGCCTGCTTGAATCTTTCCCCTGGTCTTCGATACACTCTGTGTCTTCCATCGTGCTTGTAGAGCATAAATTTTGATTCGTCGGAGAACATAACTTTTGACCAATCTTCAATACTCCAAATTACGTGGCTCTGGGCATATCTTAGTCTTGAAATACGATGCCCACGCTCCAGTTTAGGGCCGTTTGCAGGTCTAAGGGGTTTTAAGTTAGATTCAGCAAGCCGACGTCTTACTGTCCATGCACTTGGGTTACTTCCTCCGAGGCGTCGAAACTGATTTGTGAGTTCAGTTCCTGTGAGAAAGCGATTTCGAAGCATGGTGTTCACCAAGTATCGGTCTTCTCGTGCTGTGGTACACCTGGTTCTGACCGTTCCTGGTCTGCGTAGGTTAGAATCAGTTTCTTCGTAACGTCGGAGAACTCTTTGTACTGTTGACAGCGACACACCGACAGTCCTGGCTGTATCGCGCTGACTCCGGCCGGTTTCCAGCATTGTAAGTATTCTGGTGCATTCTTCAGGCGTAAGCGACATAATTTCAGCTTGAATAATGAATATAGAGCACTATCAACATGGTTTATGTACCCACATAAATGACAGATTACAAACAAAAGCAAAACCAAATGCTGTAATTTCGTAGTTCCATCTTCGAAAGTGGCCCATTTTCAAATTTGATTTTTTTATGATATAACTTTACAATAACTAAGAAGTTTTAATACCTTCATTTAAGGAGTATTACATTGTCTATTAAATACAATTTATTGCATTAACCTAGCATTTTTAGTTTCCGAGATTTTTAGGATTCTTTAAGTGACCCGGATTCATTGCTCTCGAGTGTATGTTTACTTTATTTTTTTGAATGATTTTATTGATATTTTTAATTTTTATTTAATGATTTTATATTTTAGATTTTTGTAATGATTTTTAAATATTTATGCTTTTTCAATGATTTTTAATGATACATTTTATTATTTTTTATATATCATCATCAGCCTCTCCCAACAATGTTGGGGTCGGCTTCCAGCATCACTATTTTACATAGAGCTGCCCTGCTGGACTGCCCATCGATGGCCATCGGTAAAACGGTGTCCTACCAATACATATTTAGTTGTGAAAAGCAGCAGCAGATGCAGATGATGAGCTAGAGATTTGTATAGCTTGGAAAATGCAGGTTCTTCAGAAAGGTCAGGTGCGTGGTACTCGCAACCGGCATAAATAGTACCTGTGAATGTGGACGAGGCGAAAAGAGTATGTAAGGATCGTAGCAGGTAGCGTTTTGTAGAGCCTACCCTCATGGGAAAAATGCGTGAGTTTTATGTAAGATGTCCTGTGCTTACAAATAATAAAACACCCATCTGAAATTTTTTAATTTTTATTTTATTTTCCATTTCTAAATATCACGATTATCTATCTATCTATATATATAAAAATGAATTGCTGTTCGTTAGTCTCACTAAAACTCGAGAACGGCTGAACGGATTTATCTTATCTTAGTCTTGAAATGTTCGTGGAGGTCTAGGGAAGGTTTAAAAGGCGAGAAAAAATCTATATATATAAAAATGAATTGCTGTTCGTTAGTCTCACTAAAACTCGAGAACGGCTGAACGGATTTATCTTATCTTAGTCTTGAAATGTTCGTGGAGGTCTAGGGAAGGTTTAAAAGGCGAGAAAAAATCGAATAAATATCTATAATATAAAAATGAATCGCAAAATGTGTTGGTAAGCGCATAACTCAACAACGCCTGGACCAATTTGGCCAATTCTTTTTTTTAAATGTTCGTTGAAGTTCAAGGATGGTTTTTACGGCGAGAAAATTTTAAAAAATTGCCTGTAGAAGTCTAAAAACAACACTAGGATACTTTTGTTTTGGTAGGATTAGGGTAGGAGTAGTGTAAGAGTAGGGTAGGAGTAGTGTAGGAGTAGGGTAGGAGTAGGGTAGGAGTAGGTTAGGAGTAGGGTAGGAGTAGTGTAGGAGTAGGTTAGGAGTAGGGTAGGAGTAGTGCAGGAGTAGGTTAGGAGTAGGGTAGGAGTAGTGTAGGAGTAGGGTAGGAGTAGTGTAGGAGTAGTGTAGGAGTAGGGTAGGAGTAGTGTAGGAGTAGGGTAGGAGTAGGGTAGGAGTAGGTTAGGAGTAGGGTAGGAGTAGTGTAGGAGCAGGTTAGGAGTAGGGTAGGAGTAGTGCAGGAGTAGGTTAGGAGTAGGGTAGGAGTAGGGTAGGAGTAGGGTAGGAGTAGGGTAGGAGTAGGTTAGGAGTAGGGTAGGAGTAGTGTAGGAGCAGGTTAGGAGTAGGGTAGGAGTAGTGCAGGAGTAGGTTAGGAGTAGGGTAGGAGTAGTGTAGGAGTAGGGTAGGAGTAGTGTAGGAGTAGTGTAGGAGTAGGGTAGGAGTAGTGTAGGAGTAGGGTAGGAGTAGGGTAGGAGTAGTGTTGGAGTAGAGTAGGAGTAGGGTAGGGTAAGGGGTAGGACACCACGCGAACGAAGTAGCGCTGGGTAGCTAGTATATATATAAAACAAAGTCGGGTTTGTTACAACACTTATAACTCGAGATCTGCTGGACCAATTTTCATGGTTTTTGATTCGTTGGATTTGTCTCCACCCCGAATAGCAGAATACATCTTAAAAACAATGGTAGGTAGGTAGGGTAGGTAGGTAGGTAGGTAGGTAGGTAGGTAGGTAGGTAGGTGGGGTAGGTAGGTAGGTAGGTAGGTAGTTAGGAAGGGTAGGTAGGTAGGTAGGTAGGGTAGGTAGGTAGGTAGGTAGGGTAGGTAGGTAGGTAGGGTAGGTAGGTAGGTAGGGTGGGTAGGTAGGTAGGTAGGGTAGGTAGGTAGGTAGGGTAGATAGGTAGGGTAGGTAGGCAGGTTAGGTAGGTAGGTTAGATAGGTAGGGTAGGTAGGTAGGGTAGTGAAAGTAGTAGGTAGGAAAACATACATTGCAACGCATGCCGGGGCACAGCTAGTCCTACTAATATTTTAAATGTGAAAGTTTGTGAGAATGGATGTGTGGATGTTTGTTACTCTTTCACGCATAAACGGCTGGACCGATTTGGTTGAAATTTGGTATGTAGATAGGTTATACCCTGGATTAACATATAGGCTGCTTTTTATCAACACACCACGCGGGCGAAGCCGCGGGCGGAAGCTAGTTAATTATAAATTCTTTTAAACTTTTTAAATATATTATAAGGGAAGACTAACATAAAGTTTTGAAACCACTATAAAAGGCGTGAGCATACCACCACCGCGCTCATTTGTCGGGTGTCACTCGGAGCAGCAACATCGTTCAAGGGCAGTGAGATATATTTTCTTTTATTATTTATCGTTAAATTTGAATTAGAAGTGTCCTATTTATTTCAATTAATGTTATGTTGTTTCTCAAAGTAATTAAATTGAGTTATTGTGATTATCAACTAAATATAAACGTGATTTGTGAACAGTGTTGTTTTTTTTTTAATAATAACCAATCCTGGTTCCTAAAAATATTTTATTAGTATCATAACTTTGGTAGCTTAGATTTATGTATAATCTATTTTGCATGCTGAGGTCTACTTGGGAAATCATCAAATGAGGGAGGGGTCCCGCTCTGGGCGGAGCGGAAGGGAGTGTCAGACTTGTACTGACTAAAACCCATCCATGTTCCTTCTTAGGCGAAAAGTGACATATGAACGCAACGATCGCGTATTCGCGCGACGATCGCTTTATATTAGGACGACGCCAGTGCCCTTTGTGCTCCAAGGCCGCGGTATCTCTTTCGAACAGTCCCGCAGCCGCTCCCCGATCGAGCTCTTGCTTGATAAAACATTTGATAACTTTCGATGGAAGAAAAATATTCTTGCTGATTTCTTGATAAAATACTTATTATATTTATTGTATTTTATTGCAAATACCTTTGTTACAAAGGTATTTGCAATAAAACGGACGAAAGTGTACTCAATTATAATTCAATAGTCACTTTAAAATAAGGTAAACATGCTTATGCTAGCGACAATCAGCAATCGAAATAAAGCAATCGTACAACATATATATAGACTTTAATTTATTTCGCATCATCTGTATATCCTTTGTAGGAGATACTAAATTAATAAAATAACCTTTTGAATTTTTTGCCAGTACTATTTATAATTGTCATTTTTCTGTTTTCGATTTTAATGTTTATATCTCTTGCATTCCATCTCTTATTCATTCTTTGATTTCAGACTCTCCCTGTACCACAAATGGATTCAATGGCACTTGTGTTAACGTATTTAGATGTCCATCAGATGAATTCACTTATTTATATGTAAGTATTTTGTAGACAAAACCAAACAAAATGCTCAAATACGAATTCATCAATGAAAAGAACCACAAAACACCATGTTTAAGCTGAGGATCGAGGACAGGAGCCCTCGCTCAGAATGCACCCGTGCGACCACTAGGTTAACGAGACAATCAGAACGAAATAAAACAATTTTAATTTCATGACCTTAAAAAAATGAAGTGGTTACAAGTGCCAACCGGTGAGTATCTTGTCCGGGGTTCAATTCCCAGGGCGGGCAAAGAGTAAGGAGGTTTCTCCATGTAGAATTTCTCAAACGAAGTTCGGAGTTAAGATAAATTTATACCCGGGCGATGGCAATAGGTGCGCCCCTTGGGAATTAAACATTACCGGCAAAATGTGGGTACACCTCTGCCTTACCCACAGAGTAACAGGCCTGATTTTATGTCGGTTTAATTAATTTTGTTCTGAATTCTTATTTTCCAGACTAATGCAGGTTTTCGAAAGGAAAATTTCCCAGAGTTTCCAGATATCTGTTCTTATAAGGACAATGCGCCTGTAGTCTGTTGCACTGAATGCAACATTCGACTGACTGCGTAAGCATTGACATGACATTTTGATAATATTTAAGATGAGATGATATCCCAACTGCCAGTTTTAGATAGTCTTTACTAGTAGTCAGTGCTCCAAAAATCTGACAAGAACCAGTGTTAGCATGGGGTATCGTGTTTCCAGTACTGACTGGGTTGTGGAAGCCAGACAGGCAGTCGCTCCATGTAAAATACTGGTATTCAGCTGCATCCGGCTGATTGAAAATCGACCCCAACCGAGATGGAAAAAGGTATGCAGATGATAATGTTATGTCTGAACGTTAAATTCAGTTTTCATCACTATGATGTCTTTGTCCAAAGTGTTGTTTTTTAATGTTTTCTAGATTAATTTGGCTAAGCAGTACAATAAAGTATCATCATTCACAGCCCGACTTCAGCCACTGCTGGGTATCTGACCTCTCTTTGCATGTGCCAGGCTCCGCGTTCTTGCGCCTCATCCAAGATATGGCAACAATGTGGTGTCAATTCTTGGACGCCTGCGTCTCCGTAAATGTATCCTAAGAAACACCCGCTTGCCTTTATCACTTTACCCTAGTGGTTCAGCTGCGGAGAAACTGGCGGAACAAACTGCCCATAGTACGACTGCCGGTCACCCTGCAGAGATGATTTCAGTCACAACCCCATCTATATTTCATCATTTGAATAGCCTTTTCTTCTACTTCTGCTGGTTTCGCATTCCAGTAAAACCAGAAGCCTACAGCTGGTGACCAGTTGTTTTCCAAGAAGTGACCCAAATCCTTTGCTTACAAAACTTACCTCTTCTAATTCTCTCTTTGGCTCATTTCGTGGTTACAGTTCCAGGACCATAGTCGTTGGACCACGTGGAAGATTGGACTATATAGAGGACTCGATTGCTTCAAACAGTAAGTAATATTTACTACACAACCCAGTACATCAAAATAATATTGAATAAGTAGACAAAGGGTAAACACCCTTATCAAAGCGGAAAGGTACCTCTTCTTTCCGTTATTTTAGCTATAAACAATTTCAAATATTTTTTGTACTGGACCATATCAGGATCGCAGTCGTTTCCCAGCAATTATAATTTTTGCACTGTGTTACTTGGTTTGATGGCTTGGTATGCGGTTCCGTACAGGGTCCGTTTACACCCTGTAATATACATAGACTCCAACTTTTACCCACGGGGTAAGGCATATCTTAACACATCTATGTTCTTTGTTAGGGATTTGGTTTCCGCACTTAGTCCCTAAAGTGGACCATTGTGCGTGAGCCATGGTGGCCGCTACTCCAGCCAGCCTACTTCCCTCCAGAAGCAGATCAGACTTCCCGGTCTTCTCAGGGCATCCGCAAGAGATCTTGGTGTTCCAAGAGTCTTCTCGTGTATCTGGCACATGAGACATGGCAACACTGCCCGATTGACATGTCAAGTTTTTGTTCCGTGTTTAAAAATTAATTTTAATTAGAAATTAGGTTGTATTATGGTGTAATTAAATGTGATAACGTATTTTAAATGTGTAAATACCTAGGAAAATTGTTTTCCTGATAGTTCATAAAGTATTCGGATAAACGACATCACCGGTAACCTATAAACAACAACAGCTGACGGTCTAACTACGGAATTATACGGATATATACGGGGAGTATTTGTTTACTTTTATATTATAATAGCACACAATCGTATTTAAATAATAATAATTCTTTTTTGTGAATTTAGTAGGTACCCAGTATTGTTTCAAAATCGCTTTGTTGTCAAATGTCAGTTCGTAAAAAGTAAAACTTTAACTATTTAAACTTTGTTTACATCAGTCTTTTCAATATTAATTAAATATAACGTTCGTGATAGTTATTTTATTAACGTCTTGAAGTAAAAGTACTTTAAAATTCTAAGTTTTCATTCTAGGCAATCTACCCACTTATAAAAAAAAAGTTAAATTCTTAGATAAGAAAATCTTATTATAGTAATAAATTGAACATTCAGTTAGATAATATCAATTTTGTCAAGCTAATATAGCAGCCTACCTCATTTCTTTGAGTAACACAAACTTTTTCCCTGTTTATTTCCCCCTTTAATTTCTAAATTTTCTAACATTGATCTATTCTATTAGTTCTCACCGTTTCCTTATTTCCAATTTTCAGTACCCAATCCAGAAATCATGCCTGTGATGACACGTAAGGCTACTGCTCAGGATATGGAGTTAAAATTGAGAACGGCCCTCCAAGAACTGAAGGACTCAAAACTCCAATGTCAACAACTGTTACAGGAGATAGAGGACAGTGAGGAGGAGGTCAATAACGTCAATAGCAAAAACTCCAGCTTAAAACGGGAGCTAGTAGACCTTCATCAGGATTACTTGAATGTTGTCAATGAACGGGATCAGCTAAGGGTGATTACGGATGGGTTTAACAACTGTAGCAACTTGTATGAGGAGGCTTTGTGTAAAGTTAGGGACCTAGAGGATGAATTAAATTATGCTAATGTAAAACTTTTAAATTTGAAACAGGAACAGGATCATACTCAGGCTATAGAAACTGAACACTTGTACAATGAATTAGTAAATACAAATTGCAACCCTAATTCCATAATAACAATAGACCTCACAGAGGACTCCTTACTGAAACATAATTCGTACCATAAAACTAGTAAAAATAAAATTAAGAAATATGCAAGATTGAATAAAATCATTAAAAAATTTAATAAATACAAGAAACAACAAAAGCACTATTCCAAAAATATTCAATTAAGGAAAGAACGTGTTTATCTTGTGAATAGATTAAATAACTATCAGATTAAATTGGAAGATAGTATAAATATTTATGAAATAGACACTCAGCGCTTACAATCTGAAATTGAGGCACTGAATAAGTCACTAAAATCATTATATAATAAATATGATATGTCTAGCAACCAAATTAAGGAGCATATTCTAGCCACTAATGAGTTAGTAGACAAAGTGGACTTGCTGACTCTCAGCAACACTCATTGTACTTGTAGGAGTGAACCCAGTCTTGATGCCCTCCAGCCTGAGGCAACGGAGGACCCGTCCCAAGCTATGAGCGCTCAGGACTGCACCATCAACCCAGATGCAATCCCTGTCATTACATTTCATGAGTCACAAGTAGTACAGCCTGAGATTAGTCATTTTGTATCACCTGATAGTAAGAATTGTTATCATTCAGTTATGTTCTCTGATGGTATAGGTAGAGGGCTAGGTAAATTAATCAGTAATAACCTTAGTTATTATACCCAAAATTATTGCACGCCCGGGTCAACCTACAAACAGGTCATGGCTTCGGTAATAAATAATGTTTGTAATCCTAATACCACCATTACTATATGTGTTGGAAATAGTTCAAATATTAAAAAGGAAGACATCACCGACTATGTATCAGAGTTGTTAAAGTTAAGCTGTAGTAAGATCATATTGTGTGCTTTTCCATATTTTAAAAATTTAAGTAGTAGAAAAAACAATTATATACATATGTTAAATAAGCATGTACATTTCTTAGTAGGTCACTATAGTGACAGACTTATATATCTGGATATCAACACTATTGTTGATAAACTTAAGTCGACACGGGGTAAGGTGTATCTACCTATTAGATGTAGACACAAAATAGCTAGGCTATTAGCTTATAATATTCACACAGACATAAATAGTATGTCTAAGTTTAGTTATATTATTAACACCGCGACTATTAGTAATCATACTAATAAACATTTTTATAATAACTGTAAATCGGAGGATCCATGCGTAATTATAGATGATTCTCAAGTAGAATCCACTGGTAGTGGAGTCTCGGGGCTCACTCCAGATATTAATATTAATTTAAACTAGGTAGTGAGACAAAAGAAGGTACCTTTAACAATATTGTTAAACCTATCAACAACAAGGTATCTTCTTGCACTCAATTAGTTAGTAAAAAAGGGCCTCAGCAGAACACCTTAAAATTATTCCACCAAAATATCCAAGGCATTTCTTCCAAATTATTAGAAATTGAATTGTTTTTAGAAAAAAATATGTTTGACATTATTTGTTTTACCGAACATTGGCTAAAAGATTACCAAATGCTGATTAATTATGAGAACTATACGGTTGGTAGCTGCTTTAACCGTAAATCTATGCTGCGTGGAGGTTCCCTAATACTTTTGAAAAATTGTGTTAAATATAAACAACGTATTGACATAGTAGGTCTCTCGGTTGAACATTGCGTCGAACTGTCCTGTGTTGAGCTAGATAAGCATGTAATTGTGTGTGTGTACAGACCCCCAAACTATCAAAACTTTTCCTTATTTGAATCAATAATGGAAGATGTCCTGGCAAAACTTGCAGCCAGTAATAAATCTACAATTATTTGTGGTGATTTCAATATCAATATTTTAGAAGACAATTCAAATAGCAGTCGGTTATTAAATCTTTTTAAGTCATTTGACTTGACCAACATTTTTATAGAACCTACTAGAGTCACTCCATCTTCTGCAACTTGTATAGATAATGTTTTCTGCGATTGCGATTACTTAGATAAAGCCATAGTAAATTGCCTGCCGTCTGACCACAGCGGACAAACTGTAACTTTTAGGTGTAACACACCATTGCAAAATGTTCAGATTAAATTTAGACCTATAACTACTAGCAAATTAAATAGGTATAATATTTCCCTGCAGAACAAGTTAAGTGTTATGAGCCATCATATGGACGATATTAATATAAATCAATTGTATGATCATTTCTTTTCAATAGTTCACAATGAATACAACAAAACTTTTGAAAAGAAGACAAAAAGTATTTGCCCTAAATTTATATTTAGTGATTGGGCAACTAGAGCTATCAGAAAAAGTAGGGAAAGACTATTTGAGCTTTATGACCTTAAATCTTATATAAACACTGAAACTTTTAATAAGTATGTTGCTAAGTATTCAAACATTTTTAGAAATACATGCAAGGTTGCCAAAGCCCTGCACATTAGCAACAAGATCAAAACAGCAGAAAATAAAATAAAGACAGTTTGGAAAGTCATAAATAACGAGACTAACAGGAAGAAAATACGTAACACTAGCTACACCTTAGATACAGCATGTGGTCCTAAAAGCTCTAATCAGGAAGTAGCTCAAGAATTTGTGAATTTTTTTACCGATATACCGTTAAAAACTACGGAGTCTCTTAATTCCTCTCCTGAAGTAGCAATTGGTTTATTAAAGGTGAATGTGTCTGGCTGCCCGGCTGAATTTAAATTTAAACACATAAACCCTATGATAGTTATTAAAGCTTTCCGGCAAATAAAAGTCAAACTGACCGAAGATCTTTGGGGAATGTCTATCAAAGTTTGTACATCCATAGTTGAGACTGTAGCACCATACTTAGCTTTAATTTTTAATTTGTGTGTAGACCAAGGAGTTTTCCCTGATTTAATGAAATACAGTAAAGTCATACCTCTTTTCAAATCCGGGGATAGTAAAGATACTAATAATTATAGACCTGTATCCGTGTTGCCAGTTTTTAGCAAGGTGTTTGAAAAAGTAATGCTTAATCAAATGCTCAATCATTTAAACACCAACAGAATCTTACACGACCAACAGTATGGTTTCACTAAGGGACGTTGTACAACTGACGCCGGTGTAACCTTATTAAAGCACATATTTTCTGCGTGGGAAGCATCCCAAGACGCAATAGGAATATTTTGTGACCTCTCCAAAGCATTTGATTGCGTAAATCACGACACATTGCTTTTGAAACTTGAGCATTACGGACTAGGTAAACTTGCACTTAGTTTGGTAAAATCTTATTTAAGTGATAGACAACAATATGTTCAAATAAATGGTGTTAATTCACAGGGTTTAAAAGTAAAAATGGGGGTTCCGCAAGGCTCAATATTGAGTCCTTTCCTCTTTCTAGTATATATAAACGATCTACCCTATTTATTGAAAAACCAACCTCAAAATATGGTGTTATTTGCTGATGACACTTCTCTAATTTTTAAGATAAATAGACGGTTCACAGTAATTGGTTCACAGCAAACAATTTTAGTATTAAATGAAAAAAAAACGAAATGCATAAGATTTGCTTTACCAAATGTTAAAAGTAACGAGTGTGATATAGTATTGAATAAAGAGAAACTTGAATTCGTAGATAAAACCGTTTTCCTGGGGCTTACGCTTGATTCAAGGCTACAATGGGGTTCTCATTTGAAATCTCTTGCGGGGCGCCTAAGTTCAGCAGCATATGCTGTTAGAAAAATCCGTCAATTTTCTGATGTAGATACCGCTAGACTGGTCTATTTTAGTTACTTTCATAGTATAATGTCTTATGGCATTCTGTTATGGGGACGGGCTGCAGACATTGAGTCTATATTTATTCTGCAAAAAAGAGCCATCAGAGCCATATATAATCTTCGTAGGCGCGATTCTCTAAGGGAACTGTTTAAGGAAATCAAAATCATGACGGTACATTGTCAATACATCTACGAAAACATAATGTACGTTAGAAAAAATCTACATCTTTTTAATAAAAGAGGTGACAGACACAATTACAGTACGAGAACTAGAGACCAATTAGTTCAGCCGGGTTTCAGACTCGCTAAAGTAGACTCATCTTTCATGGGGTACTGTTTAAGATGCTATAATAAAATTCCACAAAGTATTCTTGAACTGAATGAGACGAAATTTAAATCATGCATTAAACGCACACTATGTAAGCAAGCATATTACAAGTTGGACGATTATATCTCTGATAAAAATGCTTGGCTCAATGCCGGTCCTGCTCCACATGGACAGGGGCGCATAAACTGATTAATGGATAGCATTAAATAGTATTGTTGGAGCTGCTGAAGATTGTACAACTATCTTTGCATTGTATAGATTCAATTTCTTTTGGTATTATATAACCGCATAGCCCATATTATGTGAGTACTATGTAATAGAAAGCTATCCTTCGTTGGAAACCTACGTCATTTTTTTTTTTTTTTTTTACTTGAATTTGCCCTGGCGGTTAAGTGTATGTCATGCTCACTCAAATGTCTCGCTGATGGTGGCGCGTGTGTCGGATCAGTTAGTTCCCTTCAAAATGGTTGAGTTGAATGGTGCTGATACATGCGTCATGTTCGTGAACGGGCGCTGTCAGTTGTGACTGGTCATCTCTTGGTTGCCACGGCTTATTTGAATTAATTATTTTATTTTTTGAATTGTTCTTTTCCTTGTTTTTACTATGGACACTTTTAACGTGCACATCTTGCTACATCGCTCTCACATAATGTACCATCTAAACATGAATGATGTAACCAAGGTTTTGTATAAATATTCTGATTTAAAAGAGTGTCCATGGAGTTTCTTGCCCGTTCTTCTCCATAGAGATCTACGTTAGGGAATGGGCAACTACAGTACTTTCACAGTTTTTATGCCTTGTGACTGGGACTGTAGCTAAATTTCATTGTTGTCTTTGTTTCGACAGTTCAAAAGTGCCTGTAACGGGCCTACTTGAAATAAATGCTTTGATTTTGATTTTGGGTGACGCCAGTACACTCAAGAAGTACTTGCGCTATCGTTTCCTCCGTCTCCATGCACGCTTTGCACAGGGGACTGTCAGTGATACCTAGGGTGTGGAAGTGCTTGTTTAATGAGCAGTGTCCAGTGATGGTCCCCGCCACCAGTCGCAGGCTATCTCTATCCAGGCATAGAAGACGCTTGGTCAGCTTTCTGTCCAGGGATGGCATAGCCTCCTTGGATTGCCTGCACCCTGTTGTCGAGGTCCACCACTTCTCCGCTTGTATTTGAGTGTGGTCCTTTAGCCAGCTTCTTAGCTGCTTGAAGGGGATGGGTACAATGGGTTCGGGTCCGAAGGCTTTCGTGCTGGATCCTCTTCTGGCGAGTTCATCAGCTGCATCGTTCTCAAGTGATCCACTATGTCCTTTGATCCATTGTAGTGTCACCGTGTTGCGGTTTAGTACCGTAACACGTTCTAGGGCATTATGACATTCTAGTATTAGTCTCGACGTGATCTGGTTTCTCCTTAGGGATTGGAGAACTGAGGCACTGTCGGAAAGTATACGAATATGGGTATTCGTAACTTCCCTGGCCTCTATGGCATGTGCTGCTTGGATTAAGCCTACACACTCAGCTTGATACACAGAGTTGAGCATTCCCAGGGATCTGGATATTTTGATGTTTAGGTCGTCAGAGAAAACTCCGACACCTGTCCCATCGTCAGTTTTCGATCCATCAGTGTAGATCCTTAGTTCTTTTGGACCTGAGTAGTCACACATCTCCGCTGTGAGCTCTATGTTGTAGTGTGCTTTTGGAAGCAGTGGGTCTTCAGGGTTCTGTCACAGGGTGATGCCATCATGGGCTGTTGTTTGATTGCATCGTCTTTTATGCGCGTATGTTTGATTCTGAAATCCTTACTTAGGGTGCCGGATACTTCGAGCCTGAAAGTCGCTAGGGCCGCCTCCTCTCTTACGACGAGGTGCAGAGGTGGTAACCCCAGCATTACCTGTAACGCGGCTGTAGGAGATGTTCTCATGCTGCCGGTGATTGCTACGCAGGCAAATCTTTGTACCTTCTCGAGGTCCTTCTGGGCTGTGCTCAGGTTGGTCCTGGGCCACCAAACCAGGGAGCCGTATGTAATGATTGGTCGGATGACTGTGGTGTATAGCCAGTAGGTTATTTTGGGGCTTAGGCCCCAGTTTCTGCCGAGCAATCTTTTGCATTGCCATAGGGCTATGCTGGCTTTTGTGGTGATGTAGTCAGTATGTTTTGCCCAGTTCAGCTGTTTGTCCAAATAAATGCCCAGGTATTTGGTCTCAGTCGATAGGCTTAGGGTGGTCTCAAAGAAACGTGGTAGTTGTAGGTTTGCCAACTTCCTTTTCTTTGTGAAAAGGACGAGTTCGGTTTTGGTGGGATTCACTGCTAGTTTGTATTCCTTGCACCAGTTCTCCACCATCTTCAAGGCTTTTCGCATAATGTTACATAGTGTGTTTTCATAATTTTAATTTAATTTTCTTTATTGGGGAAAACAAACAGTGACACATTACAATAATATAAAAAAACAATAAAAACAAGTATGAGCAAATGTGTTACCAACAACATTTTCCACGGAATACATACAAAAAATACAAGCTTTACAAACCATGCATGTTTGGACCTACAGACTACAATAATTTATAAAATATTGGTGTTAATTTTTGATATATAATTTAGTGTATAATTTAAAGCCGCTTTAAGGGTGTATGTGATAAATTTAGCAAAGACAGAGAAAAAGAAAAAAAAAAAAAATCAACAAAACAAGGCATGTGAATAATTATTATACCTACCTAATCAATGCGTAGTGTTTTCAAAATGAAGTTTTTAAATTTACCAACAGAGAGAGCAAACATGTCAACATCATGGAAAAGTTTGTTATAGTTATATACCATACGTTTGTTATAGGTAGATACCATAGCCAAACAACCATAACAACATATCAAAATAAAATTCAAGCAATTTAGATATTATTATTGTTGGATAATTGTGTAAACAAACACAAAATGGAATATACAGATAACAACATCACGATGAGGAACCGTCGTATAATGCGATCTCACTCTGATACATCTATTGAATTACTGGATACTTCATCATCATCGAATTTAAGTATTAAGAGTATGATGGACTTATCTACTCATGTCAAAAGTGACGAAGTGTTGGATTTGCAAAATTTAATTAAAACCCTAAGGGAGCAATTATTAAGTGCACATGCGGAAATTGAAACTTTAAATTCAGAGAATATCACACTGAAAGAACAATTAGAGAAAGAAAGACAGAAAAATGAGATTTGCCAAAGCGTGACGAAAATTGATAAGTCATTTATCAACACAAATAGAAATAATAATTCAGCAAAAAAACTAAACTTGAACTTGGAATCTCATACTCCTACATCTTCTTCTCAAGTAAACTCGTCTATTGAATCCCGAAAATATGATAACAGCTCAAAACCTGATGTTGACCATTCTCAAAATGAAGGGAAAAATATAGATGGCGTTGATTTGGTTAATTCGGTGTACAATATTGTCGGCAATAAAACGAGTTTACAAAATATGGTGAAATATTCAAATACCGCAGATAGCTGCAATTTAGAATGCCACAATATAAAAAAAAAACTCGAACAACATCAATCTATAGAAGAAACGAAACAACGGTATTGTAAGGTTGGCAAAATATTAATATTATCGGACAATCAAAGCAAAGGTATAGTTCAGAAGTTAATCGAAAATAAAAATAAACTTATATGTAAGGATTATAATATACAATCTGTAACAAAACCAAATGCCAAAACAAAGTATGTATTAGCTGATTGTTGCAACATGGCAAAATCCTTATCGAAAATCGATACTATTATTATAATGACCGGTAGTAATGACACTAATCCAACTGAATTCATGTCTGAAATATCGATAGCATTACATTTCCTAAAAAGTTGCAATGTATTTATAGCCAATGTATTTTGCAATAATTATCTTAATGAACAAAAATTGAATGACCAGTTGAAGCTGCTTACCCAAAATTACAAAAACTGTACATTTATAGAAGCAGGAATAGAGGATGTCTTACAAAAAATAATATATCAAATCAATGTTAAACATTATAACTATAAATTTCTGTCATATAACAGCCATAAAAATAAGGGTACCCCCGTAAAGCAGAGTACACAAGATTGTCAAAAAGTCTATACTTCAAATAAAAATATAGAACCAAAAAGGGGTACAATACCCTATTATTTTCAGAATCAACTAATAAAACTTTCCAGAAAGGTTCATAATTCATCTTGTCTAAGTAATAAATTAGAACCATTGAAAGGTACTATACCCTTTTATTTTTCTACTCTCAAAAAAACATCACAAATGGATTCAAAACACATCGCACCGGTTTTTTTTCGTTCCTAAACATTCTTTTGCAATAATTCACCAAAACATTGCCGGTGCCTTAAATAAAATTCATGAATTTGAGATAGTGCTAAATGAGTTGCATGATTTAAAGAAAAATGTAGCAGTAGTATGTCTTAGTGAACATTTCATTAAAAAAGGTGAGGAAAAATACTTAAATATAAATAATTTCTATCTTGGGGCTATTTATTCACGCCAAGAACAAAAACGCGGTGGCACATGTATATTGTGTCAAAAAGGCTACGTAAGTGCTGAACTAGGTTTTATAAAGGATCTTGCAGTTGAGAAACATTTTGAAGTATGCGGCGTAGAAATTGAACAAATCAAATTGATTGTGGTTTGTGTATACAGAACACCAAATTCTGATGTAAATATATTTTTTCAAAATCTCATTAAAATATTACAAATACTTCAATATAAAAAATTCAAAATAATAATATGTGGAGATTTTAATATTGATCTACTAATATCTGATAAAAACAGTACCAAATTGAAAGAACTATTACTTAACTATGGAATGCAATATTATATACATGAGCCTACTAGGCTTAAGAAGTGTATAGACAATATAATTGGTAATGTAACAAATGCAATAGGTGAAACATATAATTGTTTCTTGTCTGATCATAATACAGCTCAAATCGTTACTATTGATCAACCAACAAACAACAAAACAGATTTCTTTTTTACGGCTGTTAATGATTTAAATAAAGATAATGTCAGTAAGTTTATTGAGTGCATAAGTTGCTTAAGTTTTAGTGAAATTTATGATATTTCAGATGCTAATGCGGCCTTTGATGAATTTCATGATCTTTTAACATTGTTGTATAATCTCTGCTTTCCATGTATACGGATTAAAAGAAAACATAACATGAACAAACAAAAATGGATAACAAAAGGAATTAAAAAAAGCTGCAATACTAAGAGGTCGTTAAGACATCAATATTATTTTAATAGAAACAATGAAAATAAGATCAAATTTAAAACATATTCCAAATTATTAAGAAGTTGTATCAATAACCTGCAATCTCTATGTAACCAAAAGCACATTACTTATTCGCAAAACAAAATTAAAGCTACATGGGATATTGTAAAGTGCAATACAGGCACCGAGCAGTCCAGGGATAACATCAGTAAAATTGAAGATAATGGTAAAACTCTAACTTCCGGATCTGACATCGCTAATAAATTCAATAATCACTTCATTGACATTGCTACTAATCTTTCCTCTAATTTCAATAATGATAATAATGACATGCATAACATAGAATTTCATAATAATAGTATATTTTTGAATCCCACAAATGCTTCCGAAATTGAACGTATCATAATGTCCTTAAGAAATACTAAATCGGTAGGCTATGATAATATCTCAACTGAACTTCTTAAAAGAATATCAAAATATATATCATCGCCTTTAGCATATATTATTAACCTATCCATGGAACAGGGCTGTTTTCCTGACCGACTAAAATTGTCCATAATTAAACCATTACATAAAAAAGGCTCCCAATCTAATGTTGACAACTATAGACCTATAGCACTAACTCCCATACTTTCGAAAATATTTGAGAGAGTAATGTACAGGCGGTTATTAAGGTTCCTAGATAAATATAACATTCTAGTTAATCAACAATATGGTTTTAGACAAAATAAATCGACTAACTTAGCAGTTTATACGTTAATAAAACAAATTATGAACAATATCAATAAAAAGATCCCTTCCTGTGCACTATTTTTAGATTTAAGTAAGGCGTTTGACCTCGTTGACCATGTTAGGCTATTAAATAAAATGGAAAGATATGGAATAAGAGGGACAGCTATAAAATGGTTTCAGTCGTATTTACGTGACAGGAAGCAGATAACAAGAGTAGCAAAGTTAAACCAATCAGGAAATAGTATGGAAAATTGCGAATCCGAGCCGCGAATTAACTATTGCGGTGTCCCTCAGGGAAGCATTCTGGGGCCGTTACTGTTTCTTCTTTATATAAATGACCTACCAAAATCAATAAAACATATGTGTGTTCTGTTTGCTGACGACACCACAATTATTATTGAATGTAAAGATCAACAAAACTATGATGATGAAATTAATCAAACATTGCATGATGTTATAAGATGGTTAGATACTAACAAGCTAAAATTAAATATTGCTAAAACGAACGTACTTCACTTTAAAGCAGCGAAAAGTAAACCTGTCCATCTTCATGTCGCTTATAATAACATTAGCGTAAAGCAGGTACATAACACACGGTTTTTAGGGGTAACACTTGATGAACATTTAACATGGAAGAATCATATTGACATACTCAGCAAGAAAATCAACCAATTTGTATTTGCACTAAGAAAAGTCAAAAATGTAACGTCAAGAGAAACCTCCATAGTGGTGTATCATGCCTATGTCTGTTCGGTTATTCGGTACGGCATAGTTGTGTGGGGAAACTCCTCAGAAATAGATCGAATTTTCATTGCTCAAAAAAAGTGTATCCGCGCAATTTTTAATATGGAGTGGTCTGATTCGTGTAGGCCTATATTTAAGTCACATAACCTTTTGACTGTACCCTGCATATATATCTTTGAAATTGCCAAGTTTCTAAGATCCAATCCAGAATTATTTGAACGAAGGGATAATACAAATAAGAGGAAAGCAGCACATTTGGATTTCGAGATACCTATTCCTAAGTTGCAACTCTTCCGAAAGAGCTGTATCTACATGGCTCCCCTAATCTACAA
This sequence comes from Eurois occulta, assembly GCA_950022335.1. Classification (NCBI taxonomy): domain Eukaryota; kingdom Metazoa; phylum Arthropoda; class Insecta; order Lepidoptera; family Noctuidae; genus Eurois; species Eurois occulta. Next base: position 12,922,091 of record OX465502.1, read on the forward strand.
TGCTCTGCCGAAGTCAATTACCCAACTACCCTTCAAAAAATTTTGTTCGGCACTACGGAATTGGTTGTTGCAGGAATGTTTTTATTCAATTCACGAGTTATTCGTAAAATACCCCTGTAAATTCTTTTCTCTTGATCTGGCATCCAAATATAGGCATAAGTAATAATTTAAGTCAATGGTTGTGATATTATCTTGAATCTATTTTTTAATTTAATTTATTAATTTATTTTTTAATTTTATAATAATTATGGTAAAAAAGAAGTGTGTGCAATATAATTATAATAATTGAAATAATGTATAATCTTAAAATTAATGAAATGTAACTGATGTGAATTGTAATTTACTGTAATTATAAATTGATTTTGCATACCGTTAAAACGGTGAGACATGTAGTACTATGTAATCTAAGTCAATGGTTGTGGTATTGTGTTGAATCTATTTTTTAATTTATTTTTTAATTTTATAATAATTATGGTAAAAATGAAGTGTGTGCAATATAATTATAATAATTGAAATAATGTATAATCTTAAAATTAATGAAATTCAACTGATGTGAATTGTAATTCACTGTAATTAAAAATTGATTTTGCATACCGTTAAAACGGTGAGACATGTAGCACTATGTAATATTATGAACACCTTGTAAACATACCATGTTTCTGGCAAATAAATAATTTGATTTGATTTGATTTGATTTAGTTGCTGGTAAGTCGACGAAGAGGTGCCCGCGAACCTGCGTTATTATGACACGAGCTAACGGCAAACAACGGCCGCGCACGCACCCCGCGGCCTACTGCCGTTCTAGGGACGATGTAACTTATTTTATTACGAATATCAATACAGTCATATACATTACTACACAAATCAAACAGGAATACCGTCTCCAAGAGAGTGCGTCTAGATTTCAGATCTAGTAATTTATACTTTTTAAGTGAATCATTATAAGATACAGATGTACAGAAGCAACGGTAATGCATGGCTTTTAGGAATTGTCTTTGTACCCTTTCAATACGATCTGAGTATTTATTATAAAAAGGATTCCACACCGGCACTGCATATTCAAGCTGTGATCTGATCAGAGACTTGTATAGATATAAATAGGTAGATGGGCGTTTAAAGTCCTTTGCGGACCTCATCACGAAACCGTACATTCGATAGGCATTATTGACAATTTTATTAATGTGAGCATCAAGATGAAGTTTATCGTCAAGAAAAATCCCGAGATCACGGACAAGCGATACCCTTGATAGTGAAGTATCATCTAAAGAATAAGGGTACTTGAGAGCATTCTTATTTTTCGTGAAACTGATACAACAGCACTTAGATATACTCAGCTGCAGTTTATTATACCTGCAATATTCACCAAAGCGATCCAAATCTTCCTGTAGTAATTGGCTGTCCTGCAAATTTTTGATGGGCCTATAAATCTTGAGGTCGTCAGCATAAAGCAAGATTTTAGAGTTTTTAATACAAGATGTGATGTCGTTTATAAATAATATAAATAGTAGAGGTCCCAAAATCGAGCCCTGAGGCACACCGGAAGTCACGCCTATAGCAGTGGCAGAGCTAAAACCATTGATTACAACTCTTTGAGTTCTATTCGTGACGTATGAAGTGAACCATCGAAGTAAATCACCACGTATGCCGTTAAATGAAATTTTATTCAGAAGCAACTCATGATCAACCTTGTCGAATGCTTTCCGAAAATCCGTATAAATGGCGTCTACTTGAACGCGAGAATCCATATTGTTGAATAAATAATCCGTAAAGGCCACCAAATTAGTTGTGGTTGATCGTTTCTTGACGAATCCGTGTTGTTGCTGGATAATGCTGTGATGTAGAACAGGATATACTCTATCATGGACTAACCTCTCGAAAAGCTTCGGCAGGGCTGACATAATAGATATTGGACGATAGTTCTCAACATCTTGCCTAGAACCCGACTTATAAACTGGTGTTATATTCGCACTCTTCCACGCCTTAGGGAAAATTCCCTGTGCCAGTGATTTATTAAATATAATGTATAAAGGAGTACAAATATTTTCTGCAGTAGCTATAAGAAAAGTAACTGGTAGGCCGTCCGGGCCTGGACCCTTTGTGGGGTCTAAAGTTTTAAGTGCACTTAATATCTCTTTCATGCTCAACTCAATCTTACTAATAAGGGAATTGTGTTCAAAAGAATTATCAGACAATGGTACATTTCTTAAAGTTGGTTGTTCATAAACTGAATTAAAAAAAAAATAAACTGAATTAAAAAAAAAATTTCATGTGTGTCATTTACTACTATGGTTATGTCATCAGCATAAGCCACCGTGTAGTAGCCTCTGTCATTTAGACGTTTGATAAGGCTGTCCATCACGAGGTTCCATAGGAGTGCCGAGAGGACGCCCCCTTGAGGGCAGCCTTTCGCCACGATGGCTCTAGTGGTGTCGTTCACCGTAACCTGTACGGCTCTGAGTCTTAGCATTTTTGTGATCCATCCTCGCAGGGTCGAGTCCACACCGTGCTTCTCGAGGGCTGCGTTGATGCTATGGAAAATGGTTTTGTCAAAAGCCCCTTCTATGTCAATAAAGACAGCTAGTGAGGAGCACTTGTGGTCTACTGCACATTCGATCTTGGAGATCACACTGTGTAGTGCGGATTCTGTTGATTTTCCTGTGGAGTAGGCGTGTTGGTTCTTGTTTAGTGGTAGCTCCCGAAGAGGTCCATCCCGGATGTGTCGGTCATAGAGTCTCTCGAGGGTTTTCAGGAGGAATGATGTCAGGCTTATTGGTCTGTACGCTTTGGGTTGTGTGTAGTCTGGTTTGCCTGGTTTGGGGATGAAAATAACTTTCACCTCTCGCCATTCAAGTGGTACATAGTTGTGTGCCAGGCAGGCTTGATAGATGATAGACAGCCACGGTGTAAGGACGTCTACACCCCATTGTAGCAGGGCGGGGAAAATTTCGTCTAAGCCTGCGGCTTTGTATGGTTTGAAGGTCTTGATTGCCCATTTTATTTTGTCTTCAGTTACTATGGTACGGGCTCTGGACCAGTCCTGGTCGTTTGGTGTGCATTGGTTCACTTTCCCATGTTTTGTCCTCAGAGAGGTTGCAGTCTGGGAAGTGGGTTTCCAGAAGAATTTTACTAGTTTCGTGGTCCTACTTTGTATAGGTATTGTCTGGGTTTTTCAGCGACCCGAGAGTACGGTGCTGATCGGGGGATAGGATCTTTCTTACTCGCGCGGCTTAGCTGTTTGATTCGATGTCCTCACAAAATTTTCGCCAGGCTGCCCTGCTGGCATGCCTGACTTGGTTTTTGAAGGTGCATTGTGTTTTCTTGTACGAGTCCCAGTCTTCTGGGAGCCTGGAGTTTTTGGCTCTGTTGAATTGTTTGCGCATGGTTTGCCTGAGCTTACTGAGGTCTGCATTCCATCAGGAGCTCCCCTTGCTCTTGGTGTTTGGATCTGTTAGCTTGCAGCAGGCGTGATACGCATCAATGATATATTCTGAGAGTTTTGTTACAGTATCCTCAAGTTGTTTGGGGTCCGTTAGAGTTAACGGTATTTGGTGCTGCGCTAGTAGGGAGGCCAGAAGCCGTTTGTAGCCGGGTACGTTAGTACGGCGTGGGTTGCGCCTAGGTTCGGGTATTTTTGTGTTAGTTACTAGTTGGAAACGAATCCTCCTGTGATCAGAGCAAGAAGGCTCGTTGGATACGTGCCAGTTAGAGATAAGTTTTGTCGCGCTTTCCGAAGCCAGCGTTAGGTCAATGATTGTTTGTCCTCGTGCCGTGACCCAAGTGGGTTCCGAACCACGGTTTGCAATGTTAAGGTTAGTGGAGAATACGCATAAGCATGCGTATTTCATCTACAGAGGTGAAGCCAGAGCCACCAGATTCGGCGTCCTTTCCCGTCCAGAGTCAATGTCTCTCAGCCTTGCTTCGATCCTCTCGCGCTGGAGTGCCAGTGCGCGGAGTTGGTCGTAAAGACTGGATCTTAACACATGAGATAATAAAGTTTTTATTCAAATCCTGAATAAAAAAAAATATATATCTCATATTCTTGCCTGTCATATTCCTTTTAATGTATTCTATGTCTGTGTTTTTCAGAATGTTATGAATATTTTGAAAAGCTACCGTACCCCTGTCGCGGATTCGGTAATGTGAAAATAAGGAAGGTATGGAAAGAGGAGCAGAAGTGTCATTTGTCCCTCTTTACAACTTTTTCAGCGGTCGGCGGTCGAAACGCGGAGAGATGGGAATTTCCACACATGGTAAGTTTATTTTTGGAAAATCTGGTTTTGCACACAAAGAGATACAACCGCAGCCCAATCGTTGTTAACCTGTAAAATATCATAGCGTAATGAATGTCTCATATAACTCCAGAAAATGCCTCTATAGAGGGCAAATTCTCGCCTGTTCCCGTTTGTATGGAATTACATAGAAACCAGTCGACTTACTGCGCTGATAGCGATAGGGCGGTTACTGCTGTCGTATTCAGTTCGGAAGAGCACCTTGCAGTAAAACAATATGATTGCAACATGATACTATCGCCAATTTCAACCCCTTATGAATGCTAACACATATATACATATATAATTATATTTGCAGGCATTACTCGGTTACGGAGATGACGTGGAGTCTGCTCAGTGGCTGTGTGGAGGCTCTGTGATCAGCGAGAGATTCATACTCACTGCAGCGCACTGTACATCTACAGAATCACTGTAAGTGTTTTGCCCTTACGACTGGCATCGAGAGACACGCGCGCGAGTTATATTTATTAAAAAGCGTATTTTGGAGTATACTCCTCAAGAATCGTTTCATTTATAGCGCACGGTATGAAAAATAGTTGGGTAGTAAATTCAAGTGTTCACAAAAAATGAAGCCGTTATGTCTACCTCTGCGCAAGATACTCGCGCATCCCATAGCGCTCCCAGCTCTTCAGCGCCGAGTACACATTCACCCTCTCTCTTACGTCACTCTCTCTCTCCTCTTCTAAATATGTGGAAAGCTTAGAGGGCATAGCAGCATGGCACTAGCATAAAAGCGTGGCCACTGTTTCTTTATAATTTGACTAAAAGTACTCAGTATGCATGTAAAATATCAAAACGTCCATTTGTGAAGTTTAACGATTTAAAAAAATATTTTGGACTAAACTTCAGTCACGCGTCGGAGCTGATACGCACAATTTTTTTTTCCAAAGTCTCCGTCTTATTTAAAAAGATACCCTTTTCAGAGGAAATATAACATTTGCTGGACTCGGGCTTTTGAGACGAACTGACCCCAAAAAAGACTGGAAAATATACAAAATCAAGAAGATCATTACTCATCCCGACTATAAGGCACCTTCCAAGTATCATGACATTGCACTACTGGAGACAGAAAATGAGTAAGTATTCTGAATTATTCTAAATTTTATTTTAAATTACACAGTTTTAAAAGCTAATAACTTCGCACCTAATTATATTTTCGTTAACGCGCACCGCAGAACAAAACGCCGACTCGACGATGGTACGTATGTTGTGGACTTTTCACTGATTTTGAGTCCAAACAAAACCGAAAGTTCGATTGCCTTAAATCTGCAATAGACGAAATATCTGAACAGAACTCTAACATCCAAACATCTGTGGAGTTTGTCAGCGGAAAATACGATGAACTTATGGAACGACTGGATTCAACTGAACGAGAAAATTCCACCCTTAAGAGGCAGATTTCCTCCCTAGAATCCAAAGTTGATTACCTGGAGCGCTGCTCCCGCTCAACTCTGCTTGAGATAAATAATCTGCCTACTACTGCCTCGGAAAGTAAGGAATCGCTGATGAAAAACCTCTTTATGATTGGGACTGTCATTAATGAAGAAATAAGACCATCTGAAGTCAATAATATTTACAGACTGAAGGCAAAAAAAGACTCGCACACCGTTGGTACTGTTGTTGCGGAATTTAAGTCTTCAACCTTGAAGGAAAATGTTCTTAAAGCCACAAGAAATTATAACAAGAAATGCAGTGACAATAAACTATCGACAGCCAGAATTGAGCTGCCAGGCCCACCGAAACCTATTTATATAGCTGAGTCCCTTACCTCCTATGGCAAACATCTGTACTACTTGGGCCGCAAACTCCAGAAAGAAGGTAAATGCGAAAGCTGCTGGCCGAGCCACGGGAAAATTTTTGTCAAAAAGTCCGCAGGTTCGATTCCATTTTGTGTAAACTTCGAAAGCGACCTGCATAAACTTATAGGCACCGCCGCCCGGTGACTAAGTTCCGCTAAAATAACATACATTTTGCCTTTTAGTTATACTTGTTTCAGTTTTGTTTTCTTTTTTTTGACTGTAATATCACACTCCACACAACACTACCCAAGGTCATACGCAACTTCTCTCAATTTCGATTCCCAGCATGCACCAATAGGCGCCTGTTTTCATACTTTTCTGCCTTTAATACTGCACGCACATAATTTGCAAAGCTATTCGATTAATAAGTCATACTTTTCTGATACTGCTCATGCCATCACTTTTCATCACTGCCGCATTAACTTGATGTTCTATCTCTGTTTTAAAATTCGATAATCTATATGACATACAAACTGACCTGGACAGTATTTCGGTGGCTGAGTCTGCAACCTGCATGATTGATGACTGCAAGGTTATTGCTGATTTGCACAAAAATGCTCTCTCACTTCTTTGTCAAAATATTCGAAGCATAATTAAGAACTTTGATGGCCTGACAACGCTTTTGGAAAGAAGCAATACATCCTGGGATTTCGTGATTCTTACGGAATGCTGGCTTTTTAACTCTCCTCCTCTACCTTCAATTCATGACTATACCTGTGTCACTACCAATCAACATAACTCGCAGAATGAGGGTGTGGTAGTTTTTTTCCGTTCCCACCTTCAAGTTTCTGTGTCGGAACCGCTGGTCCACGATGCCAACTGTTTGTTGTTAATACTCAACAATGATACCGCTCTGATTGCAATCTATCGCCCCCCTGCTGTTCGGAATGTCTCCGCATTCGTGGACTCCCTGGATGTAGTACTAAAATCTTTATCTTCCTACAAAAACATGATCATAACCGGTGACATAAACATTAACATCTCCGACTCCAGTAATGACTCGCGTGCACCTGAGTATTTGACAATGCTCGCCTATCATGGTATGCTACCGGCACACACACTTCCTACGCGACAAAGTAACTCCTGTCTCGACCACCTAATTCTGAAAACGAGAAGAGCTGCTTTTTGTTTCATCGCCAACACTTCGGTCACTGATCATGACACTGTATTATTATTTGTGGAGAACAATAACACGTCTAATATTTCTCTGAAAAAAGCTAGACATACCCGGGTTTTAGATTTTGACAAAATTGAACTGCACCTACTTCACACCGATTTTAGCCCCGTTTATGGCACCCGCGATGTTCATGAAGCTACTGACTTCTTTATCAACACCCTTAACACTATCATAGTTCAAAACTCTATTTTGAAAGTTGTGCCCAACCGTAAAAGGCTAAGTAAGCCATGGATGACTCCAGGGCTCCTTAGATGCCTACGAAATCGAGACAATATGCATTATGAAACTTAAAAAAAAATCCTGAAAATACAATACTTCAAACAACTTTTAAAAGATACAGGAATTATTGCTCTAAGATACTTAAAACTACTAAAACTAAACATGATGAAGCCCTTATAAGTAACGCACAAAATAATAATAAAAAACTCTGGGATGCTATAAAAACTATCACCAACACATCAAAAGTTAAAACACATGCTAACGCTCTTCTGTCACCGTCTGATCCAGAGCGCTCTGTTAATGAAGTGAACTCGTATTTTGCTAACATTGGACGTACATTGGCTGAAAACGTTCCTCACGCCTCCTCATGCCTACCTCCACAAACCGATGATCTCCTACCTTATCATAACAGTTTTGTCATGCTAGGAACAGACGAATCGGAATTAGATGTTTTGATCGGGAAGTTGAGAGGAGATTGTGCGGTGGGTTCCGATGGTGTGTCGGGCACGTTTCTCAAGAAATTTAAAAAATCTTCTCACTCCACACCTGACTCATATATGTAATTTAGCATTTACCTCCGGCATCTTTCCAAATGCGCTTAAGCTAGCAGTAGTGCATCCTGTGCACAAGGGCGGGGACAGAGATCGATCAAATAACTACCGGCCTATATCAATTTTGCCTACACTTTCAAAATTAGTTGAGAGGCTCATGAATAACAGATTAGTCGAGTACCTAGAGCAGAATCACCTTCTTTCTTCTGCTCAATATGGTTTCCGTTCCGGAATTTCTACAAATAAGGCTGTGCTTGACCTAACTACTAACATCTTCTCCAACCTGGATAAAAAGCAGAAGGTAATTGGTATTTTCCTGGATCTGGCAAAAGCCTTTGATACGATATCTGTCCCCAATCTTATTGTAAAACTCGAAAGAATCGGTATTAGAGGCACTCAACTCGCTCTCTTTGAGAGTCACCTCACGGGTAGACGACAATGCGTGAGGATCGGTGATTGGACTAGTGACGAACTCCCTATATCATACGGGGTACCCCAGGGCAGTATTATCGGCCCGACCCTTTTTCTCATTTATATAAACGAGCTCTGCCAGCTAACGCTGCCCCATGCGTCCATCTTCACATATGCCGACGATACTGCCCTAATATTCCACGGGGACTCCTGGGAGCTAGTGTTCCGGCATGCACAATCGGGACTCACCTTGTCACCACTTGGTTGGCTCAAAACCGGCTTACTTTAAATGTTGACAAAACATATTACTTAGCCTTTTCCTTTACTGCCGCTGGGAAACCTCCCTCTCCTTGTTCCTTGATTGCCCACCCGTGCACATCACCTCACCAGACCGCTTGTGATTGCCCCTACCTTTCTCGCAACAACGTGGTGAAATATCTCGGTGTACAAATTGATCATTGCCTGTCATTCTCCACACACATAACCACACTTGCCTCACGTCTGCGCAGGTTGATCTACATTTTTAAGTCCCTTCGTCATGCTGCAGACACTGCGCTGCTAAGAATTGTATATCTCGCCCTCTGCCAATCACTTATACAGTATTGCATAATCACTTGGGGTGGATCAGCAAAAACCCACATGCTGAAACTGGAACGTGCGCAAAGGGCACTCTTGAAGGTTGGCTGGCGGCTACCTTTTCGCTTTCCTACCATCGATCTTTATAATACTATACTAAATATATTAAAATAATTTTGCCTAATCAAATTAACTTTGGATCGCGTTTCACCTTTTCAACCAACACACACAGACACATACACACACTCTCGGACATGTGGGTGCTTACGCCCAGTGCCATATGCGGGCGCGGGCGTGAGGACCTATGTTGCGCTCGCGGACACACAACACTCTCCAAAGACACTCATTGCACATAATTTTGTTTTGTACTTTATTCTCTCATTCTCACTACTTGGATTCTCATACTTTTGAAATGTTTTAGTACGTAAGTGCAACTAAATATTGTAATTTTAAGGGTGTGAGCCTGGAGATCTGTCATACAGGTCTCGAACCCAGTATAGACTCCAGCTCTCACAAAGGTTTGAATCTGCCTGTCAACTGTAAACTATGTTACAAAATTGTACCTTTTTGAGAGAAATAAATTACTATTGTATTGTATTGTATTGTACCTTTTAAAGTTTTTGACACTGTCTAGTACAAAATATAGCAGTTTTAATTCCTCGAGTCAGAAAAACTACGTGATTCAAGAATTATTTTAATTAAAGACCACCAAAACAAAATGCAAAACAAATGAAAAGCAAGAAAATATGATAAAAAAATCTTTACCTGTCGAATTCCACAAGGTAACACGCGCGGCCCTTTTCAAAGTCAAACTAAGACTAACACCGGTTTTCTCTTCCAGTGAATAGTACTAACTGTGTAGTTTTATTCTTAGCAGGAGCATCATTAAAATTGAGCTTTAAAATGTTCATTTTCAGAATAGCTTTCGGCAAAGATCTGCTGCCTGCATGTTTAAACATAGATCAACAATTTCAAAAGGGCGGGGAAGCTTCTGGTTGGGGTCGCTTGGGGCACAGGCGAGAACTAGCCAATACTCTTCAAGTAGTAAGTAGTACTGACGAGTACCTAAGTAGGGCCTTCATTACAGGGTTCCCATCGGCGTCGAGTCAAATGAAAAACATTTAAGCAAAACATTGATTTATAATCTGCCTAGCCTTTTTCCAACTATGTTGGGGTCGGCTTCCAGTTTGACCTTAACCGTTTTTTATTTTTATTTTTTTTGGATTCCAAATCTTCAAATGTGTCTTCCGCTCTGGGCTCCGCTCCATTTTTTTTATTTTGTCCCCGTCGTAAGCGAAGGAGGTGGAGTAACGTGAGAGGGAGGTGGCAAGAAATATTAATTATTTATCATTCAAGGAAACATGTTTTGTAACTTAAATATAGCTTAAACTTTTAACTATCCATCAGGTGGACCTTGAGCCGTTTGAGGAATCAGAGTGCGCTGGAATATTTCATCCTCACCGGCACTTGAAACGTGGCTACGACCATGAGAAGCAGATGTGCTATGGCTCCCATAGCGAAATTATTGACACTTGCGAGGTAAATCACAGTAGTGTCTAGATTGCCGATAGGTGTTTTACTAGTTCGTAAAACGTTAAGAATAGAATAGAATTTCTCTTTATTAGAGTATTCATGACTCAAAAACTGTTAGTAAAACTTACAACTACGTTAGTAAGGACTGATAAAAACAAAACAACACAACAAATAACGGTGGATCACTGCTGCGACAACCCATGAGTAACTGTACAACAGCGACCCACATAAACACAGTCCAGGCGACTGGCAATCTTGCTTAAGATACTGTTGGTGCTGCCTCAAGATAAGTGAGGAACAAGTTTGAAGATGAAGCTAGTGACACAAAAGTTGAAAGGGAATCGTTTGCCTCAGTATGAACTTATGGTGAAGAGGTATTAAACGCTGGTGACAAAAAAAAAGTGCGGACTGCTGCTGGACATGGGCCTTTTCTTAGCTAATTACTTTCAGCATCTATAGTCTGTACCAGCCACCTTTTTATGATCGTCGGACCGTCTAACCAGGGGCACACTGCGCTTGATCGCCCAGCCGAGTCACGACTCCTAATGGTTATTTAATTTATCATTTTTCCACAGGGTGACAGTGGCGGTCCTCTACAATACAACGAGGATGACATCAGGTGTCGGTTCACTATAATTGGTGTGACGTCATACGGCAAGGACTGCGGCATCCTGGGCTCCGCCGGCATGTACACCAGGGTCTCGTACTACGTGCCTTGGATCGAGGGCATAGTCTGGCCTGAAGAAACTGAAGCGAAAAAGAAGAAGGACCAATTACTGTGGCTTAATAATTGGCTGAATGTGACGTAAATTAAAACAAATAAATCATTATAATTAACACTAGAAACGGCATATTTACCATGTCCACTGTTTGTTTTGAGTTCCCGATATTTCGGCGCTGTTGCAAGCACCATGATCACGATGATGATGTTTCTAGTGTTAATTATAATGTTAGTGACCATGACAGTTTAAAAACTTATAACAAATAAATCGTTTAAAAAAAAAATGTTTTCTTTGTGGTGTTGCTTGAAAATGCTCGTAAGGAGAGTACTATTGCTAAATGCATAGATATCTACCTAAGTAAAGCGGATTGCACGGATCACGGCGAGTTGTATCCATTGAAACCGTGATTCGATTTTCTAAAAAAATAGTTATTGTTTTTTACACCCACTGATCACGATATCTGTGTATACAAGAAAAACAAAACATATTTTTTAAACTGACCACCACGGTGTATTGAGACAAGATTTAAAGAAACTGATTTTCTTTTTATATAACTCCCAAACGAAAAGAATTTATAATTTAAAGATACATTATGAATGTCAATTTACGAAAATCAACAGTGTACCAGAAACCTATGTACGTGATACAAAATATTTATGGGTCTAGCAGTGCGGTAACACTATAACTACGAAAATCGTTCATAATGCTTCGACATCAACGCACTGTCAATATCAAATTGTTAGCACCAACGTTAGACCTGACTGAGTCAGTTATGGGCTCGTATAGATTGAACAGGCGCGCGCATGCCGTAATATTCTACCTCATAAAGCTCGTAGGACACTCGTGCGCGCTCTGTACTGGATCAGCATTAATTCAAAGAAATGAGGGATAGAGATGGAGCTATGCAAAACGTATAGCGCCATCACTCAAATATAGGTTAAAATGATACTGTTTTAAGAGGTGATAATAGCCTCTCTGATCCCGATCCCGAGGCGATGCCAACTCGGTGCTTATAAGTGGGCGCTGCAGTATGGATTTTACGTAGTCATAATAGTTTCATGGGATTCTTTCTAAGGGGATCCATCAAGTGCTTATAAAATGTGCACTAACCATTACTTTATACTTCTATAGCGAGCTAGTCGTCATAATATCGCGTTATTACAAATTGAGTATTCAAGTTGCTTATGTACTTATTAAAAATATGCCACTGTTAAATCCTTTCTAAATTTTAAAGAAAAATCTAAATTTTCAAAATTCTCTTGTAAATCTCTTGTGCTATTCATGCCTTTTTGGCTTTATAGCTCTTATCCAGCTGCTACCTGCTATCCATCTCATACATACGGCGTAAGGGACATCGATGATCAAACTTCATAATATTTTGATCGTACACGAGGTATTGCAGCTCGGTATCATGAAACAGCAGTTTTTTTTAAATATCTAACCAAAATTTTCTACCCGGTAGAACCCACCATGACCGAATAAAAAACCGGCCAAGTGCGAGTCGGACTCGCGCACGAAGGGTTCCGTACCAATATCTATAAAAAATGTGATGTAACTAAAAATTTAAGGTTTTCGGAAATTTTCCTTTTTAATATGTGCTATAAAACATTGCTTCATGCCAAATTTCAAGATTCTAAGTCGACTGGAAGTACCTGAAATATGGTATTTTACAGATTTTATCACATAGGTACACAATAGTTCTTCATATTCCGCCTACTTATTCGGCATGCAAATTTTGTGGCATTAACAATGCTTCTAATTTATTCAATCTAAACAAAATAATTAAATTCCAATGTCAAAACAAAACAGTACTAAATTAAAAATTGTCCAGATATAAAATTAAAAATATTAAAGAACAATGATTAAATTACAAATTTTCGAAATATCAACCAAAGAAATTACATTACAAATGTCAATAGCTTAAAAATCAAAGTACTAAATCAAGAATTGTCTACATATCAAATTACAAATGTCAAAGAAAAATAATTAAATTACAAATGTCAATAGCTTAAAAATCAAATGTCCAAAAAAAAAAAGTACTAAATCAAGAATTGTCTACATATCAAATTACAAATGTCAAGAAAAATAATTAAATTACAAATGTCAATAGCTTAAAATAAGAATGTCAAATTTTATTTTCATGTCATGCAACTTTCCCATTTGTCCTATAATTCATAAATTCCTTAACCGTGTAAAAACAGTTTCCGATTAGCCATGCTCTGAGATGCTTTTGAAATAAGCTGGTTCGCAGTTCTCTAATAACCTTCGTTATATTATTAAATATCTGTATTGCCATTCGACTAGTGTTTTTATGGCAGTACGCTGTTCGACATCTTGGCATTGCCAATTTTGTTGGATCCCTTGACATTTTGCCCGCCTTATAAACATTGACACTATCGGCTGTACTGAATAGGTGAGGATGTTTTTTTACAAATACTCCCATTTCCAGTATGTATAAACAAGCTAATGTTAAAAGTTTTTGTTTTTTAAAAATAGGTCTGCACGATTCTAATGGGTCTACCAAACACAGCTCGTAAACACTTTTTTTGCACAATAAATGCCTTATTGCTGTCAGGGGAATTACCCCACATGATTAAGCCGTATCTTAGCACAGATGAGACATATCCATGATAAGCTAATAGCGCGGCATTACGTCCTACAGTTTTCCTGAGATTTCTTAGTGCAAATGCAAAGCTGTTTAGCCTATTACATACATTTTCAATATGTTTTTTCCAATTACAATTTTTGTCAATAATTATGCCTAAAAATTTCGTATGGTCAACTTCTTCAATTTCATTATTACATCCAATAATTTTCATAGCTTCATTTGTCATTTTATAATTAGAGAAATTAATATATTTTGTTTTGGAAACGTTCACACATAAATTATTTTGTTCAAGCCATTCTTGTAGCTTCTACGGCAGCATTAATTTTATCCTCAAATTGTTCATTTTTACTATTTATTTATTTTATTTGGCTCTTCAACAATGAGTACACTATTACATAGATAGTAAAACATTTCAAACTTAAGTCCAAGTGCCCCATTACTTAAAGAAGAGCACTACATGCACTATATTATGCGCCTAAATAGCCAATTTAACAGTGAGAAAAAAAAAGAATAAAAATAAAAATCCGGTAACAGTGAGAAAAAAAAAGAATAAAAATAAGGATCCATACATCTTTCCTGTATCACAGTGTACCCAGTGTTGGAGGTTGGGTCATCCAGCTAAAAGGTGTTCAAGCAAAGTTAGCTGTCCGAAGTGCGGAGAAAACCATACGAACTGCGATACTACGTCATTTAAATGTGTCAACTGTGACGGTGCACACATGGCTTTGTACAAAGGTTGCCCGGCATTTCTCAAAGAAAAAAGGTTACGAGACATTATGGCGGAGTTTAATTGCACGTATAGAAAGGCCCTCACTATTTATGTAGCACCAAGTTCTCCAACAGATGTCGCCCCTAAGATATCGTCAATCAAAACGTTCCCTACGTTGTTGTCTACACCTCCGCCTGTAGAAGATTCGACATCTTTGCGCAGTGAAGCTACACCTTACGTTGAAATCGTAAAGACAAAAGTACAAATACACAAAGGGGAACAGGTCAAGCAAGCCTCACAATCTTCGTCAAAAAAACTAGGGAAGCGTAAGGATGCTGCTTCTAATCGATCTAAATACGATCTCTTTTTAAATCCAGAACCACAGGAGACCAATAAACCGGAGGTGTTTATTGAGGAAGTTGAAGAAAAGAGAGAGAGAGAAGTAAACTTTGGAGAATTAATTAAAAAACTGAAAGAAATAATATTTTTGAAAAATATATCTTTTATGAGTAAGATGACAAGTATTATAAAGCGTTGCGCCGAATGGATAATTTTAGTGGTGGTAGATAATATTTCAGATTGGCCTTTAGTAAAACAGACATTAGGTTTTTTTTTTGCAAATCATGAATAATTACAGGAAAAATGTAAAATTTAATATACTTCAATGGAATGCGCAGAGTTTAAGGCAGAAGCTAATTACATTGGAAAATATTTTATCTCAGGAGAAAGTCCACATTGCCGCTGTTCCGTTACCATAACGAAACGTGTCACAAAGAATCGAGGTTCACGTACGTCTGTGCACAGCAATAACGAGACGCCAATATATCCGGCTGTCATGCGCGTACGCACTGATCAAAATCTAGAGTGACTTGTCTCTGGCCGCCCTGACTGGCCAATTTTAAAAAAGGTCAAAATTGGGACGGAGCGCGCAACCGTTAGAACCACCGAATCCGCCATCGTGAGAACATTGTTCTATGACTTCGTGTCCTACCTCCGACCAACGCGCATCTCGAGTGAACTTTGATTAAGCCATTAGATTTATCGTCATCCAACACCATCGTCATCATCATCATCAAGAACGGCAGCTGGAAGGTCAACGGGTGCAGGTCGCAGTCTAAGGTACGTACGCTGCATATATCTTTACTGCTGTCTGCACAGAACTATTGTGAACCTCATCTTAACGTATTCGTAAGACCGCTTAAACGGTCTCCCCAGGGTAGCAGAAAGCCATCAACCCATTTCGGCTGATGCGAATGCTACAGCCGCCGTTAGTGAAACCTGGTTAGAACCGGATAGCCATCTCAATTTGAAACTTTATAATATTTACCGTAAAGATAGGGAGGATGGTTACGGTGGGGTTGCTATCTTTGTACATAGGTCGATTCATTCATGTATTTGTGAGGTGCATACTACAAATCAGGGTTTGGTTTGTTTTAACTTTTGTGTGTAAAAATAGTCAACTGTGGTGAAATTGAATACATTAGTGCGATATACTGTGCGCCATCTGTGCGTACCAGCCAACAAGATTGGGATTCCGTTTTTTATTTATTTAATAAAAAAAGTCTGGTTGTAGGAGATTTTAATGGGCACCACACCAATTGGTCTAACAGGTCCGATTTAAGAGGATCTCAAATATGTGAGGCTATTTTAGATAACGGTTTTGTAACCCTGAATGATGGCGAATCCACCCGGGTTAAGTTAGTTAATAACCAACTTCAACAATCCGCGCCCGATATAACGTTAGTCTCCTCTGATTTAGCTTTGTCATTTAATTGGAACATTATGAACGAAACCCTTGGAAGTGATCACTTTATGATTAATATCTATGTTGCCAATTTCTATGTTGTACCTAGAAATACGTATCGACGGAACTTTAAGAATGCCGATTGGGATAGTTACAAAATCTTACTTGAAAAATTATTTATTAACTTTGAGAAGTCAGGCAATCTTCAAACCGACTATAATAATTTTATTGAGTGTATTAATTTGGCAGCAGACGTTCATATCCCTTATATCAAATTTAACATGGACCCTGATTACGTCTTTGTTCCTAAACCCTACTGGAATGCAGACCTATCCAAATCAGTTGCACAACGTAGATTAGCCCTTGCAACCTAGACGTAATCCTTCACCGAATAATTTATCGCTTCTTAATAAAAAAATATGTGAGTCACAAAAATTGATGCGCAAAGCAAGGGATAAAGGCTGGAAGGATCTCTGCACTTCAATAGACGGAACCACTTCATCAAATCAGATGTGGAATAAAATGAAATGGTTTAAAGGGCGTAGAAGTGTAAGGCAGCACGTTGATGGCGAGCGCGCCAATAATCTACTTCGTACCCTGACCCCCGATTATGTATCCCCCTCACGACCTGTCATTGTTGTTTTTGTTTGTTTTTCATAACTCAAAGCTAGAGACGCCAATCACGAAACAAGAACTTTATTGTTGTATTCGAGCTAAGGACACGTCTGCCGGTTGTGACAATATCTCGTACTCAATGATTAAACACCTCCCTGAGGACGGGAAATCTGTTTTATTATCGCTATATAATGGTCCTTTGTCAACCGGTTTTGTGCCTAATCAGTGACGCGACATCGCAGTCGTTTCAATCCCTAAGCCTGGGCGTGACCCGCAGTCTCAGTCCTCACTCAGACCGATATCAATGTTGTCGTGTTTGTGTAAAATATTCCACAGTATTTTAAATAACCGAATAGAATGGATCATCGAAAAAAATAACGTTTTATCGCCATTCACTACGGGGTTTAGAAAAAATCGATCTACAATGGACAATTTAGTTAATTTAGTCTCTCATATTCAAACCGGTTTTGTAGAAAATAAGACTACAATAGGATGTTTTTTAGATAAAATAGATAACGCGTATAATAACGTAAATATAATCCCATTAATGCAAACAATGGACCGAATTGGGGTGGGGTCTAAAATATGTCAATATTTTATGGCATTTTTTAAAAGAAAGAAAGTTGAAAATTTTAATAGATAATGTTTAGGTACTTGTGTCGTTCTACTGGCCGCGGATTGGCTCAAGGTGACTTTAGGTGACCCTCTATCACCTTTACTTTTTAATATAGTAACTGCAGGTATCTGTGCAAAAATTATGAGCAGCGGAGTATTGATTTCCCAGTACGCGGACGATTTTGTTCTATATTCAGTAAGTGATAACATACAAGAAGGTGCTCAGCTAGTACAAAATTCGTTAAATATTTTAGTTAAATTACTTTCCAACATAGGATTGGATATTTCTTCTTCAAAGAGTAAAGTATGCATTTTTAAGAAAGGATATAAAAGAGAATGTATTGATATAACAATAAATGAAACAACGCTCCAAGTAGTAGATAATATAAAGTACTTAGGTGTGTGGCTAGATCGCTCGCTAAGGTGGAAAAAACATATTGGGGAACTAGCCGAAAAATGTTTAAAATCTGTGCGAATTTTTCAAGTTCTTGCTGGGTCGGGGTGGGGCGTACATCCATATTACTTGAGGCTATTATATATTTCTATTATTCGTTAGAGACTGGACTATGGCAACTTTTTATACGATAATGGGTGTATGAGCTATCTAGTGAAATTGGACAGAATACAAAATCAGTGCATGCGTGTTATTGGTGGTTTTGTGAGGACTACTGCAATACACGTGATGGAGTGTGAGCTTCACCTTCAACCTTTACATATACGCAGATACTTCTTAGCCGGCAAATATTGGTTGAAGGTCGTTCCGGGGTAGTAAAGTATTTTCATTGATAAACAGTCTTGCCGAGTCATGTCAAGGTTTATATTGGAGACGTAAAAAAAACCAATGCTAGTGACGGTACATGAGTTTCTTATTGACTATCCGATACTTTCATCGCAGGAATTAGAGAGATTTTCTTTGAACACTTGGGTCAGCAATGTGGACTTATCTAATATAGTAAAACCATATATAGACAAACCGAAACATCAGTATAAATGTAGCAATAGACACCAAGTTTGTGAGCAGTATATAAACAATAATTATTTACATTTTTACTCAGTCTATACTGATGGGTCACAGGAAGGTAACGAGTCGGGATGGGCTGTTTTTGATCCGCAAATGAAAGCTTCTATAAAGTTTAGATCATGTGCCAAAATTTCAATAATGCACGTTGCGTTACTGGCAATTTCAGAAGCTATTTCTTACATTGAGTCACTCGAATCAGGAAATTATTTAATACTGACAGATTCTAGGACTGCTCTGCAACACTTGGCTCGATGCACCTCGAATTGTCGAGGTGCACCGATAGCCTATGACATTTTGGACACTATTGGTAAGGTCCGAGACAAAAGAATTGTTCTTCAATGGGTACCATCCCATATTGGTTTGTATGGAAATGAGGAAGTAGATCGTTTAGCAAATGAGGCTATCACGGACGGAATATATGTTGAGCGCTTTCCCTTATTTAGTGACCTCTTGTATCGAGTTCGAGACCAATGTTTAAAATTATGGAGAGAATACTTTGATGAGAGGTCGCTAAGTAAGGGAATTTCGTACAGAACTATTCAATACAGCCTTTCCCGCCTTCCTTGGTCTGTGGGTTCAGATATGCAACGAAGAGACATTGTTACTGCTTTCAGACTACGTTCGGGACATGTCCCGTTAAATAGCGTTGCCTTTTTAATGAGAAAGAGTGATTCGCCCAATTGTTCTGAGTGTGACAAGGTAGATGATACAGGGCTGTAGCTAGAGTCGAATTTGAGGTAGGGCAGTATTGGTTACAGGTAGGGCGGAAGTAAAATATTCATCATAATTGATCTGCGCTCGAAGCAAGGGCTCCTAAATCAATCACCTTATCACCATGTTTATCACTGACCTCTAGGTCAGTGATGAACATTCAATAGATATTCGTAGACAAATAATTTCTGGGACAGAACATGAGCATGTATCTAAGAAGGGTCTCCCTTGTTTTACCGAAAAGAAATTGCCAAATTATCACTTCCCAAACAAATTTTCGCATAATTTCATTTGCCAAATTATTACTTACCAAAAAATCTCTTTACAAATAATTGTTACGAAAACCTATGTTTGGCAAGTGAACGTTTGAACAATAACTTGTTCACCAACTAGTACTTTTACCATTTTTTATCTAGTCAAATATTTCAGTTGGTATAACATATTTTACGCAAAATTAAATAAGCCAAATATTTGGTGTCGTCAATTTTAAACTTACCATTTCAGTCAAAAGCACTATTAACTACACTCGAGAGCAATGAATCCGGGTCACTTAAAGAATGTTAAAAATCTCGGAAACTAAAAATGATAGGTTAATGCAATAAATTGTATTTAATAGACAATGTAATACTCCTTAAATGAAAGTAAAAAAAATATGAGTCGCCATACATTTTATTAACACAAAATTACATAAAGAAAAAAACTGCTGATCTCTCCTTAAAACAAAAATAGGAAACATGAAATTTTTGAACTTTATTACGATTTTCTTGAATTTTAATACTTCGTATTGCCTCCTCGTGCTTCCATTACTGCGTTTACGCGGTTTGGCATGCTGTACACCAAGTTCCTTATACGATTTTGGGGAATATTCTCCCATTCCTCTGTGAGAGCAATTTTGAGCTCACGAAGCGTGATTGGGGGAGGGTTTCGTTGTTTTACGCATCTGCCTAGCTCGTCCCAAGCATGCTCGATCGGGTTGATATCCGGGCTGCGAGCTGGCCACTCCATACGAGTAATGTTCATCTCTTGAAGGTAGTCATTCACAATCCTACCTGTATGAGGTCGGGCATTGTCATGCATAAATATAGCATCCTCACCTAAATTGACCATAAATGGACCAACGTGATCATTGAGGATTTCTTCCACATATCTTACGCTAGTTAAAGAGCCGTTTTCTATGATCACCAGCTCTGTGCGACTTTCAGAAGAAATTCCGGCCCACACAAGTACAGACCCACCACCGTAGGCTACTTTTTCTTCGATGCATGCTTGCTTGAATCTTTCCCCTGGTCTTCGATACACTCTGTGTCTTCCATCGTGCTTGTAGAGCATAAATTTTGATTCGTCGGAGAACATAACTTTTGACCAATCTTCAATACTCCAATTTACGTGGCTCTGGGCATATCTTAGTCTTGAAATACGATGCCCACGCTCCAGTTTAGGGCCGTTTGCAGGTCTAAGGGGTTTTAAGTTAGATTCAGCAAGCCGACGTCTTACTGTCCATGCACTTGGGTTACTTCCTCCGAGGCGTCGAAACTGATTTGTGAGTTCAGTTCCTGTGAAAAAGCGATTTCGAAGCATGGTGTTCACCAAGTATCGGTCTTCTCGTGCTGTGGTACACCTGGTTCTGCCCGTTCCTGGTCTGCGTAGGTTAGAACCAGTTTCTTCGTAACGTCGGAGAACTCTTTGTACTGTTGACAGCGACACACCGACAGTCCTGGCTGTATCGCGCTGACTCCGGCCGGTTTCCAGCATTGTAAGTATTCTGGTGCATTCTTCAGGCGTAAGCGACATAATTTCAGCTTGAATAATGAATATAGAGCACTATCAACATGGTTTATGTACCCACATAAATGACAGATTACAAACAAAAGCAAAACCAAATGCTGTAATTTCGTAGTTCCATCTTCGAAAGTGGCCCTTTTTCAAATTTGATTTTTTTATGATATAACTTTACAATAACTAAGAAGTTTTAATACCTTCATTTAAGGAGTATTACATTGTCTATTAAATACAATTTATTGCATTAACCTAGCATTTTTAGTTTCCGAGATTTTTAGGATTCTTTAAGTGACCCGGATTCATTGCTCTCGAGTGTAGTTGGAATCTCCTATTTGGATTCGGTTGGGGCTCCTATTTCTGTCTGCAGGGTTTACAGGCACCTAACAAACCGCACCTCGGGGTGCCCCTGACGTCGACCGTCTAGGGTTAGCGTTTCCGTCAGCAGGTCGACGAATCCCCGCTGCGCGGGGCTCCTATTTCTGTCTGCAAGGTTTATAGGAACCTAACTAACCGAACCTCGGGGTGCCCCTGACGTCGACCGTCTAGGGTTAGGGTTTCTGTCAGCATCTGTTAAATTTCAATTACGTTATATTAAATCAATTTGTGTTGTCTTCATTCCAAAATTTTTGCCTTTATATTTTTTGTCATAACAAATCATTTGACTAAACGTTTATTGTCTTAATTTTGTTTGCTGTAATAAATCATTTGATTAAAGACCAAAAGCCTTAATGACATTATCCTTAGTAATAATCTGCCAAGTAAACATTTGACCAAATGAAAATGTGCGTACTAAAATAATTCCAAATATTACATTGGTAT
The DNA here is from genome assembly GCA_950022335.1 of Eurois occulta. Lineage (NCBI taxonomy): Eukaryota > Metazoa > Arthropoda > Insecta > Lepidoptera > Noctuidae > Eurois > Eurois occulta. The sequence goes on from OX465502.1 coordinate 12,943,989, forward strand.
AAAAAAAGGTTGCTAAAATTTGTTTGGGTAATGAAAATTTGGCAAAATCTTTTCGGCAAAACGGCAGGATCCCATCTAAGAACTATTAAATCCTCAATGATGAAGAACAGACGAACAAGATGATTGAACTTCCAGATTTGGATGTAGAGATCCACGTCTGAGTGAGAGTGAGGTAATAATTAATTGTTGGGTGGGGTGATACGAGTAAACAGATACGACCAAAAATACCATTTAGATCATATTGTTTCTGCAAACTTATTACAATATCGGGAATCAAGGAAGACACAACATTACTATTTAAAAATGTATTTATTGCTTTTCGAAGTATTCTCCGCGAAATTTGACACATTTTTCTACACGAGGAACCAATCATTGAAGCAACCATTCCATTCGGAAGTTGGGGTCTCCAAAATGGCCGTTTTGTAGGCGTCCACAGCTTCTTCAAGTGATGAAAATCTCTGACCACGCAATTTATTCTTTATTTTAGGGAAAGTATAGAAAGCATTAGGGCTTAGGTCAGGGCTCTACGGCGGATGGTCTAATAATTCTATGTTTTCTTGCTCTAAAAACTGTTTTGTTCTGAGCGCGGTGTGAGAACTCGCATTGTCGTGATGGAGGATGATGCGGCGGTTGCATTTCTCTTTACGGAGTTCAGAAACGACCCGTGGCAAACGAATGCTAGCATACCATTCTGCATTAACCGTTCTTTGTCCCTCAAGAGGAATAGTCGCAAAATGGCCGGTTTTTGAGACAAACGTGGCCACCATTTTTTTTGCAACACTCCGTGAACGAACAATTTTTTTTGGCTTTAACTCATTTTCGAACACCCAAACTCGTGACTGGTTTTTTGTTTCGGGTTCGTACGCGTATATCCAGGATTCGTCACCTGATACGATGTTGTATACAGCATTTGAGGATCCTGCGTGGAATGTTTCGAGAGTTCTGATACACCAAGTAACGCGAGCCGCTTTTTGCTCTTCACAGAGCGAATGCGATATCCATAGGGAAAACAACTTTTTTACACCTAACGGTTCATGCAAGATTATTTGTATTTGACTCATGCCAATGTCTAAAGTTGCCTGAATTTCGCGGTATGTCACATGTCGATCTTCCTCAATCAGCTTACACACAGCATCAACGTTTTCTTGAGTGACTGCAGTTTTTGGACGACCTTGACGGGGATCATCACTGAGCTTGACACGTCCACGTTGAAATTCAGCAAACCAGCGATAAATTGTGGTTTTGGATGGGGCTTCATCACCAAATGCAGAAATCATCCGGTCAACACACTGTTTTTGTGTTAAACCACTTTGAAAGTCATAATAAATCATCGCTCTTGAATTTTCTCGAGTCAATTCCATTTTCTCAACGACTAAACAAGTTTGACAAAACCTTGTGACAAGACCGAGAATCTTTTTTTAAATAAATAAATGGTATTCGATTTTTAAAACCAACTTCATTCAGAAGCCAGAAATACCATACCAGCCATTCCTTCGTAAAGCATTGACAGCCTTTGAGGCCTATTGATTGCAGTTAAAGTTAAAGTTTAATAAAAATGGGGGTACATAGATTCGCACACGGCACTGCTACATCCTATGGTCGCCACAGATGCAAAAAGTTCAAATGTATCTTTGAAAGCCTCTCGTTGCCTGTACAAAACTTGCAATGTATTTTCCATTTTATTATTTCCGTAATTAAATAGACCCATCGCTTCATGTGATAGCGCTACAAATGCCATCTGTACACAGAACAAAGAATTATTATAATATGAAATGAATCTCAAAAACTGTGGTATGTTCGGAAAAGTTGAGCTGATACATATCGCTACATTTTTTTTTATCTCTAACTATGAACAAACAATTTAATTATAATAATGTATCTTAGTTTTTGGTATTTTTAAGGTAGGGCATTGTGATTTCAAGGTAGGGCATTGCCCCACAATGCCCCCCCCTAGCTACGGCCGTGAGAGGATACCACCCATATTTTAGCGGAATGTGTCCGGAACGAGGTGGAGAGAAGTAACTTTTTCGTTGAAAACTGTCTCATATCTTTTGATGTTGGTATGTATAATAGTATTTTGGCTGCACCCTTGTCCGGAACAGCCAAAAAACTATACAAAATTGTAAACGTAGGCATTAAGCGTAGATAAGACATAGAAAGCCCCTATGAGGGTGGCATGGTCATATTGATCAAACCCTCTATAAAAAATAAAGAAAAAAAAAAAAACATGTTAAAATTAAAACTAAATTTACATTGTACTCCTAATGACTACACAAAATAAATTCAATCAAATCACTCACCTTATTTTACAGCAAATGTCTGTAATTTCTTAGTTGGAGAGACACTGTCTGAAGTGAATTGTCAAATAATATAATCATACCAATAAAATAATAAGTAGGTTACCAATAATTCATACAGTCCAAGTTATTACAACTGATTAAAGGAACTAGTAGAAATTATATTTTAAAAGTAAATATGACTTATTTTGGACTGGTCTTGTTAAAGCGAAGCACTTGATGATTGTTATACAAATACTTACTAGTTAGTTGAACATGTTCACAAGCAATTGTAGTTCAACACTGTTGCCATCTATCTGGTAATAACGGTGAAGTGAAATTCAAAACCATTTCATATTGAAATATGTTAGATCCTGTATCTAATAATTTAATGTCTATGAATACAATCATGAACTTGCCTTTATTCTAGTAAGGGCCTACCTATTATCTATTTCAAAATATGTGCAGATAAGTATGCTTAATTAATTAAGTTCAATAATAACTTTATGAATGTAGACTTACACATGTAACATGTTGACATATTTACCTGTGTAGGTTCTTATTGCATCTCAATTTAGGGGTTGGGTTTAGATACGTGCTGCCTCGCTGGACGAAAAGTGAGGATATTAGAGGGTTCTAGGGGGTTTTCTGATACCTATGCAACATTATTTTCTTGCCGGAGACGCCATTTTATAAAAAAAAAAACACTTACAAAAATCCCAATTTTTAGGTTAGGTGGGTTGGGTTTCGAAACAAGTCGCCTGAATTTGAGGGTATTGGTGGTGTAGGGGGCTTAAGGGAGTTAGTCTTAATCCCCCCAAAGTAATTTTGGCTGCCAGAGTTGCGTCTAAATATTTTTAAATAATTTCCGAAAATTCTTAAATACTATTGCAATTATGCAAAACGGAATGTAGTCTTTATGCTTTTGTGCAGTTTTTCAAATGTAATTTTTAGGTTTTATGTGAAAAACGTGACGAAACGCAACCCGCCAGCGGGGCTCCGTCCTGCTGACGGAAACCCTAACCCTAGACGGTCGACGTCAGGGGCACCCCGAGGTTCGGTTAGTGAGGTTCCTGTAAACCCTGCAGCCAGAAATAGGAGCCCCGCGCAGCGGGGCTCCGTCGACCTGCTGACGGAAGCCCTAACCCTAGACGGTTGACGTCAGGGGCACCCCGAGGTTCGGAAACACAAAAAAAAATATTAAAAAAAAACTACGTTTCCGGCGGGTGGAATGAGGGGGGATGGCATCGCCTCCACCCCCCCCACCTCCCCCCCAACCCCCATCCCCTATCGAGGCAGCACGTTTCTAAACTTTAACCTCTATCTCATCTATCTCTTCCAATAGTTCCAATGCAACCCATAGTTTACAATGCAACAATTAGGTACAATGCATGATAAAACAAAAACAGAATTGTTCCTTCAGCTTGAAATACTTAATGCCAGTAGGTATATAATAATATACATGAATTATGTTTCAGCTTAGTCCGCTATCTGTACTTACAACATTTTTTTTTCATTGTCAACTACTTGTGAACTTCCACTAAGTATAATTATTTGATTTTCTGACCTTTATCCTCGTCGCCACTTGTAGTATTCACTTGTAACAGTGCTACTAGGTTGATAACACAATTTACTACTTATATCACCGGCTTTTTTTTTTTTTTTTTTTTGTTTCCGGGGTGGAAAATCCACACGGATGTCTTCCGCCCTGGGGCGGGCGGAGGGGTCTGTCGGACTCTAACCGACTAAAAACCACCCCGGTGTTCCCTTCCCACACTTGCACCGGGGATCATGGGAACTAGTGCGCCTTCCACGATCCCCGGCTAGTGCCGGCCCGCTTCCGCGGGCCTCCTCAAGTCTGCGGGAGGAGTGAGGTGTCCTCCCCCCGGTACGCCATTAGGGGGGCGCGCGGAACACTACGCGCCACCACCTCGGGTCCAGTTATACGGGGGGGGCAGCGGACGTCCCCAAGTCCGCCGTCCCTCTGGACCCGTTTAGGGGGGCCGGAAGAGGGCGTTATCCGCCCTCCGCCGACGCCCGGTACGCCTGCTGCGGATCGGGAGAGTGGTCTCGACCTCCCTCAACCTCTCCGCAGCCTCCTTCTGTGAGATGACCGTTTCACAGAAGGAGATCACCGCATCCCACGACTCTGTGCTCCCGACCATCGCGCGAGCGACGGCCGGCAGCGACAGGTCGGTTCCCACTACTGTCACGAGGGCACGGCGCGACTCCTCCCATGCGGCACACTCTGTCAGCGTATGCCGCGCCGTGTCCTCCAGACAATGGACGCAGTGATGACACCGAGCGTCCGGCTCTCTGTTTATGCGACACAGGTACTTCCCGAAACAACCATGCCCCGAGAATACCTGCGTCGCCCGAAATGACAGGGAGCCGTGCCTCCTCTCGAGCCATTCCTCGAGCACTGGTCGGATCGCCTCGATGGTAGCGAAGCCGGCGGTAGGGCGCAAAAGCCTCTGCCGCCACTCCGCCACCAAGACCTCGTGGAGCTGGGACCGACGCAGACCGATCTCTCACTGCATCGGTTCACCGCCCCGCGCCCGCACCTCCTCGCGCCACCGGTACAGTGACGCGAGGACTCTCGCCTCTAGGTCCCAGGGTGGCGACCCGGCCAGTGCACAAGCCGCCTCGTAGGAGATTGTGCGATACCCCCTGATAGACCTGACGGCCATCGCCCTCTGCGGTTTCCGCAGAATCGCGATGCTGCCGGCTGTCAGGTCAGAGGCCCACACCGGGGCCCCGTACAGGGCCATGGATCGCCAAACCCCCAGGTACAATCTCCTACAGGCGGTGCTCGGGCTCGCAACGCTGCTTCCCAATCTGGGGGAGATTGGGAAGCAGCGTTGCGAGCGCACCCGCCGCGCTCATCAACTTGGGCGCCAACCGCTGGAAGTGGGGTCCAAAGTCCCAACGGCTGTCGAGTACCAATCCCAGATACTTCATGGTGGACTCGACAGCAATTGGGGTCCCACCGACCACAATATGTGATCCCGGCGGCGGCGCCCGGCCTCCGACTTGTTGAGGGCCACCTCCAGGCCCAGGCGCCGTATGCGGCCCACCACCTGTGAGACCGCAGAGGTCGCCAGCAACGCTGCCTCCCTGTAGGAGCTCCCCCGGGCCGTGACCAGTGTGTCGTCCGCGTAACACACCAGGGCCACCCCCGGTTGGAGCTCGCCTCTCAGCACCCAGTCGTACCCGATGTTCCACAGGGGTGGGCCAACGACCGAACCCTGTGGAACACCGCACGACATGTCGCGCCGGCCTCCGCCGTCGCGTCCCCTGTAGGTGACACACCTTTCCGATAAATAAGCCCCAATGATGCGGCGGAGGTACGGGGGCACCCTGTGGTAACACAGCGCCTCCCGAATACAGCTCCAGGGCAGGGTGTTAAAAGCGTTGGAGATGTCCAAGGACACCGCCAACATCACCCCGCCCTGGGACACTGCTTCCTCCGCCAGGACTCTTACCCGCATTATGGCGTCCACAGTGGAGCGCCCATGCCGAAAGCCGAACTGGCTATCGTCCAGATCCGGCCCCTCTCTGTACAAGTGGCCGGCGAGGCGGGCAGCAATAATCCGTTCGAAAAGCTTACCCACCTCGTCCAGCAGCACTATGGGCCGGTATGCGGACGGCGAGTCCGCTGGGCGCCCTGCCTTCTTGAGCAGGACCAGACGACCCTTTTTCCACTCACTAGGGAATTGGCCCTGCTCAAGGCATGCTGAGTAGAGTCCTCTCAGCTGGGGCTCTAGCTCTTTCAGAGTGAGGGCAAGCGCAACGCCGGGAACTCCGTCGGGCCCCGGGGCAACGGTCTTGGCCCGAAGCCGCGTTATGGCCGCCCTCATCTCTGGTTGTGTCACCTCTGGGACGCTGACGTCCTCCTCATCCGTTGACTCTGTGGCTGTGGGCAGAGCCATCGGCGGCGGTACATGCTCTTCTCTAGCAGGGAAGAGCGTTGCGACCACTTCCTGCAGCAGCTGAGGCTGCAGACTCTCAGTGAGTGGGGGTGCCCAGGCACGAAGTTTCCCTCGGACCGCACGATAAGGGCGCCCCCACGGATTCACGTCGAGAGCCGACAACATCTCTTCCCTAGCTCGAGTATCACCGGCTCACCTAACCATTCCCAACCAGTCCAGGGTACGCTTCACCTACCAACTACCGCCATTCGTGGTGACTGACAGTTGTCAGCTATTAAATAGATACGCTTTCACGTCTAAACCACTGAACTGATTTTAATGAAATTTGGTACAGAGATAGAGTTGACCTTGAGAAAGAACAAAGGATAGTTTTTATCCCGGACTTTTGAAGAGTTCTCTTGGAAACGCGATATAAAAACTATAGTTTTCAATAAATTAACATTTTTTTCTGTACTTACGAGTGGTAAGTAATCCCATGTGCGTGTGGATTGAGAGATCTTTTCAAAAAACTCTTCCAATCCCAACCAAATTATAAGAGGATTTAGGAAATAATTGTGAAAACTTCATGGTAAGGTATAAAATTTGTGAAACCTAAACAAAGAAAGTTAGAACTCATTAACTGGATCTCTCAATCTGGACAACTGAAGAAAGAGCCACAACGCGTATCCAAGAATATACTGCCTCTGTGTTTATAATTTGCATTTTAATTAATTGTGAAGGATTTGTGAAAGCTGCTAAACAAAATTTCGATTCGTTTCAAAGCCACGTTTAAGATTTATAACGGTTTATATGGATCACTCAGAGTGGACAATTTTCAATTGAGTGATCTTGTAAAACACAACCTAAAACTGAAAAAGTATGAATAATTATCATGTTTATTGCAAATTATGCTTCTGGGTAAATTTGTGAAACAAAAATCGTGATTGAAATCTTACTGGTTCAAGAGAAAATGAAAATCTTGTTTTTTATCGATCGTCCCAACTGAGAGATCTTTATTTTGAACTATATTTAATAAACCAAAACTTATAAGTAGAAGGTAGATACATCAGAAATTGTGAAAAATTTTGTACTAAAATTTGACGAATCAGTCGTCCCTGTAAGTGTTACACTTAAAAAGATAAAACATTTTTTACAATCCGTAAGGAAAACGTTGAGTAAGGTAGACATACTTTTTAATTTTGTCCGATTTTTTTATGTATAACAGCAAAGAAGAACCAGTTATTTTACATACTTTGTCCTACGGACTTATTGATTAGATTACATCCTATTATGTAATTATAAATAAATAAATAAAAATAAAATTCATTTAATTCAGATAACATGATCCATACAGTGCAATTAAAATCATTATTAAAATAAAATAAATTAATATAAAACAAAAAAAAAAAATTACAATCAAAATTAAAATTAACATTAAAATCAGAATCAAAATAAGATAAAATTTAACATTCATTCAGATAACATGATCCATACAGTGCAAAAAAAATAAAAATAACATTAAAATCAGAATCAAAATAAGATAAAATTTAAAATTCAATCAAAATTAATACAATAAGATAAAATAAAACATTCAAATTTATAATAAGTTAAAATAAAAAAATTTTGACAAACATTCACATTACCCGCTTAATAAAAGACACCCATATCGGAGAAGAGATCCTGTCAGCTACAGTTTTTAGAATTCCGTTGCAGCTGCCACGCATTCTGCAGATCAGGGAAACAGTTTTCTTGCATATGACGGCATGAAAGCCATCAGTTCGATATAGCGCGAACATCCCCGATGCACTACAGAAGCGAGGCAACCCCAACATCATCCTGAAGATGTTGTTATACTGGACAATTATGAGTGAAATTAAAAAAAAAGTTTAAATTAAAAAAAGTTTTTTTTTTGGTTACCTTTAAATTTCTGAACTTTTTGTGTGTAAGAATTACTTAGAATTAGAATTACAAACTTAGAATTCCTTAGTAAGAGCACTACACATACAGTACCTAACTTCGCAGAAACTTGCCATTTAAAAACGTAATTTTATATTATTTAAATTATGTAGTGAAACCAGACACAAATACTTGTATAAAAACGTTTAAAGTGTATCATAATTTGAATTGTACCGGTAATGATTCCGACCGGCGATATGGTCACCCTACTCAACGTTTTCCTCAAGGATTGTAAAAAATGATTTATTTTTTTAAGTATAACACTTACAGGGACGACTGATTCATCAAATTTTAGTACAACATTTTTCACAATTTCTGATGTATTTACCTTCTACTTATAAGTTTTGGTTTATTAAATATAGTTCAAAATAAAGATCTCTCAGTTGGGACGATCGACAAAAAACCAGATTTTCATTTTCTCTTGAACCAGTAAGATTTCAATCACGATTTTTGTTTCACAAATTTACCCAGCAGCATAATTTGCAATAAACGTGATAATTATTCATACTTTTTCAGTACTAGGTCGTGTTTTACAAGATCACTCAATTGAAAATTGTCCACTCTGAGTGATCCATATAAACCGTTATAAATCTTAAACGTGGCTTTGAAACGAATCGAAATTTTGTTTAGCAGCTTTCACAAATCCTTCACAATTAATTAAAATGCAAATTATAAACACATAGGCAGTATATTCTTGGATACGCGTTATGGCTCTTTCTTCAGTTGTCCAGATTGAGAGATCCAGTTAATGAGTTCTAACTTTCTTTGTTTAGGTTTCACAAATTTTATACCTTACCATGAAGTTTTCACAATTATTTCCTAAATCCTCTTATAATTTGGTTGGGATTGGAAGAGTTTTTCGAAAAGATCTCTCAATCCACACGCACATAGTAATCCCGTGTGTCTTACTTTTTTTGTTGTTGTATTATTAAAACACTAATAAGCTGCACAAGATGTCATTTTGATGCGTATTTATTACAAAAAAAAAACTGAAAATATTGAGCTGTGTGATCAACTAATCAACGATGTTCCAAGCGCGACTGAGTGCCAACTACTGGCAATCACTTAGTTGAGTAGGACCAGGCGCTGTGACAAAAGTCCCGTATCTACCGCCTTTTAATACATCAATGATCGAAAATAATATTATTTTACCTGTAAATCTACTACCTACCTACATCAACACGAGAATCCATTCTCGAATCGAGTGTCCATTTTTCCCCACATGCCTCCTTTTGTACGCGCTCGGCCAATGAGCATGCACCACAGAATGACAACGTAATTAAAGAAATATATTTATCTCTCTGTAACAACAGGAATTCCGTGGAAGACCGTTGAATCTGGGACTCGTCGAGCTTCATTATCTCGACACTTTTCTGGTCACTACTGTGGATCCTGGCTTTCAGGAGTGGTAGTTGTAAGGAAATATTGTGGCAATCCCTTCCGCAATATAAAAGAAATAGAAGTTACTTCAAACAGAGGAACTTACAACTTGTAATGTGTCTGCCAAAGCTTTTTTATCACCTAACCGGCCCCAACCGGATGCCTCAGCCCCGTAAAGCGAACTGCTGCCTACATCCAGACACGCGGGCAGAAGGTCTTTTCCAAAATTGATCCTGGAATATTTAAAACATAGACCCATTACAAGCACTTTTGAACAGTCGAAACAAGACAAGTCCAGTCACAGGCATAACAACTGTGATTGGACTACAAATCAATGGCCCATTCGGAATAACTGCTTAACATTTTAATTTACATTTACATTTATAACTGTATCAAATGCTGTTGAAATATCTAAATAAGGATGCTAGTCTATTCACCTATGATAGACTTATACTGTCACTTACGGGATATCTTCCGTGATTGCTCATGATTTGAACTCCCGATATTTCGACGCTGTTGCAAGCGCCATGATCGCGGGTTGACTGGAGAATGCGGGTGGATGGAAAATAAATCACAAACACCACATCACGAACAATCACGGAAGATATCCCGTAAGTGACAGATAAGTTTAGTTTTAAACCGTGAAAGCTTAACGCAGTGTTTATTCCTATGATGTTCTAAATAAAATGTGTGTTTACTTACTCAGTTTCGGTCTCCAAAAGTGCAATATCATGGTATTTAGAAGGAGCCTTGTAGTCTGGATGAATTATGATTCTCTTGATGTTATATACCTTCCAGTATTTCTTTGGGTCGGTTCGTTTCAAAAGCCCAAGAGCAGCAAATTTTATATGACCACTGAAATATTTAATAGGAAATAATTAATACATTGATTTCTGGTTTTACTCGAATGCTATATTATTTTATAACTAGCTTCTGCCCGCGACTTCGTACGCGGATCCCGTTGCTTATGCCAGCGACAACGGGGTCGTCAAAATCGAAAATTTGAAACGTCTGATGTAGAATTCTAAGGCCCGGGGACGGGAAAACAACGGGATGAGCGAGACGATTGGAGTCGTTCCAGATCATTCATTTTTGCATGTCAACAGGAAATGCCCATCAGACTAAATAACTTTTGCTAAGACGTCATTCCTTAATTTGTTATAGCGCTGCCATGGGCTTTGGAGTTCCACAGCAGGTGTTCCAGGTCTTCAAATTAATTCTCACAGCAGAAAATGCTCTTCACGTGGAATATTTTTAGCTATGGCACCATTTTTATATCTCTTATACTGTAGCTGGTCTGTTGCGGTTCTGCAACAGGTATTAATTTTCCAAAATAAATTATAGCCTTTATGTTGCCCAGACTATACAACGAAAAACTTTTCTTCCCGTTACTCCGCAGCAGATCCCAAGGGTACACTGAATTAACTTCTGTCTCTTCATGCCGTACTCCAGCAATCCTTTCTCTCTCACTTTCTAACTGATTATGAATATTTTGTTGTGTGCGTGTTCGGGACAATGTATGATAATCTCGAGCAGCAGTTAGTCGCGCATCACGTTCATCACTCGTTTCAAAAGACCTGTTAGTAGATGTGCGAATTCGCTGAGAACTCAAGCGTGATTCTGTATCGGTAAACGTTTCTGACTCGCGAGACAATGCATGTCGCTCACGATCAGCAGACAGTCGCGCATCACGTACTGCACTTGTCTCTAGAGACCTAGCAGCAGATGCGTAGATACGCTGAGAACTCAAGCGCAATTCTCTATCCGTGAACGTCTCCGACTCGCGAGACAATGCGTGACGTTCACGATCAGCGGACAGTCGCGCATCATGTTCCGCACTTGTTTCTAGAGACCTAGCAGCAGATGCGTAGATACGCTGAGAACTCAAGCGCAATTCTCTATCCGTGAACGTCTCCGCCTCGCGAGACAATGCGTGACGTTCACGATCAGCGGACAGTCGCGCATCATGTTCCTCACTTGTCTCTAGAGACCTAGCAGCAGATGCTTAGATACGCTGAGAATTCAAGCGCAATTCTCTATCCGTGAACGTCTCCGACTCGCGAGACAATGCGTGACGTTCACGATCAGCGGACAGTCGCGCATCATGTTAATTACTTGTCTCTAGAGACCTTGAAGCAGATGCGTAGATACGTTGAGAACTCAAGCGCAATTCTCTATCCGTGAACGTCCCCGACTCGCGAGACAATGCGTGACGTTCACGATCAGCGGACAGTCGCGCATCATGTTCCTTACTTATCTCTAGAGACCTTGAAGCAGATGCGTAGATACGTTGAGAACTCAAGCGCAATTCTCTATCCGTGAATGTCTCCGACTCGCGAGACAATGCATGACGTTCACGATCAGCGGAGAGTCGCGCATCATATTCTTCACTGGTCTCTAGAGACCTGGATGTAGATGCATAAATACGCTGAGAACGCAAGCGAGCTTCGCGACCCGAAGAGGTTTCTACAGAGCGAGTTGCAGCCTGATGTTCTCGAACAGCATCAAGTCTATCCTGACGCTCTTCGTTAGATTCTTGGAATCTTATGATCCTCAATCTTTTAGCTCCTTTGGAACGTTGGGAAAGATTTGACCTCTTTCTAGGCATGGTTATAGTTTTATTCTGAAAATACCTGATCAATTAAAATCTAAGTGACTGCTCCCCTGCGTTACCGGGTAGGCTACCGTGTCGCGAAGATAAATGGAAAAGGAAATAAATGGGAGTTTTAGCCAGTAGAGTCAAATTTTCAATGATTCATAGAATTTTCATCGAAAATCAGTCCTAAACTGTTACCGCCTCACCGCGTGGAGGTACTCCCAGCTTATGTTATTTTATAATTACACAGTGAACTCTTGGAGTTCCACAACAGGTGTTCCAGATCTACAATCTTTATACGTCAACAGAGAGTGCTCATCAGGCTGAACAACTCTTGCTAAGACGTCATTCCTATATAGGTTATAGTGTAGCTGGGCTCTTGGAGTTCCATATCAGCTGTTCCAGATCTTCAAATTTTATACGACAACAAAGAGTGTTCATTAGGCTGAGCAACTCTTGCTAAGACGTCATTCCTATATATGTTATAGTGTAGCTAGGCTCTTGGAGTTCCACATAAGCTATTCCAGATCTTCAAATTTTAAACGTCAACAGAGAGTGCTCATCAGGCTGAACAACTCTTGCTAAGACGTCATTCCTATATAGGTTATAGTGTAGCTGGGCTCTTGGAGTTCCATATTAGCTGTTCCAGATCTTCAAATTTTATACGACAATAGAGAGTGTTCATTAGGCTGAGCAACTCTTGCTAAGACGTCATTCCTATATATGTTATAGTGTAGCTAGGCTCTTGGAGTTCCACATAAGCTATTCCAGATCTTCAAATTTTATACGACAACAGAGAGTACTCATCAGGCTGAACAACTCTTGCTAAGACGTCATTCCTATATATGTTATAGTGTAGCTGGGCTCTTGGAGTTCCACATCAGGTGTTCCAGATCTTCAAATTTATTCTCTTAGCAGAAAATGCTCATCACGTGAAACAATTTTTGGTAAGGTACCATTTTTGTATCTCTTATAGTTTAGCTGGTCTGTTGCGGTTCTGCATCAGGTGTTCAAGTGTCCAAGATAAATTATAGCCTATGTGTTGCTCAGACTTTATACCTATACAACAAAACAAAAATCATTCAAATCCGTCAAGTAGTTCCGAAGATTAGCGTGTACAAACAAACAGACAAACAGACAGAATTTTTTTTTTGGTTTCGTGCTCTATTACTGTTTCTAAACCCCCCTCAATTATTATTTTTTTAATATATTCAATGTACAGACACAGTTTTTTTACTGTTTTATTATATGTATATAGATGTCATGCACTTACAATATAAAATAAAACAAAAATTCAACACCGCTTTTTGTTTGTTTAACCTAGGTCCTGCTTACTGTATAACCTGGATCAAAAACTATTAACCAGGTTATACATTGTATATTTCTTTTTTTTTTCTTGCTGATGACCACAGAAATATACTAGCCAATAGTGTGCTTCATTAAGTAGATTCTTAAGAAATGAGGTGAACTTACAGCGCACGAGTGGATGTGCAGTGAGCTGCAGTGAGTATGAATCTCTCGCTGATCACAGAGCCTCCACACAGCCACTGCGCAGACTCCACGTCATCTCCGTAACCGATTAACGCCTGAAAAAATAACGCAGTGTAGATGACTCTGACATACCATTGGAATGTATGTGTGACGGACCACCACCAAAGAACAAGAAAACCGCTGCCGCTTATGATCCTGTACCTCGCATACGAATCAGCTGATGTCTTGTTTGTCATCGAGTGCGAACGGACCGGCCTTGCTCCACGTGTAATCTATACATACACCATTATTTTTAGGTCGTTCTGGAACCATTAACTCGATCATCGAACTCGAAACGATTGGGACTATTTTTTTCAAAAAGTAACAATAAAAAAAAACACGAAAGAATAAATTTCATGTTTTTTTTGTGAAATAATGAGAATCGATCGATGAATGAATTTTTCAATGGGTATCGTTCGCATGTGTTGCCGATCGTGGATATGTTTTACACACACATAATTGTGCATTTGAGTTCTCATTATTTCACAAAAAAAAACATGAAATTTATTCTATCGTGTTTTTTTTTATTGTTACTTTTTGAACAAAATAGTCCCAATCGTTTCGAGTTAAAGTTGGCGTTCCAGTTCTGGTGATGCGAAACCTTGATGCAACCAGACTGTGCAACGGCACCAGGCTTCGTATCACAGAGCTGGGCAGTAACATTATAAAAACAGAGCTGCTAAAGGATAGAGCGTTTTAATTCTCCGCATGCCCACTATTTCAAATAACTTGCCATTTCAATTTAAGAGGTTACAATTTCCCTTAAAATTGGTTTTTACAATGACGATCAACAGATCCCAGGGCCAAACCATAAAAGAGACAGGCATTCAATTGTGCACTCCATGCTTTTTAGACGGTCAATTATGTGTTCGTTGTTCAGTGCCCAAAACGTGGACGTGCTTGCGAAAAATAATAAGTAATTTAATGTTGTATACAAAACGGTATTAGAATAAATAGTGCCGAACAAGGCGTGTGATGGGTCACTTTCAAAATAAAGTTGTATTGCGCTAAAATAAACGGTTTTTAAGCCGTCGCCATTTAATTTAGTTTGGGACTTCTTTTTGTAGTCATCACCCACATTATCACATTTTGATCAGCCAGTCAGTTCTCACACATCACGCCATGTAATCCCCAAAGGTTTAGGCAGAAGTGCACCTAATCGTACACCTACATTTTGCCAGTTATATTGAACTCCCATGTGATAGGGGCCGAGCATATTCCACCAACTGGGTACAAATCCAGATTCCGTGGCTGCTATTGAGAAATTCCTGATGGAATAACCCAATAACACTATTATTTATAGTATTGTTTTCAATTGCATACATTGTTTAATGTTAAGTAGAAGAGCGGAGTCACACAAGCATCGCCGTGCTCTAAAGGTCTCTAAATCATGTGCGCCATAGCTTAATGTAATTAAAATGAACATTTTTTTTTAACCTTGCCCGATGCCCGGCATCGATCCCAGGACCTCATGCTTAGTAGTCGCACTTGCGACCACTCGACCAACGCAGTCTCTTGCATACATACCAAAACGCGAACGAAGTCGCGGGCAACAGCTAGTATATAATAATTTCATCTTTGCCTATAAATAATATCATTCATTTCTAAGCTTACGCCCTTCATTCTTCCTGCTTCGCTTCGCAGCGCCAATAGAGCGCTTAACAGCCTTACCATACGGGTTAAATTCCCGTGTGGAGTTAGTATAGGTATCGCCTAGAACCATACCACATAATTTATGTTTTCTAGCTTTTGTTCACTCCGCTCTAGTTATGTACGGAAATAAATCCACGTGTACCTTTTTAATGTAGCCTTTTGATTCTTGGGGATAATGTAGCTTTCCGTGAGTGAAAGAATTATCGGAATCGAATCAGTAGTTCCGAAGATTATCCCTTACATAAAAACTTACGAACAAATTGTACCTTCATAAAATATTAAGATATCGATTAGATAGATCATCGATTTTGAACTGCCCATTTAAAAAATGATGTGAACGATTTTAATCAAGTATTCACTAATGACTAGGTGGTGACTCTCAACTATCAGGATCAGTCACTGTCGGATATCGACGCCACTAACGCTTTTGCTGATTTCTTTGCCAGTAGTTTCTTACCTGAAATACCTGATTTGAATGTCTCCCAAATATGAGCTCTTGATACCTACAGCAATAGTAACTCCGTCAGTTTAACTAAATTTTCTACTAACGATGTAGAACGTGGTATCAGTAAATTAAAACTCAGTGGTTCTGTTGGATCGGATAACATTCCAGCTAATATTCTTAAACTATCTAAAGCTTCATATCCGACTCAATGGAAGCTCTCTAGGGTTACGCCCATACTAAAAACAGGGTTGTGATCTTCAGTTGAAGACTGCAGGCCTATTGCTAGTTTGTCGGCCCCTGCTAAAGTATTCGAACACATTTTATACAAGGAAATTCAAAGACGAGTCGATATTTATATGTGCAATGAACAACATAGTTTTCGCAGCAAAAAGTCAGTTAACACCAATTTGCTAACATTAGTTGATTTTATTTCTTCTGAAATGGACCGCGGACAGCAAGTGGATGTACTGTATTTCGATTTCCGTAAGGCCTTCGATAGAATTCATAACGACATCTTGTTAGGCAAGTTAAGTGCCATTGGATTTACACCCAGTCTTCTTCTTATAATTTCTGACTATCTCCGGGATCGCCAGCAATTTGTGCGCCTTAGCTCATGCAACTCACATGCATATCGTACACGATCAGGTGTTAGGCAGGGTCCCATTTTAGGTCCCTTACTCTTCTTGATTATGGTAAACGATCTGCCACAAATAATAAAACACGTGAAATGTCTACTTTAAATTTATGCAACTGTTAACTCCGTGTCTGACCGTATAGCTCTCCAGTGTGATATCGATGGCTTGAGTGAGTGGGCAGCCACAAACAAATTGGAATTTAACACCTCTAAATGCCAAATTATGAGCTTTGACCGCATGTGGAGTCCTATACAGTACGACTACAGGTTGAACAACGAGTCTATAGCCAGAGTATCGACCATTAATAGACCTTGGTGTATAACTGTTTGATAGCAAACTGACCTTTCATACACACATTATATCATTATAGCTTGGCTAAAGAACCTTTCAGACGCTTAGGTTTTGTTTTACGTAACTGTCAAGGTTTAAAAAACCAGGTAGTTATCAGGCTCATGTTCAACGCTTTAGTTCGGTGCAAGCTCGAAACCTACTTTATACTCATGCTGGAAAAAGTGCGAAAAGCTTTTCTTAGATACTTGAACAAACATGTGTTTGGATATTACCCATTTTATGTATCCTACTAAGTTTATTTTAGGATGTTTGAATTTTAATTCCCTTAAAGTTAGGCGTGCTGTTGACTAAATAACAATAGCGTTTAAAATTATACATGGCTATACCGACGCCTCAGATTTACATGCGGAACTGTGTCAATTCTTTTTTCCAAATAATTATAATCCCTCTAGAAAGCATAAATTGTTTGATGTCCCATTTTGTCGCGCTGTAGCTCGATCCACCTCATACCGCGTGTGCTTACGATGCTCAACGCGCTCGTGGAGACCAACCCTGGATTGGACTTGTTTGCTGATGAATGGAAGACGATAACATTGTGTTCCAAATACCAAAATCTATTCAGACAGAGTTACTATAGTATTTATTAGGGTGTCCCAAAAAAATCAAAGTCGTTTTTTATCAACGCATACCCTCTTATTTTTTTACTTTTAAGTCAAAACAATTATAAATAAAATTTTAAGAAGGTAACCCGTGCCAACTTACATCAATACATGTTAGTACTTGCTCTTTAAGGCGGACGCGACCTAACGTATCGATGTGCTTGTGATTACTCGTTATTCAGTTATAGAACTCGCATTGTTCTCAATCAGTCAACATGTCAGTGCAATTACGCAGTTCTAAAAGGGGTATATTTTTAATAGGTGACGTAAAACATCAAATAACGGGTTCAAAACTTCCGTCTAATGGACAAGTTCTAGCAGTTTGTTTTACAATATCCGTGAAGTGAATTTAACTGTCAATGAAAGCGCGAATCTCACTATTCGCGAGTGTATTATCTATTGGGAAAAGGCGCGTATTCCTACTAAATCTTTGCCTAATTGTGTGAAAAAACTTGTAAACTTATATCAAGTTTGGAGGGACTTGCAAAAAAATGAACAAAAGACACACAATTTAGATAATTTGTTTGACATTGCACACGCCGATGTGCTTCAATTAATAAAAATAAATGAGGATAGAATCTTTTTACAGCGTCAAAGAGAACGAGGCCGACCTGATCACTTAGCAGGAGTGGATAAAAAATTGACTGATAGAGAGTAAGAGCGCGCCTCAGAACTATCTAAGAAGAAAAACGACGTGCTAAATATTTGTCTGAGCCGACTCCTTCGACATCTTCTTATACATATACCGTTACAAGACATCATCTGAATCTAATGAAAACTTAGATTTACAAGAGGACGTACCGAAGCTTGTCGAGAACATGCAACCCAGCAAAACACCTCTGCGGAGAGATTTTATTACTCCGAAATTAGTAGCAGCGCTAGATTCAAAATTTAACCAAAGAGGAAGAAATAACTCATGGAAAACAATACATCCCATCGAAAGAAGAACTTTGCGTTTCATTGTATGTTAAGTTTATTAAAGAAAATTGGCATTAATAGTAAAATATTTTTTTACTATTAATGCCAATGTTGTTTACTTTGGTTCCCTGTGAAAGTATATTTTGTAACATTCGATCTTATTTTGATTCAGTAAAAAACATCTCTGACTTCATTTCAGTAAAAAGTAAGTCCTTGTTCAACCGCCTTAAAATTGAAGACAGTTTTCTACATGAATACCTACTTTGTGGTCAAATAATACTTTGTTTCAAGAAGCCAGAAAAAAAGTTTTGGCACTCAGGGTAGTAAACGATGTAGCCGAAAGAGCAGTTAAGTTAATGCAAGACTTTCATGGATTAATCACTGTTGAGGAGGAACAAAAACAATTTTTATTACGTTGCGTACAAGAACACCGGAAAATTTCTCCTGACTCTAAAAAACAAACGATAAAAAGAAAATTTGAACAATAATAATATTTTTTAATGTAAATGAATAAATAATATACTATTTGGGTGTATTGAAGTTTTAATTAAGTTATAAAAGATAAGTACTTAATTCCTCCTGCAGTAAGACGGTTAAAATTTTCATGTCAAAAGTTTGGCATCAAGTCGACACGGGTTATCGTTGTCCAATCGCAATAATATTTATTATTTGAGTCAATGAGGTCAATCCGAATAAAAATAGAGGGTATGCGTATTATAATCTATACATATAATAAAACATACAATTTCCAAAAAAAATAGCCAGGGTGTTAAAGGACAACCAATAGAACCCATTTCCAGCATTTTTCTAATTTTTGTCTGTTTGTCTGTTTATTTGTTCGGGCATCACGTAAAATGTACAAAAGCAATGTAGATAACTTTTATACACAACGATTGAGCGTAACTTGAAGTAACATTTAGTTTTTGTTTCATTGCAATCGGTTCAATCTATCAAAAAATATTTGAATTTAAATTATTACAGAAGTAAAATTAGGGTTATGTGCACTTGGTCTCACAACTTCCCGTAACTTTTATACACATCAATATGTGCGTAAATTGTAGTAAAATTAAGTTTTTTGTTTTATCGTAATCAGTTCACACCTTATAAATGAAAAGAAAGAAAAATGTAAATTAATAAAATTATAATAGTGTTTCCGAAGTAGAATATTAAAACAGAGCCATCTATCGAACTCAGACTGGACTATATCTAGAGCTCAACTGCGTGCAGCATTGAATATAGATATTCAATAGATGGCATTGTGCGAGTGACGTCATTTTCTGATTGAGGCATGTGAGAAATTCCTGACCTATCTATAGGGTACGTGAAATTTGTCACAACAGGTCCTTATTGGCTATTAAAGAGATAGTTATAAGTATACCAGGGAACCCGATCAGTCAATACGGTTTGCCCACACCGACAGTCGATGGGGAACGTATAAACAGAGAGTACGTATCAGAAATTAGTTATAATCCCGTGGAACTCGCAGAAATTTTACAAAATGGCTGCGCAAAGACAGAGGAACAGCGCCAGACGTTTGATAGGGTATGCTGCAGTGTAGAAAACGCCTCGGGTGAAATCCTGTTTTTAGACGCACCGGGTGGAACAGGTAAAAATTTCCTAACCAAAGTCATTTTGGCTCGAATAAGGAACTTTGAGAGTATGAAGAACGGGGAACCAGACGGGTGTTATGTCTGGTGGGCTACTGCCCAACAGTTGTTGTCGGGTTCTTCTGTATAGTCTTAAGTCGCGAATAACTTTACTTGCGCGATGCAGAATTTAGATATATTTCGATTTTTAGTTTATCCTCTGCGTCATAGATGGCGCTGTAGTACTTTTTGTTCTATGTTGCTGAAGTACTTTTTGTAGTGCCGCTACAGAACCAAAATAAAATTTTCCTTGCTGTCGCCTCTTCAGGGATAGCAGCCACATTATTGCCTGGAGGAAAAACGGCACACACAACATTTATAATTCCTATCGACTTAGACTGCACGGAAAGCCCGGTTTTTAACATATCGCGAAATAGCGATAAAGCAAGGGTTTTATGCGATTGTGTTTTAATTTTTTGGGACGAGTGCACTATGGCAAACCGCAAAGCTGTAGAAGCAGTGAATAGAACTTTACAGGACATAAGGCAAAATGACCGGCCGATGGGAGGCATTACGGTGCTGTTCTGCGGTGATTTTCGGCAGACACTCCCGATAGTACCCCGAGGAACGAGAGCCGAAGACATTGCTGCCTGTCTGAAGAGTTCTGTTTAATGGCGCAATATATCATCTACACACCTGAGTGTAAATACACTTCTCATCAAAAAAATCGAAACACTTTCGTTTTTATTGTTTTTGTCCTAATTTTTTACAAAAGAGAATTAATTCCATGAAAAAAAAAACATTATTGTGTAGCTGGCAGTTTGGTCATTACAGTAAGAAGAAAAAAATCAAAATTCGAAATTAGAATTTCATTTGTTTATCCTATAAATGAAATTAATCACTGTTTTGAGACAAATGTGTATTTAGGGTTGGAGTACGTTTCTCGTTTAAAAACTAAAAATTAGCGCTTGTCTTTAAACTTTTTGTTTCTTATTTCATTTACTGTGACTTTGGGACGTCTGAAAAAACTTTTTTTTCTAAAACATATGGATACTTCGCCCGCAGAAGCCGCCCAAGTGGTGGCATTGCTGGATTCTGGACTTAGTCAGCGTGTTGTGGCTGCAAGATTGCATCTAAGCTTATCATCTGTTAATAGAGTCTACAAACGCTATCGGGAGACTGGTTCGTTCACGCGCCGTTCAGGATCTGGCAGGAATCGGGTCACTTCTGAGCGAGATGATCGATTTATTGTAACAACTTCTTTACGAAATCGACGCCTTAACGCTTTTCAACTGCAGCAGCAGCTTCGCGTTGTACGAAGAGTAGCTGTAAGTGACTCTACAATAAGAAGAAGGTTGAAGGAACGCGGATTGGCACCGCATAAGCCAGCGAATGGGCCGAAATTAACTGCAGACCATCGAAGAGCGCGCCTTAACTTTGCACGCGAGCACCTAACTTGGTCATACCTTCAGTGGAGCAAAGTACTGTTTTCTGATGAGTGTAAAATTATTCTGTATGGTAACGACGGAAGGAACAAGGTCTACAGAAGAGATGGAGAACGCTTTGCACAATGCTGCATTGAAGAAAAGGTCAGCTATGGTGGCGGTTCGTGGACGGTTTGGGGAGGAATCAGCGCCGACGGTAAGACAGAACTTGCCTTTGTGTCTGGGCCACGGCTGCCTGCACTAAACTCTCATCGGTACATCGAACAGTGCCTTGAACCTCATGTGATGCCCTATGCACATTTTATTGGCAACGACTTCATATTCATGCACGACAATGCTAGAGCTCACACCGCGGGCGTCGTATGAGATTATCTTACCGAAGTCGGTATCTCCATTATGGTATGGCCAGCAAGAAGCCCGGACATGAATCCCATTGAACATCTATGGGATGAATTAAAGAGACGAATTCGAGCAAGAGATCCAGCCCCAGAAACACTTAGCCAGCTGCAAAATGCAATCCAAGAGGAATGGGATAATATACCACAACATGTGATCGTGACTCTCATCCGATCGATGAAGAACCGTATGGAAGCAGTAATAAGAGCTCGCGGAGGGAATACAAGTTATTAAATAAACGTTTCTTACATTTTTTTTTCATTTACGCGTGTTGTTTTACCCATTTCCTTCGTATTCAATACAGGGTAAAAATTACTCATTATACAAAATACGAAACCTATGAAGACTTAATTTGAATTTAGAACAATAACATTAGGATTTAAAAACCTCATACTACTCACTATTAAATGACATTTTACATTTATTCCTAAATATACACATTTTTCTGATAATCCTTATCAAATCATAAACTGCGAGGTGTTTCGATTTTTTTGATGAGAAGTGTATGTGTGCACAGTTGCAAGGTTGCGAAAATGCACAGGAGTTTCCCAATTTATTGTTACAAATAGGCGATGGCACATACCCCGTACAAGAAGATGGAAAAGTTATTTTGGTTGATAATCTCTGTTCTTGCGTTACATCACAACAGGAGCTAAGTTCTTCTGAGTACGGAGATTCCACAAACATGAGAAATCAAGCCGGTTCTTGGCTATGTCAGCGAGCTATTTTGATTCCTCGCAATGTCCAAGCTGCGGCAATTAAATTAAAAATATTGATTTATGTGTCCGGGAATAGTAGAGAATACACCTCTATAAATACAGTTATGGAAGAAGATGACGCCACGTACTACCCGGTAGAATTTTTGGATTCCCTCAACACACCCGGACTTCCAGCCCACAAAATAGTTTTAAAAATCGGTGTACGAATAATTCTCCTCAGAAATTTATGTCTTCCAAACTTTGTAACGGCACTCGGCTCAAAGTCACAAATCTGCAGCAAAACATAATCGAAGCTGAAATATTAACCGATTGCGGCGCTGGTGATATTGTTTTTATTCCAAGAATACCTATAATTCCTAACAACTTTCTTTTCTCTTTCAAACGAGTGCAATTCCCAGTCAGTCTCTGTTATGCCAAGACGCTTAATAAAGCTCAAGGCCAGACATTATCCGTTGCGGGGGTGGACCTAAGTATTGGATGCTTTTCCCATGGTCAACTATACGTAGCTCTTTATCGCGTAAACAACCCCAATAACCTTTTTGTGTACGCTCTAGATGGTTCCACAGCTAATGTTGTTTATATAGAAGCACTAGCATAAATAAAAAAAATGATTTGTATCGGAATCCTCCAACAGCGCTT
Organism: Eurois occulta; assembly: GCA_950022335.1. NCBI lineage: Eukaryota > Metazoa > Arthropoda > Insecta > Lepidoptera > Noctuidae > Eurois > Eurois occulta. The sequence continues at coordinate 12,967,024 of OX465502.1, forward strand.
CGTACTAAAAAATACATTGTTAAGTTCCGACATCCAGGCGAACGAAGTCGCGGGCACAGCTAGTATTATAATATATACTTTTTTTTTTGGTGGGTGGGAAATCATCAAATGACCCCCCCCCCTCCCCGCTCTGGGCGGAGCGGAAGGGAGTGTCAGACTCTTACTGACTAAAAACCACCCATGTTCCTTCTTTGGCCCTTTATGTTCCAGGGCCGCGGTATCTCTTTCGAACAGTCCCGCAGCCCTGGATTATAATATATTCTTGATTTGACATACCACATGAGGAAACTCCCATCTTTGTGCGTCTCGTCCCCCTACGGCCAAGGCTATCCCAAAACCGATTTCATAACATTTCTTGTCTTCTTTCCAAATCTTCTTGACTTGAATATTCGCCGAACCACGGCACGGGTACGGTAGACGTCCGAAGTATTCGAAACATTCTGTAATCAGGAAATACGATAAGGCTTTAATTGTCGAGGTTACCAAAATATTTTCAGTTATTTATCGCTACAATGACAGGTCTTGCCTGAATCCAGCGACTTCTGTGCTACCCCAAAGCCGTGGAGATGGCGAAGGTTTCTGCCAAAAAAATATACACGAAAAAGAAGAAGAAGCGGGTTCCAGCGACTTTCAGGCCCTGTTCACAGCCTTAGGTGATGCACTTGCGACGCAACTTGCGAGTTGTTTGGTTGAGCTTCGTCATCGAGTCGTCCATCTTCATTCATTTGTGGTTTCCACAGTCGCTGTCGGAAGGCGTTTGTCGAAGGCTTACCTATATCTAGGTGGTGTTTTGACTGAGATACTGATTCTATTGCTCCCACGAGCTCAACCACTAAGTTCCTTATTAGCAAAACGGTACTTACTATCCGAAGCAATGGATTCACCCTTTCGGTGCATAACCCCCAAAGGACCTATGGCGGTTTCACGGAACCTGAAATACAGGAAACAGGAAATGAACTTCCTAGCAGAAGTATTCAAAGACTTCTCGTCTCAACCGTCTGCTATCACTTAACTGACGAAGGATGGGGGAAATGATTTATAAAAGTTGAATAACTTACAACCTGTCAAACATGAGTATTTACATAAAAGAGTTACAAGTGTAATCGACGATTCATTAATATGTATAACTTCATGATGGTAAAACAAAACAGCGACAGAAGTGTAATGTTAAAAATTATCTGTAACAGCCAGGAGTAAGTCCGAGATCGGATGTGTGCTTCCCCTGAGCCTCGATTAGTAAGTAAAGTCGTAGGTGCTGCGGCTGATCACTCCCTGGTGGGATTGCCGTCCCAAAAAAGGGAAAAGAGAGCACGCACAATCATGCTTTTGAACTAAAGGGTGTAAAAAGACCTTAATGACGCCGAAAGCCATTTGTTCTCTTCGTCTTTGCGATATTTTTTTTTTGTTCTAGACCATACCTCCAAAGTTCCAACTTTTTAGGTTTAAGTTTTTTTTTTAAACATATTTTTAACTTTAAACACCTCCGATCCCGTAGTATTCAATCCATCCATCAGCACAACGTTTTGAGTGCGTTACATTGAGTCCTACCGTAAAACGTGATTTTTCACCACAAAAAAAAGTCATTCCCCACCAAAAGTCTGTTTACACCTTGTAGTATGTCCTGCGTACATGGCTATAGTTTCCGCTGAGACTAGCCGCCGTGACCGAAATTTTGTCGGGAGAATGTTATCGTTTCTTATACGACCTCCCTCACAGCTACCGAACTCAACTTCATGAGGATTCCCGATGATGTAACAACTGGATAATAATACCAGCCTATTACAGTCCCACTGTTGGGCAAAGGCCTCTTCTTATACAGAGAAGGCACGAGCATTGCATTGATAACCACACTTGTTCTTCAGACTCACATAAATTATATGTACATATAAGTCCCGGTTTCCTCACGATGTTGTCCTTCACCGATGTCAGTGATGTCGAAGATAAACTTAGAAAGTACATATGAATTGAACATTTCACATTGGTGCTTGCCCGGGTTTGAACCTACTAGCTCGTGCGGGAGAAGCGAGTCCTTAACCTTTCGGCCATCACATGATTTTTTATTTTTGTTAAACTTTATACTAACACTTCCCCCAGGATGTTACAGTCAGTACAGCAGACTACGGGCTCATTGTTCTTATAGGAACAGATGTCGGGTAGATCTGGCAGTTTGTATTTCTTCACATCATAACCTGCATTGGCCTGCGAAAAAAGGTTTAAAATGAAAAGACTAACAAAAGGCGCTGTTTCCTTCTCAGTAACGTCATTTTAAAGTAGTAGGTGGAACGTGACCAGGCGCGGTCCCAGCCTAAGACTTTGGGGGGGGGGGGGTCACACAGGATCACATAGCCAAGAATTCTGTTGGGACGGGTTATCCCAAATAAAAAAAAGACGAAGTAATGGGTTAAACTATTAGGATTTTTGTTTGAAAAACGAAATGGTATCGATACAGGAGTTTTCAGATGTTGAGTTATATTAGGAGTGAACTTTAAATGCCCCTGTAGCGGAATCTCATCCTCACAGTTATAATACAATCATCATTGAGTATATTGAAATTATTATGTTCAAACAAACTTTTTAATATACCATACTCAATCACACTACGAATCTCATTCTCATACCGTGCGTATGCAACAGTGGTGACCCCGACTGATGAAACTCCAAGAAGCAAAAATGAACCCGAGTACTTCGAAACTGAACGATGGAAGCGAAACATCATCGCTGTAAAAAGACTAGCACGAACTGTCAGCCGTCTCGTACAACCAACACACACCGCCTCTATGAAGAAACAGAATCAAGCTTTGGTTTCTGCAATTTGAAGCGATAGTGAAACTAAGCGACAAGGAACTATCAGAGCTGCTCGTCCGCCAATTCGATCTACAAGATCTAGACGAAATTCAAGACATCATGTTCGATACCAGAAACGCAACAGAAAAACAACAGATACGCCACCATGAAGATGAGGCTCATCCAAACCTACGACGAGAGTGACCACACTAAACTGGAGCGGCTACTGTCCAACATGGAACTAGGAGATTTGATGCTTTCGCAACTGCTACGCCGCATGCAAAATTTTGCCGGTAACAACATAGCTTATATGGACAAAGCACCTACCGCCATCTGTACAAACCGAACTAGTCAGTAGTTGATGCCGCGCCTTATATATTTCCCTGTCTTTAAAATGTTGCATGCTTGGTCTAATCCTAGCTAAACATGTTTGTGCCATTTAAATTTGTTGTGAACACCTATGTATATCATATGTTTTACGCAAATAAATATTCTATTACTATTACTAGCAATAATGGCCGACAAAATGCTAGAACAACTTCATATATATGAATGAATATATTCATGAATATCAGCAGTAAACAACACGTCGTCACCGGGCGTCAACACCATCCACTCCACCAGTGGCTACAAACCATGAAAACGCATTACTTCACGAGATAATTTATTTGTAGATTCTGAACCAGACTTTCTAGTTTCGTGGAAAATTTCAACATTATTATCGTTCTTTTAAGAATACAAGTTATATGAGTGAACTTTAAATGCCCCTTCCCCCCCCCCCCTTGACCCCTGTTCTGTAGTGTTGTTGTTGTTCCGCTCACCGAATGAAAAATATTTAACAGAAATCTTAATACAAGCATAAACATATTGCGAATGACTTGCCTGATGAAATTTAGTCAAGTCTAACTTTTAAAAACGGTTTAGGGTACATCTTCCGCCTAACCCTTCCCAGAAAATAGACGTGATAGTATGCTACTATATTATAACTATAATGGCTACTCGATCCATACGGATAAAATAAAGTGAATAGGCTAATGGAACTTACGTAGATGTAGGTCAAGGCTGCTGAATGGCACCGGAATATCCCGACACATGTGCCGTTCAAACCTTCAGTTATACAGGGTTCATCTGGAACAAAGCGAAGCATGAAATACAACAGACATTTACTTTATTTTATTATTTGCTGTTATAGCGGACAGAGTAATACACACTCTGTGAAAATTTTAAGTGTCTTTTACGGTTCAAAAGCTACAGCCCTGTGACAGACGGACGGGCAGACTTCAAAATTGTATTGAATCGACAAAAGCTATTGGAATCCTACTGAAAGCCGTTGTAGCACTAATATCCATTTGTAAACCTTCTAACTATTCCACAGAGCCTAAAAACTAAGGTCTTAAACCGATGCGTCCTACATGTTATTCCTTACGGGGCCGAAACGAGGACACTCACAGTACGGCTAGTCTATAATTTCAAGGTCGCTCAGCGAGCTATGGAATGGGCTATGCTTGGAGTCTCTCTGAGGGATCGCATCCGGAACGAGGTGATCCGACCGAGAACGAGAGTTTTTGACATAGTTCACTGAATAGGTAAGCTGAAGTGTCACTGGGCCGGCCGTATTAGCCGTAGAAGTGAGTGTTCTTGAGTGGAGACCGCGAATCAGCAAGCGTAAGATGAGACGCTCTCATACTCGTTGGAGTGATGATCTTAGTAGGGTGGCTGGTAGCAACTGGATGAGAGTTGCTGACAATCGAGTTAAGTGACGTACGATTGAGGCTGTAGGCTGCTGATGATGATGATGATGAAACCTTCGAACCAGCGCTGAAGACGTAAAATCGGTCAACAAACAACACGATGGACCAGTCTCAACTCATACACTTAAAGTTCTGCTATATGGTAAAGTTATAGGGGGTCAAGGTTCAGACATACAAAACAAACTCACCTTCGTTGAGATTAAGTTCGCACAGCACACAACACAAAAAACTTAGCGTTAAACAGACAAATATTAATATGTATTTTCTGACCGCCATGTCGATGTCAGCGATCAAGTTGTTCTGAGCGAATTAAGCTTGCTGCACAAAAAACTAGTTTAAAAAAAAACAATACTCAACTCTACCTGTTTTATAAATACCTACATTGTAGTATGTCGTGCTGTTGTATATATGTTACTGTAAAAGCCCGAACTACGGTAAAACCTAAGATTTACCAACTCTTAATGGTCCGAACTGTTGGTTTCGATCTTTTACCACCATTCATTTGGTAAATCTTAGGATTTGCTTTAAAGACAAAGGTAAATGTTGAAATAAACATGACCGAACGTGTTCGGCGTATGGTCTCGTACTCGTGACAGTCCGCAGCCCCGCGCTACCCGTTCCATCTCTCTCTACCATCTCCGGTCGCCTTAGTCAATCGTTTGACACATTGGAATAAGACTTTTGTTTGTGTTTTCGATATCTAAAAGTTATTTATGAATCGAAAGTGAGGTTGATTCGATTTTTGTTTGTGTTTGAACTGTAACTTATGAATGAAAATTATTGTAAAATATGTATAGATTTTATGAAATAATGGACGAGATCGTGGCAAGGAAAAAAGATAATAACTAAATAAAGCATTCAAATACCAATATCACATAAAATATACAAGAAGTATCACCAAAAATAAACTAATAGTTCTACCTCAGGCTAGAAATTACTATGGTACGAACAGTAAAATTTCTAATTCCCACAAAACACAATGAAATACCAAAATCCATAAAAGACGAAATAAACGCGAAAAATTTTAAGCAAAAATACTATTATAACTGTATAAACAACTTAGTCTAAGAAAATACTTTGTAAAACACTAATAGAAAAATATAAAAACGGAGCAACCTGTATAGGATACGTTGACTAGAACCGGCTTTCTACTGATAGATGTTTACCTACGGCTAAAATATGTAGTTACGTGCGAAATATTTATCATGTACCTTCATTTTTAACTATATTTGTTAAATAGTGATTAAGCAGTGTTGTCTTAGCGAATGCGAGTACCAATAATAATAAATAATAATAATAATAGTTTATTTCCAAAAACTTAGTACTACTTTACAATGGCAATGTGGCAACAGTTTCAGTTTAGGCAAAGAAATTAGCGTCTGTAGCCGAACTAGGCATAGCCTGTATTTCGGCTATCAGCACCATTCCCCTCGAGAATTAATAATACAAGAAAGTGCCAAGCAATAGAGGTTTAGACATTAAATCAGTACTACAGAATAATAGTTAATAAAGCTGTTCATTGCAGGCGTATCAACTGCTATGATGTTTTGACTATAGGGGGCGAAGAAAAGCTAATGGAGAAATTAAGTACCTATTACGTTTGTTATGATGACTTATTCAATATTCTCGATGAAACTCATGTTGCTGTTGGACACGGTGGAAGGACAAGTATGCTTAGGGAATGTAACCGCAAGTATAAAAACATAACAGTCAACGTAGGCGTCATGCTTGTGAGGAGATAATTTTATTTGTTTTATTTTTTATTATTCAAGAAGTACTTAAAAATTGTTTTAAATTATAGTTCTTAAAATTTAATAAATAATAATTCCAAATAAAAAACAGGTAAGTAAGGATTTGACTGATAAGTAATAAATAATGAATTAATAATTACTCTCTTAAGATACCTACATAAAAATATGTAACGTTTTGACTGATAGTTAATTGAAATAAATTATTAAGAAGTACTCATTGTTTGATTTCTAAAATAAACATTTACCAACCGTCACTGGTAAAACCTAGTATGTACTAAATTCTAATGGTAAAAGCCCGAAAAAATAGTTCCTTTTTATAAATTCTTACATTTATCAACTCGTGTAAGTAAATTTTAAGATTTACTGGTCAAACCAAAGATTAACCAATATTCGGGCTTTTACAGTAACATATAATGTCGGGTTGTCAGGATTTCAGCAGATGGGTTTCGTGCAATGAAAACACACTGGGTGCGAGACAGTGTTTCTATTAAAGTAACAAATTACTTGAAATTACAATTTAACACAATAGCACGGGCACAATGAATGGGGATACAGTTCCAGGACGGTTCAACTCCGCTGCGATCTGACACTCCAATGGCCAGGGCAGACTTGTACCTAGGTCGCGTGATGTCACCGCTGGCGTACTTGCGATTCATTTTAAGTCCGTACCAATGACCGGATCCGACATATATATTCTATCTGTATCTTTCTTTCTTATAAGATGTAGATATAATTCATATCTAATTTCAAGCTGTTTTTCCTTATAATTTGCATTGATTATTTACATAATCAGTTGTAGAAATTTACACGGTGTTACAGTTGTTGTCTCGTTCAATGTCTGTCTGAAGGTATGTGTGCACGGACAATATGGGTTCCAGTTGGAAGACATCATGCATGTAACATAGGCAACAATACTACATAGTCCTCCTGGCCGAATTTAAGTCATGGCGGTTAATCTCAGTGGAGACTAGCCATTGACCAAGAAGCGAAATCGCACTGTAAACTTCCAGCTACTGAGAAATTCCGAAAACCTATAACACTTTGCTCAAACTGAGAATCGAACCCGTAAGTATGCCAGTACTCAGCGCATCGAACACAATTAGGCAGTCGCGCTTGTGACCACGAGACTATCGGGGCATCAAGTTCAAAGTAGTTGTCAAAACTTGTTTTATTTTGCAATACCACAGATATACATTACTTAGGTATGTCGTATAACCTTATAGACGTTTAAGGTCGGCTCCACACGTCTAACGTGTGGATCTAGAAAATAACATTGGCATCAACTGCAACGTTGGGACGAGCATTGGGAACTGGCCGAGCGAGAATTTCATCCTCATCCTCAAAATCGCCACCCGTATGGTACCCAAATAAAAAACTTATCGAATTTTTAGAAGTTTACCAGGCACACCCAATAATGGCAATTTCGATTTCTGTATCGGACATCTTCACGTTAGCTCTGACTGGACAGGACTGTAATGTTATCAAAGACTACTATGTATATATGGAGATAGACGGTACTCTCACCCGTATTTCCGTAATCATACAAATAGCGCCATCTATCCGTGATGGTGCCGAACTAAATGCATAATCTATACCTATACCTATACATACAGCTACCAACAGTACCCAAACAATAAGTATGGTACCAAGTGCAAGTAAAAGTAACAAAATGAATTATTCATTTTGTTACTTTTACTTGCACTTGGTACCATACTTATTGTCATTCGCTTCACACATTGTTTTACATAAAAAATATGTCAGAACGTGTGACAAAACATGGTGTAGCAAGTAAAATCTAGATGGAAATAATACAATTTTAAATTACTTACACACTTTTATTTTCGAACTTATAAAGTTTGGGTTTACAACATATTAATTACAGCATAAAAATAAAAATTAACACTCATGATTCTTACAAAATTCTTGAAAGTATTTTCTGATTTTATTTTATTGACATGTATTTTAATACGCGTTTGATAAACCAATTAAAAATACATTGTGAGCTTTCTGCTAAGCAGTCAACATAAGGCTCTATGTAATGTATGTTTGAAAAGTATCAAGAAATCTGATGCTTATGATACTTTTCAAACATGTACCTCAATACCACTTTGCCTCATTCTCTTCCTCAATTTATATTTTTGGTGGTGGTTCCACGCCTGAACTTTTATAGCATCGTTTGTATCACTTAGTGGTGCTTTTCCACATGGCACTGTGTTTTCTATACATGACCTTGATGTGGATGGTTTACCATAAGCAATACCAATCTTAATTCCAGGACCTAGAAAAACAATAAAAATTATGTTGAATCATTGTTACAATAATTCAGTTTAGTGGTGAAATGTTTATTTCCTAGTTCTATTGTTTACAACTTTTTCAATTTAGTGGTGGGCGGGCCAAATTAGAGTACCTAATAAAATTAAATACAACATACCTGATAGGCTAAGGTTAGTTACATCTAATAGAGCTGAAGTTGTTGGTTGCTCAATATTTAACATTTGAACAGGCTCTTCTTGACCCAAGTACACGCCTGAAAATGAAATGAATATTATCTATGCAAAAGTAACTGTTTGGTTACATTTCACTCTGATTTTGATGAAAACCAGCATATAGATGGCTTCAACCCTGGAGTTTTACATAGGATATTTTTTATCTGGGTACATTAAGTGCTTGCCCAAAGATACAAGTAAAACTGCGGGGAACAGCTAGTGACATAAATACACATTTATAAGTAATACATTCACATGGTGGGTATATTGTGCAAGCAAAATGTATTTATATACCTTGAATAAACAATGTAGGTATAGCCAATTTACATAGTCTATTCTTAGGGTACTGGAAGACTACTGCAAAATGTCTTCGGCATAGGTACTCTTCGGTTGTTATAGATGAAGATAGCATCCAATTCTTTGATGGAATATCCTATACTTCGAACTCATCTCTGGAAGCGATCTCTTTCAAGATTTAATCCGAAATCTGCGAAATCTTGAATGAAATTAAAATTCTTCAAAATAACATATTTTTCTAAGTGACAGACGGTTGATAGTGTAACCATGACTAAAATACGTTTTTATCATTGTTTGAATTAATTCTTTTATTTTTACTATTACTTAGATATTATAGTGTAAATTAAAAAAATATGGTTTCTTAACCTAAATTATCTACTTATATTGTTATTTTCAATTAAATCATAACACTGTTATAAACTGGTATCCCAACCAGTAAATATTTGGCACCATGGGGGATAGATGGCGCTAGTTTCCATACAAAAGTTTAACGCAGGCTCCAATGTTCTAAGAGAGCATAGCAGACTGTTATAATAACCCACGTGTGGACACCACACGAAATTAACCGACCAACGTTGGTACGAGCGTTGGCGGCAACGTGTGGCGCCGGTGTAACATGTAAAATATATAGTCCTCATATAACATTAAGTTTTGTCAGTTTTAAACAAACCGTGTGCTTTGGTGGGCGTTTGTAACTTAGTCCAAAAACGAGCGAAAATGATCCGAGATAAATGTTTAATGTTATTGTGTTCTTTTAATGTTTTGTGTTTCGTATCGTGTGAGCTTAATCTCAATGAGGGTAAGTGGTTTAAAAAAAAATGTTAATTGATTGTCGTGATTTAAAATAAAATATTGCAAGGAAGCAATACAACTTGGCTAAGTTTATATATCAACACATGAGTCACATGCCCTCACACCTGTTTCTCAGAAGAGTTAGGCTTAGCTATATCTATAATAAACCCACATTTATGCCAGTTATGCCTAGGCTGAATTTCCATCAATGATGTGCCTAAAACTAACCAATAAGATTTCTGCAAAAAAAAAACAATCTACATAAGCAAAACACGAAAAATGCAAAAAGTTTCGGCAGTTGGTCACTTTTGTTTGTTTAATTCCCATTTTAACCGACTTCTTAACGGAGTAGGCTATGTATTTTTTTTCACCGGTGTTTTTACGTAGGTACCTACTTATACAGTTTTCTCCGTGAATACGAAAAGATAAGATATAAGGTAATCCACGAAATATTATTGTTTTTTTGTCGTATTATTTTTTCCAGGGACCGATAAGTCGGGTTAAAAGTTTAACCGGTTAGATCAGGCTAGTCCAACATACGGGTCCCGGGCTACTTAGGTCTTTCATCAGGCCCGCGAGCTATTTAAATCTTTATAAGATATCAAATATTGCGCGAACATTGTTTAAAAAATGTCCCTAAGTCAGTTATTCCCGCGACATATTAACCTACCCACCCCACCTCACCTACCCGCGAATGCAGATCGCATCATCGCAGTCTAGTCCGGCGAAGCTTGTTTTATTGAATTAACACGTTCGTGGACGGTCTCAGTTTAGATTGTGTTCTAAAATGACACAATAAATTGCCATACAATTATGTTTGACGTTCAAGAGGTCACTTTGCATATATTTTTTATACTTTTTCCTCCATATAATTATGTTGGACACCCCTGGGTTAGACCTATAACCCATTATACGGGTTAACCTTCTTAATATAAGGTAACCATTTAAATGTTTTTGATTAACCAGAATGAAAGAGACAAAACACCAAACGCGGGCTAAATCTGACGATTTCTTGCATATTTTTTATGGACAATAATGATGACATGCTTCGCCAACCCCAAATAAATTGGTATACGGCCAGAAGAGTGATGATGATGATGATGAATGAACCCTGTGCGTGAAATAGTTATTATGCTGTTTTACGTGAAACCACAAGCGGTGACTTTCGTTTGTATCTATCATTGAGTTTTTTGCCAAAAAGTTTTTTGATGCCACCGGCACTACCGGAACTTATTTTGTTATTAGTATTATATTTTTCACGCACCCAAACATAACCGTTTAGCTGGTGAAGGCGGGTGTGTGACTATTGAGTCTAACAATTTGCACTTTAAAGCTTAATATTTCTCAAAATAATCCCTTAATAAAAAAAATACCTATTGTAACAAACTCGCAATATTTTCTAAAAGATTATCCAACGACATCACACATCACAAGGTACGCGACAAAAAAAAATCCCACTTCACGTGTAGATACTGGAGATACCCTAAAAAAAATACTTTTCTAAATTTTATTTTACCATTTTGTCGGCTTTACTAATCTGTATATTATTGCCACATTACAGCTTTCTAGTACTAAAAGTCTTTGAGCTAAGCTGCGGATAGATGGACAGACAGAAGGACATGGCGAAACTATATAAGGGTTCCTTGTTTACTAGGTAGTATTTTAAATTGAGCGACTGCCTATCTGACCTCCACAACCCAGTTCATCATCATCATCATGCACAGCCCGACTCCACCCACTGCTGGGTATAGGCCTCTCTTTGCTTGTGCCAAGCTCCACGCTCCTATGCCAGCCTCATCCAGGGTATACCCAAAATGGCAACAATTTCGTCTGCCCATCTCGCCGCCGGACGACCAACACTCCTCTTTCCATTGTTTGGACGCCACTCGGTAATACGACACCCCTTGGTAAGACTGGTTGTGAGACTTTCGGGCCACTGACTACCTGTAGCGACTGTCAAAGATCTATAAATGACAACTAGCATAATTTCCATTAACTGGAACAGGCACAGGGAGAGGGTTGTAATCCACCGCACGATTCAGTGTCAGTCAGTAACTGCATACCCTCGTCGGTAAATGGTGTGAGTCTGTGTTCTTATGACAGTTCAAATACCCAGACAAGGTCAAAAATCGGACACATCAAGTTCCAATGACATTGGAGCACAGACATACAACACATAAACCATCTGATGAAGTAAAAATACAAGTTTGACTGGTTTATGAGCAGTTTCAATAAGACTCATGATGATGTTGTTTTGTAATTATGTACTTTTCTGCTAAGTTGCACGGAACCGACTATGGCATAATATATTTATCGTTTGTTTGCACGGCTAAACCCTCTCTAGGTTTATTGAATGTAATTATGTAAGTTGAGGACTTCCAAGAATTTCAAGTCAAGGCTTCCTTTTTGCTCTTAAGTCGGCGATGAATGGAAATTTACTTAGAAACATCTACATGGGGCCGTTAAGTTTCCATTTTGGACCAGTTCTCTATCTACCTTAGAACTTCAAACCTACACAAACTGACTAACTTCAAGTTTTTGAGAAAACTTTAAAAAAAATCAATTTCTTCAAAAAAATTCTATCTCAGCAGCATCCCGGATTCGGTATTTGTGCTCAGTTGATGGCAATAGGCTCGCACCCCACTAAATGGAACTTAAACATAACTAGCGAAATGTGGATGCACTTGTTTGTACACTTCTGCTAAAACTTTTATGGATTACAGTCGTGATTATGTTTATGTTTAAAACCAGGTACAGGTGGTATCACGGTTTGTTATCTAACTCTTCATCGTCACCAAAGGTGAATGGCACGGGACCATGAAATCAGTGGACACAGTTACAATAAACTTATAAATTCTTTCAACGTCTACTATGTTTTATTCCAGGCTCTCCTTGTGTCACACAAGGCTTGAACGGTACTTGTGTGAACATCTTCAAATGTAATTCGGCTGCACTGACTTATTTATACGTAAGTATTATGGATTCAAGACATTTTAAATATTCATTCTATGCCATAGAATGTGTGTGTAGATGTAAGTTTACAACCCTATTTTTGTGACCTTAATTCCCATGTTTTACACAAATAAAATTATTCTTTTCTGTTCTGCCTTCTCTCGTCTTTGATTTAATAATTAACTGGCACATTGGAAATATTGGAATTTGGAATACGTTCTTCAGTTACTGAGAAAGTTATTTGTCCCAAAATGCATACTTGTATTAATTTTTAGCCACTAGAGAACCTCATAGTTATTGTGCTCGTTTTCGCAGTAACTAAACAGTAGTTATGCTTCTTTCCCAGACCAATGCGGGCTTCGATCCAGTAGAGTACAGGATTCCGGACTTGCCAGACATCTGTTCCTATAAGGATAATGAGCCTGTTGTTTGCTGCACAGATTGCGATACAGGAGAAGAGAAGTAAGACGGTCATCATATCACACGACACTGCGCGGACGGGCGGTGAATCGGTTCTTCCGTTGCATTAGGGACTAACCACACTTTTACAGCTCTGTTCAGCTTTTGTCCATAGAAAATAACGATTTTGTATGGAGATGCGTACGCATCCGTTCAGCTGCTTTCCGCGTCTATTCAGATGCGTTAGTTTGTATGAAATCCGTTGAAGTACCACCCAAGTGGACGAGCGGTGTCGTATGAAAATCGCCTAAGGAAATATTACCCTTTTTTTAACAATATCCGCCTAAGCGCAGGACAACCTGAATAACGGGGCCGAAAGTGGACACTCACTGTACGGCTTCTTTTTCTTGATTTAACCCTAAGGAGACAATATCATTACAATCGTGGCGTTAAAATGGTGCTGTAATCCAGTTACTTAATTTTTTTTTTGTTTTCTCAGATACCGCAACACAGCTGTAGGACCTTATGGAGAAATGTTGAGTAAAGAAGGCCCAGTGGCTAGACAGAGTGAGTTTTTTATTATGTTATGAGGTGAAATTGTACAAGCTTTTTTCAAATATCGGTTATCCCGCCGATATTAGAAAAAAGCTTGTTCAGTTGCTTGATAAAAGCTTGTTGGGTATAGCAACTGTCAAACTAATGGCGCTAGCATAGCTAGTTCCAAGAATTGTCATTGGAAGAAAACTTTTATTTCATTTTATAATAATTCAAAATAGCTTGATCTCATTGGTCAGATCGGGACTTGATCTCATTGGTCAATTACAGGCTTTCCCATTGCGTAACTCACCTACAATAACTATGCCATTACCAATTCAACGAATTTTTCATACCATGAAGTAATGGATATGGAATGTCTTTCAGTAACCCTATGCTTGTAATAATCGTTTTATTTATTTTTCAGAATGCTTTGATTATTTCCAAAGTCTACCATATTCGTGTCGATTCCCTGGAAACTTTGTTATCCATAAGATTTGGCTTGAAGACAAGAAATGCCATAACCATTCTTTTACAACCAATTATGTGGGTTCCGCCGTAGGGGGACGAAACGCAGAGAGATGGGAGTTCCCACATGTGGTATGTTACCTTGTACTATTGATTCATATTTCCTTTCAGAATTCTTTAATTATTTTCAAAGTCTGCCGTTTACATTTCGCTTCCCTGGCCGCTTTTGTATAGAGAAGGAGTGGCTTGAGGAAAGCGAGTGATACAATCATTCTTATGGTACTCACGTGGTTCCCACATGTGGTATGTATTCTAATTACCTCGTTGTCCCCTTTTATAGGAACCTGTAGTAAGCTAGGTTATCTTTTCAAAAGCAATTTGAATGTCATCTTTTCTCAGGCTTTACTCGGTTACGGAGATGACGTGGACTCCGCGCAGTGGCTGTGTGGAGGCTCTGTGATCAGCGAGAGATTTATACTCACTGCTGCTCACTGCACATCAACTCGGGTGCTGTAAGTTTTCAGTTGCCATATACATTTATCTCCATATCATCTCTCTTATATCTACCAGTTCCAATAGATGCTAATGATTTCATCTTCTAAATAATACAATATGTTTTTAGGGGAAGCATATCATATGCCGCACTGGGGCTTTTGAAACGGTCTGACCCCAAGGAATCTCAGAAAATATACAAAATCAAGAGGATTATCATTCACCCCGAGTACAAGGCACCTTCTAAATATCACGACATAGCACTCTTGGAGACAGAAACCGAGTAAGTTTGGAGCATTTTTAGTTTTACAAACAGAATAAATTCTGGGAGGTTCCACAGGGCAAATTGTTAGGTATTGCTTGTTTTTACCATTCTCATCTAAGTCTTTATACTATACAGGAAAGTCTATTACCTATATTTCTAATGATGATTTCAGGATAGCTTTCGGCAGAGACTTACTGCCTGCGTGTCTAGATATAGGGGTAGAATGGAAACGATTCGCTGATGCGTCCGGCTGGGGTCGTCTCGGGCACAGACAAGCTTTAGCAGATGTACTGCAAGTGGTAAGTTTTTCAAAGAAATACATATATTTTGGTTAATAGGTTGATAGGCTCCAGCTTTTATTATTCTTATTTTTCAGAAAATTCTATAACTGCCGACTAACGACCGAAATGATCAATCAATTATTATCGAAATTATCTGTAATAACTACGCCTCTACGGTGCTGTCGTTGGCAGTACAGAGGCCACTTGACTGCATGTTTAGGGGCACCAATTATTTCGATCTGTGCGTTTTACACAATATCTATAAACTGTATGTTAATATTATTTAATCCGTACTTCTATATTTTTAAATTCTGCACAATTTCACTAAGTCTCCATTAAATCTTGCATATCTTTTACATTGATATGCCTGCTAGTTAAGCTTACTCTGAACTTTATTTTTCAGGTGGGTCTGGAGGAGTACAACGCAACAGAATGCTCAGTGATATTCAGACCGCACAGACACCTCATCCGCGGTTACGATCATGACATGCAGATGTGTTACGGATCCAAATTTGAAGTAGTGGATACTTGCGAGGTAAGGTAATCATAGAAAAGTAAGTATACATATCTCTAAAAGTCTTCCAAAATCACATTTCGAATTAGCCAACTGGTAAAAGAACTAAAGATTATGATATACCTAGGTATAACATTAGTACCTAAATTATACGATCCGTTTGGCAGGTATAGGAACCGGCTGCGGGACTGTTCGAAAGAGATACCGCGGCCCTGGAACATAAAGGGCAAAAGAAGGAACATGGATGGTTTTTAGTCAGTAAAAGTCTGACTCCCTTACGCTCCGCCCAGAGCGGGAGGAGTCATTTGATGATCCGAAAAAAATAAATAAAAAAAATGGTACCTATAGGAACCGGACATGAAAAATTTATTGTGTTTATCGACAGTTTATGGCTCCTTGCTGCAAGGAATCATGAATCGTAATTATTTATAATAGGATTAGATAGGTAGATTTATTTTGTTTCACGGCACGGCTAGAAAAAGGTTTTAGCTGAGACCGAGGCGAATAAGAACCAAACCATATACCGCAGAATAAAAACTTGAAGAGAGAACTCAAATTAAGTAAGTTTCTGTCGAAAGCTAATTTATTGTCATTCTACAGGGTGATAGCGGTGGCCCTCTTCAGGTCAGCACCAAATGCCTGTTTCACGTAGTGGGAGTGACGTCATACGGCAAAGACTGCGGCATCCTCGGCTCCGCCGGCATGTACACCAGGGTCTCGTACTACGTGCCCTGGATCGAGGGCATCGTGTGGCCTAAAGAAACAGAAGCGAGGAAGAAAAAGGACCAAGAGTGGCTTAATAAATGGTTAAATTAAGAAAAGTAGACTTAATTCTTCATAATTTATACGAAGCGAATACTTAGCGGAAACTTATAACTTAGTTTTGATGATTTTGACATGAGTAAAAATGTTTGGACAATTTTAAATATGTGTTTTTCTTTGGGGGTTTTTATTTCAAAGATAATTAAATTATTTACAGACTACAAAACTATGATAGAAATAAATATGTACAAGTATAAAAGGGTTACAGGGCGTCCAAAAATTCGTCCTCATCGCTGTCAACAGGAAAAGTGCCCAGAAGGCTGGCAGCATTAGGTACCACGTTGGATGGCAATGCTGAATCTTTGGCCAAAAAATAGGCCCGCTCTCTGGTCACGCACGTGAAGAGTCGACCAACAGCTTGGCGATTTCCCGAAAAACTAGGTGGGCACTCGGACCCCATGGCCCTAGTGTTTCAACCCCAAACGGCTCAAACACATAACTACCAATTAAATTATTGTATTTGCGCCGTTTGAGGTTTTCAGCACCTGCAGCAGCCGCCCCAGCGCAGCCCACTGTGCTAGGAAGATGGGATGGCGCAAGGGTGTCGACGCAAGTTGCGTCCCACACCAAAGGCCTACCCAACTTCCATGGCATTATGGTCATACCATCTGGTCTCTTCCCATCGACGCGTGCCAAGCCATTGGGTTCTAAGACAGCTGGCACCCTGACAGGTGGCAAGAGCACGACGGATGTTTTTCTTTTAGTTTTAGTGCAACCTTATGTGTACCCTTTATTTAAGGTGAATGCTCCAACCAACCCGCGAAAATCAAATTTTCTTACGTTTTTTGCAATTTGCAGGCCAGTGGTAAGTTGTATGTTGATTAAAATATTATTCGCGGCTGTAAGACATATGTAGTTACAGAATTATAATCATCAAAATCACCAATACAACCCTCCAAGTTCATAAAGGCGTAGGAACAAAAAAAAAACAGAAAAAGTCATTCCTACAGCTTTATGAACTTAGAGCGTTGTATTGATGATTTTGATGATTATAATTCTGTAACTACGTCTTACAGCCGCGAATGATATTTTAATCAACATACAACCTAGCACTGGCCTGCAAATTGCAAAAAACGTAAGAAAATTTGAATTTCGCGGGTTGGTTGGAGCATTCACGTAAGTTAAGTTCGACAAAGTTTGTATTGAAAGTTTTATGTCGCCTAAGATGACGAATTATTACCCGACTATGGCACGCCAAAAGAAAGGGTTATGATTTTAGCAGTTTAAGAATTTTCGTAAAAAGACTATGTTCCACCGTATCGCCTAAACTATTGAGCCGATTATGATGAATAAGGTGCTAATCGATTAGTTATAACGGTCCGGGTGAAATTATGCTTGGCTACATTTATGCGAACAAAATCTGACTAAAAACTGTAAAGGTTGGGCATTTCTTTTTGAAGCTCTGTAAGGTGTCCCTGTTTACGGAATTGAAAACATGTTTATGTCAACCTAAACGATGACTTCACCCTTATCACTATCAAGGTAAGTGGAAAGGGCGTGTACCGCAGCTTCACTCGGAATTTGCTGGTCAGTGTTTCACTGTAATAGGCGCAGCAATTTTTTGCTGCCATACGGCGGTAAGTTGGCTATGCACCGCATGTACGGCAATGGGACGAAATGCTGTCATCCTTCTTGCGCAGGGCACGAAGGCTCTGCACAAAATATCAATGACGGCTTCGTTGACATTGCCGGAGAGCATGAGATTGACGAGGGCTGCCAGCTCCTTCAAAAGGGGCTCAACAGCTTCCCCTGCCTGAACAAAATTATTAGGTTAAGGGTGTTCCAGAGCGAACGAAACCACTTCGAAAGGAACAGACGGACGCACATACTTGCTGAGCTGGAATTTGTAAGAGTTACTTGTTGGATCGAAGGTATCAGGGAAGTAGAGGTCATCTGCCGAGGCGGGGTGTTTGCTCTCAAGAGTTATAAGGATCTCTGAAGAGTACGGCGCGACCACATGGCTACTAAAGATGATCCTAGCTGCACCATTGATATCTCTCTCGCCTAGTTTAGATTCTACATGATTCAATAAACCTCTTTGGGGGAGATGTGCTGTAATTTTTGGGATTAAATTTCTATAATTTGGGTTGTTAATGTTTTTTATTTGCCAATTTTTAAAATTGGTAAATATAAAATAAAATAATACATTTTTAAAAGTTACGACTGAGGAACGCACCCTGACTGATTTTAATAAGTCACAGAATTGACAGTGACAGTGACAGCAATTGGAATTGGCTAACTTCAAACAGTATATCTGAATGTCAGCTTTGGATTTGTAATTTTGTATTGTGTATGTGGTTAAAACATTTCCGCATATTTTTTCGATTTGTGTTTAAAATAACAAATAATACAGCCACGTAACGATGTTATGAACACTACCACATATCAAATCTTATTAGTGAAGTAGTAACCATCATTTGACTGATTTAGCTGTAAGTATTTTTCTTGTTTTGATTGTGATTCATATGCACAAAGATTGTTACTAATCAAACGGTTGTTCCAACTCCTTTTCCACAGTTCGTACACCTGCTTAGAATGTATAAACAAAGTAGTTTTTTTAAAACAACCTTGCAGTATATTTGAAGATCATGAGACGGCAAAAAGTACTTTCAAAGTCGCAAAAATTAGTTATTGATGATGGCACTATGCATAATTTAGGCCACGGGAGTTAATAGATCAAATTCTGTCAAGTAAACTCTCTCAAAAATATTTTGTGTGCTATGGAACTCATTTTAATGTCTATTTCATTTTCTTTTATTATTTTCATAAATTGTTAAATAATATCTTCTGTTAAATATTATTTCTGATATACCTACAGGTAAAAAAAGGTGTTCAAATCAGTTCTTTGGCAACATACAATTTTATCAATAAGGCTCTTTTGCACCAATTTAATTAATTATAAGGCTCTTTAAATGAATTGATTTGGCAAAAACTTCCTTGTTTAGTTAATTTTGTGTGGTAAACAATAGAATTCCCATATAACATTACAAGCTTCACAGTATTGAATTAAAGTGGCTAAATATCTTATATCCTGGATGAGGCTAGCACAAGAATGTGTAGCTTGGCAAAAGCAAAGAGAGGCCTATACCCAGCATTGGGTGAAGTCGGGCTGTGGATGATGATGATGATCATGAATTATGTAAGGAAAAGCAAAAGCATCAAGATCTTAACCAGTGGTGTTCTGTAGGTTCTGCCTGATGGCACCCCAAACCTGGATTCTAGAAAAAATTGCTAAAAATTCCCATGACCTTTACCCCTCAGGGTCATCAGTCTACCTTGTGGGAGGCCTTCCAATACTGCCTTCCCCTTCCCATATCTGGTTGCCACTCTGGAACCTTCCAGCATATTATCAATTGCAGTATCAAGCTTGAATTTAAAAAAAAAACCGGCCAAGTGCGAGTCGGACTCGCGCACGATGGGTTCCGTACCATTATCTATAAAAACGGCAAAAAAATCATATCTGTTGTATGGGAGCCCCCCTTAATATTTTTTTTTTTAATTTTTAGTACTTATTTGTTGTTATAGCGGCAATAGTAATACATCATATTTTGTGAACATTTCAGCTTTCTAGCTATCACGGTTTATGAGATACAGCCTGGAGACAGACAGACAGCAAAGTCTTAGTAAGAGGGTCCCGTTTTACCCTTTGGGTAAGGAACCCTAAAAAACAAATAGCCATTGTTATTATACCAACATATTACTCATTGTTTAAAAACATTAAATTTTTATGTTAACAACAAGATTGAGTTCCCTTGTAATCCAGTTGCTGTCTAATAGGTTCTTTGTGTACTTGATAATTGTCTTTGCTGTTTTAATTCAATAAGTCTTTAATGGCTTCAATGCTAAATAATCTGATTATGCTTTCTAATTATGACGTCCAAGCCAGTAGGTTTAGGTACAAATTTGTCATTTTCTTCCTAGCCTTTTCTCTAATATGTTGGGGTTGGCTTCCAGTCTAACTGGATGCAGCTGAATACCAATATTTGTCATGGAGCCTATCTGACCTCCACACACCAGTTAGTACTGGGCATTGCGACACCCGTTGGAAATTATTGGTACTTATCGAGCCACGAGTTTATTTATTTATTTATCTATTTGGATCTGTAGAGTTGTAAAAAGGTTCTTTTAAGTGTGTTCCTTCAATTACAGGAGACCACAGCATGAACATAAAACTAGGTGTTAACACGACGAGTTCGAATACAGGATATAATTCTATTAATACATTGAAAGCTAATGCAACTACTGTCATAAAAGGCATAAACTTTGATATTTTGTTATCACTTCGCCAGAAGAGATTGTGGCTAAATGCAAGAGTACGTCATTTTTTTTGTATTGATTTTTCGTTTTCAATCATAACAACAGACATTTATGTTATCTTGCAGGGAATTCCTGATGCGTGTGATATTATCATTATAAACCGCCTACTAGTGTAATCACTAAGCATTAGATGATATTTTGTTGTTACTGAACATTTCAATTTGTTTTATTTGTCTTTTATTTTTACTGTCACTCTGCTGTGTTTACATTCCCCCAAGTCCTTCTAGGAACTCTTTTGTCAAATCAGGCCTCGCCGTACGCGTCCAAGTCGTCTCGCCACATTATTTAGGCTGGCCTTGTGCGCGCCATCCATTTCCAAGGACCCATTGTGTGGAGGCTTTCCCAGCAGTCTTTGTGCATACAGCTAACGTGAACCGCCCGCTTCTATTTGAGACTGGAAGCCTTCTTGCCAACATCCAGTATACTTGTTTTAATTTTGATGACTTTTTACGCCTATAATGATGGATCCTTTCACTCTTTATCAAACAATATGAGATAATGATGGTAGTTGTAGGTAAACAAAAACAATATGAAGTCGGTTAAAAATCATCATATGGTGTTATTTAAATAATATGTGACTAATACTTCAATATTATTATTTGTTCACTAAAACCTGAGTCAGACTGAATATTCGTGTAGCCATTGGTAGCTTCATTATTCAATTACAATAAACTATTCTAACTTTCCTGTGTATGGTTTCTCAGATAACACAATGCATCTGCTAATTCACACACACACACTATGTTTATGATAATGGGTGTGGTCATAATTATTTTGCCTTTAGGAAAAGTAGCATTCAGAAACACTTTTCCATGTCTAGAAGTAGCATCCCTGAGTCTGGATTTGTGCTTGGCTAACCAAGCACAAATCCAGACTCAGGAATGCTGCCCTATGTTAGCTGAAGCTGGAGACTTGCCCTATGTTAGATGGGACTTATGTTATGCCATAAGTAGGTGATGAAGTTTGGACGTACCACACTTCCCCCTTTTGGGGATCACAGGAGCGATAATACATGCGATACCAACTGTTGCCCGTAACTTTCTCTGTTTTTTTTATAAGTTACTAGCTGATGCCCGCGGCTTAACCCGCGTGGATGTCGGTTATCGCGACCAAAAGTAATAATGAAATTTTGATCCCGTTCCCGCAATACAAATATCATATTTTAGCCAATGTATACATACAAAAAGCTGACAAATGATATACTAAAACCTTCCTCGAGAACCACTCTATCCATTGGTGAAAACTGCATGAAAATCGGTGTAGGAGTTGAGTTTATTGCGAACAGACAGACGCGGCGGAGGACTTTGTTTTATTATATGTAGTGATAAAACAAATATCCAATCTGGAAATAGCCTAGTACCTATATTGTCTCCAGGTCCCAGGAAACTGACGTAGTTCAGGCGTGCTAAAGTAACAGACAGACAGAGTAAATTTAGCATTTATTAATTTTTAGTATGGATATTGATGACGACAAAAGGTGGTCACGCACCTAGACGCGCAGGAGCCGTGCGTGCCGCAGTTTCGGATGGTCCTGCGCACCGTGTGCGCACCTATATAACCGCATCGTACGCGCCGAATTTGATGATGCCATCCGCGCGCGCGCTGGTGAAATCAGTATACCCTACAGCTTTTTACTAAAATGCGGGTCGGTCGGCGCGGATGTCTAGGTGCGCGTCCACCTTAATAGCGAAGTATGAAAGAAGAAGACATGCTGCGCCGACCCCAAATAAATGGGGATAAGGGCATGATAATGATGAATGATGAGCATGAATATTGTAGAATATAGTAATCTATCTTCACCACAAATTGTTAGTTACAGTGACGAGGCCAATCATGGCTGAAATTTTGGACCCGCTGTCGCCCAGTGTGAACAGCGCAGGAGGGACAGACTCGGGCATCATGCACAAACTGAGGATGAGGATCGGAAGAGGTGGGCCGGTTAGCAGACCGGCTGGCGAAGGTAACATCACGCTTTATTCTTCGAAGGATGCATAGACAAACCCATTTTGCGAGTTATTTTTAAGTAAGGTGAGACTGGGTCAGTATGTGGGTTATCAATGATAACCCACATACTGACCCAGTCTCACCTTACTTAATATCATAAGGGAGGGTTTGCTAGTAAATTTTCATATATAAAAAAAAAAGCTTGGTTCAGGAGTCGAATCCCGAATACCTCGCACGCGCCACCGAATACCTCCCACTTTATGAGACAAACTATTGGCGAGGCTAGTTACTTAGAAGTAGGTGCAATGAGAGTCACTATTAGAAGAATATAACCACGTTAACACAACAAAACAAGGCCTTACTGCTGTGGAATAAGGAGATGTCAAAATTAATTTTAACACGTTTTTACTAGCTTCACCAGTTCACCTGTAACAAACAAATCATAGAAGTTAAATTTGACCCATCTCCCGGTTTCTAATTGAGCTGAAATTTTGCATACATGTCTAGTTTGGATGAAAATGCATGGTTAGCTAAGTGATGTCGTTCTAAACCCAATATGGCGGACTCTCAAAGATGATGGATTAATTATTATTTTTATGCATTCCATAATATGGGTATCAAATGAAAGGGTTTGCTGAGAAAAATACAAGACATAAAATGACAACTAAAGCGTTTTAATTGTTATTTTTAAACTATTTTTTTACCATAGACACGATACTGTCTGCCTCAGCTATCTAAATTAACCTTGACCTGGTACGAAAACGTTTGATTCTTGCAAAATGTGGAAGCGCCTGACTGAATGACATGTCCTTGGACTGTAGAGAGTGCTGTTCTTTTATTGGAAACGACACGATTCGGCGTAGTTCACCCAATTCAACCTATTCGTTCGTTTTCGTGTGAAAATCTTTAAAGTGAAAAGATATACCTAGACAATTAATGATAGTATGTTTTATTAATGCCCATAGGTTACAACACGGGTCGTTTAAAATGTGGATGGACTTTCCTCTGCCCAACTCTTCAGGGTATTCAGCATATAAGCATAGCATAATCAGTCTGTAATCATTATACCCTTGGTAAGACTGGTTGTCAGACTTTTGGGCATCTGACTACCCGTAACGACTGTCAAAGATCTACAAATGACAGCCGGGACCAACGGTCTAACGTGCTTTCCGAAACACGGAGGGAACAGTTTTTCTACTCTCTAAGCACGAAACCCGTGGTTACGGCCGAATTTTTGGGTGTCTAGGATATATGACAATAGACAGTAATTGTCGAATCCGGAAATAGTAGGGAGCAAAGACTTCATCTCGAAGTTTCGAGCTACTTTCAGACGGGCCCGTATATGCGTTGACGGACTCAGAGAGTAAACCCCGGGTGACGTTGTTATGTGAAATAAGAAGTAATCTGGCATAGTTCCGTGCCGTTAGTTTTCAAATCAGTGTGACCACTGATCCATTGTTCTGTGAAGGTCGCAACTTGTTGATAGTATAGCAATGTGGTCACTGATCACCGGCCTATCAGTACAAGTTTGCCAGTGAATGAGTGTACTCCGCTGATATGGGAGAAAAGTGCTCTGGAGGTGATATAACATTGTGAATTTGTTTAAAATATTTTTTAAAGTGATCAGTAATTGATAACATCGAAACTCGATTAAGTGCTTTTAAATTTATATTAAATGTTTATACTTAATAATATTTTAGTAATGTAATGTAATATTGTAATGTGAGATTTTAAACAAAATCACATACAGCATTACCTACATCATGGAATGAGTCAGAACGAGTGCAAGTGCATACAGTGACAACTTTTATGCACTTAAACTAGTTTATGAGCGTGACTGCACCCGCGACCATGTTAAAAATTACCCGACCGCAACGTACTCCCAGGATAAAAAGTATATCGGATACTTTTTCTTGTGTTCTTACTTACCCATGGTGCACTGTAACCTGTGTGCCTTTCAATTTCATCGAAATCTGTTCAAGTGTTAAATGTTTACTTTCGCATTAATAAAATAATAATTAGGAATGTCTCAGTAGTAGGTACAGCCACGGCGTCTGGATTTGTGTGCCCGTTTAATGGCAATAGGCTTGCCCTGTATTACATGGGACTACTATATCATGGGTATACCCTGAAGCTACTTTGAGAGTAGTGTTTCTTATCCATTTGAACACTATGTATTTTTCATTTCCAGGATATGTGG
The DNA here is from genome assembly GCA_950022335.1 of Eurois occulta. NCBI lineage: Eukaryota > Metazoa > Arthropoda > Insecta > Lepidoptera > Noctuidae > Eurois > Eurois occulta. Next base: position 12,992,073 of record OX465502.1, read on the forward strand.
AGTTCGGAGAGTTCAGGACGGAGAGGCCTGGCATCAAGAAGGTGGGCACCTTCGCCGGCGTGTTCTGTCCTGTCGTCTTGTCTATGTTCAGTGCGCTGGTCTTCATTCGAATGGGTAAGCAGATCTCAAGCTTTTTTTAACTCATTATCATCTGCCAAGCTTTTTCTCAACTGTGTTGGGGTCGGCTGCCAGTCTAACTAGAGGCAGTTAAATTCTCGTATTTTACATGGAGCGACTGTTTATTTTAATTTATGAATGAACATGTGTAAAAAGCGTCACTGTCTGTTTTTACCAATAGGAAGCGAGACGTAAATTAATCCTAAATGAAAGTGCACTGTTGTATTTTAGACGCTCGGCTCATCGTCCAGTATTTAAATATCAACAGAGCAAGGATATTTAGGTACTTATCGCTTAGTACAGCATGACTGGCGCAGTGGCTGAGCGATTGGCTGCTGCGCTGCATCTCGCGGGTTCGATTCCCGCTCGGAACAAATATTTGTATGGCCTACACGTAGTTGTTCTGGGTCTAGCTGTTTGTGTGTACTTATGTGATTTTAAATGTTTAAAAACGCACTCACAATGCAGGAGAATAGTGTCATTTCAGTATGAGATAATTGTTTCTGCGCAAATACTTACTCGGTCATAATACGATGTAAACATGTACCTAATAACAAATTGATGTTTTGTTTTGAACTCAAATATAATCGAGTTCGTGACTCAATGTGCGCATGCGCAAGGTCAATCTGCTCAGATAAGAAACTGTGTTAATTGCACAAAGATACATTTTCTGTTAGATAATTGGCTTAATCCACTCTTACGTAAACCTGCGGTTTCAGATTCAAAATGGGCAAAATATAACATAACCTCACGCCTGTAATTCTCGAAGGGTTAGGCAGAGGTGTACCACAGTACATCCATTTCACCAGTTATGTTTAAGTATCATATAATAAGCCAACGACAGAGCTGTGCAGGTGGCAATATACTGGTCAGGCATTATTTGAGTCTATCGACACTCAAAGAAGTAGAAGAATAATAATAATATGGGCGAGCCTATGGCCAAAATTAGTATAAAAATTAAAAACGGTAGTCTCTAAGTTTGATTATATTTTGTTCTTTGGATTACAGCCGTATGGTAAAGTTAATAGAGTTTAGTTTCAATTAACGAGCAATACAATCGCTTTGCCGTACATTTATTTATAAAATGCTTGGTCTCTATTGCATACCCAACTGCACCTGGTGGACTACATCCTTGTTTCGAATTCATTCAAACAAAAATCAACTTTACGTGCGTGTTACTGCAGTTCATTTCAGAATGACTATTACAAAAAAAAGTTGTATTGAAAATTAAACTTTATTTATGATATTTACAATTTCTTTTCCTATATTATCTATAAATTGTGGACGCAATTTTTCTTCTGTTACAGGTTACCTAGTGGGCAACGCAGGTCTGCTAGTGACCCTGGGGCAGTTCGGTCTAGCGTACCTCATCGTGATATTCACTGTCACGTCAATCTGTGCTATATCTACCAATGGCGCTGTTGAGGGCGGAGGAGTGTATTGTATCCTTTATAAAATGTAGTTTTTCGTGTGGATGTAGCTTTTTTAGCTTAGAAATATAAAAGCGTTTACGCGGTAAAATAAAATAGCTAAACTGAAACTTGATAGTACCTATATATAGTCATCTAAATCAGGGTTCCGCATACTTTTTGTGTTCAAGATACATCTAGGAAATCGGAAACTTTTGGAGGTACACCAGAAATGAATAATCAATTTTTACATAATAATAATCAACATTTCTTTGAGGAGCTCGTGGCTAAATAAGAACAGCCGCTCGGATTGAACTTTAGGTTAAGCCGTGCTTACCTAGGTTGGTCCGTGGATGGGTGACCACCCATTACATACCGAGTTTCCTCCGTGCCTCGGAAAGCACGTTAAGCCGTTGGTCCCGGCTGTCATTTGTAGATCTTTGACAGTCGTTACAGGTAGTCAGTGGCCCGAAAGTCTGACAACCAGTCTTACCAAGGGGTATCGTATTACCTAGCACTAACTGGGTTGTGGAGGTCCGACAGGCAGTCGCTCCATGTAAAATACTGGTATTCAGCTGCATCCGGTTAGACTGGAAGCCGACCCCAACATAGTTGGGAAAAGGCAGGCAGATGATGATGATGAATAATCAACATTCCTTTATTCATAATTTTTGTCGTTAATCGTCCGCATAAAAATGTTGTGCTACTTCAGGATTTCTGTGTATCATGAGCTCCTTAACTTAATACCAGTTATGATAAGCAGAACCCTAGGTCCGGAGTTCGGAGGTGCTGTGGGGACTTTATTCTTCTTCGCCAACGTGGTGTCCAGCGCACTCTGCATATCTGCTTGCACTGAAGCCCTGGTAGAAAATTTTGGACAAAATGGTGAGTTACATTTCAGAACATAATAGAGATCATAAAATTCAACATAAAATAACACATCTTAAACTAAAAGTACTTACACAACGCCTAAATATTTCGATTGCTCAGCAAATGAACCATACAGCAATGGTTGAGGTAGGTACTGCTTTTATCCGTGGGATTAAATTGAAGTCCGACAGTTTTTTTATAGAAGCATAAGCCTGTAATGTTCCCACTGCTGGGATATAGGGCTCCTCTCTGCGGGGGAAGGGGTAGCCCATAATCCACCACGCAAGCCCTGTGCGGATTGGTTTTTTTATTCATTCTCTGTGCGTCGATATCCGAATAAAATTGATGTACGGGTTTGCTTGTACATAACATAACATCACGCGATTCCCGAAGGTTTAGGCAGAGGTGTAATAGTATACTTACTCACATTTTGCCAGTCATTTTTAAGTCCCATGTAATAGACAAACCAAGCCTATTTCCATCAACCGGGCATAAATCCAGTCTCCGTGGCTGCTTCTGAGAAATTCGTTTTAGAAAAACCCAATAGCACCTGGTCCGACCCGGGAATCGAACCCAGAACATCATGCTCAGCAGTCTCGATAGTTTTACAGAACAAATTGCTTTTTGCGACAAAACCATTTGTACCATCCCCATTCTCTCTTCCAGGTTACCTCGTGGGTGCCAACCCGGGTATTCCAGACGGCTGGTGGTACCGCTTCCTGTACCGCTCGTTGCTGAACGCCATCGGGCTGGGCGTGTCCCTTGCAGGAGCCTCGCTGTTCGCGCGCACCAGCCTGGCTATCTGGATGACCATGCTCATCTGTTTGGGCAGCGCTTTCCTTAGCTTCTTTGTGACTGCTCCTGGTAAAGTAAGTTAAAAAATAGAAAATTAAGATGCTACCGAGACCCTTTTACTAAGAGACTCCGACCACGACACACCATGTTTGGTCGTGGTCACAACACTCACAACCGTGCTAGTAGAAGCTCCGACGAAGATACGGACGTTCATTCATCGGAAATTAAATAAATAAATAAATATCCCTGGACATTTCACACAGCACCATCTAGTCCCAAGCTAAGCAACCTAATGCTTGTGTTATGGTAACTAGATGGCTGATAAACTACATATATACATTTTTTTTTTTGTAAATACATACATATTATAGATAGAAAAACACCCAGACCCGGAACAACTACTTGTAGGTCATACAAATATTTGTTCCGTACGGGAATCGAACCCGCGACATGCAGCGCAGCATTCAATCGCTTGACCACTGCGCCAACCGTGCCGTCAATTGATCGGTATTTAAAGAGAGATCCTGAGTTATTTCTTCACCATATTGTTTTAGGGTTCATACCTGAAGGGTAACCAACGGGGCCCTATTACTAAGCCTCCGCTGTCCGTCCGTCCGTCCGTCCATCTGACAGCGGGCTGTAACTCATGATCCGTAACAGGTAGACCGTTGTAATTTTCACAGAATGTGTGTTTCTGTTGCCGCTATATCAACAAATGATAAAAACAAATTTAAAATTAAAGAGGGCTTACTACAATGGTACGGAAGTACTGTACCCTTCATGTGGCCCTTGGCCGGTTTTTATAAAAAAAGTTTTTTTTAATATACCTAAATTTTTCTCTTTTTCAGGTAGAGAAACCAGACACAAACCACATCGTGAACATAACGGAGTTTAACTACACTGGTCTGAACTCGGCCACTCTCTACGACAACCTGTACCCCAAGTATGGTCGCGACTATACCACCGCGGATGGACAGATGGTCGACTTTGCGTCAGTATTCGGGGTCTTGTTCACTGGGGTCACGGGGGTCATGGCTGGTGCTAATATGAGCGGTAAGTTAAACAAGTAAACTGTTAATAAAGGTGGAAGCGTCAGGGTAGCCCGCGAAATTCAAATTTTCTTACGTTTTTTGGCAATTTGCAGGTCAGTGTTAGGTTGTATGTTGATGAAAAACCGGCCAAGTGCGAGTCGGACTCGCGCACGAAGGGATTGGATGGATACCATTATCTATAAAAACGGCAAAAAAATCATATCTGTTGTATGGGAGCCCCCCTTATTTTTTTTTTTAAAATTTTAGTATTTGTTGTTATAGCGGCAATAGTAATACATCATTTGTGAAAATTTCAGCTTTCTAGCTATCACGGTTTATGAGATACAGCCTGGAGACAGACAGACAGACAGACAGACAGACAGACAGACAGACCGACAGACAGACAGCGGAGTCTTAGTAATAGGGTCCCGTTTTACCCTTTGGGTACGGAACCCTAAAAATGAGTCGCGCAAGTAACACGTATCTAGTTGTATTAATGATTTTAATGATAACTAGCTTTTGCCCGCGTCTTCGCCCGCGTGGATGTTGAAAAATATCCGACGGAAACATACTACCGGGATTAAAAAGTAACCTGCTATAGTTTACTTTATAATCCCGGTAGTACGTTCCCGTTAATCCAGATTACGGTAACAAACATAGTTACATACCTTCACCCCTCGTTTTAACCCTTCTGGGGTAGAATTATCAAAAACGCTGAGATACGTATAAATCAATTTTCAATCGTCAGCCTAAACACAATATTTGAATATCGTAACTTCAAAACTGACGGACTTTCATATAAACTTCCATCCCCTATTTTACCCCTTTAGGGGTGGAATTCCCAAAAATCCTTTCTTAGTGGATACTTATTCTTCACAAAGAACACACCCTCCAAGTTTCATGTCTCTAGGACCAGATCACCCAGTCAGTCAGTCAGTTTACCATTTTATATTTTATAGATAATTCTGTTAGAGCTAGGGTAGACAGCAGTGGCGAAGGTTTCATACAACTAATGGTTTGTGAAAAAAAATGAATTGAATTGAACTCGATTCCTAACGGCTTCCCTTTGAAAAATGGCGCAGTCAGTATTCTAAAGACAAAAAATATAATCACATTAAAGAAATGTACTCCGGCTTACCTCTTACAACAAATTGAGCCTTCGCTACTGGTAGACAGATTTGTCTGCTCCTAACAATTTGTTTTCCATCCACCCGCATTCTCCAGTCAACCCGCGATCATGGCGCTTGCAACAGCGTCGAAATATCGGGAGCTCAAAATCATGAACAATCACGGAAGATATCCCGTAAGTGACTGTATATAAACTTTTACTGACCGGCAAATTGCAAAAAACGTCAGAAAATTTGAATTTCGCGGGCTACCCTGGCGCTTACCTTAGGTGCCTATCGCGTGACGCGCGTCGCAAGCGCCTCTGCTGAGCATGAAGTCCTGATTTCGATTCCCGTAGGCAAGTAATGAGTTTTTCTGCTTTTAGAGGTTCTTTATAGGTACTACCTAAAACATTCAATAACAACCATTACAGTAGTTCTGTTCTTCCTCTTATCCCGTAGGTGAGCTCAAGAACCCATCCCGCAGCATCCCGTTCGGCACCCTGGCGGCACTGCTGTTCACGTTCGTGTCGTACATCGCGCTGAGCGTGCTGACGGCCGCGACGTGCACGCGGGACCTGCTCATCAACAACTACGTGTATCTGCTGCCTATTAACGTGTGGCCACCGTTTATTGCTGTTGGTGAGTGAGAGTGTGTGTGTAGTCTTATGTTGTCTTGACCACCTAGTCTGTCTATTCTAGGCAGGATTCGTAATCAAGATAATTATTTTCTTTGATATTTATCATTATAATTATCGTATAAATATCATTATAATTATCGGATAGTTATCATTATAATTATCGGATAACTATCATTATAATTATCGGATAATTCTAAGATAATTATCCATGCTGATTCATAAAACTTGATCTCTTTAATTTTTGTCTCAAACCGCTTTTATTATTTTAACGCACTTGAATTCAGTCCAAATAGGGTGTTTTTTGTCGGTATTTTCGTAACTACCACTTAGGTCCTAAATAGTGAAACAGAAAGAAAAAAGTATTAAAAAATCAGATTATTGATAAAATACAACTTTTTTATTTATTTTGGCACTTTCGTTTGGATACGCGTGGAAGCGGCAAATCGCGTTCGGATAAACGTAAAGTGACATTGATAATAATTTTTGTTATTATAAAGATAATTATTTATCAATGATAATTATCACTTCGAACCCTGATTGAAGGTCAAATTTAACTAGCTAACGTAATTCGATAGACATGGCGTGGTGGGTGTGAATATCTAAACCATGTTTGAATTTACATGCTTACTGCTTACACAGAGAGGGAGCTTGTGTCTCAAAAGTGGGGCCGTTACAGACTGATTATATTATGTTACGTTTAGGCAGTTAAATAGCATTTAAACATATGTAAATATGATTTGTTTTTCAGGTATGCTAATGGCGACGTTCTCTGCTGGTTTATCCAATTTGATTGGTGCCTCAAGAGTACTGGAAGCTTTGGCAAAAGATAATATTTATGGTAAGTAAGTCTACGTTTTATACACACGATGAAGTTTTGAACAAATGTCTTCATTCTTATTGGAATTCATAAAAACATTTATTTCAAAAATTAACTTTACCCGAGTTAAACTGTAGCAACCGAATGATATGTGATCAACTAGTACGACCGACCGTTCGCGCAGTTGCGGCCAAACTGTGCATGAACTTCAGTATGAACGTCCATATTATCTTAGTCGAAGCTTCCCGTCCCAAATTGTTTAAAATCTTACAGAGGCACATCTTTGTAAGATTTCAAAGTTAAAGTTCTTTATCTCTAAAACATAGGTGGGTGTAAAAAACAGATGTATCTAATGGGTTAACGAAGACGACCTACGAAGTCATTGCGAACACATTTTTGTACTGGAGATCTAAATGTTTTGTCAAACTTTCCTTTTTGCAAACCCCAGGTTTCCTCCTCCGCCCCATGGTCTCCCGTTCCGGCAACCCAGTATTAGCGGTCCTCGCATCCTGGCTGCTGGTGCAAGTAGGCATCATGGCGGACTCGCTGAACGCCATCGCGCAGGTCAACTCCGTGCTCTTCATGACCAGCTACTTCGCCATCAATCTGGCTTGTCTAGGCTTGGATCTCGCGTCGGCGCCTAATTTTAGGTAAGTCAATTCTTAATGTTAAACTTAAAACTTTCAAGTACTTATATTGAGAAATCTGAGTGCTTTATCGTTTTGCCGGTGTGGTGTTCGTCTGCCGTTTCTGAAATAATTTGTTTTATATTTTAAATTTGTATAGTTTTTTAATATTGGTGCTACTTTTCAGGGCGATCATAATCGAAAAAGAAAGTTTTTAATCTGCATCTTAAAGTTTTTGAACTACCGTTATTACTTTTTCGATTCCGACCCACTACATAACCTCGGTAATCATTCGATCTTTAAACTATCATTACTATTACTACTATAATTACTATTATATATTATTATATATATAGTATTACTATTATACTATACTATACAATATATATCATTACTATTAGTACTATTACTATTTATCATTCAAAGAAAAAAAAAAACATCCTTTAATTATGTCCAAAATTGGTGTGGGTTGGGTAGTGAGCCGGTACCGCCGGAAAAAAGTGGAGATATTTGGAAGGGCCCTACACTCAGCATTGGGTGGCCAAAGGCTTAAGAAGAGACGGTAGTGAAGGATATATACTTCCCTGCATTACCGGAACCTCTAAAAGTTCATGTGTAGTAGGTTTAGGTAGTGTACCTGCTTTCTTTGTCGTGTGTTTAGCTGGTTAACCTAATCTAACCTGGCGAGAGTTTTTAATCAAATCAAATCAAATCAAATACTTTATTTCGAACAACCAAGTCCATATATGGGTTAGAAATGCTTAATAACTATGTTAGTAGAAATAATTTCATAGCCGTCATAGATACAGTTAAAATAATTACAATTGTTTACATAAATGTCTACACTTAATTATTCTAATGATTCCTTTTAATTCAATTCAATTTATTTTAATTTAATTCAATTCAATATATTTTATTTTAATTAAATTTAATCTAATTTAATGTAATTTAATCTAATTTAATTTAATCTAATGTCATTCAATACAATTTGATTCATTCTAATTCAATTCAATTCAATTTAACTCAATTTAATTTAATTTAATCAAATTTAATTTAAAGATTAATTTAAGTATTTGCCACCCTCTGAGGCCCCGTGCACACGCACTTGTGCTTGAACCCAGTGCCCCAGAAGGGGGCTGTCCAGCTTGTGGCTGAGCACGTTCAGGATGGTGTTGGCGCTCCCACGCGTACGAAACATCAGCGAAGCGATGCGGCGCCGCAGTATAGTGTGAAACCCGTCCGTGTGCGCGTGAGCAAACATCGCAGACGCGCTACAAAAGCGTGGGAGCCCCACCAGCACCCTGAACGCGTTATTATATTGTACACGGAGAGCGTTGATGGCCCGCTGCGTGTAGTTGACCCACAGATTGCAGGTGTAGAGAGTTTGACAGAAAGCTTTAAACAGAGTAATCTTTACCTCTATACTACACCTCACAAATCTGCGTGCCAACATGTTACAGCGAACCGCCATCGCCCTCCTCTCCCTGTCTATATCCCTATCATCTTTTAAATCCTCGGTGACCACATGGCCAAGGTATTTAAATTCTCTCACTCTTTGAAGAGCGACACCGTTAAGCAGTACAGGTGCCACATCCCCCAGTTTACGACCCCTGGCTTGAAAAACCAGGAGCTCGCTTTTCTGCACGTTGTACAAAAGACCGTGTACCCTCGCATACTCCTCACACACGCCTATCAGCTTCCTGAGCGCGGCTATTGATGGGCTGAGCAAAACCATGTCATCTGCATAACTGATACTGTTGATACAGTGACCATCAATTGAGCATCCTACTCCAATGTTGCTCAGCTCAACAATCAGCCCGTTCACGTACAAGTTGAAGAGTGAAGGGGATGTTAACCCCCCCTGCCTCACTCCACACTCCAACCCATACTCGTCAGAAAGTTCTCCAAGCCATTTGACCTGGCTGGTCTGATGGTCATACCAATATTTAAAAATATTAATTAACCCACCGGGTACACCTGTATCCTTCAACTTACGCCAGAGAATATCATACCTAACCAGGTCAAAAGCCCTGGAGAGATCAAGAAAGGCTGCATACACAGGCGTGCTCCTATCTGTGTAATACCTGACAGTCTGCTTGAGAGACATAACCGCACACTCTGTCGAAAGTCCTGATCTAAATCCGAACTGTGCGTCATTTAAGTTTAGGTGTTCCTTAAGCTGTCTCTCAAGCAGGCCATCAAGCACCTTAGCTGTGGTTGTAGCCAATGATATCGGGCGGTAGTTGCACTTGTCGGAGTTATCTCCAGTCTTGTTTTTAATTATAGGCACTACCACCGTCTTCATCAGCTCCTTTGGCAGGTAAGAATGCCTAATACAGACTGTAAACAAAAGTCCTAGGAGCCTCGGGAGGTGTGGCCCTGCATGCTGAAAATGTTCGATGCTGAGGCCGTCGTGTCCAGGCGACTTCCCTCGAGTCATGCCCTTAATTATTAGAGCAACTTGTTTAGCTGTGACACGCTCAGGCACCGCTGACACGACGACCCCCGCATCCCTGGCCTGCCCACCTTTTAGCGGAGACTCCACTTGAAAGTGACATTTAAACAAATTAGCAATGTCTTTTGGTTCGCTGATGCCATTGACACTCACAGGGACGCTAGGTTTAGGGTTTAACTTTTTTGTTTGTTGCCAAAATCCTTTAAAATCTTTACTCTTATGTTTGGTAGCTAAAATATTCATTTTTATTAATTCTTGGTTATTCTGACAATAATGTAGTTTGCTTTTGAATTGCTTTCTAGATTCATACATTGCATTATAAATATTACCACTGTTAGGTCGACCATAACACACCCAGGTTAAAAACTTCTGCCTAGCCTCCCTGTGAGCGTCACGAACATACTTGTTCCAGCCGACAATATGACGACCGCGGTGCCGTCCGCCACTACCCCCACGACCCACATAGCTATCAACAGCAGCCTCCTGTAACGCTACTACAATGTCGCCGTAAAGTGCGTCTATCGCTGCCAAGTGATCTTTGCCAGTATCACCACACATGCTATCACAACACTGTTGGAATTCATGAGGGAAGCCAAATTCCCTTAATTTATCCCGCCCTATTTTAAGCCGCCCATGGGCCTCTGAATAGGCTTATATGGTATACCGCCGTTTGCCCGAATTTTATTTGCCCTAATATCATTTGCCATAATAGCCAACAGCCAATATTATATGACGTAATATTAATATACTATTCTTTGCTATATTAGTCACGTGCTAGAAGCTTTGTTTCCCATGAAGTCACTTACCATAACATAATTTGTCATAATCATTGTAAGCCCTAATTATGACATGCCCTAATTATCACATGCCATAATTATCATATGCCATAACATCATTTGCCATCGACATTGGGTGTGTAACGGTTGTTATATTAGGAGAAACTGGATGCAATCGGAACTTTAAGGCACCCCGACCCGGATAGGTTAGGTTAGAAGGGCCCCCGCCATCCCCTTCGTGGTAGTCCCGGCATAGCGGGGCTCCGTCGACCAAGCCCACCCTCGAGACCATGCATAGAATATTTTAAGGTTTTGGTTAGGGTACAATTTATTATGGCGCTTAAATATCATGTGTAATGATTATTATGGCGTTTAAATATTTGTCTAATAATTATTATGGGATTAAAATATTATGTCTAATAATCATTATGGCGTTTAAATTAATATTATGTGTAATCATTATTATGCCAATTAAAAATATGAAAAACAATACGTATGGCACTCGTATCTTATGGTATCTAAGTTTCGGGCAATTAAAAGTATGTCACATGTCTTTTAGGGCAAACAAAACATTCGGGCAAATGATTTTTTTTTTATGTTTAATGGGCCTACTCTACCTACTCTCTCTACTCTCAATCTAGTCTTAGAGGACAGAGATGAGGTCGACGATGGAACGAGCTAACCCAAAAGATGCCTATTAACTCGCGACTTAAATAGATTGGGGTCATATGAATGAAATTCGGGAATGTGATGATTATGGTATATAATCTTGGGGTAAACAAAAGACAACCGGCTTATATGCCATCGAGAAATATTTCTCAGCAATCCGGGAATTCTCATGATGTTTTCCTTCACCGAAGCAAGTGATGATTTTACAACATGCACATGAATCCGAAAAATCCGAAATGCGTGTCTTGAGTTCGAACTTGAGAACTTTGACTTGGCAGTCCGACGGCCACACCACTAGGCTATCACTTCCTCTATAGTGTTCCTGTGGAAGACGTTATGATATGTTTTTAATTTGTTGGACGTTTTCCAGGCCATCATTCAAGCAGTTCTCGTGGGTGACGTCCCTGCTGGGCCTGCTGGGCTGCGCGGCGCTGATGTTCGGGCTGCGCGCGCTGTACTCGCTGGGCGCGGCGCTGGCGTGCGGCTCGCTGGTGGTGGCGCTGCACCTGCTGTCGCCCGCCGCCGCAGACCCCAAGTGGGGCTCGCTCAGTCAGGCGCTTATATTTCATCAGGTGCGAGAAACATGGCTAGTTACAAACGTGTTTAAATAGACCATGTTCGAATATTGTGCGCTTTTGGCTTTGGGCCGTTAAAGTATTACGTAAGCCGTTTTTTTGCAATTATGAAACCCCCTCCCTCCCCCTCGTCTGCAAAAGTAAGTAACCCCCCACCCCTCCATGCTTACGATTGATTCATGAGCAGCAGTTAGAAGTCTAAAAATAAGGAGCGATGAAACGTACCCATTATTTTCGGGAATTCCTGAAAATGCATATCGTTTTCAAGCATAGACTAATGTAGCTTCTGCCGGTGAAAGAATTGTTAAAATTGGATTATACGTTCTGGAGATTACCCCTAGATACAAACAAAAAAATTGTACCCCTTTATAATATTGGTATAGATAGGCGACACTTAGGCATCGCCAGATGTGAAACACCAAGCAAATGTGCATTAAATAAAAAATAAAAAACAAAAAATAACATAGCAATTTACTGACTATTTGCAGGTCCGCAAATACCTACTCCTACTGGACCCTCGCCGCGAGCACGTGAAGTTCTGGCGGCCGCAGATGTTGTTACTGATAGCCTCGCCGCGCCAGTCCGCGCCTCTCATCGACTTCGTGAACGACCAGAAGAAGGTTTGGACTCGGCACATCGTCATCTAACAGCCCATGTCTCATGTTACTTGGGGTTGGCGCAACACATTTTTATCTTCCCCTGTCAACCGTCACGCTATCATTCACTCTTTTTGCTTTCATATCATTCCTTCATTCATTCTCTCCTTTATGTTTCATTCGTCCATATCACCGCCATCCATTTTCATTGGTCTTCCGCTCCCTCTCAAGCCATCAACATTTATATTATCTCTCTTTTAGATGCAAGATGCTTTTACAATTATGATTTTAATGTATTTTTGAACCCAAGAAGCAAATTTCATTTCTTTCAAAATCAAAATCTTTTTATCAGACAAGATACTGTTACTTCTCAGGGTGGTCTGTTCGTGGTGGGTCACGTGCGAGTGGGCGAGCTGGACGGCTCGGGGGATCCTCTGGCGGCTGAGCACAAGTACTGGCTCAAGTTGATCGATCATCTCAAGGTATGCCAATAACATACATAATGTTCGTCTAAAATTACGACAAGAATGTTAAACAATTGGCAGACACGTAAGAACTTTTGTTTCTTTCCGATCAACACTTGCCTTACAAGTGTGATCATACTAATGATGAACCACGAGAGATGATTTTTTTATATACTCCGAGAAATTTTAATGATTGCTTTCCCGCGGCAGGAAAACTTCCCTTATGGTTTCTTTTATTTAATTTCGTGTTCAGTAAAATGCAGCTAAAAAGTATTTATGACGGTCCTAAGCCCGTAAGAGTATGAAGAGGAAATTTGAATAACTTGTTGGGTAGAGCTTATTATTATCATGTTTCATTAACTGAAGAGTACAAGTTATCAGCTGATTGAAAAGCTCGCGGGTCAACGGCCGCGCGGCCGTTCGGCGCCCGGCTTGCGCTGAGCGTAGGTATCGGGAGGTATTTTATTGGTTCGTGGTCGCTTCCGAGTTTTGTTTTTCACAATGGTTAATCTGTTTTTTTTTGTTTCTAATATTTTATTTGTTTATAAAACGATTGTATTACCAAGACAAAACTATTTCGCTGCGGGAAAACAACCATTAAAATTTCTCGGTGTATAATAAAAATACTAAGTTTACAATTAAAGTATGACGTAATAAATTTAAAACTAAGTAAATGTGTAACCCAAACCAATTTTTGCGAAATAATGGTTAAAAAAATGAGTGCATTAATTTTACAGAAAATTAAGTAAGTACTCGGATGTAATTTCGGAATAATATGTATAAGACAGCTACTTCAAAAATTCAATAGCTATCCTTTTGAACTTAAAGTGTGTAGGAATGTGAACACATCCCAAATTGTGGCACATATAACATAATTGTTCTTTGAGGAATTTAAGACTGACTACGTCTATGTCTAACCAGGTAAAAGCATTCGTAGAGCTGAGTCTATCGTCATCCGTCCGGTCCGGGGCGGCTCAACTCGCTCGGCTGGCCGGTCTGGGCGCTATGAAGCCCGACACCGTACTCCTGGGCTTCAGGGACACTGCCACGCCCACAGACTTCTTTAGAGAGTGAGTAGTTTAATCTGTTGTATAGTTATTAAAAGAAAACCTTGTCCGAGTTCGTAACTCGTCAAGCAAATCATAAAGAAGCAGCGAAAATATAAGGTTAATATACTAACAGCTTTGATTACACTCTGTGCGTTGTAGCATGGTGCGGGTGACAGTTGCCTGTATGACGTTGACATCTGTCAGTACCACATGACTAGGGATGTGACGTTATGCAATTCATTTTTTGCTAACGATACTCGCAGCTTAAATCTAGTTCTCTTTAATATTGTTACGAAAATTAGTGTGATATTCAGTGGTGCAGTGTAACTACGTGAATAAACTTGTCAATATAAATGTATTATGGCTACATAAGTATATTTGTACCTTTATAAAATAATCAAAATCAGATTTATGTTTTTTTTTTGTGGCAACATTTTTGTTCTATGGCGCATTCGTCTAAATTAGAAGGAATATCTGGAAGGTCTATAGCTTTTAACAATAAAAAATTGACCTACACACAATATACGTTTTTTATTATATAAAATATCGACTATCCATTGTAGCAGTACATCCCATCACTAAATACGTCTGTAGCGTTACGTTATACGAATAACACTTTGATTTATTTTTCATTCAATTTGATTTTATTTTAGATTATATTAGAAAATACCCCGTCAGTGATCAATATTAGTAGTAGGAGTAGTTTCGATCCATGAAACTTCACTAATAAATCAGAACACTATCAGCATATTATCTAATTCTAAACGGCTTTCAGGGGCTGTGTCAATTTAACAATTGGAGACCGGATTATTTGCAACATAAAATCTTTGAAATATGCACCATACATGCCCAAAATATGCACCATACATGCCCAAAATATGCATCAATACTGCCAAAATATACCACATTTTGAAATACTTTTCTGACTAGGATTTTTTGCCGGTTTTCACAAAAAATGTCCTCACAGAAAATTGTTCCTAATTATTAGTAGTACGATTGAGCCTTCTATTGTAATATTTTTATAACTTTCGTTCTACATCTACTTGTCAATGGGCACTATGTGAATTTAAGTGCTTTTTGCGGGTGTCAATTCTGGCACGTTTTTTCATTTCGAGAAAGTTAAAATGAAAGGGGACATTCCCATGCCCGAAATGCACGATATGCCGATTTTAGCAAACATTATTTGCATATAATACGGTCTCTATTAATAATACTGACAGCCGTTGAACGCGGTTTAGATGTACTGATCCGTTCAGATTCATTTCTCTTTAAACAAGCCAGTCCAGAAATAAAAACATATATTCCTTCTCTCCGCAGCCCGCTGTCCCCGTACAAGACGGACCTGTTCGACCTGGACTCGGGCGAGCAGATCTTCCCGCTGCGCTCGGGCAGCACGCCGCGCCTGTCGGGCGAGGAGTACGTGCGCGTGCTGTCGGACGTGCTGTGCGTCAACAAGAACGTGGGCCTGTGTCGGCACTTCCACAAGCTGGACATGGGGAAGGTGGAGCGGTGAGTTTATTTCATCATCATCTCATTTTGCGTGCGGGCTTCGGATTTTTTTAAGCAGAATATTATTTAGTGAACAACATTTTCAATCTCTCTCCTAATGAGTTTGTCAACATTCATTCGATTGTTTTCCGAAAGAAACAAGTTGATTCGGCCCTTGTTGCCCTCACTATGAACTAAATTCTACTAAAATATTTTATTATTATTAATCAGTTTATTTCAGATCAAATTAATCCATACAAAATAAAATACAAAGAAATAAATTAAATTATTACAATTACAGTACCATCACAATATGCATTCATTTATTCTGGATAAAGCAATCTGCACGAGATACAACCATCTGCAGGATACTGTTGCTACTGCCTCGCACGCGCTGCAACAAGGAAGCTACTTTCTTGCGTATAACCGCATGAAAGCCGTCCGTTCGCGTCTCCGCAAACATTACGGACGCACTACAATAGCGAGGGCGGCAGCATCCTGAAGACGTTGTTGTATTGTTGTTTTCAAACTTAATACTTCATGTTATATTTTATATTTCTGTTTCCAGCAAATCCCCATCTCTTCAATACATAGACGTGTGGCTGGTGGAGGTCCTGTCCCCGAACTGCGACGAGCCCTTCACAGTGCGAGGTCTGTTCGCGCTGCAGCTGGCCGCAGTGGTGAGGTCCGCTAGAGGCTGGCAACACCTGCGCCTGCGCCTGCACGCCGTGCATGTGCCTGCGCAACACCCCACCACGATACATGGTGAGTGTGCAGCTAATTTTATAAGGCCTATCTACCTGACCTCCACAATCCAGTTAAATGATATCGATACTCCTTGGTAAGACTGGTGGTTAGATTATCGAGCTGCTGATTACCGTAACAACTGTAAAAGGTCTACATATAACAGCTGCGAACTTTCGTGCTTTTAGAGACACGGAGGGGTGTCGGACTCATCCACGGACTGACTTCGGCAAGCGCTGCTTAACCTTGACAATCGACCTGTATATATATGTATATACCTGTATATATATATACTATATATATACAGGTATATACATACTTATATATATACTTGTATATATATAGCTCTAGCTTCAAAGGACGTTGCTGGTGAAAATAATAGGTATTTCTCTCCCTGCCTGACTATAATTTCGTTTCGTTGTAGAAGCAGGTCGAACAGTGACCGTGGGCGAGCAGTCGGCGCTGGAGTCGCTGGCCGCCGGACGGCCGCTCGAGGAGAGACTGGACCAGCTGCTCAAGTTGCTCAGGATTAACGCTACCACGCATATTGTGAGTACATGCTCGTTGTTATTCAATTCTTCAGCCATATGATCAAGGCATTTACTTGAATAATCATCTGCCCAACTAACTGGTTTACCTTGTCTTACTTTACAAAATACGAAAGTTTGTGAGTTTAGATGTTTGTTACTCATTCACACAAAAAATACTGAACGTATTTGTATGAAATTTGGCACACGGATAGTTTATAATCTGGATTAACACATAAGATATTTTTAATAAAGGAGTCTGTAAAGATCGTAGCAGGTGGCGTTCTATGCTTTCTGCCTACCCACTTAGGAACAAGTTGTGAGTTTATGTATGTATGATACTTTTTATCCCGGTCGTAAAATCCCGTGGGATAGTTACCGAACTCTACACAGGCGACGCCGCGGGCTTAAGCAGGAGATACTACTGGTTTTGAGATAAGCTTATATATAAAATGTTGTGTGTCTGTTACAGGTGACAGAGTGGCCCAAACTAGACGAGTATAATAATAGATATTCCAACGACGATGAGAACAGCATGTACCAGCGAGTGCCTCTCGGATATTTACAAATGTGAGTTCTTATATTGTTCATGTACGAGCTACACTGCACATTGACCTTTGTGTGTCATGCTCATTGATGTAAGTATATCGATAATGTTTAGGTATGCATTTCTGCAACTTATCATGTGATCGTGTAATTATAATTGAGTAGCAATCCTAATTGCTTGTTCACGTAGTACACGCGGGCGCGAGCGTGTGTTCACATTGGCCGCCAAGCGTTTGTGCGACTGTGACGTATTGTCAGAGGTTGCAAACGTGGACGACGATCTTTTATTTTTAATCGAAAATTCTGACCTAAAGTGGAAGATGACAAAACTTTGAATTGGTGTGCACAAAATTAATAAAGAAAGAGAACGGTATTATACGGTGAATTTCAGGAAACAATTCTGTAATTTTCCTAATACATTATTAACAACATTTCTGTTTTAAGTTTTTAAACTGTCATGGTCACTAACATTATAATTAACACTAGAAACGGGATATTTACCATGTCCACTGTTTTGTTTTGAGTTCCCGATATTTCGGCGCTGTCCCACCCGCAATAACTTCAGTTTATCCGTGATCATGGTGCTTGCAACAGCGCCGAAATATCGGGAACTCAAAACAAACTGTGGACATGGTAAATATCCCGTTTCTAGTGTTAATTATAACATTTCTGTTAATATGATTTCTGTGTTCGCTTTGCCTTTTAAATTGGAGTTCTAGCCTGAACAGCACTGATAAACTCTTCTGTATTGAACGACTTGATGAAAACGTGCTATCGTTTGTAGCGAGAAGTTCATAACTGGTTGAAATCGCGGTGTGGCGCTAGTTTGAAGTGAACACGCATAAACTACATCAAACGTTAGATATAGCCGCGAGCGCGCCGCACGCGCGTGTCGCCAGCTCGCCCGCTACTTGCACCGCACGCGCGTGTCGCCAGCTCGCCCGCTACTTGCACCGCGCCGAACGAAACGTATCATACGTATAACGTCATCTATTTGTCCGATTCGACGCTGATAAGTGTGCGAGGTTTCATAGGATTTCATAAAAGTAATTCTAAAATTCGATTCTTTCGGCGCTGACAAGACGTTTACCTTTAGGTCGTCTGTATTCTTCTAATAACTTAAAAAAAAAAACATTAAACTGCCATGATCCATTGTGTAAAGTTCAATTCAAACCTTTTGCTATACACTCAGCCCCATGTATACAAGCTCTAATAAACTGATTTTGTAAATTCATCGCACCTGTTGAGCTAGCTTACTTACCTTGAAGTAAAAGTTAAATTGAATCTATACTAAGGTTAACTCATCGATTATGCTCAATCGATAGTCTATTATCATTAACGATGAATTTCATAATCCATGCTGCTACTCAAATTCATCAGTTGTCAGACTTGCGGGCTCCTTACCACCTCTAATAACTACTACTGTGAAAAACATAACGGTTATTTCTTTTCTCCTGCAGTGTGAACAATATAATAAAGCGCCGCAGCTCTGAGGCGACGGCGGTGACGTTCGTGCAGCTGCCCGCGCCGCCCAGACTCACCAACACAGGAGCCGACGACTCCGTGTGTGAGCACTACTTGAAGGTATGTTGTAGCATCATCCCACGTCCCAGCAGTGGGAACAATTCCTACAGCTGCCAGCGACGCCGAGACTCTCCACCCCAGTAGTGGACGGGGCTATTTGTGAACATTACTTGAACGTATGTACAGATCCCTTGGAAATAATATGCGCTTCGGGTATAATCGTGTATATTCGGAAGTATAAACGTGTGATGGTGAGAACTAATATAGAGTTGTTAGAATCATTGAATTTAAATACCTACTTGTCTATCTGGTTTTATGCAATTCCAAAAATAGTTTAAAAAAATTCAGAGATGACCATCTGCAACCGTAGTAGTTAACAAGGAAACGCGTGTAAAAAATGCGGTAAAAAAATATGTTGGGGTCGGCACCAGTTTTACCGGATGTAACAGCCATGCAGTATGTTACCATGAGACATCTAATGTCGACAACCCAGTTACCAGGTAAAAGGTACCCCTTGGTAAGGCTGATTTTTAGACTCTCGGGATCACGGTATGTAATGGATGGTAACCCATCCACATACTGACTTCGACAAGCATCGCTTAACCTTGAAGATTGACTTGTGTGACTCATTAACTTTGTGGGTTTAAATTATAATTATAATTGTTTATTTTCAGGTACTAGACGAATTCACAAAGGACCTACCCCCTACGATCCTAGTGCGGGGTCTAAAATCGGTGACCTCGACTGCGCTATAACAAGGGAGTATCTGTGACCTATTTATAAGATCGTTAGATCTCTAGCCTGAAATTATCTAGACAAGTGGACCAATTGTAGGCATACTCAATTTTATAGGTAATATTATTAGGATCTGCATAAAACTATAAAAATGCGCTCAGGATAAACGAATATCTCCATTTCTTGTCCACAACCTAACAGCAGATGATCTACAAAAGTAAAATCTCATATCCTTTGACATATACATATGCCCGTCTCCTTCTTGCAATTATGTGTCAGTGACAGGAATAACGCTTAGGGGCCATCCTTTAATCACGTGAGGTTTTATTATTATTTTTTTATTAACATAGTTTTATAATGTTTCAATAAAAAAAACGATCGGATTTTTTAGATCGTGATTAATCGTGTTTTTTTTCTCAGAGTTCAAATCTCACGTGATATGACGTGATTAATGGACGACCCCTTACGTGCTAAGTAATGTTTATAGATCTCGACCTAAATGTGACAATTCTTCCGAAAATAGTACGTGCTGAAAATTATACAACGTAATTTCAGCGTGCTGTGTCATGCATGACTTGATGATAAAAAGAAATTGCATACGCTGAACTTTTCGCCGACTAATTTTGACTGTTTTTGATCAATTTCATTTAGCTGATAAAATATCTAGTTGATGGTTCAAAATCACAAACTGTGTTGGCGTTCATTTGACGTAGTTGTGTGCTCATCCTTAGAGTTAATAGGCTGTATCTCAATCACATTCGGTCTAGAATTAAAATATACACAATTAACAAAATGGTGCTCTTTTCTAGCTTAATTTTTCGGTTTCTTACTATCTTCCTATTTTCGTAACGTATTAACTGTTTTTTACTCATTTAATTTAAATGTGTGTGTTTAATTAAACCCTATGAAGAAACAGTCTTATGATTGAATTTTAGTATTTTTAATTGAGCCATAATATCGCCACCTAATCAGAAAACTGTTGAGATTAAATAAAAAACTTTTTTCTTTATTATATGTAAAACAGTACCATAGACGTTTATTAAAAACTGCTATTGCACTTACGATAGAAAGACTTCAATTGATGAACCTCAGTGGCGAAGGTATCTATTATTTTAACCCTGTTGAAATTGTGATCTCGGCCCAGAGGTTTATGTTTAAAAATCTATAAGTTCGCTGTTATAAGCATTTGTTTTGGGCTCTTTGTGTTGTTAAACAGAACAAGCCGGCTTACATTAACACGACTAAACAGTTGAATAATGTAAAACTAAATATACAACTTAAATTACAAGCAGCCTTATATCTTAACTATACGGTTGATATTAGCTAAATAATATTCCGTGACGTTTGTGTATTACCTGACTCATTGTCATAAATCGTCATGGTGTAAAATTCATTTTTTATTAAATCATTTGTATCAAACCTTTGTTACTGGTTTTATAAATCATTAAAATAAGTAAATAAAATTTAAATGAAAATTAACTGCAATTGAAGTTTTCATTATATTCATTGAAATTTTGTATTTATATTTAACCCACAAATGTCCATTAACCATTGACTAAAGATTATTAATATAAATTATAATGTGGCATTTTTGGGTTGAAACACTAATTCTAATATTTTGTCATTCTTTATAACTCCCAAAATTTCTTGAATTTAGTTTAGTTACAATTATTTACCATTATTTTTAGTTTTTGACATAATTATGATTATTTTTAATTTTATAAAATTATGTATGATAATTTAAAAAACGTCAAATATATTTTAAAATACTGTGATTTTTTCTTGACTTGTCTTCAACTATGCTCGAATGGTTCTTTGCTGAAGTGTTATGTTTGTTAAGTAGATTGTGCATGAATAATAAGACCCAAGTTGGCTTGGACGATTTTATGCCTCGCACTGTATTTTCAACTCTATGCGTGGAGCAGAGAATTGAAAATCCAGCTGTGCGCCTTCTTAACGCGCTGGAATGCATTCTGTAAGATTCCCAAAATCAACCTTGTAGACGAGGGCTTATCTATGAAGTAACGATCAAAATGGCATAAATGAAATAGAATTCGCTTTATTCTAGTATACAATTATAGTAAATTTTGATATATGTGGAGAAACTTTGTTACTGCATTCGAGGCGGAATTAACACCCGAGCTGCAGTCGAGAGTGTTATGGAGCCGATAACTGCAGTAACAAATCCCCACGCGTATCAAACGACGTTTTTCAATACACTTTCGAAGAAATAAAATATTAGAACAGAAAGTATTTTTGTCAGGAATTATCTTTGCTGTCGCCAGGTTTAAGAAAAAGCAAAGGTATGAGCCGCTAAACAGCCTCATCTGCTTAGCCTTTTCCGACTATCTTGGGGTCGGCTCCCAGTCTAACCGGATACAGCTGAATACTAGTACTAGTTTACATGGAGCAACCCCGCGCGGCCGCTAAACAGCCTAATATGAAGAATAGAAAATTCAAATATTTTTAAATTTAGAACACAAATAAGTATTTATTTGTTCACAAAAGTAAATATTTGTTTTAAATAATCATGTTTATCTATGATATAATCTTTATAAACACTATTCAAATACTCAAACAATATTTACGCCGTAAAAACGCATATCTCTTTGCCGAGATTAAAAAAAAAACAATCACCGCCAACTAAAGTCATTGAACCCTTTGGACTTAGTAAAAGGATAGTTATCTGGGGAAATTTTATTTCCGCACGTGTGCGGAATAATAGTAAAAATCAACGCGTGTGAAATACATTGCATGTTGAACCTAGTCGTAGTACGATAAGAACCAGTTTTTGAGAAAGTGTATTGAAAAATATTTGTTTTTACACTTTGTTCACTTGCTAAAATTAAAGTAGATAGCTGTAAATCACACATATTTTAAGATAAGTGCACACACAAAGCAAGCACCAAATTATTTTTATATACTTAATAAAGTTATATTTGTGTATTTTATATTATAAAATTATGTTTATTATTATTAAGTGTAATTTTAAAAACAGTATTTTATAGCTAAATGTGATATGACAATAAATCATAGACTTTATTTTTAAATTTGTGTTTTTTATCAATCCTGTTGTTTAAAAAGTAACATGTGCTTAATTTCTCCTTCCCGGTTTCCAACAGCCTTTTCTTATTCTAATGTCAATTTTTAACTTAACCCACCTGTTTAACTTTCAAGAAAATATTTAGTACATTCTTTCACTGAAACACAAAAAAACTGGATTTTCAAAAGTTTCTTATACATACAACAAACGAGAACAGTAAGTAATTCCATACAAATTTTCAATTGCTAAAATTCCGTACAAAATTTTCAAACGGTAAAAATCGCCAAGAGATCCAACAAAAAAATTAAGTATACCATTTTGCAATACAACATTGATTAAAAATTGTTTTTACAGTTAACAAGAATTTCTGCAACACAAAATTTAATTTTAAGATGTATGTAAAGTTTTATGTGCAATATGTGTCATGGTTTTTAGGATTCCGTACCCAAAGGTTAAAACGGGACCCTATTACTAAGACTCTGCTGTCTGTCCGTCTATCACCAGGCTGTATCTCATGAACCGCGATAGTTAGACAGTTGAAATTTTATTTCTGTTGCCGCTATAACAACATCATCATCATCATCTGCCTAGCCTTTTCCCAACTATGTTGGGGTCGGCTTCCAGTCTAACCGGATGCAGCTGAATACCAGTATTTTACATGGAGCGACTGCCTGTCGGACCTCCACAACCCAGTTAATGCTAGGTAATACGATACCCCTTGGTAAGACTGGTTGTCAGACTTTCGGGCCACTGACTACCTGTAACGACTGTCAAAGATCTACACATGACAGCCGGGACCAACGGCTTAACGTGCTTTCCGAGGCACGGAGGAAACTCGGTATGTAATGGATGGTCACCCATCCACGGACCAACCTAGGTAAGCACGGCTTAACCTAAAGATCGATCCGAGCGGCTGTTCTTATTTAGCCACGAGCTCCTCCTGCCGCTATAACAACAAGTACTAAAAAAAACACAATAAAAAAATATTTAAGTGGGGCTCCCATACAACAGACATGATTTTTGCCGTTTTTATAGATAATGGTACGGAACCCTTCGTGCGCGAGTCCGACGCGCACTTAGCTTTTTTTTTGTTATATAATTATTATTTTACTATAAATTAGCTTATGGAAATAATTGTTATATTTCACTTAAATACGCATTACTTAAATGTGTCCTGGTGGCTGAGAGAATGTCATGCTCACTCAAATGTCTCGCTGATGGTGGCGGGTGTGTCGGGTCATTTAGTTCCCTTCAATATGGTTGAGTTGAATGGCGCTGATCCATGCGTCATGTTCGTGAACGGGCGCTGTCAGTTGGGACTGGTCATCTCTTACCTGCCACGGTTTATTTTAATTACTTTATTTTTAAATTGTTGGTTTAATCTTTTACTCTGGACGCTCTTAATGTGCACGTCTTTGTACATCGTTCTCACATATATGTATAATCTCAACATGAATGATGTAAGTAACCAAGATTTTGTAACAATATTTTGATTTAAAAGAGTGTCCATGGAGTTTCTTGCCCATTCTTCTCCATAGAGATCTAGGATTTGGAATGTGCAACTACAGTACTTTCGCAAGTTATTATGCCTTGTGTCTGTGACTGTAGCTGAGCTTTTTGTTTTTGACTTTCAAAAGTGCCTGTAATGGTCTAATTGAAATAAATGCTTTGACTTTGATTACATATTAATGTAAAATTAAATTTGCATGCCCTAATAAGGCAAATTTGGTTTGTGCCTAAATCACCAATTTTAACAACTGGTAACACCTGTATTTCAAGCAAATAAATTTATTTGCTTGAAATACATTTTTATTATTCAGATAATCGGAAAGAGGCGGCAATGTCGCCATCTGCGAAGGAGTTTTCTTAAAGCTACATAAATGGAAATCAGACAGACTGAATGTGTGTAGAATCAATTCTACGGTGTGAACACTTTAAGTGTACAGTACTCGGTGGCGCTGTTTGTCAAGAAAAAATGCATCGATGTGTCAAACTTGGTACATTTATTTTAGTTCTGTGTTCCCGGAGGAACTCGTGGTTTAATAATAACAGGCGCTCGGGTCGATCTTTAGGTTAAGCCGTGCTTGCTTAGGTTGGTCTGTGGATGGGTGACCGTATTACATACCGAGTTTTCTCCGCGCCTCGGAAAGCACGTTAAGCCGTTGGTCCCGGCTGTCATTTTAGATCTTTGACAGTCGTTACAGGTAGTCAGTGGCCCGAAAGTCTGACAACCAGTCTTACCTTAGGATATCGTATTACCCAGTGTGTTGTGGAGGTCAGATAGGCAGTCGCTCCATTTAAAATATTGGTATTCAGCTGCATCCAGTTAGACTGGGAGCCGACCCCAACATAGTTGGGAAAAGGCTAGGCAAAAATGAAAATGTTTTCCCGTCTGCACGGATAAGTTGGTTGAAGTGTATTTTCTTTGTTTTTAATGTTTGACTTTCAAAAGTGCAATTTAATAGCGTATTTGAAATAATTGGTTTGACTTTTAATGTCTGTAGCTGGCGGTCTGTCATTGCGATTGAGCGATTTACCACTTTTAAGAAATCCTGGGTTATGCCGCTGAATAAAAAAAAAGCAATTGTTTAGCTTGAGTTTGTCCTGTATTTCTCTTTTCATCATTTAAACTTTATAATAGTTTTTATCTTACAGCTAATTATTGCTAAATAATTTAATAATAAATTATATTATTATTTACAATCTCTTTACGCAACATTTATTTTCAGGTTTAAGTAACATTCTTAAGTAAAAAGCATTGTTAAGTATCTTTAAAACTTATAAACAACTGGCGGGTCCAATACTATCCTATCTTTCTAGCTGGAACCAAACATACACATTCGCAAAATTTCATTGAAATCGGTTGGGTGGTTTCGGATATCAGCGTGTGCGAACGTAATGACACTTGATCGTGACACAGACCACGATCGCGATAGTGTGTTCAGGCGTAATGTTATGTTTATGTAATAACTAGCTTTCGCCTGCGGCTTCGCTCGTGTTACTTTAAAATTTGTCAATGAATGCGGGTTGTACACGTGGCGCCATCTATTATCATAAGAACGTTATATTTGTTTTCCTCGGGAACAGTACTTTTTTTGGGATGAAGGTAACCTACCCTTATATCCGTTTCTGTACACCTGACAACATAGGTCTATACAAAATTTCAGGATGACCGGTTGAGTGGTTTAGGCGTGCAAAGGTAACAAACAAACAAACTTACTTTCGCATTTATAATATCAGAGGATATCATTACCCGGAATGCCCGGTTCATCAAGCATCCATATATTACTGTTAAAGTATGTCAAACGCGACCCATACTACGCCCACATAGCATACTATCGCAGTTACTAATGTAATTAGCCATGGTATATTTTAACAATGCAAAGTACGACCGTAACCGACCGTGCCATAACACTTGAAATTCAAACTATGTGCCTTTTAGACACGGTTGAAGTTCGGCTGACAGTATATACCTAGACTTGAAGTGCCGCGTGATTTTATGTACACTGTATATGTAGTTGGAACTTCGATGGTCTGTTCTGACCTTACAGATAAGGCACATGTTTTATAAGTACCTTTACTATCAACTGCCTCGTTAGTCTAATGATTACAAGCTCTGCTGTTGAGCATGAGGTCCTGTGTTCGATTCCTAGAGTTGGGCAAATTGTTATTGGGGTTTTTCTTCAGGATGTTTTCAGTAGCACCCCGGTCTGGATTTGTGCCCAGTTAATGGTAATAAGCTCGCCCCCTAAGTGGTGAACTATAGGCACAACTCTGCCTACACCTTCGGGGATTACAGGCGTGATGTTATGTTTATGTCTTTACTATCATAAGCATAGTTTCCCTAAAATCTAGTCTCTTAGTATAGTTTATAGACTCTCATAATTCTAGTCGTCGAAAGCGCGTGCATTGACTTGACCGTGGAGTCCTGTGTATTTTACATGATCGGCAAAATGCCCGGAATCAAATCCTAGTTTGTTTCCGAATTATGACAAATAATGTAATTGGAAAAAGGTGATTGTAGTTTAGACTTCTGTTTACCCTTTCGGGGTCAGGCGTGATGTTAAATTAAGTTCATAGAACAACAGGATTACTACATCTCCTATCAGTGGTAAACGCTCTCAAAGATGCCAAAGATTGCACTGACTTCAACTCCTCAGGAGACAGCGGTCTACCTCTAAATTCATCTTCGATATCCTGAAGGGTCCTATCTTTCGTCTCCGGTAACAAATACCACACCACAACCAAACTGTACACCATCATACACGCATAGAAAATATACGTGCCATACAAATCTATGGTACTCAACAAAAAAGGCACAGTTTTTATAGTAACAAACAAATTCGTTGAATAAAACAACACGCTGATACCACCTGCTAAACTTCGATATTCTAAGGGAAAGATTTCACCAGCTATGATGAAACATAATGGTAACGATCCTGTAGCTACTGCAAACATATGGATATGTACTATGGAGATACCTAAACTAAATTCGTCTGCAGAAATAAACCCAGTTTCTTTCGCATAGGAATATGAAGCACTTGCTATTAAAGCAAAAATGTTAATACATACTGTTACACCTAAAATAGTTCGTCTTTTCACTTTCTGAATCACATATAAAGCCGTCGTATTTGCTACTATTCTATGTACGTCTAAAGTAAGTACTAGTAAAGGTATGTTGCAGTGTGTTCCAACGATTTTGTGGAATAAATCTATAGGGTATGCTACTAGCATGTTTATGCCACTCCATTGGCCCAAAATGTAAATGTGGATCATTATGATGATTGGTTTCAAAAACTCCTTTTTCTTCACTGTTGTCTTGAAATACTCTAACTTATTTCTGAATTTCTTTATCGACGATTTTGTTTGTCTCATCTCTGCTTTTGCTTCCTTCAACATTATACTCGCTTCAATTATCCTCCTCAGTTCCTCCTCTTCCGAATCTCCTCTTAACCATCTAAAGGATTGTTTGCAAGCGTCATACCTTCCTTTCTCCGCCAACCAGCTCGGAGATTCGGGGGAATAGATGACTATGAAGAGATCTACGAATGATACACAACCACAAATTAAGGCAGTCGTTTGCCAAGTCAAGTAGGATCCTAAGCAATGTACCGTCATTACTGCAGAAGCTATGGAGACAGAAATCGTCATCAAAAATGCTCCTCTGTTCTTCGGGCTGGTATATTCTCCTATCAGCAGTGACCCTAACGAAGTGCACATGCCCATACACAGTCCTTGTAGGAATCTGGCCAGGAGTAGGATAATTATGCTGTTGGCAAAGTAGATGGCAGCCCAGCCCAGGATCAACGGCACGATTGTCAGAAGGTTGGCTGTCTTTCTGCCGTATTTGGACATCGTTGGCGGTGCTATGAAGTTGCCGAAGACCAGGGAGATGCCGGGGATTGCCGCTGGAAACAAAATAAAAAGAATACTTATGTTAGTCTGAAGACAAGAGTAGATGGATATGGACTGATATAACTTTATTGTTCAACGTGTTGTAACACAGTTTACGAGTATAGCATCATTTGGCTACGCTAAATCAAGATAGACTGGCTGAATCTCTTGAAAAATATCTCCAGAAGACTGCTATTTGTTGCAATCTTGATGACCCATGTGCCGTTTTTCATGACTTAAAACCACTTGAAAACATAACCCATAACCTAGCCTTCTCGTACAAGCCAAAATGGGTCTTTCTGTCTTTGAACGATGTAGGTACCGTTAGAATATTGCGTTGCGCACATTATTTTGATTGTGATAGTGACTACTATCTACTAAGCTAGATTTCGACATATAGTGTATCTTTGTGCCTGAACTTAAGGCAGAAACTAAACAATAAGTTATACCTACGCAATATTACGATCCCAGTATCTACCACTTTTCATCATACTTGCAAAGAGTAACATTTTAATTATTTTGTAATTTGGTCTACTCATGGCTTATGAAACCCAATCACTTCGTCACGTCAATGACTTATCATTATCAGGGTCAAGGAGATAGTGAAGATATTGGAAACGTAAACTAACGCACTGGTTTCAACTACAATCTGATAAAACGTAGTAAGTATGGTATGATTTATTTATAAACAATTCACTGATATAGGTACCTTATGCCCGGACGGCAAATTCTACCAAGTTTTAATTTGCGATCTATAATTTAAATAAAAAAGCTGGGTAATTTTCAAAACTGGCTAAGTATTGTTACATAGGTAGAAGGTAATTCCACTTTCGGAGCTACGAATAATGGCAGTCATTTTCTATAAAATTACTTTCGTTCTTATAAAATGTTTAATTGGATTTTGTTTTAAATGCGATTCCCTAGACAAAGCCTGCAATCTATTTTCACATGATGCTACTGGTGAATTACCGGTTGGCAAGAGGTGTTACCGTTCTAGCGGCTACTGGCAGCCAGGAATATCCAATTCGGTAAGACCTCCCAATGATTACCAGTTTACCGATATCCAGAGCTAATGTAGACCAATGCTTCTTTATTTTGTCCCAACTGGACCCGCCTACTTCCACATGGTCTGCTACGACGCTGACTGGCTGTGCAGACCTCTACATTATTTATTAATTATTTTTAGACCACAGTCCTTTGGACATTCGTAAATCTCGCCCAGTCGTAGAATCATTGTTCTCATTGTAAAAAAACTTAAATGACCCAACCGTCTGCTGCTTGATCAGATATGCTATGATGTTATTCATTATGATTTTGCACGGACGTCTTAGCTGTTGCTAATTACTAATTTGAAATGGCTATTAAGATTTCCGTGTTTAGAAATAGATGTTTAACTAATTATACCTAAACAAAAGGGCGAATGACACGTGTAGAGCGCTATACTCTTCACAGGTAGGTCAGGAGATCATAATGAATGTACTTGATGTACTTGATGATCACATCCTATCACCAATACAGGGTGTAAACGGACCCTTCTCGAAGCCGTCAACCAAGCATTCTATACAACATACTAAGTAACTCTACGCAAAAATTATTGCGGGGAA
Organism: Eurois occulta; assembly: GCA_950022335.1. Classification (NCBI taxonomy): domain Eukaryota; kingdom Metazoa; phylum Arthropoda; class Insecta; order Lepidoptera; family Noctuidae; genus Eurois; species Eurois occulta. The sequence continues at coordinate 13,021,674 of OX465502.1, forward strand.
TTACTTTTTTGGGGTGAAACATCACTTTTTACGGTAGGACTCAATGTAACGCACTCAAAACATTTTGCTGATGGATGCATTGGATAGTACGGGGGTCGTGGAGGTATTTAAAGTAAAGTTATGACATTAAAAAGTTTTTTTTTAACTTGTGAAAATGTTGGAACTTCCCCCAATATCTCCGTAACTAGAAGGTTTCCATGGTCTAGCTAGAATAACAAAAAAAAACGCAATCACGGGAAAACAAGTGCATTTCAGCTTCGTTATGAGTATTTTTACTCCCAAAATTATTTTTAATGTCTATTTAATCATACAGATACCAAACAATTACAATATGTTTCTGCTGCAAAGCATCGTTATGTTCCTGTTTGTAGTAAGTAAGTATATTTATTTGCATAAAATGTTGTATTTATACTTACAGGATGTCATAAAATGATATAGAGCAGGACATAATTATTTCGCCATAATAATGAAGAATGAAAGAAAATAAAGCATGCAAATTTAAAATCCTTTTTTTTTTCATTTGGTAGGTACAATGAACAACATAGGTATCTAACATGATATCTATTATAATAAAGTACCTGTAGGATTTATGAATGCGGCGATCGTGTATAGCGCGACTGATCGCTTTAGTTAGGGTGTGATGTATGGGTGCCGGTGTTAACAGGCGTAATATGTAGGTACCGTACAACTAGGCAGTTAGTTGTTATTGGGTTTTCCCATCATGAATTTCTCATTAGCAGCCACGGACTCTGGATTTGTGACCAGTTGGCAACAGGCTAGCCTATTATATGGGACTTAACCTAACCCTTCAGGGATTACAGTTGTGATGTTTATGATGATATTATAATGATGTGTCGTTTCAGCTTTATTTCTGCGATGTCTAAACATCTATACCTAGTGCCTCGGACATGGTTTTGCAAAATGTGTCCATAGGCGGAGCGATGTCCCCTTACAAATGCGCGGTCGCTTAGCTTTGTTTATCATCCAATACCTAACCATTTCTTTTTGATGACCCGTCCTTTCCCACTGCTAGTCCAAGGCCTCCTTCTAGCCGTTCTAGGGAACTCTTTACCAGCGCCTCTTCGGTCTAGTTCTTGTGGAACACTTCCAGATCGTCTGACCAGCTCTTTTTGGGCAAATAAGTATGAACAAATTGATTACAAACCTATCCAAGAGCCAGATGTATCATCAATAGGTATGATGGATTCTGAACTCCTGAGCTGCTGCAGCAAGGCAGTAGTGAATCCCACCACTAAGCCAGACCCCGCCATGTTCAGGGACACGCCGGAGGTCACGAAGCACTGGAATATTTAGAAAAAGAGGTAAGTAAGAACCTAAGTATAGTAGGATTTATATGCATAGGTATTTAGAAGGAGCCAATGCATGCACCATCTATGTGGTGGTATTAAAATAGCCTCCACGAGTGAGGCTTGCACTGTGCAGTCAGCACCTTGAGATAATCAGCCTATTCCCAATGCTTTGGTACAGACAGCCCTGTGAGATAAAATAGGGCGTAAGAATCCACTGTGAGCCCAGTGCGGGTTGGTGTTACCACCTTGCTGCATATTTAATTTTTGACATAGGTATTTTTCCGTTAGGTAAACATAACTGACGAAATGTGGGTGTAGGTACTGTTGGTTATACCTCCACCTAACCCGGGATTACAAGCCCTGATGTTATGCTATACTAGCTTATGCCTGCGGCTTCGCCCGCGCGAAGTTCAGAATCAGAAATATTTACGTGTAAGAATTTAGTTTTACATAGTATGGTGTTATGGGTTTGTTTACGTCCTTAAAAATCTACCACAACTTATAGTGTACAAATATTTAATTAACTTGTACCTACAATTATTTTATGATTCGGAGTTCGGTAACTGTCCCACGGGATCTTACTACCGGGAATAAAAGTTTTATCCAAATCCGTTTCGTAGTTTTCGCTTTAAAGAGTAACAAACTTCCATCCATCCATCCTCACAAACTCTCGTATTTATATTAGTAAAATAAGATTATGAAAACGTTGGTGCCATCGGTCCTGTCCTTATGTGTCCTTGTAATTCTTAAATCGCCATTGGGATGGCACATTCAATTTGAATATTCCGATGATTAACAGTTGTAACTGATCAATACCCCTAGCACGTTCGTATTGGACCACCATAACGGTTTAATATTGTATTTGTCTCTGGTCTTTTCCAATTGTATGATTTCTTGGAGCTGGTATTTTTAAACTGACACCGTCGCCGTTGCTGTACATGGCGTTTCTAGTAGTTTCTGCTTACTGTCAAGGTCTATGGTCGATATGGACCATGTATTGCAAAGTCCTACTAATTGTGTTCGACGAAATTGGTTAAAACTAAAGAAAAAATGATCATGCCTCTTTTTCTTTCCTAGTATTAGCTAACGACATCAGTTCATCATAGTCGGGTGAAAGGTAATTAGGAAGCATCGAGATGACAGCTAAGCTAATAGAGAGAATAAAAAGACACGGATTGCCTAGTTGGTCTAGTGGTCGACTGCTGAGCTTGAGGTCCTCGGTTCGATTATTATGTTATTGGGTTTTTCCATCAGGATTTTTTCAGTAGCAGCCACGGAGTCTGGATTTGGGTCCGGTTGGTGGCAGTAGGCTTGCCCCCTATTACATGGGACTTATAAACAAAACTGGCGAAATGTGGGTGTAGTAATAGGTATACCTCTGCCTAACCCTTCTGGGATTACAGGCGTGATGTTATGTATGTTATGCAAAAAGACATGACTGTGTCAATCACAAACAAATAGAAATAAATACGAAGATGAGTAGTCATGGTATCTGTTTTTGATTCGATTTATAAGCAATGGAAGTTTTCATACCCGTTTCAAGTGCTCAATTAAGGTACTCAAACTGTTTATATAAGTATTATGATTAGACTATTAATAAACCAATCGAGTTCTCTTCCTACTGGCACTTGACTTGAGGTATCATTACCTAGGTTTTGTTATTTCCTACCCATGGTACCTAGGAGTAATGAGAAGTTGCGGCTCTCAACCTTCACCCTCCCTGAAAGAGGACTTTAAATAAATTAATGGTCTAGGCATTTTTGATAGTTTAAACTGCACTGCGCAGCCAAAAGGTGACTACTACAACACTGAAACTATTATTATAATGAAGATATGTTTTAAACGATTATTATTTTTACTAGAATTAATCTTTACTATAACATAATATTATTTTCGATAAGTAAATCGATTGTCCAAATTGCATAAAATCACATGACAAACTGCAACTCGCATTATTTATTTACAACAGCTACTCACCAAAAATAGAACAGTTGCCGCCAATCGGAACACATACAGGCCATCATGGCTTCAGGATTACCAACAGATAAATACAAAATAAAAACAAAAAACGAACCTGCTTCATAAAAGGCGTAATCCATGATTTTGTGCACCCCATTATCGCACTTGTTGTATAAACATTATCAAACAACGTCTTGCCATGAGCTTCACCACATGTTTAAATACTCCCGATTGATAACGGGCTAACCTAACTTCTGAAGTGATATTGGTTGGTACAAATGCAAAATGTTCAGTGTACTGAGGTACAGTCACGAGCGCTAACATGTATACAGTATACACTTGCCAAAACTCAAAAGCGATTTTCTTGTGGAATAACAATTGTAAGTTTGAGATAGGTACTACCTAGCATGAGTTCCAATATATTATGTACAAACATAATTTACAATCAGTATAGTGATCTATAGTGGAAGAAAATCACTTATAAAACTTGCTGACTGTATACATGTTAGTGCTTGTGCCTGTACATCTGAATATTGGTTTCTCTCATTGGTTCGACCTTGATTCAACTAGTTCTATTTTAGAATGAGCTGTCATTCTGTCAATAGTCTTTTAAAGCTCGCGTTTAATTGGTTGGCGCGTGTTTTTAATTGATGGGTGGGGTTAAGTTACGGTGTCGCGGTTGGGTTTCAGATGGGTAAGCGAGCTTGAGGATGGCTAACTATTAAGCGCGTTTTTTGTAGTGATGGAATTAAGTCTTCTTAGATGTAAAAATTCAAGCTTTTAGCTAAAGTTTTAGAAGTTAGGAGTCTACTGTAATTTATTTTTTAATGCTAACTGTAAAGTTAACAAATTTTTGCCTAATTTTGTAGTAAATCATATTTTAAGTAAAGGAAGTAGAGCTCTAACTAACTTGCAAAGATATAAGTAATTATTTAGTTTCATAGTCGCCTGATCGAAACCTGATATCAATATTGTGATTATCTCTCTCTGTGTTGTGATTTTGAAACGAATCTTAGACAGGCGCTAAAACCAAGAGCTCGCAGGAACAGGAACACTGCTCCTTACCTATACAAAATTATAGAAATAATTACGTTACGTTTATGTTCCAGTGGAATTTTACATTATTGACACGATTTCATTCATCCTTCCTTCCTGACCCTGTTATCTTTGTCCGTCTACATCCAAACATAAACTCACGCCTTTTCACAATGGGGGTCGGCAAAAATCACAGAACGCCACCTGCTAAGATTCTAACATACGGGGTGGAAGGGATATAATTCAATGCAATGCAGGCAATGTTAAATTTCTATGTAGGGGGCTCAGAATGATGTAAGTACTGAATGAAGTGTCCCTTCCACTCCGTATACCTACTCCATTCCCCTCGTCCACGTTCATACATCTGGTCATACATGCTGCCCAGCCCAGTTGAATACTTCTGTTAGCCTCCCCTCAAAGTTGTTCTAACCAAACTGCAGAGTTTATCCGAGGTAATCATAATATGCTGCGGGACTGTTCGAAAGAGATACCGCGGCCCTGGAACACAAAGGGCAAAAGAAGGAACATGGATGGGTTTTATCATTAAAAGTTTTACACTCCCTTCCACTCCGCCTAGATCGGGAGGGGTCATAAAGGTAATCATAATATTCTCGAACAAATAAGCCAGAACCGCCATTGACAACAATAGATCCTGGGATGATATGTTATCGACATAGCTCACTGGCAATGGGTAATAGAAGAATTGAGCTGGGCCGGGCAGCAATAAAGAAGCTTAATCAAGTCTTCTCGTTGCGTCTTCCCAAGAGCCTTCAGAGGTCTTCAATCAGTGCGTCCTGCCTGTTCCGACTTGCGGGACCGAAATGTGGAAACTCTCGTTACGGATGGTCAATAAATTCAATGTAGCTCAGCGAGCTATGAAACGGGTTATGATTCAATGAACATTCGAAGTAATTCGCAGTACATCGCGATGCTGAACTTTCCGAATTAAATAATTCGACTAACTCACGGAAATCATTCCTTTAAACTTTATGAATACAGTGCATCGGTGTTTTAAACTTCGAAGTTCAGTCTGACAGTCGTATATCACCGTTCACTTTATTTCCCGCATTTTCTCTCCTTTCCACATCTGTGTCAATTTACTTTTTTGTCTGTTTATGATTTTGGAATTATAATTTTGAACCTGCCTAAGTTTTACCTATCTCCACAGCAAAACTCCGAGAGAAGTAGAAGTTTGAACACGAACAAAGTTGCTGAGTAAGTAATTACTTATTTCGTACTTTTGTTAACATCACACTGCCCTGCGTTACCCGCTCGCTTTTGGTTCAAAAATAATCCATTCAAATTTTTTCATTTCATTTCATTTCATTTCATTTCATTACACACACAACAATACAAATCCTGTTTAAAAACAAGACGCACATACAGTTTCACAAAGGCATACAACTACAGTTACACAACGAGCTGCTAATTAGTATATAAGTCTTTTACTGTTAAATTTAAATCTTAGTCACCTTTTGTAGTAATTTGTGCAATAATCTCAATATTGTTAATAATTAAGGGAAAGAGCGAGATAGCCCCAACACAAGTATTATCAATTACTTACTGGGAATATCTCATTTATAATCCATGTTTTTGGGACGGATAATCAATTTGCATTTTTTAAGTTTTCAACTTTTTATTGGCCTTTTGTCGCTTTCTTTGCCTATTAACGTTGATATGCTTACTCTTTTAGTAACGTATTTTTATCGAAGTGTCAATAAACCCCTTTTAAGGGTCAGACAGTGTTTATTATGTATTTATTACGTAGAGATAAAGTGCTAACAAAATGAATACAGCACGTGAACAGAGATTATACCATTGTGTTATTGTAATCAACAGGCAATATAAATTAGTACCTACTAAACGGCGTTATTCAAAAACAAGTCATCATTCTCCTAAGTCTTACCCTTATCAAGTGCAGTCATAATATTTGTTCATTCATAATCCACGATTTATGAAATCTATACAGTATAACTTACCTCAGAATACAGTATACTGCGTATAATCAATAGGTACCTACCAATATTTCTGTTATCAGATTATAACCATACGTGAAGACAGATAGGTCATCGTTGCGGGTAGACAGATAAATCCAGCCAGTGATAGGTGCCCACTATTCTTTCATAGTTATGTTATTTACTTCAGATTGAGGATCACTGTCAAGTGATCTATTATAGTTAGCTGTAGAGCTTACCTTTCGGGGGTGCACGCAAATTTACGAGTATCTTCTAGCCCCAGACTCAATGTACGAAAAAAATAGTACATTTTGATATAAGTGGGGAACCTTTGTTATTGCATTCGAGGCGGAATTAACACCCGAGCTGCAGGTAAGGGTGTTAATACGCGTATCAAACGACGTTTTTAATACACTTTCGAAGAAATAAAATATTAGAACGGAAAGTATTTTTGTTAGGAATTATCACGAAACTATGATTTAATGTATTTTTCTCCGCGCTTTGCTTTCGCCAGCTTGAAGAAGAAGCAAAGGTATGATGCCGCTAAACAGCCTAACATGTAAAATAGATAATTCTAATGTTTTTGTATTTAGGACAAAAATAAATGTTTATTCGTTCATAAAATCCTCAGGATGATTGGCGAGAGAACCGATACTGTTCTGCTCAGTAGGTTCACTGAACTCCATGTGTTGCGAGACCGGTGAGCCTACTGTGCAGGGGTAGGTGGTGTGTCTAGTTTCCTTTTCTTCTATATCTAACATTAGTTATAAGCAAAATTCTTGTTACTAACACCTTGCCTATGGACTTTTTTGTCTGAAGTAAATGTTTTTTTTTTTTAATTAATATTTTTTTAAACAATCGTGTTTATCTATGATATTCTATTTATAAACACAGTTTAAAAACACCAAAAATATTAACGCCGTAAAGACGCATATCTCTGAAAAGATTTGAAAATAGTACAATTTGATATATGTGGGGAACCTTTGTTATTGCATTCATTCGAGGTAGAATTAACACCCGAGCTGCAGGTGGGGGTGTTAATTCTACTAAAAGTAAATATTCTTTTTAAATAATCATGTTTATCTATGAAATGTTATAAAAATAATTTAAATAATCAAAAAATAATCTCTGTTCCTAATATATTTGCGCACCAATATTTGCACACCTCGCATGGTTATAATGCAGTGCACCTTATGAACCTTTGTACCATCTTCTGAACCTGTGTTATGCAAATAAATGATTTGTATTTGTATTTGTAAATACTCAAAAAATATTTACGCCGTAAAGACGCTTATCTCTTTGCGAGATTAAAAAAAAACAATCACCGCCAACTATAGTCATTGAATCTGTGGAAATTTTTATTTCCGCACGTGTGCGGAAAAATGTTAGAAATCCACGCATATGAAACACATTGCATGTTGAACCTAATCGTAGTGCGATAAGAACCATTGAACCATGCATTAAGTATACAACTGTTATTTTAAAATTACAAACAGATATTATCATTAACACTAGAAACGGGATAAATTTAACATGTCTACTGTTTGTTTTGAGTTCCTGACATTTCGGCGCTGTTGCAAGCACCATGATCACGGATAAACCGACAACGATGACGTCCGATGTTTATCCGTTATCATGGTGCGCCGAAATATCGGGAACTTAAAACAAACAGTAGATATTTGTATGTATAGATTGGCAGACACCTAGGCTGAAGCAAAGTGAGCAACGCACTGGCCAACCCTCTTATTATTAAGTATTTCTCGCTGTTTCGAAATCAAGTTAAGTCGTTTCTCCGGGACTCATCCAACTTTATTACCGCGGCGCTTTTCCGGTGGTTTCCACGGCTGATTCTGAATTTCAGGAAATGCAGTGAATGGAAAGACTAGAGTGTGGCAGATTTGTCCCAAAACAAAGATACCGGGCTGTTCGTATCTTTTTCCGAGTTAGCAAATGATAAAATATTGTTGTTAATAAAACTTTTGTTTGTAACAGTATATCACCGGTATTAGTACTTAAAGCAATAAAATACCCCACTCATAGCAATAAAGCGATAGAGTGAGTACATAAGTAATATTAATCAACACGTGATCAAAATGTCAGAAAACAATCGTGTTTTAATTATTCAGACTAGCGAGAGAAAAACATCTGGATTCCTTTATTCTAGGATTTTTCAGGCACGCACGCCTTACGCAGGTTAAACCGTTAGTGCTGGACTCGCACTGAACTAGCTTTTGCCTAAGGGTTCGTCCGTCTTGAGAAAAAGTACGTCTCTTGTGCCAAATTTCATCCAAATCCGTATAGACGTGAAATCATCGCAGACAGAAAGACTTTAAAATAATTAATTAGGTTCAGATGTATTGATTTCTTATCAAGTTATCACACTCTAACACGCCCCACCTGCTTTATGACTGGAACATTTTCTCCTAAATATTAGTCATTAAAATTATGTAAACCGTATCTTTATTGTCGTTATTATAAATGTTTTGTTTGTACCTACCGGAAAAACCCCTTTGTGTTTATGTTGTGGGTGTGTTTACAGCTTACACCAACACTCTAACCTGAAACATGATGGACCTGCCTAACCATGGAACAAGCCAAAAGCCATACCTACCTATGCCATATATACCTACATATTGGTGAGGAATTAAAACAAACTACGATGTCGAGAATCTTCAGATTTATTTATTTAACAAAAACACTTAACACTATTGTACAATCTAGTCTTACAAATATGTCAATCACATCCACAAGATGGCTGTAGCTCCCTCCCGTCTACATTCTACATCATAATACCTATAAGAGAAACTATTGTAGAGATTGGCCCACCAATGATGGCAACATGGATCCCATGCTAATGCCATCATTCTCCCTTTACTATTATCTAAACACCTATACTTAAGTTAAGTAGTATGAGTAAGCAGTGGCAGTCTAGCGGTGTGACCCTCGGACTGTCAAGTCATATGTCTCGAGTTCTAACCCAAGACACGTACCTCTGATTTTTCGGATACATGTGCGTATTGTTTAATATTAACATTTCTTGACGGCATGTAAAACCAACTCAGGGGCTCATGGGCGGCATAAAAACTCAGACACCAGGTTAGGCACTAACCACACGATAAGGAAGAAGATGACCTATGAGTTTTAATAGGACATATTCTTCAGTTCAATATTTAATTCATCACAATTTATTACTACAAAATCACTCCTTTGATCACAGTTCAGTTCATAATTTTAACTTTAACCTCTTCATCTACATCCACCTTATCATCACGGAACTTTCCATAATTGAAATAGTCTTCAATCTCCTGAAGGGTCCTGTCCTTAGTCTCAGGCAACATGAAGTATAAAGCCAGCAGAGCAAGACCCATGGTAATGCCGGATACTGCAAACGTGCCATAGACTTTCAAATTGATGAGTAAGTATGGAGTAATCTGGAGTCCTACCATCACTCCAAGAGATATGAAGGTCCCAGCTGCCGAAGATCCTACTCCTCGATGACGTAATGGAAACACTTCTCCTAACAACGCCAGAGGTATGGGAGTACAACCCAAATTGGCAAGGATGAAGTATATCACGAAAATTCCAATAGGAATCCATGTTTTGTCATTTGGAATGATTCCTTTATCTGCTAAGAAGAGGTAAGTACAGGCAATCATGAGGACTGCACATGCAGAGAATCCAGTGGAGAAGAGTAAAGTTCTTCTCTTCATGACTTTGACGAGAATTGAGGAGGAGACAGCACTGGAAGTGATGATCAAGTCAATGGCCAATGTGTAGTAGAAGGATTGTGACCTATTACCGGTTACTTCTCCAATGATTTGTAAAGCGTAAGCAGGGAAGATGTGCCTTCCGCTGGTTTCTAACAATATACTGCTGATGAAGATTATAAAGAGAGGTTTTTGAAAGTCTCTCTGTGTGAATCTTTTAAAGAAAGCTTCACATTTGTCGCCACATGTCGACTTCTGTACTGGTTTTGATCTTTGCTCCATCTGAGCTCTGACTAGCTCTTCCAACTCATTATAAGATGCTTCTGATTGTCCTCTCAACCAATAGAAGGAGTTTTCACTTCTCTCGTACTGGCCTCTTGAAGCCAACCATGCTGGGCTCTCTGGCCATGTATAGATGATAATCAAGGCTAGGAAATGAGGAATAAGGGCAACCAAGGCCACTGTCCTCCAGTGTAAGAAATGACCTATAATATGCACTGACATTCCTCCTAAACACACCGATGCTGTCTTCAGATTCAGAAACACTCCTCTATACTTTGGGTCTGAGTATTCTCCAACAACGATAGCTCCTAAAGAGACCGTCGCTCCAGCAGTGACCCCACCCAAGATTCTCCCAATCATGAGAGCTGGGATGCCTCGAGCGAGGTATATGCAGAGCCAGCCTATGATTCCTGGTAAAATGACGATGCCGTGAGCCAATTTTCGGCCGTAGAAGTCCATGAGGAATGATGACATGAAGAAACCTGGGATTCCGGAGAGGCCACATGACGATGCTACAAAATAAAGATAAATCTTAGTCAACCTTATCAGAGCGGATTAAATATCAACATATGTTAGTGTGGCTGGCAGTGCGCCATTGAGAATTTCCTTGACAAAAATGATACCCTGTATTAAATTAATTTTCAAAAATATTATTTCCTTAGTGCTGTTCTACGTTGTAAAGGAACTCTTGTGCAGAATTATTTTTCTAGACTCCGTATTCTACCGTCTAGACTGAATATTTCTTTCATTATGAATGAATAATTTCAAGATTTTGATTGTGGTGATGACGATGCCGTCTAATCGATTTCGAGTTAGCAACTACATTCGATGGCTTACTAGGGTGGTTGTCGAGCTTCGGGGACAAGCATATCCTACTTTGGCCAAAAAACTCTGAGCTAAAAACTCATTGATATTTATTATGTACTAACTGTAGCCTGTAACGTTCGTTCGCATGATATTATTATAAAAAAAATCCCCATTATTATAGGCACTTCCTTTTTTGAATCTAATTTTGTTACCAATTTCAAAGGTTTTAATTTTTTGCACGAAACCCTAATTATTGTTCTAAAATAAAAGTATTATAGCTTATGTTAGACCTTATAACATCAGCTATCTGCTAGTAAAAGTGCCATCAAAATCGGTTCATCCGTTTTGGAGATTAGCCGGAACAGACAGACGGACAGACAAAAATTGAAAAAAAAATGTGTTACTCGTATTATAAGTGCTTACATATGCATATATTTCATATGCATTCAGTAAAAAACTATTATTTTGATATTACAAACAGACACTTCAATATTATTTATTTGTATGTATAGTTATAGACGTTTATATGATGGGTAATACGTCATATTTAGCTGAGATAAAAGTTCATTATTGTTTTTGTTTTTTCTCTTTTTTCTTGTTGTTAAATAAGTTGTTTTCAGTCGTCTATTTCTATGTTACTCTAATAAAAGTATGTAGGATTTACCTAGCCAAGATGAGGTGTGCAGATCAGTTTGGATAGGAGAGTCTGGCGCCTGTAGACCTGGTAGGAGGCTGGTGGTGTAACTCAGCATCATGCCCTGCCCGATCATGTTGGTCCATACCGCTGATAGGGTCCATGCCTGGAATGAAGACCTGAGTAAGTAATGTCTTGGAAGGCTGGTCAAAGTTAACGTTACTTTGCGCTTTGGTAACAGGCTTTATTTTCAGGTTTTCTTAGTACCTAATACATAAGTAGTTTTTTTCACATAATATTAAAATGACAGCTTCTCAAGACGTGTGGTATGATCAGTTTGCAGTGTCTATTTTAGTCTACTAATTTGGGTAATTTCTGAAAGGAAGTACGATCGGAAACTTAAAATACGGTACCTACTTGGAAGCTTTATACTGTTTCAGTATTTATCAGACCTTGCCTAAGATTCATAGTAGATTAGAAATATTGAGATAAGTACCAGTTCTGCTGCTTCCTTCATACGGGGAAACACAACAACATGAGGTTGCCAATGTTTACTTAGATTCACGTTATCTTAGGAAAACATAAGAAAATGCAGTGAGTTTATGTTAATGATTTACATTTATCTAATTATTGTAAATAATGTTTATTACTGCCTTCTAGGTGTCGTGCCAGACCCAATGGAGAGATCAGATAATACATTCATGGTACACTGAAACGTTGGGGCCTCGTTGGTCTGATGGTGGCAAGCGCGACTGTTTTTTTTTTTTTTTTTTTTCGGTTGGGAAATCATCAAATGACTCCTCCCGCCCTGGGCGGAGCGGAAGGGAGTGTCAGACTCTTACTGACTGAAAACCACCCATGTTCCTTCTTTTGCCCTTTATGTTCCAGGGCCGTGGTATCTCTTTCGAACAGTCCCGCAGCCCGGGCAGGCGAGGTTGAGGTCCTGGGTTCGATTCTCAAGTTGGTCAAAGTTTTATTGGATTTTCCATCAGGAATTTCTCAGTAGCAGCCACGGAGTCCGGATTTGTGCCCGGCTGTCGGCAGTAGGCTCACCCCCTATTACATCGGACTTAAATATAAAATGGCAAAATGTGGGTGTACCTACTGTTTGGTACGCCCTCTGCCTAACCCTTTTGGGATTACAGACGTGATATTTTTAAGTCATTCCAATACGGTTGTTTTGTGCATTTGTAATTATTTAAGCAGATGCTAAAATTATTTTAACGTTAGATTACATATTATTCTGAATTCACGGAAAAACAATTAATTTATTTTGAAAGAGATTAAGTATATTTATCTATTTATTTATGTACACATACACACAGATACTTAACAGGACAATAATATATATTAACATAGAATAGCACAAAGGTAGTTATACATGCACCTCACCCGTCTGCTCTAGATTAGCGTACTGCAAGCTCAGCGGTCTATGTCGACCGGATGATCCATGTATGATTTATAATTAGAATTAAACTCGCCTCCAAATCGGCAGTACGTGTTCTCATTTTTTTATCCTCAGTCAAAATCCTGAGTAGTTAAGTTATTGTAATAAAGGTTTCTCACGCTCCGAAACCAAAAGTGGCGCAGCCGGTAGGATTTCCTCCTTGAAATCCGTAGTTTTCGCGTTTTTCCGTCGTCCAAATTCGACCAGAGAAAAATTAGGCAAAACTTCGAAAGCAGAGGAAATCCTTCGAACCAAAGAAATATTCTTTTGAATCGCGTGAGTGCAGAAATCATCGAGTATGGGAGTCGCGGGCGGTTGGTGAGTAAATCTTTTCGCCAATCCTTTGTTCCCCTATTCCTCCTATATTTTTCATAAGTTTTAAATGTTATTTTCGAGATCAAAACTTGCTCATTATAACAGTGTTTAGTCTTTAGTTGATAACTCTGTATCAAATTATATGGTCTTATCTCTGTTCAATTCTCAGAACATCAAACATAGAGTAGTGTCAATGTTAGAGAGTTCACATTTTTAATATAATATTCTAATCTTGATTAATTGAATTGAGTAAATTAAACTGTATTAACTTTAAATTAATTGAAAAGTAGTATGTAAGGTAACTTTTAAGAAAAACTATTTTTACAAATTCTTTATTATTTTAATAGAAGTTTTATACATTCTAATTTCAAATGTATTCCCAATTATAATAGTGCTTTAGTTGTGTGTTTGTTGTATTTTAAGTTTGTGTGTGAATTTTAATAGGATTGTTTTAAAGCGAGCTGCAGCCTCTGAACAATTAATTACTCTGTAATCATGACGACGCCCACATCAGTTTCAATTGAACCAATACCAAAAGAAATTGTAGACTTAATCCCACTGTATAACGGTGATAAAAGACAGCTAAACCTTTATTTGAGAAAATGTCAGTACGTAGTTGATCGATTTAAAGGCAGTATAGAACAAAATCTTTATGTTTTTAATGTTTTAACGAGTAGATTGAGAGAGGATGCAGCTGCGCTCTTATCGGAACGTGAAGATATTGTTACATGGTCGGCATTCAAAGAATTGCTGATTCAACATTTCGGAGACCCGCGTAGCGAAGCGTGTATTAATATAGAATTAGAATCGTTAAAAATTAATTCCGGTGAAAACTTTTTAGATTTTTGTAATAGAATCCAAAATGTTCGCTCGCTATTAATGTCGAAAGTGAATACAAATGATGATATGGAATTAAGACGCGCTAAGTCAGTTATCTACAACAATACGGCTCTAAATGTATTTTTGTACAACCTTCCCGAGAATATGGTGCGTATCGTTAGGCTTAAATCGCCTTCAACCTTAGAAGCAGCTTTGAGTATCGTACTAGAAGAAGTCAATTTCTTAGAACAATATAATATGCGTAACCGCATTCATGGTAATAGTCAAATTTCGGGATCAAGTTCAAGGTCATCGATAACCCAACCAGAGGGGAATAAACCCACCTTACCCTTGCAGTCTAAATTTAATTGGAATAATCCCCAAAATACACAAATTAAGATACTTCAAACTATGGGTCAAGGTCAATCAATTAAGCCGGTAATCGGGTATCGTCCTCAAGCGGGTTTGCAAATGCAACCGTTTGGTTATAGGCCAGCTCAACAATTTGGCTATAGGCCACCTCAACCGTTTGGCTATAGGCCACCTCAACCGTATGGCTATAGGCCGCCTCAACCGTTTGGCTATAGGCCACCTCAACCGTTTGGCTATAGGCAACCGCAACCATTTGGTTATAGACCACCCGTACAGTTTGGATACAAACCACCACAACAGACTGGATCGAATCTTCCCCAGGTATTAAAACCCCAAAATCAAGATAGTGACGTGTCTATGAGAACAGCCCAACCTAAGCAGCAACACGGTTTTAATTTAAACGAACTTACTATGACCGATTATGTATATGAATACGATCCCTATTATGATGAATTTTACTATTATAATCTAACAAATGACTATGACTCCTCAAATGACTATAACTATTACTATGGTAACGACAGTTGCACGTACGATTCTAAAGTACCCGATGACACATTAGAAACAACAAATGACAGTAGTAAGGTGGATTTTCAGGAAAAAGCCTCGTCGAAGGACAAGAAGTCCTAGAACTAAATTGTGATCCAAATTTAAAACTACCCTACATTTACTTAGAAGAAATAGACGCAAGAATGATGATTGACACTGGTAGCATGAGATCATTCATTAGTCCTCGAAAGGCTTATGAATTTTTTTGTGACTATATTAGGAAAGAACATTTTCAAGTGGTAAGCACCCATGCTTCTAGTAGACACGATGAAGTAATGGAAATTCCTCCGTTACCTACCTTTGCAACTAACGCTTGGCATAAATTTTATTTATATGACGTTGACGCACGATATGATGGACTTATTGGTAATGACCTTTTATTACAATTAAACGCAGTAATTGATCTAAAAAACCAAGTATTAACAACTAGCACTACTTCTATTCCAATAATTAATAATAACTTAAACTATATAATTGATATACCGTCACGATCAGAACAACGCGTTAAGTTACCTGTCAATCAATATTCAAGCGAAGCTATTCTCGATTTTCAAGAATTTGAGAATGGTTTGCGTATGCCTAGTGCTCTAGTAAATTGCGTAAATGGATACGCATATACAGTCATCCAAAATACTTCAGATAGTCCAAAACGACTAAATATAAAACAGCCCTTTACAGTGACTAAATATGAAAATAATGAATGTAACATAAATTTTACTAAAAACAACTCTGACATAGAGATAGACAAGTTACTTGAAGACAATTTAAGGAAACTCAGACTAGACCATACCAATGAGGAAGAACATGAAAAGATTTATAGACTTTGCGAGGAGTTCAAAGACATATTTTACTGTGACCAAATTCCCTTGACGTTCACTAATTCGGTAAAACATCACATAAGGACTAAAAATGAAGACCCTATATATGTGAAACCGTATAGACAGGCTCCGTTTGTTCAAAACGAAATTAACAGACAAGTTGACCAATTAATAAAAGACAATGTAATACAAGAGTCCCATTCTCCTTGGAATGCTCCTGTTCACCTGGTGCCTAAGAAGATGGACGCATCTGGCGAAATTAAATACAGGATGGTTATTGACTTTAGAAGACTTAACGAAATTACTATTGATGACAGATATCCCCTACCGAACATTCATGACCTTTTTGACAAGTTAGGAAAGAGCACTTATTACACTACGCTTGATTTAGCCAGTGGATATCATCAGATAGAGCTAGATGAAAGGGACAGGCAGAAGACAGCTTTCTCTACACAAAACGGACATTTTGAGTTTCTCAGAATGCCGTTTGGACTAAAAACCGCCCCAGCCACATTTCAGAGGACAATGGATAACATTTTACGTGGATTACAAGGACTACACTGTATGGTATACTTAGATGACATTATAGTCTATGGAAATAGCCTTGATAACATGATACATAATTTACGGACTGTTTTTGACAGAATTAGGGCCACTAACATGAAAATTCAACTAGATAAATCAGAGTTCCTACGCAAAGAAGTACTTTACCTTGGACATACAATTACCAAAGAAGGACTAAAACCTAATGACGACAAAATTACGGCTGTACTTAACTATCCCCTACCAAAAACCACGACTGAGATTAAGAGTTTTCTAGGACTAGTAGGATACTACCGACGTTTCATCAAGGACTTCGCAAAAATTACCCAACCATTGACATCATGTTTGAAAAAGCGTAATAAAATTATAATCGACCAGAAATACATTGATGCATTTAACAAATGTAAAGAACTCTTGACACACGCCCCTCTTTTACAATACCCCGACTATGACAAACATTTCATTCTTACGACTGATGCGTCAAACATAGCTCTGGGTGCAGTTTTGTCACAAGGACAAATTGGCAGTGACAAACCTATTGCTTACGCTAGTCGCACTCTTAGCGATACCGAATCACGTTATAGTACAATCGAACGAGAATTGCTTGCTATAATTTGGGCAGTAAAGCATTTCAGACCATACTTATATGGTCGAAAATTTTATATATACACTGACCACCGTCCTTTAGTATGGCTCCGATCTCTGAAAGATCCAAGTAGTAAACTTACACGTTGGGGTCTCCGTTTGCAAGACTATGACTTTGAATTGATTTACAAAAACGGCAAACAAAATACCAATGCCGACGCCTTTTCTAGAATCAAAATTAATGCTTTAGACTCTGACGATGACAACGAATCACTTGCAGTTAACGTTGACGAAGAAGTTACAGAATACCTAGATAGTGTAGCTACAGAAAAGTCCACGGTTAAAAGGAAAAGAGAACGCAGTAATTCATCAACTATAACAATATCCGACACAAGTAGAACAGCGACTGCTAGTTCCATAGAGTTTAACGACGAAAACATTAATGAATACCCTGTTACATTAGCAGCTAGCAAATCAGATACAATTCATTCGGCTTTAAACGAGTCCACTGGAATACCAATTTTACATGAAGCTATAGACACGAAACCAAATCAAATTTTAGTTTTCTCATGGCTCAAAAATGAAATACAAGTGAAGGATCTCTCGCGTGCCAAACAGAAAGTATTAGAAGTTTTCTTACCAACAGATAATCCAGAATTGATAAAAGAATTTTTGAAACAATACATTAAACCAAAATTGAAGTATTTCATTTATTTTGAAGAGAACGAACATCGCAAATTATTCGGTAATATAATAATTCAGCTTTTTAGGAAAGATTTGATTAATTTTTATGAATGCACAGAACGAGTAATTTATGTAGAAGATGAAGGTGAACAGAGAACTATAATAGTTCAGTATCATGAAGGACACACATGCCATCGCGGCATCAAAGAGACATTAGTTAGGCTTCGTAGGAATTATTATTGGGATAGAATGCAAGAGACAGTAGCGGCAGTTATAAATACTTGCGAGGCATGCCAGAAAATGAAATATGATAGAAAGCCCATTAAACCTATCCTACAGCTGACACAAACACAGAATGCTCCGTTTCAGGAATTATTTATAGACCTCTTTAGTATTGAAGGTAAAACATATCTAACCCTTATAGACGCCTTTAGTAAGCTAGGTCAGGCTATTGAAATTCAGAACAAATCTACTCCAGAAGTTGTCCGTGCTCTAATGAAGTATTTTTCATACTACGGCGTTCCTAAAAGGATAAGTTCCGACCCAGGGTCTGAGTTCAATAACGAGTTGATGAAGGAATTTTTAAGCTTACATAAGGTTAAACTTCACATTGGCACACCCAATAACCCTAATTCAATGGGCTTGATAGAACGTTTTCACTCTACTATAATTGAAATATACAGATTGGCGAAGTATGAAAAACGATGTACAGATGCGGCATCAGTAATGACGTATTCGGTTATGGCATATAATCATTCCATTCACTCTGTTACCGAACTCACTCCATTCGAAGTTGTTTTCGGACATACTGATACAAATAACCCGTTTAGCATAGAGTTAGAAAAACAGTATTTTCAAAAAATTGTCAAGGATCATGCAAAACGAACCAGAGTCATGTATACACATTTGACAGATAAAATGGTAGCAATCAAAGAAAAGCGTAGGGAAAGAAAGTGTGATGAAGCTAAAATTGAGTTTAATGTAGGCGAGGTTATTTTTGCGAAAGATGTGAACAAGCGTAAAAGTAAAGACAAACCAAGATACGTAAAAGCAAAAGTTATAGGTCAAGCTGAAAGAAATATTTTACCAATTCAAATAGGAGAAAGAATTACTAAAACCCCTATTAAAAATGTAAAACGCCCTCCGCAGGTGGTGCGGCATCCTGGTGATAGTGATGCCCTCGCTAGCCCTTCATCTACAAAGTCTTGAAGGAAACCCAGGTATATTCCCGGTAAACAGGGGTCTGGCACACATTCAAACTGATCACTGGACCATAGTCAAGCTCATTAGTTTAGAAAAGATTTACAATGATTTGAATTACATATCCCGCAACTACCAACAAATGTGTAAACTTATCGATTGGAATGCATCATATTCTCAAGAATTCATAAGTATGAAAATACATACAGAGTTTATACGCGATATAACTATAGAAAAATATCGACAACTAGTTCCGCAGAAACGGTCTAAAAGAGGACTTATAAATCCATTGGGTTCTATTATAAAATTAATAACTGGTAACCTAGATCACGATGACGCCATTAGATACGAAGAACTTATTTCCAAATTAAATCATAATCAAATAATTGCTTCAAAAAAATTAACAATTGTCTCCAAGATGTTTGATAGTTTCATTAATGTAACTGAAACAATAAATCAGAACACTGCATACTTTCATAATCGCCTAACAAAGATTGAACAGCTTCTGAAAGATTTATCTGTTAAGCAAAACAATTGGATTTTCTTAACTTACCTTACGGGATTATTTTCTGTATTCACGAGTAGTTTCCGTACTATCTTTGCTAGGCTAAGTGAAATTGAAACAGCATTAGCGTTAAGTAAATTATCTGTACTACATCAATCTATTGTGAATTCTACAGAATTATTGTATCATTTAGAACTGATTTCTCACTCTGGAAACTTAGTATATTCTCCACTAGAAACAAATTTATTAAAAATAGAAGAGACCATTTGTGTAAAGTCATTTATTAAAGATAATCAGATTACATTTATAATGGAAATTCCACTTACCGATAACTCATCATATAACTATTTTAAGATATATTCCTTACCAATCTTTCATGAATCCGAAAATAAAACCTTTGCTATTTTTCCCAAATATCCTTACCTTCTGGCGAAAGGAATGAAATACTTACCGCTAATAAAATCATGTCGACAACTCTCTGCTGGCGATCAGTTTTTATGCACTCCAGATAATCAAGCCTTATACTATGAACATACCTGTGCAGAACAGTTGATGAAATTTGAAGATGACCATACTCCCTGTAAACAACGAGAAATCCAAATTGAGAAGGTCAGGGTCCAGCAAGTCAGCGCAGCTAGCTGGCTCCTTTATAGTAGATTGAGAACAACACTGACTAAGCAATGCGGCGAAGAGATCAGTAACCAACTTGTATTCGGCACTTACCTGATGACAATCGACGAGCCTTGTGACGTGCAAATCTATGGAATTCACATTCACCGTCGTATTTCTGTTGAGTTGGATGCTGTGGAGAAGATTCCCATTGTCACACTACCCCAGTTGATCGTGAAGGACACTGTCTCCAAATCAAGTGCAGTTAATATGGAAGGAATCAGTTTAGATGAAGTGAAACATATGGCCTTTTCATTAAAGCATAGTGAAGTGATTGAAAGTGTTTTGAATAAAGAAAAAGACTTTAGCTTCAGTGAAAATTTAGGATATGGCACCTTAGGTTTACTTATTTTTAGTTTTCTTACGTTTTTAGTTTATATAACCTGGCTAAAATCGCCTAAATGTTTATCGTGTTGGCAAAATTGTCGGAATGACTCTCAAAACGAACCTTCCGATAATTTCGCTCTTAGGGTCGGAGGAGTTATACATGCACCTCACCCGTCTGCTCTAGATTAGCGTACTGCAAGCTCAGCGGTCTATGTCGACCGGATGATCCATGTATGATTTATAATTAGAATTAAACTCGCCTCCAAATCGGCAGTACGTGTTCTCATTTTTTTATCCTCAGTCAAAATCCTGAGTAGTTAAGTTATTGTAATAAAGGTTTCTCACGCTCCGAAACCAAAAGTAGGTACTGCTTATTTTTTTATAATGTTTCTGTTTCATTATTTTTCCTTTCATAAATTAAACATTCCTAATAAAACTGAATTGAGTCACTTTTATTAGAATTTAGCTGTGGCCCACGACCTTCGTTCGCGTGAAATTATTGTATAAATTATTGTATAAAAAATATTTTTTTAATCGGATTTTATTACCAATATTTCAAGGGTTTTAATTTTTTTGCACGCACCCCTAATTACTTTTCGTAAAATAGAAGTTACTCCTTATTACATCAGCTATCTGCCAATGAAAGTCCCGTCAAAATCAGACCAGCCGTTCCAGAGATTAGGCGGAACAAACAGACAGACAGACAGACAAAAATTGTAAAAAATGTTTTTTTGATATATCTACTGTAAGTATATACATTCTTAAGCATGTAGTAAAAAGCGGTTATTTTAATATTACAAACAGACACTTCAATTTTATTTATTTGTATAGATTTTTTACTTCGTAAAATTACTAAATATTTAATTATCAATACGAAACGGGGAACAATGCTTTACACTCATTTTAGCCATTTAAAGGTGTTCCCCGGAAAGCACATATCAAAGCAAATAGGCTCATGGGGTTTGTAAAAACCCCTTCTTTACATAATTCCCTCTCTTTGTGACTATAAGGTTATATATGTAGCTTAAAAACCGAAAATTAGTATAACACGAAAGTGAATCCACGCACTTTTCTTCCGTGAAAATCGACAATTAATTGAGAGCATTAGAGAGTCATTTCACTGCTTTTAACCTTAATGTAGGTATGTGTTTGAATGAAATTTGGCACACTTTTAGGTCTGACAGGACTGGCCTGCTGGTCTAGACCTAACCGGATAGAATGTTCCCATTCCATAATTCCATAAATTCATGAACATGATTCCATAAATTCTAATGACCTCAGGAGCTATGGAGGCCACTGATAGCCAGCACGCACTATGAATTGTGTAAGGTCTGGTCGTAAATAAAAAAATTATCATTCAATTACGATTCCTACTCAATATTGTTTACTTTTTCCTCAATTTCTTTTAAGCCGAGGTCATAATGAATCCCCACTGATGCAAGAAACATCTTGTGTTACATCGACTTTATCTGTAAGTTCCTTATCGTACTTATCTAGGCCTATAGCACTCGCATATATACCTACGTACTAGGTGTCTCCTCCGTAGTAAACAAAACGAAGACCACATACAGTGGTAATTTCCTTTACTTTTTTGTAATTAGGGTTCCGTACCACAAAAGGTAAAAAAGGCACCCTTATAAGATCACTCTCTTGTCCGTCTGTCTGTCTGTGTGTCACCACCGATTTTCTAAGGAACGGGTGGACCTAGCAAGTTGAAATTTATACCAGATACTGAGGTCCCTATTAGGTGTATAAAAGTCAAGGTCCTGATAAAAAGATATGGGCAAATTTACATTTTCGTGAAAACTTGTAAGCACCAAAATTTACCTTAATTTTCAACTTTTTTTATTTTTCGTCGTTTTCCATTTACTTGTGCTGTAAGACCTTGCTTTTAACCATAATTGACAATTCTAGGTCAACCGGAAGTACCCTATCTATAGGTTTTGGGTCGAAAACATATATGGTAGTTCCCGTTGAACTTTTTTTTTTTTTTGATGGGTGGGAAATCATCAAATGACCCCCCCCCCCCCGCCCTGGGCGGAGCGGAAAGGAGTGTCAGACTCTTACTGACTAAAAACCACCCATGTTCCTTCATTGGCCCTTTATGTTCCAGGGCCGCGGTATCTCTTTTGAACAGTCCCGCAGCCCTGGCAGGCACCGGCCCTTGCGGGCCCCTCCCGTTTGCTGACAACTCTTTGAGGCGCACGTGGAGTGGAACACGAACGCGCCGTCGCCACGGCCTGCCCGTCGTCGTACGACGGACGGACGGCGAGCCCATTACTCACCGTCCACAGGCCCGTGCCTACGGTGGCCGAGAGCCATCACGGCGTGGCCCCCGACACCCGGTGGTTCTCCTCCCGCGGCGGCTGGGACGTGAGGCTCTCTCCCTCTCACGTTCCGCCGCCTCCTTCGCTAGCATGACTGCTTCGCAGAAGGAGGCGACGGCTTCCCATTCCCTCTCGCCCCGGACCATGGCTTGAACCAGGGCTGGGCGCGAGAGGTCGCCGCCGCCAATCGCCGCTACGAGGACACGGCGGTGCTCCTCCCAAGCGGAGCAGACCTCGACGGTGTGCTCCACCGTGTCCTCCGGTCGATCCTCGCAATAGTAGCACCCGGGTGTTTCCTCCCGCCCGATTCGGTGCAGGTACCTCCCGAAACATCCGTGTCCGGTGAGGACCTGCGTCAGGCGGAAGGTGAGGGCGCCGTGGCGCCTCTCAAGCCACTCCTCAAAGAGGGGACTTATCGCCACTATCGTGGCGTGCCCTGCACGAGTTCCCGTTGACCTAGAATCATGAAATTTTGGTAGAAGCATTGTCGTAAAGCACAAGTAAAGAGAAAAATCTGAAAACTGTAAATATGTAGGTAAATAAAAAAAAACCTACAAGTTTATACGGAACCCTCGGTGCGCGAGTCCAACTCGAACTTGGCCGGTTTTTTTTAGAAAGTTTTGATAAGTCACACCTTTACAGAATTATCTTTTCGTTATTACCCGACACAATGTAAGGATTCTAAAGACACCGCTTATTGGAGGAAGCTTAGTCCAGGAGTTTAAGTGGATTAAAGAAACTCACGCACACATGAACATAAACGCCGAAAACATGGCATCGTGTACAATAAAAACTGGTGGATGTAAATAAACTACTTAACACGTTTAAATCCAAATATAAACACAAATTCAATGTTTATTTTTAAAAGAACAAAACATAACACCACGCTATAGCCATGTGTGATGAGTGGGGGACTCTTCACACAATGGCTTAGCGTTTAAGATTTAGGACGGAGTTATACTTATAGGTACTTAGAACACCAACATTTAGTCAGGTATATTAAGTTCCTTAGCGTGGTAATCAAACCCAGCACCTTTTGCTTAGCATTACGGCTTTGCGGCTACTAAACCAACGGGACAGTCTGTTGTCAGTTTTTTTTTTGTTTTAGTATTTTACTGAACAATTCATCTATCAGTTATTTTATTTGATCCTTTCACTTAGAACACACACTTCTATCACAGAAGCCACACACACAAATCCACCAAATTTTTCACATTTACATCACAAATCCACCAAAAATAAACAATAATATAATTTCTCTACCTGTCTAAAGAATGGAGACACCATGTTGCCCTGTTCCCCTCACCAGCAACTGTCGGTGACAACTACGAACTGTATCAGTAGATAGGTTGATAATCTGATACCGCGAACTTTATTGTGCCGATTATACACAAATCCCTTTATTGTCTTCTGTAACTAGTGATTATTTGTTAGGATCTGTCTGTTTGTTGATGTTTTAATGTTGGAAGGTATACTATTAAATGAGCAATATTTGTCGAAAACAGCTCTAACGATTTTGATGAAAGTTACATGGCTTACGGAGGCGAAAAATCAATCTAGCAGGGTATCATAATTATCTGGGAAAAAGCAGAGCTCGGTTCGACCACGTACCTACTACATATATGTACCTTTTTTTTTTGGGATGGGAAATCATCAAATGACTCCTCCCGCTCTGAGCGGAGCGGAAGGGAGTGTCAGACTTTTACTGACTAAAAACCATCCATGCCATGTTCCTTCTTTTGCCCTTTATGTTCCAGGGCCGCGGTTTCTCTTTCGAACAGTCCCGCAACCCTGATATATGTTTATACCTTCAATATCATTTTATGTAATCGTATATCGTATGTAAGGCAAATAATACTCTACTATTTGCCCGAGATGGGTCGATTCCTGCACATCCTCCATCATCTCTGCCTCAGGAGCACCAACACCTTTTAAAAGCCTACGGGACCACCACTTGAAGCAAATCACTAAAACTGATAGGCACAGCTGTTTACATACACCAAATCAGCTCCACTTTTCTTGGCAGGCAAACTGTAAATATAAAAGACTAGCATATGCCCGCGGCTTCGCTCGCCACCGCCGCCGTTCGATTGCTGTCCCACGGGATCATACTACCGGGATAAAAAGTATCCTATGTGTTAATCCAGGTTAAAAACTATTTCATCCAAATCCGTTCAGTAGTTTTTGCGTGAAAGAGTAACAAATATCCAACCTCACAAACTTTCGCATTTATAATATTAGTAAGAAGTAAGATTTCCAAAAACTCCACTTATTTTGACGAGAAAAGTCGGGGTTTACAATCCGATTAAAAATAAAATTCATAAATTATTCTGATAATGAATAAGTACTGTGACTAACTTTTAAGAAGAAACCGGCTGAAAAATTTCCTAGTACCAAAAATGTTGGTATTACGGCCACTCCTTTCCACAAAGAAGAGGCGTTGTGTCCCAACAGTGCACGGTGAACGGCTGTTACGGCCGGCTAATGATGACCAATTCTACGAATCATTGGCTTCTAAACATGACCCGTCAATTCGACCGACGGACAGAGAAGATAAGAATTAGATTTTTTACTTAGCCTCTAACCTCTCCCACTGCTGGGCAAAGCCCTCCCCCATAGCCTTCCACTCTTGCGGTTTTCTCTGGCCAATCTCTCACAAACGCCTCTAGGTCGTCACGCCAGCGTTTGCTAGCCCTCCGTCGGCGACGACGCCCGTCTTCTGGCAGCCACTGCGTGATGACTCTGGCCCTTTGGTCCAGATGTATTCCACAGACATGGCCCGCCCAATGCCACATCAACCTAGCGATCCCCAACAAACAAACACAGCACTCAACAGTACAACCTCTAAAAGTAATTCGATGGGTGCACAATCTTCATGCCCTTTTTTGGAAGACGAGAGGCGATTGACCTGCCGAAGATTATATTTACTATTATAATAAAAAAAATTAAACTGATATTACTAAAGCCCTAAGCATCACGTTTTTCTTTATTTCGATGCCCTTGTCAACACGTTCAGAATTTCCGATATAATTTTATTGATGTCGTAAATTGAAATGAATGAAAATTGTATGGGCTAGGGACTGTTATTTATCACTACCTATCGTTGTTGATTACTGTTTGATTGATATAAACACTTAGAAGACGCTCCCAACTACAATTGACTGCGATAAGTCAACTTGTTTAGATAGATTCCAATATTCATTTGGAAGTGGTCCTACATGCAGTCAATAGGGCCTGGTAATGAGTTTCATACCTTGCGAATCACCATCAATCTTGTCGCCAAACCAATTGTTACAATTACTTACTTCGACAACAGGACCTCGTGGCTAAATAATAACAGCCGCTCGGGTTTATCTTTAGGTTCAGCCGTGCTTACCTAGGTTGGCCCGTAGATGAGTGACTATCCTTACATACCGAGTTTCCTCCTTGCTTCGGAAAGCACTTTAAGCCGTTTGTCCCGGCTGTCATTTGTAGGAATTTGACAGTCGTTACAGGTAGTCAGTGGCCTGAAAGTCTGACAACTAGTCTTACCGAGGGGTATCGTATTACCTAGTGCTAACCGGGTTGTGGAGGTCAGATAGGCAGTCGCTCGCTGCGCTGCCACCAACGACGCGAAGGATGTGGCTAAGATTTAGACAAAAATACTGTCGTGTCACTGACACGAAGAAAATAAATATTCAGCCAGTTGTAGGCGTTATAATACTCAACAGCACACTGTCCAGGGTGATGAAAGCAGGTCATTCAGCTCCGAATAAATTGCAAAAATATTGAGTAACAAATAAAGTTGGGCCTAGTTGGTCTAGTGGTCCCAAGCGTGATTCCTGAGCATGAGGTCCTGCGTTCGATACCCGGGTAGGACAGAGTGTTTTTAGGTTTTTCCACCAGGAAATTCTTAGTAGCAGCCACGAAGTCTGGATTTGTACCCGGTTGATGGCAATAGGCACGCCCCTAATGACATGGGACTTGTACATAACTGGAGAAATGTGGGTTTATCATAAGGTATACCTCTGCTTAATCCTTGCGGGATAATAGGTGTGATGTTACTTTACGTTTGGACCTAGAAGGTGGCTACGCCAATCGGCTTCTTCTAAGACAGCTACAAGGCTACCAGTGGGCTTACTAGAGCTGTAAACACCGCTATCGTATTTTCTATGCGTGCCAATGATAAAACAATTAGATTATTGGTGCGTAGGTCAGAATTATCTAGGGTTCTGTGATCCGAATAAACAGGAAATTTGGAACTCAATCTGCTGTTAATAACAACATACCGTAGAACAAAGTTCAAGTCAATCGGTTTCTTCTAGGCAAGCGTGCTCACGCCGCCGCATCATCGCTTTTCATCAGGCGAGTTGAGACCAAACGTAAGCCTATTTTGTGTTAAAACCTGCTGATACTATCAATCTATCACAAAGAGTGACTTTTGCCTTTGGTGGACCGGTATGAAGAGGCACTATGATCAGCATTTAGTCTTTGGGTCAATTATGATAGAAAAAAAAGAACTAACTGAACATTGAGGCTTAAGGAGTCTGACCACTACACCGTATCATGTCCGTGTCGTGTCCGGCAAAAAAACATTCTTTGTACTGAAAATTATGAGAATATTACCACAAGACCGTTCCGTCGCATGCTATGCACGTAGCGTATCGGCAAAATATTCCTGTTGACAATTGTTAACGCTCTGCGCATGATGATGGTTCTAAACCCGTTAAAACCGCTTATGATGACCGTTCTAAATCCGTAATAAACGGGTATGATATAGGTACGCTATTGATACGTTCTAGTGGGCATAGTAGTCCGTATCATGTATTTCTGTGCCCGATACGTTGATAGCACGGTGGTGGTATGGTACAATGTAGTGGGCAGACTCCTTAAGTCACATTAGAGATAGGATCCAACCTTATAACGGATTTTGTCAAGATTTGATTGGAGAAAATTCACATCACAAGTGGGCTATTGATATAATCCAAAGATAATCGTGATGGTCCAGAAACCCAGTGGACTCTTATCAACACGCGGTTATTGTTAAACTAAATTGAGGGTAGTGGGTTATCAGAATTCTTATTCAATGATATTATTATAATAATACACTTCTCATCAAAAAAATCGAAACACTTTCGTTTTTATTGTTTTTGTCCTTCCTAATTTTTTACAAAAGAGAATTAATTCCATGAAAAAAAAACATTATTGTGTAGCTGGCAGTTTGGTCATTACAGTAAGAAAAAAAAAATCAAAATTCGAAATTAGAATTTCATTTGTTTATCCTATAAATGAAATTAATCACTGTTTTGAGACAAATGTGTATTTAGGGTTGGAGTACGTTTCTCGTTTAAAAACTAAAAATTAGCGCTTGTCTTTAAACTTTTTGTTTCTTATTTCATTTACTGTGACTTTGGGACGTCTGAAAAATCTTTTTTTTCTAAAACATATGGATACTTCGCCCGCAGAAGCCGCCCAAGTGGTGGCATTGCTGGATTCTGGACTTAGTCAGCGTGTTGTGGCTGCAAGATTGCATCTAAGCTTATCATCTGTTCATAGAGTCTACAAACGCTATCGGGAGACTGGTTCGTTCACGCGCCGTTCAGGATCTGGCAGGAATCGGGTCACTTCTGAGCGAGATGATCGATTTATTGTAACAACTTCTTTACGAAATCGACGCCTTAACGCTTTTCAACTGCAGCAGCAGCTTCGCGTTGTACGAAGAGTAGCTGTAAGTGACTCTACAATAAGAAGAAGGTTGAAGGAACGCGGATTGGCACCGCATAAGCCAGCGAATGGGCCGAAATTAACTGCAGACCATCGAAGAGCGCGCCTTAACTTTGCACGCGAGCACCTAACTTGGTCATACCTTCAGTGGAGCAAAGTACTGTTTTCTGATGAGTGTAAAATTATGCTGTATGGTAACGACGGAAGGAACAAGGTCTACAGAAGAGATGGAGAACGCTTTGCACAATGCTGCATTGAAGAAAAGGTCAGCTATGGTGGCGGTCCGTAGACGGTTTGGGGAGGAATCAGCGCCGACGGTAAGACAGAACTTGCCTTTGTGTCTGGGCCACGGCTGCCTGCACTAAACTCTCATCGGTACATCGAACAGTGTCTTGAACCTCATGTGATGCCCTATGCACATTTTATTGGCAACGACTTCATATTCATGCACGACAATGCTAGAGCTCACACCGCGGGCGTCGTACGAGATTATCTTACCGAAGTCGGTATCTCCATTATGGTATGGCCAGCAAGAAGCCCGGACATGAATCCCATTGAACATCTATGGGATGAATTAAAGAGACGAATTCGAGCAAGAGATCCAGCCCCAGAAACACTTAGCCAGCTGCAAAATGCTATCCAAGAGGAATGGGATAATATACCACAACATGTGATCGTGACTCTCATCCGATCGATGAAGAACCGTATGGAAGCAGTAATAAGAGCTCGCGGAGGGAATACAAGTTATTAAATAAACGTTTCTTACATTTTTTTTTCATTTACGCGTGTTGTTTTACCCATTTCCTTCATATTCCATACAGGGTAAAAATTACTCATTATACAAAATACGAAACCTATGAAGACTTAATTTGAATTTAGAACAATAACATTAGGATTTAAAAACCTCATACTACTCACTATTAAATGACATTTTACATTTATTCCTAAATATACACATTTTTCTGATAATCCTTATCAAATCATAAACTGCGAGGTGTTTCGATTTTTTTGATGAGAAGTGTATATTGTAGAGACCAAACTTGCGCTAAGCGCTCATTACGCCTGCGGCACATAACGAGTTATGTCGGACTGCGTTGCAATGAAATAATTGTGTCAGTCAGGTCCTGACATCGAGTATTGCATCTGGCATGGCACCCCCTCATCGCACTGCAAAAGTCCTCCAAAATATATCACTTACATCCGTATTGTATGTACCATTTCAAGCAACAGGCCATCCGCCGCAACCCGCAGCGCAATACACTGGCGGATCGCTCGTCAGATGTAGTGTCTGCCGTTGTTATGCGTTGCGATGTTGTGTACTAAAGTGATGTAGGAAGATTCTTGTAATCCGTTGCGTTGCGGCCCGTCTAGTCTTTACTTTTGGATACAGTAAGGCTTCTCAACTCCAGACATAGATAAGGTGTTATTCTTTTTTTAGAATCAAAATTCTACGCGTGGAACAACAAATTTTTGTATCAATTTCAGGGTTGATCTCGGGTAGGCACAAAAAGTTGATTATTTAAGTTCAACGTCACTGTTTTGGATTTTACAAGAATTTCCAAAATAAACAATAATAATTGCGGTATAGTACCGTAACGCGACGCAGCTGTTTTTGATTTTACCTACTTGTTTGGACGCGAAACTAAAAATTCTGCTGTTATTATAAATATCAAACGAGACTTTGACGTCATAATAAAGGATGTTTAAGGGATAATAATTAAAAAACGAATTAAATAAAAACCTTAATTTATTTATCGTCACACATAAAGCTAAACATTAAAAGCACAAAACACACACTCACTTTGTGTCTTTTCATCAGGTTATCAACACGATTGTCCAAAACTATCTTTATACTTATTTGGCAGGTAGATAACTGACTGCATCCTCTGTGAAAGTATTCTTAAAATTCTACTCAAAATTGGCTTTTAGGTTACAGCTAATTTTCCAGTCTTACTCATTGATCATCTTAGTATTGACTTCCTCATCGTCATCATCCACATTAGCGAACCTTCCATAATTGAAATAATTCTCGATCTCCTGCAGAGTCCTGTCTTTGGTTTCTGGCATTATAAAGTAAAGTATAAAAAGACACACCCCCATGATAATTCCATACACAGTAAAGAAACCATATACTTTAATACTGTTGATCAAATGTGGGGTCGATTGGAGTGCTCCTAGCAAACATATAGATATCCAGACTCCTGATAAGGCCAAGCCTGTTCCTCTATGAGCTAAGGGGAAGACTTCCCCAACTAAAGCTAAAGGTATGGGCGCACAACCCAAGTTGGCAAGACTGAAGTATAACACTAACATGGACATTGGTATCCACGGACGTTCACCAGGTATTATACCCTTGTCTTCTAAGAAAAGATATATACACACTGCCATTAATACTCCAAAAGCAGCAAAACCAGTGGAGAATAGAAGTGTTCTTCTGTTCATCATCTTGACTAAAGCTGAAGCAAATAAAGCACTCGCAGTGATGATGACATCTGAACCTAGAGTGTAGTAGAAAGATTGTGAAGTTTCTCCTGTCATCTCAGCCATGATATGGAGAAGGTATGCCGGGAAAATGTGTCTCCCACTCATTTCTAAGACAACAGTTGCTAACAACATTATTATGACCGGTTTCACAAAGTCCTTCTGAGTGAATTTCTTGAAAAAGTCCGAGATTTTCTCCGAGTAAGTCAATTTAAATTTTGGTCTTGCCATTCGTTCTTTTTGGGCTTTTACGGTCCCCGTGATCTCTTTGCGGGAAGCTTCGGAGTTCCCTCGGAGCCAGTAGAAGGCTTTCTCGCTTTTATCGTACTTTTGTTTTGAGAGCAGCCATGCAGGACTCTCTGGCCATGTGCAGACGATGAGCAAAGCAATAACAAAAGGAATTAACGCAACTAATGCTATTGTCCTCCAATGCAGAAACCGACTTATAATATGGATAAACATGGCTCCCATGCACACTGAAGCATTCTTTAGATAAAGAAACACTCCTCTATACTTTGGACTGGTATATTCTCCTATAACGATGGCTCCTAAGGAAACTGTACCGGCAGAGGACAGTCCACCCAAAAACCTTCCAGTCAGGAGAACTGTGATGTCGTTGGAGAAGTATATCATCAGCCAGCCGATTATTCCTGGCAAGATTGTCAGGCCGTGGGTAATCTTTCGTCCGTAGAGGTCCATGAGAAGTGAAGATATGAGGAACCCTGGTATTGATGAGACGCCAATGATGGAGCCTAGACAAAGAAAGATTACATTAGAAGGTTTCATCTGCCTAGTAATTTCCCAAAAGTTGGAGTCGGTTTTCAGTCGATCCGGTAGCAGCTGAATACCAGTATTTTGCACACCTCCACAACCCAGATACTAAGTTATACAATACCCCTTGGTAAGACTAGTTATCAGACTTTCAGGCTTGACTAGCAGACTTCACGTAATGACGGTCAAAGATCTCCAAATGACAGCCGGGACTATAAAGCGATTCTCACACGTCACAGCGATTGCGCCACGTCCACCTCCCATACGCGCGGATCTCCGCGCGGTTGTGCGATGCCTGGCTACATTACAGCTTGGATCACTGAGGCATAAGGGTACGATGCTGTTGTGCTAAAATGCGATTACAGATCCATCTCCCAAATCGCGATGAGTACTGATTATTTAGTGGTTTTACTGTAGCATCATTGCAGTTACAGGTAGTGTGTTCAACAATGAACGATTACGCTGTTTTCGGTTCATAACGATTTGTGTATTTTGACTAGTGTTTTTATTTAATCAGGTGTGTTTCTTGCGTTCTTGTCTAAGCATTTTTGCTTTATTTGTAAAGCTGGTTTCCAGTTTACTCGATAAAGAAAAAACGATAGACTGTTTAAATATTATTCAAGATGTAATGAAAATAACTGAAAACCCAAAAAGGTCATTGAACTCATTAAATTCTCTAAAATCGCAAAAAAAGAACGAGTGGGAGCAGACTAGATAGGAAGACACCAGGCCCTGACCAAACATGTTGATGTATATCTTACCTAGCCATGATGCGGTGTGCAGGTCAGCTTTGATAGGCGAGTCAGACTTGCTGAGCGCTGGCAGCAGACTAGATGGGAAGCTCAGCATCAGGCCCTGACCAAACATGTTGATCAGCACCGCTGACATCGTCCATGACTGGAAGTAAAGAGACCTAAGTAGAGTATACTTTACTGTACCTACATCAAAATTGTAACTCACCTCTCGATCTTTGATAATATTTTTAAATAAATAAAATGGAAGAGTCTGTTTGTAATTTTAAAAAACAGCTTTTTACTAAATGTAAATGAATATTATATGTTAAGACAGAGAAAGCTGTAGGAGTAACACTATCCCCAATTATCGACGGCATCCGCCATATTGTCTTCCAGTGTAACCGTGCGACAAGATTCTTCATTGTTGGTAGATAAGTAGGTGGGTAGTGAAATCACACACAACACTTGACTCAAACTCCGAACGTTTATTTCTAATAAATCGCCAAATAAGGCGCCATTGTGGAAAGTTGCCACATTACCAAATGAGCAGTTGTTAAAATTCCAATTGCCACAAAACATTTGTTCATCTTAATTTTAACTAGCTAAAGACTTCTGTTTGATAAATTAATCTTCAGAAGATCTAATCACGATTTATCTCAGTGCTAGTTAATACAGACAATAGATAGCGCTTATCTCTTGTCAATCGATAGGGATCATCATTGTAATAATTTTGTACTGCCAATCCACAGATGGCAGGGTTAATATTATGATGGATGAGACATTATAAGTTGGTTATTAATTAAATTAACTAATATTCTTAGCAGATAGACACTCTTGTATACGGTTCAAAAATCATTTTTTTTATATTTTTGTTTGTTGCCTGTTTGTTCCGGCTTATCTCCAAAACTGGTGGATTTTCATGGGATTTTTACTGATAGATAGCTGATGTTATAAGGAGTAACTTATGCTGTTTTTATATTATTTTAGAAAAAGAATTAGGGTTCCGTGCAAAAATTTAAAACCCTTGAAATTGTTTACAAAATCCGATTCAAATAGGGAAGTAATATTTTCATAAAATTATTTCTCAGGGTTGAAGGTCGCCGGCAACAGCTAGTCTATGAATAAAACAGCAGTAGACAGATTTTGGACAGAGTAGAAGAGGGTTGGTACAGTCATGCACAAATTGTCTAAAATTTTTGAAAAATGTATGTTTAAAAGGTTAACTGACTTTTGCAATAAATTTAATATTATAAGTGACCAGCAGTTTGGATTCCAAAAGAACAAGTCCACATCGTTAGCTATTTTTTCCCTCATGCAAGCTATACTTTCAAATATTAATAATAATTTTATAATTACAGGTCTCTTTTTTGATCTATCGAAAGCCTTCGATCTGGTGTCACATGACATATTGCTACAAAAATTGGAAGCTGTTGGTATTAGAGGACCGGCACTTCAGTGGCTGTCGTCCTATTTAAGCAATAGAAAACAATGTGTCATCATCAATAAAAAAAATGAAAATAATGTAATAATAACATATTCATCGGAATTTAAACATAGTAAATATGGCGTTCCACAGGGAAGTGTGCTAGGCCCAATATTATTCCTCATTTATATAAATGACATCATAAAAATAACTAACCATAAATGCGTATTATTTGCTGACGATATTTCTATTATAGTGACATCTAATAAAAAACTAAATACCATTTCAGAACATGGACTTGACATTAATAATACTATTGACAAATTATTGCATTGGCTTGACATTAACCATTTGATGATAAATTTAGACAAATCCGTTTACATCCAATTTAATCGATCAAATAATTACAAAAATGACATTAAACTCAATATAAATAAAATCAATGAAGTTACGCATACTAGATTTTTAGGTATAATAATATATAAAGACATTAACTGGAAAGAGCACATAGACAATGTTAGTACTAAAATTAATAAATTTGTTTATGCATTAAAACAAGTAGAAAATGTAACTAATATAAAAACTGCTGTAATGTCATACCACGCGTACGTCGAGCCGTTGTTGCGTTATGGACTTATAATGTGGGGTAACAGCACTGACTTCCAGAGAGCATTCATCGCTCAAAAAAAGTGCATGAGAGCAATTTGTGGACTTAAGCCCGATGACTCATGTCGACCAATATTTAAAAAACTTGGTTTGTTACCGTTACCGTCGCTTTACATTTTCGAAATATGTATGTTTGTTATGAAAAATAAGCAACTATTTAAGACTGCAAATGATGTCAATCCTCGGAACCGACGAGATCCATATAGACTGGTGTTAAATGATTTGCCTAGACTGTCTAAATACAATAGTAACTGCTTGGCAATGTGTGTGTTCATTTATAATAAAATACCAAGACATTTCAAAGCTTTAAATACAAAAATAATAAGTGGTTACTCGAGTGTAGTTTTTATAGTTTAAAAGAATTTATTGATAAAAAATGTTGATGTTTTAACGATTGTTGTAGCTTAACTTGTCTATAAAATTTTGCATGCTATGTTTTATCCTAGCTAAACATGCTTGTGCCTCAATTTGTATTTAAAACCCTTGTATACCATGTTTTACGCAAATAAATATTCTATTCTATTCTATTCAAAAAAAATAATCATAGGCATAGTCGACGTCATAATTATTAATTGTTGCATCAGTTTTACACTAAGGTTAATTGCCACGTACCTACACGTCATAAAATGACTGTTTATTTGTCTATGCCCAATTGGGTAGTTCATTTAATTAATACGTGTACAAAAGGGGTGCGAAAATTAAAAATTCAATTTCTAGTACGATAAGACTCCCACGTTTCGTTTGTTCTTCGGAACAGAGGAGAGGTAGCACTATACGATAATGCAGTGCTGCAAGCCCCCTGATTGGTCTTATCAGTGGCAGCATGATAAGCGACGCCTCATACTTAGGTTTATAGTATGATCGATCTCCTCAAAAAACCAAAGCTCACTTGAAAGATCATCAAATTCTGTGTAAGAAAAACCACTGCGGCATTTTCCAAACAGTGGAGAAAGTGGTTGCTGCAGCGATTGAAGGTTGCCCAAAATGTATGTATTCGCTTAATTTTTGGTCTCCGTAAATATTACCACGTTTCTCCCCTTCGCAAAGAACTTAAGTGACTCCCAATCCGCCTTCGCAGGAACACTAGGATCCTATGTCAACACTCAATATCCTACACAGCCCGTCCTATCCTTCTTATCTGATCGAGCGTTTTTCTTATGCCCGTCCTACCGACGCACCGTGTAGATCGCGCCTTAGATACCTTCTTAAATGCCATCCTCATAAATCCAGCTACTACTCATACTCCTTCTCCGTCCATGCTGTAAGGTTGTGGAACGCATTCACTATTTGAACACCATTTCATTATTCAAAACCAGAGTGAAAGAGCATTACCTTTCCTCTCAATTATGATTTATTATATACATATATATTTTTATTAGTTTTTATGTATTAGCATTATGTATAATTATGTTACCGGCCAAACCCAATTTCCGGCAAAACTAGTTTGTCCTAGGCTAAACCGGTTTACTGGTTTATCTTGTCAGGATGTACTAACCCAAGGAAAGCAATTACAATGCGCCCAACTTGGAAGTGGCGTTCGCCACCGTTCGGCACCGCTCGCAATGCTCGCTCGGCTCCCGCGCGGTTGGTCACAGTTCTAACCTAACCTAACCCATTCAGACGGGGTGCTCTATGATCGTTCTTTTGTGAGTGGCCTAGGACAAACTAGTTTTGCCGGAAATCGGGTTTGGCCGGTAACATATATGTAGGATCAGGAGTGCCGAGAGGTATATCTTCAGGGTTTGGAGTTCCCATTTTATTGGGATAAACAAGACTGTATATGCAATTACAGTATTTTTATTACAGTAGGTACACAACACACAATACAAAATGGTACACAACACAAAAAAATGGTAAATAGTAAAAAAAGATAAATCAGATAAAAAGGTACACACAGTTAGGCGAACAGACCTTTTAAGGTCACAGTTCGTACAGTGGACAAGCCACCCAAACACAAAGTGTATTGCTATCAGAAAGCTAAATACAGCTATGTGCAATATACAGCAGCGCTGTACCAGGTAAACCGACAGTTTTGTCGGGAGCAGGGGAGCTCTGTAATGAGTCGAATCCGAAGACCGACTGACGAGCTTACTGAGAGCACGCTCTTTTATAGTACGATGCCCCCACTGTAATCCCTCCACAACTCTGTCCGTTGACGCACGGAGGTGCGTCACGCGTTTACAAGATACAAAATGTGCGCGAAATCTAATAAGATTTACGATACAGTAATCAAATAATACAAGAATAATTGTCGTAAATAAACAATGGTGAATTCACAAAATAAATCATTTAAAAATTAAAATAACATGTCGTTAATTGTTTTGAACAAAACTTATCGGTCACACTTATCGAAATAAGTTGCCAAAAATCAATTACTAGCACGTAATAAATTATGTTTCGATTTATAAGACAATAATTGACCATAATTGATAATAAAAATCACTTAAATTAATAATCAGAAAACAAAACAACTCTTAATAAAATTTGGTGACTACCCACAATTGTAATAATTGACAACCAACTCCGACATATATAAGTTAATAATATTTACTCATAATGTGTATTTGTACTATTTTAGGCTAAGTTAGGTAAGGCACATAAACAAATTATTCTCTTCCTTTTCTCACACACTATTGTCTACAATTCTTTTTAATTTCTCCTTTTGCAGGTCTGCTGGCAGAAATTTCTTGATAAATAAGCAGTACCTATGTATTCATATATTTAATGTTATGTTCTTGTGTCGTCTACTGTGTGTAGGTACATAAATAGTAAAATAAATAAATAAATAAAGAATTCTAAAAAAAAATGCGTAAACCGTCAAATCTTTTATTAACTTAACTTTATTAAATAATAAAGTTTAAGTTTAAAACTTTGTGATAATATTTTGTTTTGTTCTGATTTGACGTAGTTTTGTGCGTAGATATGAACCTACATTGGTACCTACTTCCGAATTTTGTTTTCATATTATTAACATTAAGTAAGAACAAGCACAATAGAAACATACGAACTTTTTAATGTTAATTACATTACAAAATTATAATTCAAATCATAATTTTGTAACGTAATTAACATTCATAATTTTTTACTATTCTATGAATTGCGCCTCTATTTTTATTTTGTAAACTCACTTTTTGGAATTGTCCAAAAAAGAATTAACGAAGAAGCCATGTACAATTAGCCAAAAATACTCAAAAGGTGGAAGTTTATAGTGATCAGATTTACATGGGAGTTAAAAAAAATCGGAGCTCACAACTTTTTTATTAATTTCCTTTTGCAATTTTTTTTTCGTTTGTGATCAATAACTTGAAATTCGATGAATTTATATTACGGCGTAATAAAGTGTTTTATGCATCCATTAGACGCACATTTGGCCTGTTTATTTGTTCATTGGTGTCGAAGAAATAATTTTTATTTTGGAGATTTCATATTTTGTTCAATTATTTCTAAAACACCGAATTTTAAGACTAAGATTTCATGTGTCATCTTTGGTAACTGATACATTTTTACGGATAACTGAACGTTAAAATGTGTTTGAAAACCACATTCATGTAGTGTAAAAATTCATTCGAAAATATCGTTTTTTTTAACACAACTCATAAAAAAAGTCTCACGCAATTCCGACCACTTTAAAGTTCGTTCCATCTTTTTGTCTAATTGCACTCACAAAAAAAATATTAAGTGTTTTTAGTGAGTGCAATTAGATTAGGTCGTTTAAACATGTAATGAGGAGGGATGAAACACATGTGACTAAAAGATGGACATGAATGTTGATGGATGGAGAGGCAGCGCAAGGCCAAAGAAAAAATGGATGGATTGTGTGAAGACTGATATGAAAGAGAAAGAGAGAGAAAGGAGTAAATGATACCGTGACATCTGACAGGGGAGAATGGAAGAAGAAAACGTTTAAACGTTAAACCCAAATGATGAGACAAGGGCAGGAAAATGATGATGATGAGTGGTGGTTTGAAGCTTTTATGAATAGGTTTTAGGACCAGTAAAAAAAATATTATATATATATTTTAAGTTATAATTTTGAAAACATATATGCTTTATTTCAAAACTTATATGCTTAACCAAAAAGTAATACTTGTTGGAACCATACCATTTAAATTGTGAATTATTTAAAGAAAAAAAAAAACGAAACCGTCAGATGGCGCTGACTAGTAAACACTGCTCAAAGTTGTGCTCGTGATAAATTAATTATTAAAACTATTAAATCTCATCTCTGGACTATATAGTGTACATAAAAGTGTAAATGGACATGCAAATTAACCGTGTCAGTGTTGTCTTCGATAAATAGTGTCGGGTTACCAAATAAACACTGAATCTCAAAATACGTAAATAGTGACTTTAAAATATGTTTTAAACTCAAGAAACAAGTGGTACGGTGATAAATGTGACCCCTTTGCTTCAATTTCAATGCAATAGTGTTCAAAAGGATTACAACTATTATGATCTTTATTGATCAATTCCAATTTTCGACCACGAAAGTCGTTTTTTATTCAAATGTTATCCAGCGCTACAACACCATCTAGCACAAATCCCATGAACTAATTTAAATTTGTGTTGCCACCGCTTCAATAGTGTTAGCAGAGTAAAATATTACTAATCTGCAATAAACATTGAAATAAGCGACATCTATTATTGCGACAAAGACTTACATTGATAAAGAGCTGATAGAACAACAATTTCGGCACCTTCATTACAGCGCGCCTGGTCTCGTGGTATATGTAACTGCGAAGTAACGACGTGATCGCGGGTTCGAATCTGACGACGTGATAATCTTTTTGAGTTACTTTGAAATTTAAACTCATCTACCAGTATGAATTCCTTAGAAAATATAGTTGATAATATCACGTTCCGGCGCACGCGCACCAGATCGGAACCAAATAATGATGGCAGTGACGTTAGCTCCCAAACATTAGACTGTACTTCAACCAGTATGCCAGAAATGTCAGACGACGAGGATGAAACGCAAATAATTAACAAATATAAAAATGAGATAGCAAATCTTAAATCTCAACTAAAACATGCACATCAAGAAATTGAAGTATTATCTTTAGAAAATAGTAATTTGAAGCAAATAAATACAGATTTATTAAAGAAAAATGAAATTTATAAAAAAAAAGCTAATAGCCCAGTTAAGCAGAAATTCCAAACTCCGAAGAAGAATTTACTAGAAACTACTCGCTTAAAGACAAAACCGACACAAACGTCAGAAATTACAGAAGATAATTGCACGCCTCAAATAGAAATTAGTACAAGTAGCACTCAAAACCCCAGAATATCACCCAACGGTATTACCGGAATAAAACCTACGTCATCGCTTATAAAGAACAAAATTTGTATTCTAAGTGGTGAAACGTCTACTAGGCTAAATACAATAAGGGAAGTAACTCATATCAGTAATTATAACATGTGTCACTATCGTATGCCTAAATGTGGATTAAAGCATATCTTAAACAATATTGATACAAAAGTGCGAAATTTTACACACTCTGATTACTGTATTATTTATATTGGCGAGGAGGATTTCAGGAAAACGCATAATTATATAGAACTAGTTAAGTTTACTCGCGAAAAATTACAAACATTAAGTCACACTAATTTTATAATATGTCTACCCACTTTTAAATATATGGATAACGGGAATATTATGTTTAACAGCCGTATAGATACTTTTAATAACTTGATTTACATGGATGTGGAGACATATAGATATGCGTTTATACTGGACTCCAATCTCAACCTTCCATACACCTTTGACACTTACAGGTATCGGTGTGGGAGTTTAAATAACAAAGGCTTAGATATTGTAATATCAGATTTGCAGGACCTTATACTAAACCTAAACACCATGAATGCCACTCACTCGGAAGTTGATTGTTCCCAGAAAAACCAAACAGAGTTGGCAACTGATATGCAATCACAAACAAAAACTCATTTTTTTCTATAGTAATTACCTTATTATTCTTCATCAAAATATTGCAGGACTTATGAACAAATCAGATTTACTGACAATTAAGTTAGAAGAGCTTTTTAATAAAGGAATCGATATTGATGTTATATGCATCACTGAACATTTTGTTGAGACAGGTTGCGAGAGCTTGCTGCATCTACCTAATTACTGTCTAGCTACCTTCTTTTCGAGAAATATTAAACGAGGAGGAACCTGTATATTTGTTCGAATAGGACTACATTTTAGAGAGTTAACGGAAGTGGCAAAACAATCAGTGACCGGTGTTTTCGAGTGCTGTGGTATAGAGCTGATAACTCATAATATTATAATTGTCTGTGTTTATAGAATACCTAAATTTAACTATAATGTGTTTTATGAAAGACTGGACCATATATTGCGAAAAATTCGTTCACTTACAAATAAAAATATAATTTTAACAGGGGACTTCAATATCGATGTACTAAAAAGAAACAAAAGTACATTAGAATTTGAAAATTTTCTTTTACAATATAATCTTAAACTTGCTCTCTATGAACCGACCAGATTGTGTAGTAATTCTTGCATCGACAATTTTGCACACTCTTATCGAAAGGAATGCAAAGCGGAAATAATGGATCTAGTTCTTTCGGATCATACTTCTCAGTTACTTAAAGTACCTATCAACAAAGTCTGTACGCTAAAATTCTGGAAAACTAAAAAACAAGACATTTCAGCATGTAATTTATCTAAATTCAAAAATCACTTAAAGTGTCTCACTTTCTTGCAAGTGTACAACGCCAAAGACGCAAATGAGTCTTACGAAAATTTTAAAGATGACTTTTCGTTATTATATCGTTTATGCTTTCCGGAAAAATATGTCACTATATTTACTAATAAAAAGACTAAATGGTTATCTCGTGGAATTAAATTATGTAGTAAAAAACAGAGACAGCTACTCTGGGCGTATAGACTTAATCCTAACCAAAAAAATAAACTTGTTTTTAAAAACTATTCCACACTTTACAGGAAAATAATAAAATTAACCCAGAAAGCCCAAAACAACCATTTTATAAATGTCTCACAAAATAAATCAAGGGCGGCCTGGCAAGTAATAAATAAGTCAAAATTTTGCCTGCCCCAAGAACCAATATCATCTATAACAAAAGATAATTTAATTTTAACGCACCCAATGGATATAGCAAATGAATTTAATAAATATTTTATTGAGGCTGTTGAAAACAATCAACAAACAAATTGTACGTCGACAAATAAACTGTCTAGTGAAAATCTGACTTCGCATTCATTATTTATGTTGCCTGTTGCAGATGATGACATAGTTAAAATAATTAATAGCCTTAAGAATACAAATACTGTCGGACATGATGGCATATCAACCAAAGTGATAAAATATGTCAAGGAAGTTATAGCGCCACCACTGTCTCATGTAATCAATCTCTGTATTGCTGATGGTATATTCCCAAACAGTTTAAAAAAAGTAATAATTAAGCCCCTTTTTAAAAGAAATGACAGAACTGATATTAAAAATTATAGACCAATTGCAAAAATCCCGGTATTCTCAAAAATATTTGAGAAAGTAATTTACAATTCTATTTATGCCTATTTCGAAAAATTTAAATTATTTTGCAATGAACAAAAGGGATTCAGAAAAAATGTCAATATTAATATGGCACTGTTTGACCTACTATCAAGTGTCTTGACATCTGTCGATAAAAAAAAAACATGTTTGTGCGATTTATACCGACATGACGAAGGCGTTTGATTTTGTTGATCATAACATTTTACTGCAAAAATTACATGGTTATGGCATTAGAGGGAACATCCTTAAGCTTTTAGAATCTTACCTAAGTGATAGATTACAATGTACGGAAATCTCTAGAATATGTCCTACATCTAAATTAGAAACCACATATACCTCTGAACCCAGGTACATAAAATATGGCGTGCCTCAAGGTAGCGTTCTGGGACCACCGCTTTTCTTAATTTATATAAATGACCTCCCAAAATTCATAGGGCAAAAAATGGTACTCTTTGCAGACGATAGCACGGCTATTATAGAATGTAATAATCCAAACAATTATCAAAATGACGTTAATAATACTTTAAATAAAATAATAAATTGGCTTAATGATAATAATCTTATAATTAATTTAAACAAAACCAAAGTAATGCACTTTCACCAACGGCTTGAGAAACCACTGGTTAAAGTGGCTTATGATAATTATGAAATAGGAGAAGTTAGTACTGCGAAGTTCTTAGGTATAACTGTAGATGATAAGCTGACTTGGAAACCTCATTTGGAGGAAATTTGCAAGCGATTAAGTAAATCAGCATACTTGTTATATCAACTTTCAAAGAAAGTAAATACTGATACACTGTTAACGGCATATCATGGACTAGTCGCCTCGGTTCTGCGGTATGGTGTTATTTTTTGGGGACAATCAACAAATAGGGAACTGGTTTTCAGGATGCAGAAACGATGTTTGCGATGTATGTGTGGTTTAAAAACAACTGATAGTTGCATTCCATATTTTAAAAAGTTAAAAATATTACCTTTACCGTCTCTTTACATCCTGGAAACTGCTTTGTTTGTGAAGATAAATCCACATTTGTTCAAAAAACTATGCTCAGTAAAGAAAACTCCGATGCGTGCTCAATATATTAATGAACTGTGCCTTGTCAAATGTAAAACTTCTCTAATGAAAAAAAGCTTCTTTGGTGTTGCACCGCAAATTTATAATAAAATACCCGACGGAATAAAATGTATGCCATTGCAGAAGTTTAAAAAAACGCTTAACGGGTTACTGCTTGAAAAATGTTATTATACTCTAGACGAGTTTCTTAATGACGCATCTCTGTAACTGACATGAATATTAATTTTTATCTTAATCTTAAATGAATTGACTTATTTTGACATGAATGAAAATGTAATTGACTTTAAATTTTGACATGAAATGAAAATGAAATTGATTATGAATAATAAAATTTAACTTGTTTGCATATGTTTATACAATCATAATATTATAAGGATGTTCAGTTACGTTTAATAATTTTATTGTAAACCCACTCATATAATTGTTGGTGTTTTTTTTTTTTGTTGTAATTTGTATGTCCATTGGCAAAACATAGCGCACTACCTGATTTTTAAGATCTTGTTTGTAATTATTACCTATGTTTACGAATAAATGATTCTGATTCTGATTCTGATTCTGATTCTGAAAGCATGACTAAAAATAACAAACTAAAAAAACATTTACCTGTCGCAACAATGGGGACGACATTGTTCTTAAATTCCTTCACCTTCATGCCGATCACAAGTCACTAATCATGGCCGCCACTGCACCAGCTTTGACACCTCTGCCAAGAAACAAGGGATTAAATTATTATACACCTGTTTTACCCAACGCAAACACAACTGTGTGAACCTGTTTTTGCACAGATTTTGCGATTTTTTTCTAGCATGTCGAGTTTTAGGAAAAAAAAATTGTGAGAAAAATAAAAAAATAAATTTAATAATTTCAACATGGATCAGGCTAAATAGATTTCTTGTTTGCAGGGTGAACATGGCCAAAGATCAC
Source organism: Eurois occulta (assembly GCA_950022335.1). Classification (NCBI taxonomy): domain Eukaryota; kingdom Metazoa; phylum Arthropoda; class Insecta; order Lepidoptera; family Noctuidae; genus Eurois; species Eurois occulta. Next base: position 13,065,835 of record OX465502.1, read on the forward strand.
ACAAGAGAGGTTTGGAAGGAGAAAGGGTGGGGGGTCCAAGGGTAGGACACTTGAAAGGCTAACAAAATAAATATTTTAAGATAAACTGTGTTCGGAATCTACCTAAAAAACCGAGATACTACCTTTTTTGTTTTTTGGGTTTAACTGAGAGATTTTTATGTACAGATTCTACAAAAAATATGTCCAATAGAGTCTAGCCTGTTAACTAAAATGGCAAAACAAATAGAATTATATACCGTCTGAACACATTCTAGGTCAGCTTATCGAACAGAATAATTACGTCAAATTGAACAGCGTAGTTATATAGAACGACATTGGAGTCAGATTACTTTAAAGTTATTTAAAACTATCCTAATTACTATTCGCCGCAGTTTCAATAAATTAAAACAAGGAAAACCAGCCACATTGGATGGCAATGCTGATTCTTTGGCCAAAAAATAGGCCCACCCTCTGGTCACGTGAAGAGTCGACCAACCGCTTGGCGATTTCCCGAAATACGAAGTGGGCACTCGGACCCCATGGCCCTAGTGTTACAACCCCAAACGGCTCAAACACATATCACCAAACACCAATTAAATTATTGTATTAGGCTTTCAGCACTTGCAGCAGCCGCCCCAGCGCAGCCCACTGCGCTAGGAAGATAGGATGGCGCAAGGGTGTCAACGCAAAAGTTGCGTCCCACACCAAAGACCTACCCAACTTCCATGCTTTATGGTCATACCAACTGGTCTCTTCCTATCGGCCCTCTCATACAGAGGAGGCCGTGTGTCCCAGCAGTGGGAACATTATAGGCTGATTATGCATCTGGTCTCTTCCCATCGACGCGTGCCAAGCCATTGGGTTCTAAGACATCTGGCACGGTGGCAAGTGCACGACGGATGAGATCATTAATGCTAGCGCGCAATCCGACCTGTACTCTTACTGCAAGAAAGGCCATGGTGTTCGAGGCAGTCGACTGCTTCACCACATTGACAGCGATGTGGAGCCCCACAAGGAGCGCCCAATAGCAAACACGTAGCGAGCCGGAAGGTTGTTGTATCCGTATCCGGGCAAGCCACTTTCCAGGCGACCTCTGCGTCGGTCTAGCACGGCACTTCCGAGTCAACCAGGGAGAGAGCTAAAATTTTCCTGGTTAGCTTTTCAGTGCTATGGACAGAGGACAGGAGCGCTTACACTAGAAATTTTGTGGACGCCGAGGCCACCAAAACGAATTGGTAGGGTGGCTTGAGAGTGAGGTGGATTGAGGCCACGCTCGGTCATCCAGGGCCACATTAAGAATGTATGTTAATGTGTTGCGATTAATTTGGTCAATTTTGTCCAAAAGTTGTGGTTTCTTCCAAAGACCAAAACAGCAATATCTGATCAGGGTGAATGCCGAATGTAAATTAATTTTGGAGGGTCTATCCGAAATATCATTAAAATGATTGATTTTGTCATCGATGAAAGATGAAAAACTTTCTTCTAAAATAGGGGAACATAGGAGGTGCAGTGAACTTTTTTCTAAAATTTTGATTTGAGGGGATATTGCATTAAATTTATCTATAGTCGATTGTCTGTCTGTAATGTCAGAGAGGTAAATTTCGCACTTTGGGGGGTTAAGGTCTAGGCCAATAGATTTAAATTGATCTTGAGGAGTTGTAGGTCATCCAAAAACGGTGTCAACATCACCTCCTAGCGTTCCATCATCTAAATACCTCAGGTTAAATTTTGAATTTAGTTGTTGAATTATGGCATGAATAGCCAAACTGAAAACGACAGGCCCAAGAGGGTCCCCTTGTTGGCAACTGCAGATTCTAAAACGTTGTCCTTGTACAGTAATTTTGAAGCGTGTCTATAACATTGCCACATAGAACCATACATTTCGGGTAATACTTTTTTGACTTCAGCCACTGCTTCAGCCAACAAAGTGTCCCTGTTCACGGAGTTAAACGCGTTTTTGACGTCAACCTTGAGGATGACCTCAACTTTCTTGGAGTTCAAAAAAGAGGACAAGGCATGTACGGCAGCCTCACAGCCCCCTCTTGAACCAAAACCAAGTTGAAGGGGCTGGAACTTAGTTGCAAGCGAATCACTATACAACTTGCAACATATTTTGGCTGCCATACGCCTACGCCAACCGACGCAAATTGACGAATGCCGCCATCCTTCTTGCACAGGGCACACAGGTAAGCCCCATACAAGACATCGACGACAGCATTGTTCGAACCACCGCACCGGAGAGCATTAAGTTGATCAGAACCGCAAGCTCAAGAGCGACTCACCAACTTCCCCGGCGCCTGAACTCAACAAATCTTTCAAATGCTGTGGAGTCCGGCCGTCGAGGCCGTCGACAGAACCGGAAAGGACCCACGGCTGCGATCGACTGCGGGGCTGTAATTTGGAAAAGAAGTGAATCCTGAACGAGGGGGTCGGGCTAGACGAGCGGGTCGAGGAAAGTGAGACCATCCCCAGGTGATGGATGTTTACTCTCCAGAGCTGAAAGAGCCTCTGGAGGATAAGGCGCCACCACATCACTGCTGTACAGTGTTCTAGCTGCCCCCATAATGTCACCGTCACTTAACTTGGATTCTACATGATCACAAATGCCTTTCTGTTTATTAAAAAAAGGTAATTTGGAATCTAAAATACCGAATTGTTGAAGTTTTCTTTAATTGGGTTTGTTAAAGATTTTTGAGTTGCCAATTTTTTTTGGAATGCAGGATTCTGTAAGGAAAGGTTAGTAACTGCTCCCAGGCAAGTTGCGAGTTCTCGTGGGTCGCGAGACGGACACAGCGTGCTAAACTTAGTGCAACATAGTGTCTCGCGCCCCGGGGAACTCATTTTAGACCGGGGGTGGAATTTTTTAATTTGGACAATGTTTTCCACAAAGTTGCTTCAAAAAGTTTTGATGTCGGGGATGTGGCTGGGGGGCACAAAGGTACACTATGAGGTTTGTGGACCATAACATAACAATATAACTTAGCCTATGTTAGTACTTAATAACTAAAGCAGATCGGGTGCGACTAGTTTCTTTATGGTCGTAAATTTATATTAAAAACGGATCACAAGCCTCTCACTTGTATTTTTGGTGATATAGTCAGTATTCTGGTGTAAAGAAAATGTAATATTACAAAACGAGAATACAAATTATGTTAATTTCGTTGAAATTTTTTACCAATTACGAGCCAAGATGTTAGTAAAGCGCCAGCTGTAGATAAAGTGTTGTCTAGGATTTTAGCATACAGACGATCCGGGTGGCCTTCAATCTATGCAGATAAAAGTATCAAACCATACTTTATGAGGCGTAAACCCATTTCCTACTAATCCTGCTTCCTACTATAGTATATACACCATTATGTTTAGGTCGTTCTGGAACCGAATACCATTAACTCGATCATCGAACTGGAAAAGATTGAGACTATTTTTTTCAAAAAGTAACAATAAAAAAAAAACAAGAAAGAATAAATTTAATGTTTTTTTAATTTTGTGAAATAATGAGAATCGATCAATGAATGAATTTTTCAATGGGTATCGTTCGCATGTGTTGCCGATCGTGGATACGTTTTACACACACATATGCATTTGAGTTCTCATTTTCGTGTTTTTTTATTGTTATTTTTTGAAAAAAATAGTCCCAATCGTTTCGAGTTCGATGATCATGGTATTCGTTTCCAGAACGACCTAAAAATAATGGTGTATAATCCTATAAATGCGAAAGTTTGGATGTATGGATGGATGTTTGTTACTCAATCATACCACAATGGCTGAACGGATCTGGATGAAATTTGGAACAGAGATAGATTATAGTCTGGAATAGCACATAGGCTTTATATTATCTAACAACTTAGGGGGATGAGCAACAGTGCATGATGTCCATATTCTTCAACTGTTTGACAACTGACAACTGTCATAACATGCATTAGAATAGAACGGCTATTTTAGACTATTATGTCATACGAATAACTTATCGGTTCAGCGACTGCCCTGTAAACCAGGGTTCCTTAGTAGGAATCGCAGCCAGTATCCACTTTTTGTGCTGAATCATCAGCTGACCCAACTCCGCAAGGTCCGCAATGTACAGCATGAAAGTTTTTTTTTAAACGTTGCCTCACACTAGAAATTTCTCCTGTACCGTGCATGTGTTTACAAACATTTAAACTTACAAACACAAAACGGCCTATGCTGTCCCCCATAACACAGTGGACCTCTGTGTAGTGTGATAAATAAATAAATAATAAAGATATTGATGAAATTTACGAACTCCAAACACAATAGCGAGTTCCTCTCGATCTATTTGTGAGTAGGCCCGCTCGCGTGATGCGTACGCCACGGGACGCTCGCCCCTTGCCGTTGTGTGCGTTATCACCGCTCCTATGACTTCATTGCTCGCGTCTCTTGTTAAAATTATAACTAACTCCGGTGTGTAGTGCATTAGCATATAACAACATGTTAATAAATTCTTCACTTTACTGAACGCATCTTCACATTCCCTATTCCAGCTATACTGAGTTTCAGTTTTAAACAATTTATACAAGGGCGCTAAAATTGTACTAACATATTAGGTACTATTAATAGGTACATCACCATATTATCAATAAAAGCTCTTAGTTCTGAAATATTCGTGGGAGCTGGAGTTTTAACTATAGCTTTTACTTTGTCTGAGCACGTGTGAACCCCTTCTTTACTAATCGTGAGACCTAGATAGTTAACTGATTCAGCAAAAATTAGATACACATTTTTCAACAACATATAGTTTATTTTTTATTGTTTATTACTTTAAGAACAAAGCAAAATATAAACAAAAATATCACAAAAACCTCAATAGGTTTGTCCGGGTGTTGAAACACTTCTAAGCGATCTTAATACCTACTAACGTAACAAATAATCATTGTTAATTAAGGTTAATACATAGCTTATAACAAATTGTGAGGTAGTTCGTAAATAATTACTAAGAAAGATTACAAAAACAACGACAACGCGGGAGACATCGCGTCGATGCCAATAATTAGTAATTGAATGTTTAAACAGGATGATTCATTTTCAGCGAGAGTCAAAGAATTGGTTGTATTTATTTTTCTATTTACTATTTGTTATTTCCGATTGAATTTTTGTTGGAACGTCATTAATTAGAGTAGTAATAAATAAGCGACGGTTCGTTTCCCGTAATATTTCTTGTAACACGGTACTTCCAGTTTTGATTGGGCTGCTAATCTTGTTGCTATGCTATGATATTGAATTTAATTTGCAGTTCTTTGTTGTTGAACTGTTCTAATAATAACCACTTTCGTAGTTTAGCGTGTACTGGCAAGATTTTACAATATTTAAAGAAATCAATTACGTCATCGTCATCAAACAGTGTTTTTCTTATTTTAACTGGTATTATTACTTTTAATAAACGAAGTTGTAGGTAAGTTTTAAACGTTCTGCCATAGCTTGTAATTCCATATGAAATTATTGACTCCGCGAGTGAATTGTAAAGGTTATGTAATATATTAAAAGATATTTTGTATTTAATTATTGCAAATTTGGCTAGCATTGCTCGCAGTTTATCACTTATGGAGTCAATGTGATAAAATAAATAAAATAAAAAAATAAAAATAGCCTTTATTTACTCTGACCTTCGTATTCACATTATTTTAGTACTACAATTAATTGTTTGCTATATCTAAACTTAAATTATAACAATAAATAATCTTAAATTATTACTTAAATTAAACTTAAATTATAGTTTTTACTTTTGTTTGTTCGTTCTATCAGCTACCAGGTCAGGCTGTCTTGAGACATAGGCCTCCTCAAGTTCCCTCCACATTTGTCGATCCCTTGCTACATTCCTCCAACCCTTAGGCAGATCATCCTCCCATCTTTTAATCTGCCTTCGTCTACGTCTTTTTCCGTCCCTTGGGTACCATTCTGTAACTTTGTTGGTCCACTTCTCTGTTTGTGTTTGTGTGTGTGTGTGTGTACAAACACACACACACACACACACAAACAGAGTCAATGTGATAGCCCCAGTTAAATCTGACATCAACGAGTAGGTAAACCCAGGTATTTGTAGTTGGCAACTTGCTCCAATCGTTCACATTTGCAACCAAGGCTAGAATAGAATAGAGTAGACATTTATTTGCTCAGAATGTAGGTATTACAATAAGGTAATTACAATAATATTAAAGAATCCTTGTACATTCTACCATTTTGGCACGCAAACATTGATGCAGTTCATCATCAAACATACAAACATTAACACACAACTAAAATATATCAGCTAAAAAATCGGATATGGAAAAGATTTATTTAATAAAGTTCAGTTAGTTTCTTTTTTAAAGTTGTTACTGGTTCCTCTTTTATAGAATTACGAATGTGATTAAAAATAGCCGGTGGTATACCAAAAACACTTTTCCTCAACAAAGCAGTCCTATATCCACCCGTGCGTAACAAGTTTTGGTATTGAGATCGCAAAGTTACATCTCGGTATTTGCTTTCTGATAAAGTTAAAAATAACGCGCCGTCGACACGGCCTGTCGTCATAAGACTGATGGACGGAGAGCTAGCCTTTTACTCACCCCCCACAGGCCCGCGCCTACGGTGGCTGAGAGCCACCACGTGGCCCCCGACGCCCGGGGCGTCTCCCGCGGTGGCTGGGACGTGAGGTTCTCTCCCTCTCACATTCCGCCACCTCCTTCGCTAGCATGACTGCTTCGCAGAAGGAGGTGACGGCTTCCCATTCCCTCTCGCCCCGGACCATCTCTTGAACCAGGGTCGGACGCGAGAAGTCACCGCCGCCAATAGCCGCTACGAGGTCAGGTTCTCGTTCTCATTTTCAGGAATAGCAGGATCTCCACTACATTGGCCAGTCTTTCTTACTCAACATTTCTGATGTGTTGTTCAAATGCATCAATTTATAATTCCAAGTGTGTTTGGATTCGTGAGGTATGTGTTTTTCTTCTCCATGTCTTTAACTTTCTCTGTAAGAATTTCCAGTGTAGAATTTACAGCATTCATTCTTAAGCAACAAGTGCTAAACGACTAATTCATCAATGCCAGTTCTTTCTTAACCTCGAGTGAAATATCACGTAGCAATTTATTCACCGCAGCACTGTTCCCATCCAGCTCGCTACCATTATCATCCTCATTGTCATCATCTTCCGGAATTACGAAGGACTTACGATGAGGAGACTCTACAGATCTAATTGCTAATGGCAATTTTTATATTTCACTAATGGTTGTGTAACTCCAAGGGGTTTTACTAACTCGCCGGTATAATATCTTAATGTTAAATTACTAGGCTTAAGTTTTACACCATTAAACAATCTACGATGGCACTCCCAGTTTGTGCATGACACTGCACCGCAGGAGCTCTTGGCTAAGTAAAGAGAAGCTCGTATAGTTTCACCTTCTTTCTGTTTCCTATTTCGAAACTTGTATTGCTCCGCCAACTCACTTGGTTTTGGATGCAAGTGTTTTTCCATGACGTCAACGATTTGTGCCAACGTTTTGCTTTTCGGTTTAACCGGCGTACACAAATTAACAAGAAGTTCATAACACTCCGCCCCCATCACTGTTATTAACGTAGGCACTAGGGATATTGTTAGCTAAAAAATATTGTTCTAAATGTTCCACGTACAACCGCCAATCGTCACTGTGTGGACTTTGAACTCGGCAATTTTACCGATAGACAAATTTTTTTCCACACTTGATTTCCATCGGCTGATTAAGCTCTCCGAGCTGAAAGTGTTTTTTTATTTTTTTTAAGGATACTCAGCTTCGGGACCCATGAAAGCTCATGAATTTCATCTATTTGCTTTGTTTATCAACTTCTTCTTGGCAATCTAAAATGGTTCCCCCAGAAATTGACGAGTTCCTTTAATACTTAAAACAAAGATGTACTAACAGGTTTTAGTTTAAATTAACATTAAGTCAGTTTATTAGTACTTTATTTTGTATAGGATGTTAAGAATTTACTACGACTCCACGTTCCCATGTAATGTTCCCTGATAATACCAAAAGAATACGCGCTCACGTGAGCGAAGCCGCGGGCACTGCTAGTAAACAATAATTTTATCGTAACGCGAACCAGATTTTTTGGTTTTACCTACTTTTTTGGACGCGCAAATAAAAATTCTGCTGTTATTATAAAAATCAAACGAGACGTTGACGTCATAATAAAGGATGTTTAAGGGATAATAATTAAAAAAAGAACTACATAAAAACCTTAATTTATTTATCGTCACACATAAATCTAAATATTAAAAGCACAAAACACACACTCACTTTGTGTCTTTTCATCAGGTTATCAACACAAATTGTCCAAAACTATCTTTATACTTATTTGGAAAGTAGATAACTGGAACCGTTGACTGCATCCTCTGTGAAAGTATTTTTAAAATTCTACTCAAAATTGGCTTTTAGGTTACAGCTAATTTTCCAGTCTTACTCATTGATCATCTTCGTATTGGATTCCTCATCGTCATCATCCACATTAGCGAACCTTCCATAACTGAAATAATTCTCGATCTCCTGCAGAGTCCTGTCTTTGGTTTCTGGCATTATAAAGTAAAGTATAAAAAGACACACCCCCATGATAATTCCATACACAGTAAAGAAACCATATACTTTAATACTGTCGATCAAATGTGGGGTCGATTTGAGTCCTCCCATCAAACATATTGATATCCAGACTCCTGATAAGGCCAAGCCTGTTCCTCTATGAGATAAGGGGAAGATTTCCCCAACTAAAGCTAAAGGTATGGGCGCACAACCCAAGTTGGCAAGAATGAAGTATAACACTAACATGGACATTGGTATCCACGGACGTTCACCAGGTATTATACCCCTGGCTTCTAAGAAAAGATATGTACACACTGCCATTAATACTCCAAAAGCAGCAAAACCAGTGGAGAATAGAAGTGTTCTTCTGTTCATCATCTTGACTAAAGCTGAAGCAAATAAAGCACTCGCAGTGATGATGATATCTGAACCTAGAGTGTAGTAGAAGGATTGTGAAGTTTCTCCTGTCATCTCAGCCATGATATGGAGAAGGTATGCCGGGAAAATGTGTCTCCCACTCATTTCTAAGACAACAGTTGCTAACAACATTATTATGACCGGTTTCACAAAGTCCTTCTGAGTGAATTTCTTGAAAAAGTCCGAGATTTTCTCCGAGTAAGTCAATTTAAATTTTGGTCTTGCCATTCGTTCTTTTTGAGCTTTTACGGTCCCCGTGATCTCTTTGCGGGAAGCTTCGGAGTTCCCTCGGAGCCAGTAGAAGGCTTTCTCGCTTTTATCGTACCTTTGTTTTGAGAGCAGCCATGCAGGACTCTCTGGCCATGTGCAGACGATGAGCAAGGCAATAACAAAAGGAATTAACGCAACTAATGCTATTGTCCTCCAGTGCAGAAACCGACTTATAATGTGGATAAACATGGCTCCCATGCACACTGAAGCATTCTTTAGATAAAGAAACACTCCTCTATACTTTGGACTGGTATATTCTCCTATAACGATGGCTCCTAAAGAAACCGTAGCGGCAGAGGACAGTCCACCCAGAAACCTTCCAGTCATGAGAACTGTGATGTCGTTGGAGAAGTATATCATCAGCCAGCCGATTATTCCTGGCAAGATTACCAGGCCGTGGGTAATCTTTCGTCCGTAGAGGTCCATGAGGAGTGAAGATATAAGGAACCCTGGTATTCCTGCGACGCCAACGATTGAGCCTAAAAAAAGAAAGATTACATTAGAGGGTCTCATCTGCCTAGTAATTTCCCAAGAGATGGAGTCGGTGTTCAGTCGAACCGGTAGCAGCTGTATACCAGTATTTTGCACACCTCCACAACCCAGTTACCGGGCTAAGACTGGTTATCAGACTTTCAGGCTTGACTACCAGACTTCACTTAATGACGGTCAAAGATCTTCAAATGACAGCCGGGAATAAAGCGATTCTCACACGTCACAGCGATTGCGCCGCGTCCACCTCAATACGCGCGGATCTCCGCCCGGTTGTGCGGTGCCTGGCTACATTACAGCTTGGATCGCCGAGGCATAAGGGTACGATGCTGTTGTGCTAAAATGCGATTACAAATCCATGTCCCAAATTGCGATGAGTACTGATTATTTAGTGGTAACTTTAGCATCATTGCAGTTACAGGTAGTGTGTGAACACACTACCTGTAACAATGAACAATTACGCTGTTTTCGGTTCATAACGATTTGTGTATTTTGACTAATGTTTTTATTTAATCAGGTGTGTTTCTTGCGTTCTTGACTAAGTATTTTTGGTTTATTTGTAAAGCTGGTTTCGAGTTTACTCGATAAAGGAAAAACGATAGACTGTTTAAATATTATTCAAGTTGTAATTAAAATAATTAAGAACCCAAAATGTCATTGAACTCATTGAATTCTCTGAAATCGCAAAGAAGAACGAGTGGGAGCAGACTGGACGGGAAGACACCAGGCCCTGACCAAACATGTTGATGTATATCTTACCTAGCCATGATGCAGTGTGCAGGTCAGCTTTGATGGGCGACTCAGACTCGCTGAGCGCTGGTAGCAGACTAGACGGGAAGCTCAGCACCAGGCCCTGACCAAACATGTTGATCAGCACCGCTGATATCGTCCATGTCTGGAAGTAAAGAGACATAGGTTGAGTATACTTTACTGTACATCAAAATTGTAACACACCTCTTTGACAATATTTTTAATGCTGTGAATAAAATCAGTGGTAGACAGATGTTGGACAAAGTTGAAGAGGGTTGGTACAGTCATGCTGTATCACAAGGAGGACAGGGACATTACTTCTCAGAATTTTATCCCTATTAGCGACACTATCGAATGGTGTAATAATACAGTGTGTTTTGTTTTTCAAAATCAATTGGTTCGATTCCTGGCTAGGAATATTGATTTTTCAAAAATCCAATGATGCGGTTTGTGTTTTCATCAAAATTGGGCTCGAGACTCCTTTGAGTATTTTTCGGTATTCCTCATAGTTTCAGATTTTGCCATCCACGCCCACTTAAAAAATTCACCTGTATAACGGTGTCTATCGATAGGTTTTAAAAATGATATCAGGGTCCTTAAAGCAATTGTTGATGAAATTATTCTGGCTTCCAAAGTCGTAAAAATGTGTCCGCCCCTCTAATTTTAAAAGTGAGAGAAGGAGATATGACTGAGCGTTATAATATTTTTATTATGTTGTTTTGTGCTACGGAAACCTTTGTGTGCGAGGTCAAATCGCGCTTGGCGATTTTTTTTTAATCCTATCCACCTAAAATGTGAGATAGCTCTTCTATAGCTCTTTATGTGTAATTTAATGCTACTGGTCTTTAAAAAAATAAAATTAACCTGGTTTGTTATGTTTTGTTTTGTTTAATTCATCATCAGATACAATTTATTGTTCATGAATAAATGACTAATGACTAATTCTTAATGGGTAATATAAAAAATACTAGCTTATGCCCGCGGCATCGCCCGCGTGCAGTTTGGGAATTGCCCACGGGATCTTACCTACTTCTGGGATAATAAAACTGTAATTATGGCCACACTATTGAATTAGGATATCCCTGTAATGATAGTGATGATGAGTTAATAAATAAATAAATAATAATAAATAAATAATTGCTATACCAAACTATAATATATCTGTGTACCAAGTTTCTCTAGACCTGTTCAGCCGTTCTGGCGTGATTGAGTAACAAACATCCATCCATCCAAACTTTCGCATTATAATAGTTTAAGTTATAATAGTTTATGTAAGATATTTATGTAACACTTGCTGTTGCCCGCGACCTTCGTGTAGCCTATGTTAGATTTTATAACATCAGCTATCTGCCAATCAAAGTCCCGTCAAAATCGTTCCTGCCGTTTCGGTGACAAGCCGGAACAAACAGACAGACAGATAGACAGACAAAAATTGATAAAAATGTTTATGTTATTACTATTAGTGCCGTATATATTCTCATATGCATTCAGTAAGAAACTGTTATTTTGATATTTCAAACAGACACTTCCATTTTATTTATTTTTATAGATAATTATAGATTAGATTTATTTAATTTTATTTGAAAAATACAGACACACTCGCGTTTTTTTGCATGTACTTTCATATAACTTGCCAATATTAGTTCATAGTAATATCAATTAAGTACATTACATTTGTGAAATATTGGTACCTTAGTTTGAGATTGGACACCAGTGACAACAATCAAATGATTCATTAGGAATGTATTTTTAACCGACTTCAAAAAAAAGGAGGAGGTTCTCAATTCGGCCAGTATATTTTTTTTTTTTTTTTTATGTATGTACACCGGTTACGCCGAAGTTTCTGAACCGATTTACGTAATTCTTTTTTTGTTTAATGCGGAAATAAAAATTTGATTCAGGTAGGCCCATTAGTTTTTATTTTATGAGCATTTGACTCTGAAGTCTGTTACTTGTTTGTTGTTGTGGAGTTACTTTCGCATTTATAATATTAGTAAGGAAGTAAGAATAAGCCTATTACCATGAAATGTATGGTTTACAATGTAAAATGAACGCATAGAAAATATTTGTTTAAGATATTGCAACTAAAAATTAAAAAATTAAAAAAACTTTTTTACAAAAAATAAAACCGACTTCAAAATCACAAAAAAGTGAAAAATAATTTTAGCTTCAGAAGTCGGTGACTTTAGTTTGTTTGATTCAGTTTTTTGGCACCGACTTCTGAAGCTAAAATTATATTCACTTTTTTGTGATTTTGAAGTCGGTTTTATTTTTTTGTAAAAAAGTTTTTTGGCATAATACTTTTACATAATATTTAATATCAATGTCGCGAGTCAACGCGAAAATCGGGATTTCAGATGTATTTAAAGGCACGTCTACCTCGAAAAATCCTCCCTACTTAGTAATAGGTAAATACTCCTGCGCCCCGCACGCCCTGCGCAATACTGCGAATTTCGAAGCCCTATTTGAAGATTTTTTTGTTTTTTTTTTAATCATCTTTATTTAAGGGATTTTTGTTCACAATTGCGACGATGTCAATCCTCTTCAATTAAAATTATGAGACACGTGTATCACAGTTTTTACAAAATCATCTTCGAACAACGGTTTGGGTTTTTTTTTTATATAGGTAAGTTAAATTAGTTTAGGAAGTAAGGTAATATTTGTAAAAGTACGATGTTTTACAAATATTACCTTACTTCCTAAACTAATTTAACTTATAGTGCGTAAACCATATAATCTTTTATTAACTTTTAATAAAGTTTAAGTTAAACTGTGTGACAGTATTTTTTTATTGTTCTGATTTGTCGTAGTTTTGTACGTAAGTACCTACATACCTACTTCCGAATTTGTTAATCATATTATTAAGTAAGAACAATCACAATAGGTACGAAGTTTTTAATGTTAATTACGTTACAAAATAATAAATTGACGTCATCATTTTTTTACTTTTCTATGAATTGCGCGTGTATTTTTATTTTGTAATCTCACTTATTGTTATCCAAAAGAGAATTAACGTAGAAGCCATGTACCTACACTACATAATGTACAATTAGTCAAAAATACTCAAAAGGTGGAACAAAGTTTATAGTGGTCGGATTTTCCTGGAACATTTTATTATTGAGTTCCTAGAGCTGCGATTTTTTTTTAACTTCACGCAAGTAAAACAATAATCGCAGCTCACGACTTTTTTCCTTAGTTTCCTTTTGAATTTTTTTTTCGTTTATTAATAACTTGAAATTCAATGAATTTATATTGTGGCGTAATTTAGTGACGTTTGTGCATCCATTAAACGCCAATTTGTTCTGTTTATTTTTTAATTGTTGTTGATAAAAAATGCTTCGATTTTTTTTTTAATTTCCTATTTTCTTCAATTATTTCTAAAATACCGAATTTTAAGACAAAGTTTTCTTTTGTCATTGGTAACTGATCCATTTTACTTGAGTCAAGTTATCTCTTGATAGGGATAACTGGTAATAAAAATGTTTGAGAAATCAATTGAGAACTCAAAGACACTAGGACGTCTCATGCAAATCCGACCACTTTAAAGTTCGTACCTTTTTGTCTAATTGTACCTACTCGACTTTATGTACATATCTAAATTATATTTTATTTAGTTTCATAAAAAAACATATTTGCGTTGTTTTAGTGGTCGTTTTAAGCTAAAGATTTTTCTAAATAAGTTACTAGTTAAAAAACAATTATATTTGTTAAGTTATAATTTTGAAAACATTGATATTATTAATTTAACCATAAATTAATATTTACTTGTTGGAATCACGCTATTTAAATTGTTATTTATATAAAAGAAAAAACAAACGAAAGCATTTCTAAGAAAAATAATAAAAAAAAAACATTTACCTGACGCAACAATGGGGAAGACATTGTTCTAAAATCCCTTCACCTACGTGCCGATACAAGTCACTACTCATGGCCACCACTGCACCAGCTTTGACATCTCAGCCAAGAAACAAGAGGTTATATTATTAATATTATACATCTGTTTTACCCAACGCAAACACAACTGTGTGAACTTGTTTTTTTAGTAAGATTTATAATAAAATAAACCTGCGTTTCCATTGCGCAGATTTTGAGTATTTTTTCTAGCATTTTGAGTTTTACAAAACAAAAAAATTGTGAGAAAAACAAATCTAATAATTTCAACTAATTTCAACTTGGATCTGATCTTGTTTGCAGGGTGAACATGACCAAAGATCGCACAAGAGAGGTTTGGAAGGAGAAAGGGTGGGGCGTCCAAGAGTAGGACACTTGAAAGGCTAACAAAATAAATATTTTAAGATAAACTGGTGTTCGGAATCTACCAAGACAACCGAGACACTACCTTTTTTGTTTTTTGGGTTTAACTGAGAGATTTTTATGTTCAGATTCTACAAATATGGCCAAAAGAGTCTAGCTTGTTAACTAAAATGGCAAAACAAATAGAATTATAGACCGTCTGAGCACATTCTATGTTAGCTTATCAATGCAAACAGATCAATTACGTCAAATGAAATAGCGTAATTATACATAATATATTAGAGTTAGATTTCATTAAAGTTATTATACTAAGCTAATTACTATCCGCCATCAGTTTCAATAAAATAAAACAAGGAATCCATGACACCAATGAATGTATAAATAAGTTAATTTCGCAATGTCAGCAATCAAATGTAGGACTGAACTTAACTAATAAATATATAGTTCTATATCTGTCTTTTGACAATCACGAAGTCAAAGCATTTTTTTAAATTCAATTAAACAGTTACATTTGAACTAACAAGGAGTCGATCAGTTCGTCAGAAATTGAAAGCTGTTGAAGGATACTGGATTTTTTTCCAAAATATAACTATCTACACCTGCTAGGTCTATTTTTTTTTTCAAAAAGTTAGACGAAAAAAACAACATTAATTATATTCGTAAATACCAAAATAGTAAAAGAAGATTCTACGCATCAGCTATTACATAACGTTAATTTATCATATAAATTAAATTAATTACAAAAACATAAATCTTTCTAATCTCTGTGACCGCGTAAAAAACCCGCCTCCTTTATTTTTGCACTGACGTCACATTTCTGTGTGAAAGTACAGTGATACACAAAACTATTTTGACACAATGTTAAGAGGGAACAGTGCCTGCGAGAAATTAGAAAAATAGGTATTTGAAGAAACTATTGCCGTCGCACTGCGTCAAGCCTGCCCCCGTAGAGAGCGATAGGGACAGCTGCAGCTCAGACCGATTATATCACAAAAAATAGACGAGATCGACGTTTCGTATTCCCCTTTTTTCTCCTCGAAAACTGTGCCGATTCAATTATTTTTTTATATTAAAAATTTAAGACAATGCCCATTTTTCGAACTTAGACATACTCTATGTCTAGGTTCGAAAAATGGGGCATTCGAGTTGCTGAAAAAAAGGAAATAACACGGACGTGTCTACAGCAGACCTTGATTTTATGAAAAGAAAAGATTGCTCTGGAAGCATTATTCAGAAAGAAAAAAGCGGAATACATTTGTATGAAGAATCGCAGCCCCTGCTCCCTCTTAAACGGATATATTTCACACTCACAAAGAACCAACGCTTGCTCACGTTACATAAGCTTACTTAATAATGATTATGTAGTAGGATTTGAAGTCGAGCATTAATTACTTAAGTAAGAAGCTCACAAGACAAAACTAAGTAAATATTTGATTAAAAAATCAAGGTTATAATGTCATAGTGACGAAGTTTTTAATTTCAATGTGCACGTTGTTTGAGTTATTTCTAAAGCACAGCACGAAATACGCAAACAGTGCTAGCTCGTTTTGTCCTACTTACTTAATTTTATTGGCCCACCAGATTGCGATTGCGATGTTGTGTTATGACTTTAAAGTGTAACATGACCGAATATTTGCAATTGCGAAGAATTTTCTTACTTTAATTGACTGTCAAAAACGTTGTTCACATTTCTTTACTCTTCAGACCGAATTTCGACTATGGCTGTCAATTTCATACCATCGACCGGGAAGTTATTTTAGCGCCATCACTTTCTTCCCTAACTCCGATGGGACGCGAATCCGACACGACCGGAGAACGAACACGAGCAGGACCCGAGGGTGTCAAACCACCCACTACCAAACTACGGACAGCTACCTGAGAAATCTCTAACACTGCCACAGTAGTAAACTTCGCGTTCAGCCAGCTAAGACAGCCCTACTGCCTAAAAGCGTTATATGCAGAGCGCCGATAATTTATAATAATACTCCTCAATGTGTAAAAAAACGAAATACAGATTTAAGAAAACATTAAAAAAATCCTGACAGAAAAAGTCTATAACAATGTCAATGAATTTTTAAATAACAAATCTCTCAAAATATCACTGCTTGCAACAAATTAAATAAATTCGTTTATGTTCTCTCGACACTGCGAAAGACTTCGTCACAGAGTATTACGTTAACTGCGTATCACGGCTGTGTTGCTTCCACCTTACAATACGGCCTCATACTGTGGGGTAACTCAACAGATGTGGATAAAGCATTCAGGGTACAAAAAAAAATGCATCCGAGCCATTTGTGGCATTCCACCATGGGAATCCTGTAAACCTTTGGTACTTAAAGTAAAAGCTTCTCACATTACCCAGTATGTACATTTTAGAATGCGCCTAATTTGTCCGACTGCACTTTGACTTGTTTAAAAAGGCTGAAGATGGTTGCCCTCGAAAAGTAAGAGATCCAGATAGAATAGTTCTGCCTAGAGCTCCAAGGACTTCTCTATACAAAAAGAACTCTTTTAATATGTGGGCTAATTTATGATAAAATACCAAAGAACTTTAAAGAGTTAAGTAATAATTTATCTACTATATAAAAATAAGTCGGGTTTTCCTTCAAAGAAAATTCAGGAAAATGAGGGTAGGTAGGGTAGGTAGGGTAGGTAGGGTAGGTAGGGTAGGTAGGGTAGGTAGGGTAGGTAGGGTAGGTAGGGTAGGTAGGGTAGGTAGGGTAGGTAGGGTAGGTAGGGTAGGTAGGGTAGGTAGGGTAGGTAGGGTAGGTAGGGTAGTAGGTAGGAAAACATGCATTGCAACGCATGCCGGGCACAGCTAGTTTTTTATAAAGTTAAAACTATCGCTGCTGGAAAAGTGATTTTATTCTATTAATGAATTTATAAATAATATTAATAATTAATCAATGCTAATTTATCAAATGACCCCCCCCCCCAGCCCTGGGCGGAGCGGAAGGGAGTGTCAGACTCTTACTGACTAAAAACCACCCATGTTCCTTCTTTGGTCCTTTATGTTCCAGGGCCGCGGTATCTCTTTCGAACAGTCCCGCAGCCCTGGCAGGCATCGGCCCCTCCCGTTTGCTGACAACTCTTTGAGGCGCGCGTGGAACACGAACGCGCCGTCGACACGGCCTGCCCGTCGTCATACGACGGACGGACGGCGAGCTAGCCCATTACTCACCGTCCACAGGCCCGTAAAGTATAATGAATTTTGAATGTTTTGTAATAGTAATGAATGATGGAACCGGATTTACGGATATAAATATTGAAGTATTGAATATATTGTTAATTTTTGCATGTCATAAATATCTGACTATGTATTAGGAAGCTCAACTAACTTTAAGATCAAAATGTACCAATACTTATTGCAAATAAAATGATTATGATTATGATGAGGTATGGGAGTATGAAGGACCACTGTAAAGTTCTTCACCCCCATAGAAAATGTAGGATCCTCCGACCAAGCGGCTGTTTAATCGGGTGGGCTACTGCCCGACAATTGTTGTCAGGTTTTCCAATACTGCCTTATTTCGTGGATGTATAAAATAACGCGATTCAGAATTTTGATGTTAGTTCTTCCTTTGTGGCATAGATGGCGCTGTAGCACTTTTTGTAAGAAGACATACGAGTACTGCTGCTGCACCAACCACAAAATAAATTGTGTTGTGGTCAGCTGGATGGACAATGATCTGGATTAAGATGAAAATGACTTATTTATAGGTCAGAACCAGTTTTAAAGTTCATACCTGCTGCGCACATACCTCAAAAGTATTTACCGTCAGACGACATGCCACAATACCTACGCTGTATAACTTAGGTCCTTCACGTTCACACATAGGGGCTTTAACTATAACATTGGGCGCTCGCAATTTGACTGCGTCTAATTTCAAACTTAAAAGCAATACAGATACAGTCCATAATTCAGTGACGTCAAAAAACTGTGTGAGGATTGGTCTGCTTGGTGGAAACTGACCCTATTGTAGTACTGTGTTTAATCGAAGTTTGTTTCATCCGATACACTGTTGTTCTTCAGTGTACCTGCTTCATGATTTCACGAATCAGACAGGACGTCAATCTTAACAAAGAAACATTAACAGTTTTGTTTTAATTGAAAAATATTGTGGGTAATTCCTTCGTGTAATTTTGTTGACAGCGTATCATTTTTAATCTTGTAAATCGATGTAGACGAGAACAAGTGATATTTGGGAAGATTATCATTTTTAATTTAAGTATTGTTACAATATATGTAGGTACTTAGATTTTTTAATTAGGTAGATGTTATTATAACTAAGTATAATTTTGAGTGAAGGTGGTTACCTACGTAACAATTCAACTGAAATCTCATACTTTGATGTAATCTATGTGGGTAAACTAATCTTTCTTTAGTGTCATTTATCTTTGACAGTCGTTACAGGTAGTCAGTGGCCCGAAAGTCTGACAACCAGTCTTACCAAGGGGGTACCCCTTGGGTATTCTGTAACACGAAGTATTACCCAGTGCTAACTGGGTTGTGGAGGTCAGATAGGCAGTCGCTCCATGCAAAATACTGGTACTCAGCTGCATTCGGTTAGACTGGAAGCCGACCCTAACGTAGTTGGGCAAAGGCTAGGCAGATGATGTGTTTTACAGACACAAATCTTACATTCCAAGCACCGGAATAATAAATCAGCGAGTCTTGCATCAAGGCATCGAACCCGCTACTCTCGCCGTACCAACCACGCAGCCCCTGCACTTAACGCTTCGGCCATGACCTTTGGCGATGCGACTTACTTCACGCGAATACCGTCGCGTTTTAGTCGCATTGCAGTGACTAAGCAATTTCTTTAATTTATTTTCTCCGCAGCCATTTTTACAACACGTATGACGCTTGAACGCTCGCGGCCAGCTCGTGGCCAAGCGGTACCCGGTACAAATTGACACACTTTCAATTCATTCATTTATATTTAAGGATTTTGCCCACTGCACCGTACCGTTACATGACCGTGTGATGAACGTATCAATCAAAAAATATTTTTTGTATTGAAAACTGTGCCCACTAGACCGTGCCGTCACCGACACCGCCGCGTGATATGCACAAAGCGTTTCGGCACCAGCAAAATATTTTCGCTGACAACTTTATTGGTCTAGATTCTAGGCGGTTAAACCCTATATTTTAGACTCTAGAATATAGGGTTTAACTGCGTATGATGACCGTTCTAAACCCGTTATATCCACTTATGATGACCGTTTTATATTATGGGTAGGCAGAGCACGCGCGCGGCTCGCAAGCCCGCTCCGTAAGCGGCGCCCGCGCCACAGACCGGCCGCCACAAAAGTATACGTATATGTATAAAAAAATGTTTCTTTGAGAAAGTTGTCTGTTATCATGATTACAATCACGTGTTTAAGTATCAGTTACTAATTACCAGTCGCCTAATATACAGGGTTATTTGTAAAACACCAGCAACCTCTTAAGAGGGCATTGTACTCATCATTATGAACAACTTTTACTATGGGACCAAAAGAGTAACCATGGAGTTTCTTGCCGGTTCTTCTCCATAGGAAACGACCAACCCGAACCGTGCACCTTTTTGTCGACGTTTCATAAGTGCCCATGTAGGCCTATGTGAATTAAAAATATTTTGATTTTGATTTTGAAACCTGAAATCGCGAAAACAAAATCAGCTGTTCCCTACATTTATTATCGATTAACTCGTCAAAATGTAGGGAACAGCTGTTTTTTTTTCGCGATTTCAGATTTGTTCCCATAGTAAAAGTTGTTTAAAATGATGAGTACAACGACCTCTTAAGAGATTGTTGGTGTTTTACAAATAACCCTGTATATGACTAGCTGTTCCCCGCGGTGTCACACGCTGCGCAGCTCCTAAGAGTCGTAGTGTAATGTTATATAACGTATAGCCTTCCTCAATAAATGGACTATCCAACACAAAAATATTTTTTCAATTCGAACCAGCAGTTCCTGAGATTAGCGCGTTCAAGCAAACAAACAAACTCTTCAGCTTTATAATATTATTATAGTATAGATACGCTATTGATATGTTCTAGTGGGTCCGTGGCATATTTCTCTCCGTGCTTGATACGTTCAAAGCTTGTTCATAGTATGGTACGGTGAAGTGGACAGACTCCTTTACGATTAACTAACACCTAAAATTAACCATAAAATCTCTTCTGTACAATATGATCTAAAATGGACACAAATTCGTTCTGCTTCACGATTTCACTTTTTAATTTTGCGAAATTATGCATATGTAACAACGTGTTGTAATACTATGCTACTGTGCTCAATTTAAAATTATCTTAATAATCTAAACAGCCATCATCATTCATCAGAGATTAATCCTTAATTGATGTCCAAAATTAAACGATGACTTCGTTTAATTTTCGACATAAATTAAGGCGTAAATGCACTGTGTGAAATATGATGTGGCTAGAAAGGAGGTGACTGCTGAGATGACGAGTAATAGAGAAGTATGGAAGAAGAAAACATGCTGAGAAATTCTTGAGGGAAAAACTCGATAACTTTGTCCGACCTGGAAATCGAACCCAGGACTTCATGCTTAGCAGAAACGCTTGCGACCACTAGTCTAGTTACAATCACATTGTAATTGCAAAGCAAGCTTATTGGCGCAGAACGTTAATATTAACAGTGCTGCAGTGCAGGTGTTGTGCACGGAGAGTAGGACAAGAGGCATTGGTTGTGATGTGACTCCACAGACGCAGTTGTGCTAATTGGATAACCCCGCCTGAATACGATGTGTTCCGTCAAGCAACGCCATCTATCGCTTTCATCATACAATCGATTAACGATTGGAGCGAACGATCGAGATCTTCCAAAGGCGGCCGCCCGCAGCGCTAGTGTGCAACTATACCGCAGGACCGTGCGTGCGTACCAAGCGATTTTGTCCAAAATTTGTAATAACGAATATTAAACAAAACAAAATCATTTATTTGCGTAAATAAGGTACAGAGGGATCTTAAAGATACAGTATAAGAATTTCTTATTCTGCCATTAATGTCGCCGTGCAAACTTTACATAATTATTTAATGTCACAAGAAAAATAAATTAATCTGAATCATGCATATAGTTAGTAAATTGTATAAAATCCATTCTTATTTGGTAACAATAAAACAGTTTAAATTGTAATTTCGAGCATTATTGAGGAAGCCCTGCCTGCTCCCTGTCTTCATTGCCAAAACACGATGTACCCACCTGGTTTCTTAGTCGGTTTAGAGATTTCCAGGTGGGTTATGACTCTCCTTGAAGTCTCCCAATCCTTTAAAGCGGCAGGGGAGGAGCTTTTCTCCAGGCTCAATGTAGACAGCCAATGTTTCAGAAACCACAGTTTTATTTGGTGCCGCACTAGATCCACATGAGATGAATCACATATACTTATTATACACCATTATTTTTAGGTCGTTCTGGAGCCGAATACCATGAACTCGATCATCGAACTCGAAACGATTGGGACAATTTTTTTCAAAAAATAACAATAAAAAAAACACGAAAGAATAAATTTAATGTTTTTTTTGTGAAACAATGAGAATCGATCGATGAATGAATTTTTCAATGGGTATCGTTCACATCGACGCCCCCAAGCAATAAGTCGGTAATCGTAAAACTTAAATTTTACAGGAGAAATGTTTTTCTGTTTTTGATGAATAGCTTTTCAACGAGTCGGAGTAGTGAGGTCATTGATACATCAAACGAAAGCTAATTTTTTGTTTAATTCAATTGTTATTTTTAACATTAAATTTTGTGCGTGAAAAGCCTTGCAATTTAAGAAAATAAATGTTACAAAAATATATTAGATAAATTGTATAAGTAATGTACACTTGCGGCATTATTGCAGTAAATTTGTAAACAATATTGGTGCGTAACATTACAATACGGACTTTTCCAGCGTAATTTTTCATCTTGAAGACGTTACGTAATTCGTTATTACCATGTTATTGTGGTTATTTTAAATTGACACAGTAACCAGTATCGTTACAGAACATTGTTTTTAGAGGAAAATTCTGAAAAACATTTTTGTGTAACCATTCAGTGCTAATAATTTTTTATCGAATTTATAAAGTGTAATATGTCTAGGTTTACAAGAAAAGACTGTAGATGATGAGTATAATAACGTTTAATAATCACAATAATAAAATCAGAGTCGAAAATTAACATCTTAACCTTTAGAAAAATTAAGATAAACATGTAACAATTAAAATAATTGTAGGGACGTCAGTCATGTCAATATTCATGATTAAACCTTAAAAACTAGAACTATATCAATGATAATTAAACACAGCAATAAAATAATGTCACAAAATTAACACTTTAGGTTTTACAAATATTTAGGTACTTAAATAACTATGAATCTTAATGAGATAAATTACTTAATTAATCAGTATACATCCATGGCAATTATATTTTAAACAAAGCAATAAAATTGCTTCACAAAATTAACACCTTAGGTTTTAGAAATAAATAATTTAAAAACTAAGAATCAGATCAATTACTTAATTAATCATTCCTCATCCGTATCAATTATATTATCGTTCGTGTTATCAGTATATGACAATGACTCATATAAAGGATGGTAAAATCGCGGAATTGCTCCACTTTAACATAAACTCATAAGGTCTGTATGCAAAGGTTTACTAATTAGAATGGGTTGGTGCTATGCATTTTGCAACTCTACATTATTTAAGCCTATGGATGCATCTTGTGTTCGTTTTCGTCCCCTTCGTCTAGCATTTAAGGCAGTGTGGGAATTATTTAAATCAAGCTCGGAATATGTATCGTTATACCGAAAATTAAAATTAACAGTTAACTAGAAGAAGTTATAAAGTAGGTAAGTACGTTAGCACTTACCTTCATCCGTGGTGTCAACCATTAGAAGCATTCGTCTCATACGAGCATTTTTTAATTTTTTATGTCAAAGCATTTATTTCAATTAGACCATTACATGCACTTTTGAAAGTCAAAAACAAAAAAGCTAAGCTACAGTCACAGTCACAAGGCATAATAACTTGCGAAAGTACTGTAGTTGCACATTCCAAATCGTAGATTTCTATGGAGAAGAATGGGAAAGAAACTCCATGGACACTCTTTTAAATAATCAAAATATTGTTACAAAATCTTGGTTACATCATTCATGTTGAGATTATACATATATGTGAGAACGATGTACAAAGACGTGCACATTAAAGAGAGTCCATCCAGACCAGTCCAGTCATCCAGAGTAAAAGATTAAACTAACAATTTAAAAATAAACCGTGGCAGCTAAGAGATGACCAGTCCCAACTGACAGCGCCCGTTCACGAACATGACGTATGGATCAGCGCCATTCAACTCAACCATATTGAAGGGAACTAAATGACCCGACACACCCGCCACCATCAGCGAGACATTTATGTGAGCATGACATTCTCTCAGCCACCAGGGCACATTCAAGTCAATGAAAGATAACTAAATGTAAATGGTAGCTTTACAGTACATAGTATTCACACATGTGCTATGCGATTATATAATACTAAGAGATTGAATCTATACAATAACTTCACATGGTAATCAATTAGTTTGCCCCTATGGTTGTAGAGCAGGACCAGCATTGAGCCAAGCATTGTTATCATCAATGTAATCCCCCAACTTATAATATGCTTGCCTACATAGTGTGCGTTTTATACAAGATTTAATTTTCGTCTCATTCAGTTGTAGAATGTGGGGAGGTATTTTATTGTAACATTTTAAACAGTACCCCATGAAAGATGAGTCTACTTTAGCTAGCCTGAAACCTGGTTGAGTTAGTTGGTCCCTATTTCTAGTATGATAGTGATGTCGGTCACCTCTTTTACTAAATAAATGCAAATTTTTCCTAACATACATGATGTTTTCAAGGATGTATTGACAAGGTACTGTCATGATGTTAATTTCCTTAAATAGTTCTCTTAGAGAATCGCGTCTACGTAGATCATATAAGGTTCTGATAGCTCTTTTCTGTAGAATAAATATAGACTCAATGCCCGTCCCCATAGTAAAATACCGTATGACATAATACTATGAAAATAACTAAAATAGACTAGCCTCGCGGTATCTACATCAGTAAATTGACGGATTTTTCTAACAGCATATGCTGCTGAACTCAGCCGTCCTGCAAGAGCGGTCCCCATTGTAGCCTTGAATCGAGCGTGGTCCCCAAGAAAACAGTTGTTTCGACGAACTCTAGTTTCTCTTGATTCAATACTATGTCACTATCACTACTTTTGACATTCGGTAGAGCAAATCTTATACACTTCGTTTTTTTCCCATTTCATACAAAATTATTCGCGGTGAACCAATTATGGTTTTTTGAATCCATAATTATATTTTGTACAATAGCTCAACAAATAAATAATTACTGTACCACTAACACTTATGTAAGTAAATACACTGTTTAGATCACAATCACTTGAAGTAGTAAAATGATTTTCGAGCACACGTCACGTTTAATCAAACGAAAATATGCTACTCTTTGTGTAAACAAACATTACGCACCGGCCGGCCGACAATATCACGTGTTGGGGCTGTGGCTAATATCTATTACTCTCTTATTACCATACAAAGAAAGAGACCAATGCGTCTTGCAAACTGTTGGGCGCAAAAATATAAACAGCAAGATTGAAAACGGAACCAGACGTGTTCAAATTAGATACGTATTACAATTTTACACTTATTTATTAATGAATTATTTACTTTATAATCCTTGTTAGTTCCCATTACGGTCTGAGCTGACTAAAAATAATTCGACAACAACAACGTGCTAGCCTTTACCAGGAACTGCACGAAATTCATTCACGCCAATAAGTCCGTAATAGCAACTTACCAAAATTAAATACGAAATACACTTTTGTATTGATACGTAAAGATATTTTTCTCGACATGATTTCGTTTTTTAATTTCCCTACAATAAAAGTGTTTTTCGCGATATCTTCGTAAATATCACTACGAAAAATGTGAAATAAATTACAAAGATGTATCCTAACCCATAGGTTTCGAATTTGACATAACAATAAAAAGTCCTTAATAGTACATTACCGACTTATTGCTTGGGGGCATCGACATGTTGTGTTGCCGATCGTGGAGACGTTTTACACACACATATGCATTTGAGTTCGTCCCAATCGTTTCGAGTTCGATGATCGAGTTCATGGTATTCGGCTCCAGAACGACCTAAAAATAATGGTGTATGTACTTACGGAAAAAATTAAATATTTTGCCAATATCCGAGTATTTCTGCAAAGGACTGCCACATTGGTCTAGTTGTCGCAAGCGAGACTGCAAACATGAGGTCCTGGGTTCGATCCCCAGATCGGACAATGTGTTATCAAGTTTTTCCATCACGAATGATTTCTTAGTAGCAGCCACGGAGTCTAGATTTGTGCCCGGTTGATGGCAATAGGCTCGGCCCCTACATGGGATTTCAACATAACTGGCGAAATATGAGTGTACTTGTTAGGTACACCGCTGCCGCTGAAGAACTCGACAACAACTGTCGGGCAATAGCCCACCAGACAATAACACCCGTCTGGTCGGAGGATCCTCCCTTTTCTATGGGGGATGAAGTACTTTACACCCTGTTCTTCATACCCTCAAAGATGTTATGAATAGACTCCTAGATCAGCCAAACAGCACAAGTTTCCAAACCTCCAAAACAGACTGGGTTTGTTGCTTAAAACATGATAATCACATTCACTCTTATTATTACGCAAATCTTTCTTAGTTTCAAATAATTTCCCTTCCAATTTATATTCATGGCCATATCGACTGGTTATTGACCAGGTCCCAAACTTTTTGCAAAAAAATAAATTTTACTACCCACTAGAAGTACTTGACATTTATTTGTTATGAGGATAATGGTATTTAAAGGTAAAGACCTAGTTTTTTAACGTACAATAAATCGGTTTTATGCTAATTGGGAATTCCCAATTTCCAAAAAAAACATAATGAGGCAAAAACACATAACTTTAATTTAATATTAATTATAAAAGGGTTATACATTTGTTATAACTGCCTCGTTGGTCTAGTGGTCGGAATTGCGACTTCTGAGCATGAGGTCCTGGGTTCGATTCGGGCAAATTTTTATTGGGTTTTTCCATATGGAATTTCTCAGTAGCAGTCACGGAGTCTGGATTTATGCCCGGTACTATCGTAACTTCGGAGATATCGTCGTTTTAATCAGACGCGCCGTAATCAGCCGCGACCACCCAGAATGGCCTCACAGATGCGGGGAATTGATTAATTACGCGAAATGTGACCCTCACAGATCAAGGGATAAGAAATAGACGCAACAAAAACCAACAGGTGCTTTTTTCCGCTTTCCTGAAAGCCAAATTCCCAGGCCTAGGGTAACCCAAACTCCATTCCCGTGATCCAACGCCCAATCCCTCCTTTCTTTTTCTCCCTTTTCTCCTTTCGGTTCATGAGGAGACGTTGACCTCAACTCCAAAAAAGCCCACAAAACCAAAAACATCTTGCAGACAGGAAAAAATATTCCCCAGGGGAGTCCCGGCAATGCCGGGGACTCCCATGCCGATCCGTCGGTCAGCTCTCACCGTAATTTGGGGGGGGAGAAGCAACATGCTTACAAGTGCCGCGCCTTCTGCGCGGCCGGCTGCTTTAGAGCCAACAGCACTGGCTGCGGCTTACGCGCCACCTGACACGAGCATGGGACCATGCGAATTCTGCGCCTACTGACACATTAACGGCTGTGACCTCCGCGCCTACGACCCTGATACCCGTTATACCTTCCACGAGGGCCTGGCAACAGAGCATCGTTCGGAACAGTATAACGAACAACCCTGAAAATGACACCGACGAAGCACGACTCTCCAGTCTTGACGACGAACTCCGCGCACTAGCACTCCAGCGCGAGAAGTTCGAAGCAAGGCTGAGAGACATTGACTCTGGACTCCACGGGATGGGAAAGGAAGCCGAACCTGGTGGCTCTGGCTTCATCCACTCCTCCTCCTCCTCTTCTTCTTTCGCTTATGCGCGGAAAAATCCGGAACAGAGTTAGAGATCTCAACAACCGTTTGCGCAAGATCCGCGAAGGCAATAGCCAGCGCGATGCGCAAACGGTTGCTTGTAAGGGAGTACGCGACCAGCCGCAAATACGCGAAGGGGAAACCCAGCGCGAAAAGCAGCCGGACGCGGAAACGTGCGGGCAAGGACCATTACGCGAAGGGGAAACCCAGCGCGAAACGTCAATGCCTGCACCAGAACCATCCGGAGGAAACGACCGGAACCGCACCGAGACGACCAACAGACACCGAACCCAGACACCCAGAAAAAAGCGAGGCAAGCGATCTGGATTCTCGCGCAAGGTGTCCCTGGCACAAAACACCGTGCCCAGCCCCTCGGAATCGCAACCCGGACCAAGTGGTCAGGGAGCGGCGAAGAGGGTGCGCCCGGATGACACGGCTTCGCCGAGCACGCTCCAGGGGGACGCCAAGCGCGTCAAATTCCAGACCGCTCAGGGGGAGCAGAGAACATACGCACGGGCCACAAAGGATATTTCTGCGCAGCTCGTCGTAGCGATCTGCCTCTAGCCTCCATCCCGTGACATGACCACTGACGAGACCGAACACATCAAGCTCAGCCTTGAGAACCTCGTCATGGACGCCGACCCCTCCAAAACACTCACACTTACCCGCGGGTAGCGGATGGCACGGTTCAGATGTGGTGTGTGGACCGTAAACGTACCCAAAATCAGATTGCCCAACACAGGCGCGACACTGAAAGTAATGATGCAGTCTGACGGCCGATCCGTGTCCGAGCAGCGCTCTTCGTACCCAGGTACAATTTGGACATAGCGCGGCTCCAGAGCATTCTGACTTGTCAGAATACTTGGTACGACATAGGGAGGTGGTCGCTGTACAGGGCGACATCAGTCGGTGGAGATAACCACGGGACTTATTTGACCCTGGGTATCCCACCGGAGGAAGTCAAGAAGGTCTTGGGGAGGGAGCGGCGGGTATCGTAGCTTCTGGGGTCGATATACGTGCGCTTTTCCCCCAACACTTAACCCTCCGACATCCAGACTACGACCACGACCACCGCACAGACACCGACAGAAGACCTGACCATGACGCAACTGGAGGAGGAGATGGCCAGAACGGCGATGGCTGATGTCGTCGCTGTGAGCATGCCAACCTCACCACCAGGGCGGACAGAACAGCTGCTCACCTCGTCACCGTCACCGAGCGACGACCGGCACGGACTGGAGGAGGGGGGATTTATCCGACGGAATCGGCGGCTTTGGCCGCCTGGTTCGCGACCACCCTCCTGCCGGAATCCGGCGCCAAACAGCCTGTCTGTGTTCCGTCGGTGTGCGGGAGTGATAGTGCCATTGGGGGGATGGAAATGGTCAGTTGCGCGGCTTCGGACCAGTCTGGGTTTCTAAATGATTCTGTACCGGGTGACTCATACTGGAGGGTAGCGGGATCCGAGGCACGGTCTTTGCCATTGGCCGACCGCAGTTAGTAAGTAGGGGGCCCAATTACTGCGCCAGCCACGTGGGAAAGGCTGCCCCGCCAACTCGCGAAAATTCCCGAAATGTTCCACTGTGCCAGTTGGCGACTGGGCGGGAGGACCCGGTGGCCATTTCGGGGGGGGGCTCGGGCGTCCCCGCAGTCTCCAGATGAGTCTCCCACAGGTCAAATGAACTGAAGAGTCCCGTTGGGTAACCAAGCCGCATCTCGACCATTCTTCTGTTTCGTAACTAAAATACTCCATCATGATCGTCGCTAGGTGGCGCTGTAAGTGTGTTGACCTAAGTTTTTTGCTCTCTGTAAAGTTTAATTTATAAATATAGAAAAGGTAGTAAACATTGTGCTTATTCGTCATAATCAGTTAAAGCAAGTCTTCAAACAAGTACAGAGTTGTGGTGAACTAAATTAACTCCGTGTGATCTGTGTTTGTCTTCGGTGATATAAACAGCGGACTTTATGAGTGATTGAACCAGTAAAGTGCCGTTAAACCTAAACCTTACCTCTTCATCATCTTTGGATCAGCAAGTGCTACGTATAAACATTGATTTATTACCTATTTCAAGCTACGAGACTTCTATTCAGTGATTAGCAAAACTTCAATTTTGCATTGTCATACTATACAAACTAACGCCATCTATGAGTAAACGTTAAAACTGCAAAGATATCTCATTGGCTTACTCATTAACATCGTATTGTTAATCTATGCGCAAGCGTTACATCGATTGAGTGACAGAACGCTACGTTAATCCTTCTTAATACGACGGAAGGTGGCGCTACTAGTTGCTTTGTTTACAAACTCATAAAGTCATAACACACCTCATTCAACATGAACTGTGCTGGCTGTAACACACTCTGTGTCATTGAGGCTAGGCTTCTGAAATGCCTCAGCCTGCGAAGGGAGTTATCATTCTGAATGCCTAAATATACAGCCTCGTCAATATGAAGCTCTTACAAAGGAGTTTAAGGCGGTCTGGAAATGCCCGTCGTGCAATAATGTCACCCGCTGTACTCGGTCTAACTTACACCTGTACGGTCCACGCAAATTCCTACACACGAAGATAGCTTGAATATGTCATGCGATATCATAGAACACTGTCCCGCCTCATCGTGTAATCCGTCAATCGGGAATGAGTCTGTCGCTCAGGACACTGCTAACACTTTCCAAGCATTTACAAATGAGTTACACATTACACTGCAGGGGTGGAGAAGTAACATAAACAATACGCTTACTTTTAAGGAGGACATTAAGACTACATTGAACGGCTGGCGCGATGAAATAGATACGAGTTTAAATAAATTGTGTAACAGTTTCATTCAGAGGAGCAGTTTGAACTCAAGAAACGAATGGCTGACATGAGTCAACATAGTGCTGAGCAATCTAGCCAAGCTATTTTAGTCTCCTTGAGTTCAAAGCGAGACAGTGCGATGTGGAGATCCTTAATGTGCCTGAGACTCGAAGTGAAAACCTGATTCACGTTTTGGAATCAATCGGTAGTGCCATTAATTTTCCCATCACACAAAGAGATATCATATTTATCTATTCACAGAGTTCCGCATGCTCACCAGCAAACAAATAGGCCAAAAAACTTAATTGTAAAGCTGTCGTCGCGTATCCTGCGGGACAATTTTACTTGCTGCTTTCCGCAAAGTCAAAACCTTTAAAACAGACCAACTGGGTTTTACAGGTTCGCCGTCGACTATTTACATGAACGAGCATCTGACACTCAAGAAGAAACATTTATTTCGTAAGGTTAAGGAAATGGCCACACAGCTTAACTTTAAGTATGTCTGGATTCGGAACGCCACTATTCTGGTGCGCGAACGGAATGGTGATACTGCATTCGCAATACATAAAGACGACGATATTCGCAACATTAAAAACAGCCCGCTAAACAACAACATTGATAGTGGCTCCTCCTCCAACGCACTATAGATGCGTTTTGTTTTTGTACCTGCATGGTTTTAGTTTTGTTTCCTATTTTATTGTTTTAGCCTTTTTAATCTGAATTGTTTATGCAACAAAAGGTTATTCTATTGTGTATGAATGGTATTTTTGTAGTAATACCCTGCTTTTTATGCTTGGATGAATATAAAGATTTTATTATTAATTATTTCAACCAATTTATATTATACTTGTTAACGCGTCGCTATAATAAACATATTAATTTGTGTTATAATCTATTTCTGCTGCTATTTTTGGTTACTGTAACACTACGCAATAATATTACTGTAAGTAACAGATTTAGAGAGATCTACATATAATTATTGTTGCATCGTCGGGGTTCAGTCTTGTTGTGTGATTGGTGTCATTTATGTAACTGAGAAATATTAAATTTACATCTTCTTAACTTCCGGACTTTGTGTTGAGTATTGCACGAGCGGATACCTGCTACCTACTTGTATTTACATTGCTGGTAATTATTATTCAGAATATTTAATATCTCGTGATGAGTAACAAACATTTATCTTTATATTACCAAAACTGCAGAGGTGCAGTACAAAATTACACTCTCTGTACATGAACATTCTGAACGGTAACCTGTGATGTCGTCATCATTGTGCTCACAGAGACTTGGTTAATTCCTGAGATTGGCAATAATAAGTTTATCGATCAGCGCTATATTTTGTACAGGTGTGATCGTGATCGCATAAGCACTAAAAAATAGATGGCGGCGGAGTGTTGGTTGCCTTGCTGAGGACCATAAGTCCTCGGAATGTAATATTTCTATAACTCCGGCCAACTCGCTATCTCGCAACCTTGTTGAACACGTCCTTATAGAAGTGCCTAGTATGCGACCATCCAAGAGACATTATCATTAGTGCCGTTTATATACCTCCAAAAACTACCAACATTTTGACATTTACAGGAGGTACTGGGTGACCCTCACGTTAACTATTTTTATAGTAGGCGACTACAATCTCCCAGAGATAACCTGGAACATACCGGATCCAACGGGATACCGTTGGATCCGGTATGTTCCAGGTTATCTAATACAGGGATACCTGACTTGTACTCAGTTAAATAAGTTAATATCATTACTTGATGCTTCGCAATACAATGTTGTGGCAAATACCAATGGTAAAATTCTTGATCTATTGATATCAAACCACCCATGTAAGGTATCGAGTGCGATGATGCCTCTACTTCCAAACGACACGTATCACCCACCTTTTGTCTGCGATATAAGTCTAAATGTAGATACTCTTCCCATGAAAAAGCGACCTCTACAAAAATACAACTTTTATAAATCTGACTATGAACACATGAACCGTAAAATTCAGAATACTTCCTGGGTGGAACTTCTTACCCCTCTAGGGCCATATGACATAGTTATCTCTGACCTTCACTTCAAAGAGGAAACAATAATGACAGAACTCAAATCACTGGATCCAACTAAAAGCCCAGGTCCAGATGGGCTGTCTGCGTTTTTTCTCAAAAATACAGCCACTGTTCTAAGTAGACCCTTAGCTATAATAAATGCATCACTGAAGGGGTCATGCCGACGGTATGGAAACATGCTAATATCACAACTGTACACAAGGCCGGATCTAAGCGTAGTGTTGAGCAGTTGAGCAATACCGACCAATTTCTATTCTGTATACCTTGTCGAAGCTTTACGAGAGACTAGTGCATAGCGAAGTGTACCCTATTCTTCATCACGCTATCATACAACAACAGCATGGGTTTGTTAAAAAGCGGTCAACGACAACCAATGTGTCATGACCGTTCTCGAGAACTGGGTTGGGCACATACTTGTAGTATGGTACTTCAGAACCCACAAGGTTGTATTGGCAAAACCCAAGTGTGCCTGTTCACCGACAAAAGGAGTCCGTTCAATCTGGATCCTACTTTGCGGGGTACATCTGTACAAGTTACCGACAGCCTCGAGCTTCTTGGTACGAAGTTGAGTGCGAATCTCAACTTCAGTGCCTACATTGAGTCGAAAGCTCAAACAGCGGAAAAAAGCTGGGTATCCTAAATAAAGTTAAGCGTTACTTCAAGCCAGGACAGCTTTTAGTCTTATACACCATTATTTTTAGGTCGTTCTGGAGCCGAATACCAATAACTCGATCATCGAACTCGAAACGATTGGGACTATTTTTTTCAAAAAATAACACTAAAAAAAAACACGAAAGAATAAATTTAATGTTTTTTTTTTTAAATAATGTAAATTAAAAATTCAGTAACTTGAACAACCTGATTTAATTTATTAAAAAAATACATTTTTATTTTTGTTTTATTTTTTTAAATATTATAAACTAGCTGTGCCCGCGACTTCGTTCGCGTGGATGTCGGAACTTAACAATGTATTTTTTAGTGCGAAGCGCTGTTGGAGGATTCCGATACAAATATTTTATTTTTTATTTATGCTAGTTCTTTTTTTGAACATCATTAGCTGTGGAACCATCTGGAGCGTACACAAAAAGGTTATTGGGGTTGTTTACGCGAGAAAGAGCTACGTATAGTTGACCATGGGATTAGCATCCAATACTTAGGTCCACCCCGGCAACGGATAATTTCTGGCCCTGAGCTTTAATAATCGTCATGGCATAACAGAGACTGACTGGGAATTGCACTCGTTTGAAAAAGAAAGGAAAGTTGTTAGGAATTATAGGTATTCTTGGAATAAAAACAATATCACCAGCGCCGCAACCGGTTAATATTTCAGCCTCGATTATGTTTTGCTGCAGATTTGTGACTTTGAGCCGAGTGCCGTTACAAAGTTTGGAGGACATAAATTTCTGAGGTGAATTATTGGGACTCCGATTTTTAAAACTATTTTGTGGGCTGGAAGTCCGGGTGTGTTGAGGGAAT
This sequence comes from Eurois occulta, assembly GCA_950022335.1. Classification (NCBI taxonomy): domain Eukaryota; kingdom Metazoa; phylum Arthropoda; class Insecta; order Lepidoptera; family Noctuidae; genus Eurois; species Eurois occulta. Next base: position 13,099,871 of record OX465502.1, read on the forward strand.
CCAAAAATTCTACCGGGTAGTGTGTGGCGTCATCTTCTTCCATAACTGTATTTATAGAGGTGTATTCTCTACTATTCCCGGACACATGAATCAATTTTTTTAAATTAATTACCGCAGCGCAGACTCCTCGCAATGTCCAATTGCGAGGAGTCAAAATAGCTCGCTGACATAGATAAGAACCGGCTTGTTTCCCATGTTTGTGGAATCTCCGTACACAGAAGAAATTAGCTCCTGTTGTGATGTAACGCAAGAACAGAGATTATCAACCAAAATAACTTTTCCATCTTCTTGTTCGGGGTATGTGCCATCGCCTATTTGTAACAATGAATTGGGAAACTCCTGTGCATTTTCGCAGCATCGCAACTGTGCACGCATTTACACTCAGATGTGTAGATGATATATTGCGCCTTAGAACAGAACTCTTCAGACAGGCAGCAATTTCTTCGGCTCTCGTTCCTCGGGGTACTATCGGGAGTGTCTGCCGAAAATCACCGCAGAACAGCACTGTAATGCGGGAGGCATTACAGTGCTGGCATCGGCCGGTCATTTTGCCTTATGTCCTGTAAAGTTCTATTCACTTCTTCTACAGCTTTGCGGTTTGCGATCATAGTGCACTCGTCCCAAAAAATTAAAACACAATCGCTTAAAACCCTTGCTTTATCGCTATTTCGCAATATGTTGCAAACCGGCTTTCCGTGCGGTCTAAGTCGATAGGAATTATAAATGTTGTGTGTGCCGTTTTTCCTCCAGGCAATAATGTGGCTGCTATCCCTGAAGTGGCGACAGCAAGGGAAATTTTATTTTGGTTCTGTAGCGGCACTACAAAAAGTATTTTAGCAACATAGAACAAAAAGTACTACAGCGCCATCTATGACGCAGAGGATAAACTAAAAATCGAAATATATCTAAATTCTGCATCGCGCAAGTTATTAGCGACTTAAGACTATACAGAAGAACCCGACAACAACTGTTGGGCAGTAGCCCACCAGACATAACATCCGTCTGGTCGGAGGATCCTCCCTTTTCAATGGTGGTTGAAGAGCTTTACACCCTGTTCTCCATACCCCCAAATTGGTGACCCCGAAATGGACGTCAGTGCAGCCTTCGAGCAACGTGACGTCATCAACATCACTTCCTCAAACTTCTTCAAGCTTTCGACCAGCGAGTCATATAGCCAGCCAGCTTCAAAATGGGTATTCCTGACCACCAGCATGCAGCGGAAGCACATTCCTGGTCAGCACCCTCAGCCTCATCAAGCTACCTTGGCACTGCACTTTCGGCCGGTTGAGAGCTGTACCTCCCGGTCGACGCGAGCAGTCAGCCACATCGCGGCGCTGTACCACGTCCGACGCAACGGAGCACATACAGCTCCGATCCCGACTCAAGGGGTCCGCACTACCGCCGCAGACAGTTCCGACTCACCGTGAACAATGCGGCAACGACTTTCCACTGGCCTGGCAATCAACGACTCATTCTACTACCGACTCTGGTCTCCGGGGGGGAGTGATGTAGCGGCACTACAAAAAGTACTACAGCGCCATCTATGACGCAGAGGAATAAACTAAAAATCTAAATATATCTAAATTCTGCATCGCGCAAGTAACGTTATTCGCGACTTAAGACTATATAGAAGGATCCGACAACAACTGTAGGGCAGTAGCCCACCAGACATAACACCCGTCTGGTTGAAGGATCCTCCCTTTTCAATGGGGGTTGAAGAGCTTTACACCCTGTTCTTCATACTCCCAAAGTTCCTTATTCGAACCAAAATAACTTTGGTTAGGAAAGTTTTACCTGTTCCGCCCGGTGCGTCTAAAAACAGGATTTCACCCGAGGAGTTTTCTACACTGCAGCATACCCTATAAAACGTCTGGCGCTGTTCCTCTGTCTTTGCACAGCCATTTTGAAAAATTTCTGCGAGTTCCACGGGATTATAACTAAAATTTCTGATACGTACTCTCTGTTTATACGTTCCCCATCGACTGTCGGTGTCGGCAAACCGTGTTGACTGATCGGGTTCCCTGGTATACTTATAACTATCTCTTTAATAGCCAATAAGGACCTGTTGTCACAAATTTCACGTATCCTATCAGGAATTTCTCCATCAGTATGTAGTTGAACATGCCATCACACGCGCAATGCCATCTATCGAATATCTATATTCAATGATGCACGCAGTTGACCTGTAGATATAGTCCAGTCTGAGTTTGATAGATGGCGCTGTTTTAATATTTTACTTCGGAAACTATTATAATTTTATTAATTTACATTTTTCTTTCGTTTCATTTATAAGGTGTGAACGGATTACGATGAAACAAAAAACTTAATGTTACTTCAATTTACGCACATAAATTGTGGTGTATAAAAGTTACGGGAAGTTGTGAGACCAAGTGCACATAACCCTATTGTAATTTTACTTCTGTAACACTTTAAATTCAAATATCTTTTGATAAACTGAACCGATTGCAATGAAACAAAAACTAAATGTTACTTCAAGTTACGCTCAATCGTTGTGTATAAAAGTTATCTACATTGCTTTCGTACATTTTACGTGATGCCCGAACAAATACACAGACAAACAGACAAACAGACAAAAATTCGAAAAATGCTGGAAATGGGTTCTATTGGTTGTCCTTTAACACCCTGGCTAGTTTTTTTGGAACTTTTTTCGATGTACAAAAACGACTTTTCTACAGTTTTATTATATGTATATAGATAGATTAAACATTTGACAATAAATGTGTCATTATTGGATTGTATATACTCTGGAGATACTACGTGTCAAATTTCCAAATTTTATTCAATCAACAAAAAAGTTACAGATTTTTGAGACGGTACGTACGGTTCTGTGCCAAAGTGCGCTGCTTCCTTGGTCTTATGGTCGCAAGAGCGACTGCTGAGCATGAGATCCTGGGTTCGATTCCCGGGTTGGGTTTTCCATCAGGATTTTTTCAGTAACAGCCACAGAGTCTGGATTTGTGCCCGGTTGATGGCAATAAGCTCGTTCCCTATTACATGGGACTTAAACATAACTGGCGAAATGGTGTACTAATGGGTCCCCTCTGCCTAACCCTACGTGGATTACAGGCGTGATGTTATGGTACACAGCAACTTATGAAATGTGGGCGACCTTATCATCTACTGTCGTACCTTTTGGGGTATACCGGCGTGAAGCTGAGTGTGTGTGACATAGAGTTAGAGAAAAGCGGCCAAGTGAGAGTCGGACTCGCCCATGAAGGGTTCCGTAGCAGCAAGTAACATAATATAAAAGTTCTTGTAGTTCGTTGTAACTTTGATCGATGTTTTAATAATAGTGTATTTTTTTAATATTTTTTATATTTGAGTTGATTGAATGAAAGGTAAATGGCCGTTTACGATCTATGACGTAAAGTTTGCATGGTAATGTACATCATATATTTTTTTTAGTATCATCATTCTCTTATTTTAGAAGTTACAGGGGGGGGGGGACACATTTTACCACTTTGGAAGTGTCTCTCGCGCAAACTATTCAGTTTAGAAAAAAATGAAATTAGAAACCTCAATATCACTTTTGAAGACCTATCCTATACCTAGGTTTGATGAAAAAAAATTGTTTCGGTTCTAAGTATGGGGAACCCCCAAGATTTATTGTTTTTTTTTCTATTTTTGTGTGAAAATCTTAATGTGGTTCACAGAATACATCTACTTACCATGTTTCAACAGTATAGTTCTTATAGTTTCGGAAAAAACAGGCGGCGACATTTGGACGGACAGACAGTCATGTCATGATGAATCCATAAGGGTTCCGTTTTTTGCCATTTGGCTACGGAACCCTAAAAAGTACCGAACTAATAAATTATGCTTGGTTTAAAAATACGTATCATATTCTGACCCGCAAATGAAAACCACAAAAGATTAATTGCGTAAGTATACTATTACATAATTAACTTGCATATCGTAAGTCATGCAATTGCAGAATGTTGCACTTTTAATCTAATAAGAATAACACATCTTTGGTTGAGCCGGTTTCTTGTAGTTTGCCGTCTAAGTTACGACACCGTCGTTTTGACTTTTATTTTATTTTTATTTTATTTATTAATGGACAATAAACAGCTACAATATATAGTGTCCACAATTAACAATAATATACATAATTACGTAGAATTTTATTCAATAACGCATGCATGTACACTTTTGAAACTTTTTATGGTAATTATATATAGTCAAGAAGAACCGAATACAGTTTTCGGCGAACTTATACGTTGTCTCATTTAGGAGCTGCGATATTTTTTTTGGATTTTCAAAAAAAACGTGATTACTTCAAAAAAAAAAAAAAAATTCTAATTCTATCACAAATAAAGAGCCACTCTTGTATGTTTATTCTACAGGCGCACATGATATGGTTTTAGAGGTACACGATTCTGCAAAACGTTACTCCAGCAGGAAATGCAATATCTCGAAAACCTGAAGACGCACAAACTATCTTTTCTGTGCACTTTTCACCAAAGTCAAAACAAAACGAAAGCGACTCACCAGATTCGGTAGGAAGTAGATCTGTAGCTGGCTTAATGGTGCAAATATCCACTCGCTTCTCAACTCAGCTATTCTTGCAGTCAGTCTCCTTCTTTGGACAGCGTGTGGCGATGTGACCAGGCTCAGGAAAGAAGAAACAGGTCACTAGCGTCGATGCTTTCTTTGAGACGCTGTCTTCGGCTGATTGCCATCCACTATTTCCTGAAAACTAGGATTGAAGGTTAGTAGGTTCCCGAGAGGTTATATTCATACATTCATTTGCCATAAGACCCGATTTTCCACAGCTGTAGCATCGTTTTAATTGGTCTATTTTGGTTTTTCTTGACATCGGCAGGCTCATTCAATTTGTCCTGCATTGGTGGTCTTCCTTTGCGGTTCGTAAAAGCTACAAGTTTTTAATATAATCTAACTCGAGTATCAATTTCCATAGTAAAGGCTTTTACCGCTGAAGTCGTCGCTCAATTTTAACTGCATGAGCCATAGTTACAGCGATTGCCATCTTTTCAGTTAAACAGTTGTTCAATTATTGACTCAGTAAAGTGCTCAGAGATCGATTCGCATAAGCAGACAAACGTTCTCGTTCCTTTTAGGACTTTCATTAAACAGCCTGCATAACATTGCAGCAGGAGTTCGAAAACAATCGTATCGAGCAAGAAATAAGTCTTTTAATTGAGGCCAATTTATTCCAGGAAAAGTATTTTGAACTAGTCGTGAAGCCGCAGACCCCTGAGTGCTTTACTCATCGTAATAATCAGCTTACTGTGAAGTGTGTGTATGCTCTCTAATAGTGCATAACGTTGTAGGTACGCTCCTTTAGAATATAAGTATAATTTTAAGCTAAGTATGCACTTTACTCTAATGGGCATTATAAAATATATTCCCATTTATTCAGTGATTAAATAAATTCGATCGAGTTGGTTGTCTGATTGAATAGACCCCAGGACCCCCAACATTTCAACTGCTAGAAATTTGTTCTTGCATGCACAAATCGACGGTGTTGCACCATGCTCGGGCATCACTATCTCGAGATTCGGGATTAAATTCAAGTAAAGCTAGCCTGGCGTCTTCTGAACTAAATTCTTTTATCGCGCGAATCAATTCCATCATTAAAGTTGCTGCTTTTCGAATAACAATTTCTATAGATTATTTTCACTAGCTCTTGAAAAAGAATCAATACTCTGACCTGAAGACTGTTCCTGCGCCGTTCTATCGTATCCCACTTCTGATATCGGATTTTCGAGCGGCCGAGACACCACGTGTCGTTGTTTATTCGTTATTAATTGTTGGTCCTTCATTATGGGCGTGTACGTGCAGATGGTGAAAAATAAAACGTAGGTCTGTACAGAATAATTCACTTGATATAATAATAACAAAGATTTCAACGGAACATTATCAAAATGATTAGAGATTACAATGATACGAGTAGTTTCAAAATTACAATAATTATTAGACTTTAGTTTAGAGCCAATGGATTTGCGCGTGACCACCGGGTGACAGTCACATCTAAAAGCGCTGTGATGACATTCACGACCCCATTCGGTGTTAACCACTCTAGAATCAATTTTAAACCACAGAATAAAAATAACTAATTACAACTTATAAAAAGTGTTGCAATAAATCAACTAAATCCTCGCGCGCATACATTTGTTTTAATTGCCTCGTTGGGCCAGTGGTCGCAATCGCGACTGCTGAGCATGAGATCCTGGGTTCGATAACCGGGTCGGGCAAATTGTTTTTGGGTTTTTCCATAAGGAATTTCTCAGTAACAGCCATGGAGTCTGGATTTATGCCCGGTTAATGGCAATAGATTGGCCCCCTATAACATGGGACTTAAACATAACTGGCGAATGTGGGTGTACATTAGGTACTATCTCTGCCTAACCCTTCCGGGATAACAGGCATGATGTTATATTATGTTAATACATTTTTCACATAGGTAATAAAACACAATACATGCCTGAAAACTGAAATCATTGCACTTCAATCCACTCCCTTTTAAACTTTTCCCGAAATAAGAACTTTTTGCACCACACTAGATTTACAGCAACGCCCTGAACAATACACAGGTGATCCTTCATACGAAACTACGACAGAATATTGTAAACTTTCTCGCACCTACACATAGTGCTAAATATAGTACCCCCACTATAACTGAGACAAGAGATTCGCAGTTCAGATCAAGCCCAGGGGTGACCAACCTTTTGGGGCTTCCTTACTGCAACGCTTGCGTGGCACTCGGAACAGCATTCTGAAAATGATTGCTGGCAGAGTGGATTGCCCCATCCAAAGACACTGGGTTAAAATAGGCATAGGTTTAAGTTAAATTGAATTAACCACTAACAACACTAACATAGCATATATAAGCTCAATCTGTTACTAACCACTAACAAGTTATGGACTGATGCAGGTTTGAAATAAAGATATTTTATTTATTTATTTACGTACTTACGATTATTTATATGTGGATGTTTGTGTCATCTATTGCAAGTAAGAAAAATCAAAACTCATTTTTATCCAATTACACTGAAAATCAGTAGTTTTTTTAAATTTCCCAACATCGTCCCTGAAACGCTCGCCTTTCTCAACTTTTGCGTGTTTAGGTGAGTGGAAGTAGCGGACGAAACTGTGACGAAATTATGTGTACATAATAAAACATTATTTATTGATGTATTGCAAAGAAATTGTTTACACAAAGATTTTCAGGTTTTAATAACATTTAAAGGAGGATCTCCTTTCGACAGTGACAAACTTTTATCAAAATTATCGCTTTATGGCTTTTCGCTTTTTTTTTCGGTGACCGTCATGAATCGGTCCCGCATTAATTTTAAATTTGTCGTTTTTTACCAGCTTTAATAATCTTTCTTTTTCGTGTGGTTAGTGCCTAAATTAGTGTCAGAGTTTTATGCCACCCAAGGCCCTGACTTGGCTTTGCATGCCGTCGAGAAATATCTCTCAGGCATGCTGGTTTTGTTTCCCATCGATGTTTTCCTTCACCGAAGCAGGTGATTATTATAAGTATACAATGAATCCGAAAAATCGAAGGTGCGTGTGTCATGGGTTCAAACCCGAGACCTATAGGACTTGCAGTCAATAATGAAAAAGGTATCTTTAATTATTGCTCAGCAGTCGGCCCCGTGGCTTTCATCTGGCATAACAAAGGTTGGCCTTCCCTGTCTTAGCCTTTCAAAAGAATTAAGAAAAAGATTAGAGTGTTTCTCATACGACCATCAAGTTTGAACCAAATTTTAACTAATCTTTCAGTTATGTATTATGTAAGTTTTATGTTACGTATACACACAACATTTTTTTTAATCTAAAATCGTGGATAGGTGAATAGGAATTTAATGACAGATCGAGACGGACTGGTTACTGCAGTTTTTTCATTGTTCTATTAGATCCTTTAAGTATTTTTTTTTACATCGATGTAATATCCATCTACATAATTATATTGACGGCTTAGACTCTCTATTTGTATGTATAACTTTTTATTAGATACTTCTTTTGCGAAAGTGAGGGACTCGTGGCAAAATAATAACAGCCGCTCAGATCGATCTTTAGGTTAAGCCGTGCTTGCCTAGGTTGGTCTGTGGATGGGTGACCAACCATTACATAACGAGTTTCCTCCGAGCCTCGGAAAGCACGTTAAGCCGTTGGTCCCGGCTGTCATTTGTAGATCTTTGACAGTCGTTACAGGTCTGACAACCAGTCTTACCAAGGGGTATCGTATTACCCAATACTCACTGGGTTGTGGAGGTCAGATAGGCAGTCGCTCCATGTAAAATACTGGTACCTATTCAGCTACATAAGTTAGACTGGAAGCCGACCCCAACAAGGTTGGGAAAAGGCTAGGCAGATGATGATGACTTCTTTTGCGAAGGTCTGATGACCCATTTACCTACCTATTTAAAAGAAAGTTGGTGGAACCCCATGATATACACAGCACTGCTGCAACACCAAGTATGAAGCCGCACTGGGCCCGCGTGGTCAATGATGGCCCATTCCCTGCCCCAAAGAGGAGGCATAAGTCTCACCAATTAGAACGTTATAACGCTGATACTTTATGTTATAACTAAATGCTGTACCAATAGAACATTCCAGACGTATCTTTCTTGACTTTCACAAGGAAAAATGTCATGTAATTTCCTGTTAAATGTCAGTGACTTGTCCTGTCAAGACCCCTGTGGTTTATGATTATCTCTGTTACTTCGTTATGTTATTAGTGTTATTACACATGTGAAATTACATACAGACGCTGGTTGAACTGACTTCCTCGTTTCATAATAACTGTTACTAAGAATAGAGTTCTTTAATTGATTTTACGTCAACTGACCCAGACAACATATAGCCAACAACACACCGCTGCCTCGTTGGTCGCAAGAGTGACTGCTGAGCATGAGGTCCTGGGTCCGATTCCCAGGTCAGGCAAAGTGTTATTGGGTTTTTCCATCAGGAATTCCTCAGTAACAGCCACAGAGTCTGGATTTGTGCCCGGTTGATGGCAATAAGCTCGTTCCCTATTACATGGGACTTAAACATAACTGGCGAAATGGTGTACTAATGGGTACCCCTCTGCCTAACCCTACGTGGATTACAGGCGTGATGTTATGGTACACAGCAACTTATGAAATGTGGGTGACCTTATCATCTACTGTCGTACCTTTAGGGGTATACCGGCGTGAAGCTGAGTGTGTGACATAGAGTTAGAGAAAAAGTACCTCACTAATAAATTATGCTTGGTTTAAAAATCGTGTATATTCTGACCCGCAAATGAAAACCACAAAAAATGTATTGCGTATTATACTGTTACATACATAATTAACTTGCATATCGATGCAGAATGATGATTTATACTATAAAATCAAAAGTAATGTATATTTATTACAAATTTAAATTATTAATCAACTCTTTTTGATATTTAAATTACATGAGACTGCCCCCAAAACGTGCGCCCAAGCATAGCAACTTTCAGTCTAAAAGGGGGGGATATATTTTCAAAACTCCTTCTTTAGTGCGCTGTTTCTGTTCCTAATGCATAAGAGGAGAGAGAGCAAGGAGACATATTCTGACTTGATGGCTAACCTTTAGTAATTGGAGAAGAATACATAAGAAATTCTTGTGAAAAATTTAATTTAATTTCGGTTAAAATAGATATATCAATGAAATAGGTAGCAAAAGCGAGTCTTGGCCGGAAAAAGAGAAAGTCTAAAGAAGTTACAACTATAATAAATAGCCGTTCAACTTCACCGTTTAATCTTATAAGTAGTAGCATTATCATACATCATTGGACTAATATTCTAAACTAACGACACGGCATCATGATTCCTTTGAATTTAATTAAAGAATGAGTAAAGTAACTAGCTGTTGTCTGCGGTTTCGCCTTAGTTCGAATCAAGTTTCTTCAAAATGTATGCAGCCGTTACAGCGTGAAAAGGGAACAGACAGACAGACTTACCCCACACTAGCATTTTCTCCTGTCTCGTGGGTGCGTTTACAAACTTTTAAATTCACTTAAACAAACAGCTAGACTCGGAACAACTACCTGTAGGGCATAAAATTTGTTCCGTGCGGGAATCGACCCGCGACATGCAGCGCAGCGCAGCAGCCAGTCGCTCAGCCACTGCGCCAACCGTGCAGTCAATAGAATATTAGTATGGATAAAATAAAAATAATAAAATTTCTAGAGTAAGCTTACCGGTTTTCATTCGGTAGAAGACATATGGGAGTATTCGCGGCGAGTACTGAACTCAGTTCCGGAAACAGCGTTTAGAAAATGTTTTGATGATTGAATTATTTGTTGGCGTAAGTGTATCGTTTCTGAAGGAGTATATACTTACTTTGAAAGCGATAAAATTACTTTGGATGAATAACTAACATTTTGTGTATTATGGATCGTTTCCCGGTATATTCTTGACAGAGTAGTATAAAAGAAGAAGTTTAAATGTGGTACCAGTGACAGGAAAGTTAAAAGGGAATCGTTGTGCTAGACTTAGTAAGGACGGACAGTTCGGAAGGCGGAGTAAGTGATAAGGAAGGCACGTATGCAACTAAAATAGCGATGAATATAAATGTTGATCGAACTAGATGGAGAGGAAGACCAAAGAAAAGGTGGATGGATTGTGTGAGGAATAATATGTAAGTGGCAAAGAATAACAGCGTGACGTTGACAGGGAAGAATGGAAGACGAAAACATATTGCATCGATCCCAAGTAACATGGGACAAGGGCAGAAAGATGACGATTTCTGTTGCCAGAGAAAATTGGCATGACAGTTTCATAAACATTAACATCAGGCCCAAAGATGCAGAAATGGCTCATGACCGAAAAAATCGAAATAATTACCTTAATACGGTGTCGGCCTATGGCGTATTACCTGGCCATACCTTATCACTTCATGTTACGAGTTCAAAAAAAAAGACATTAGCTTCAATTGCTATCTTACAAACCACAATTACTGACCACTACACTACGTTTTTATCACTTTCTAAAATAAAAAACAAAGCGGTAACAAATAAAACTTGTACTAATATAAATTTTGAACAAGCACTAAAATATTAACAGGAAAAGAATCTTGCCGTGTTGTTATTTTGTAATGATCCAAATCTTCTAACTGACTTACAACAGAAACTGACAGACACTATTAATAATAATACTACAATAACAAGCATCCCAAATAGTACGAGCTCCCCGGGAATACTACGCTGCATTAAAAGACGCAATAAACTGCAAAAAAAAATTCGGTCCAACCCGTATAATGAATTTCTAAAAATCACATACTGTCGATTAAAGGAAAGGGAATTAGTCAGTAAATCAGTTACAAACACCAAGTTACTCTGGAAAAACATAAAATCTATCACCTACTCAAATAAAGTAAACAGCCAAAGCACAGAACTGTTAAAAGTATCAGACCGTCTCCAACTGAATCAGTCAACTTTGTAAAATATTACTTTGTGAATATTGGGAAAGACTTAGCTCAGCAAATTCAACCCAGGACTAAAAAATCCCTGCTGATCGGACCAGCATTTCCCCTGCGCAAACAAATTCCTTTGTGCTCTTGGACTCTCACCCAACAGAAGTTGAAAAAATTCTGATGAGCCTGAAATCGTCCAGTACCCCAGGATGGGATAGTATCTCTACTAGTTTCTTAAAATATGTTCACAAAGAAGTCGTTCCCATCATTACCCACCTGGCCAACCTTTGTTTCAAAAATGGTACTTTCCCAGCCCCTCTGAAAAAAAAACAATTATTACACCGGTACACAAGGGGGGGAGCAGAGATGATGTCAATAACTATAGACTTATCTCCGTCTTACCAGCCCTGTCTAAGATTATTGAAAAATTAACAAATACTCGACTCATAAACTACTTAAATAAATTTAAATTACTATCATAACACAATTTGGTTTTAGACAGGGAGTATCCACCAAGGACGCAGTTGCTGCCCTCAGCTCATTAGTTACAGAACATCTCGGTACAGGAAGGAAATGCCTGACGGTATTTCTAGATCTAAAAAACACACCGTTTCTCTTACATCCCTTGTGACCAAGCTGGAAAGACTCGGAATAAGAGGAGATTTTTTCAAAGATTACCTAACAAATAGAACGTAGACGGTTAAGATAGGAGTATATGTTAGTGATGATGCGGATGTGTCATTCGGTGTACCGCAAGGTAGCGTGTTAGGCCCTACACTTTTTGTAACGTATATTAACTATCTCTGCAACTTAAAAGTCGATAACGCAAAAATCTTCTCTTACGCTGATGACACAGCCGTTGTCTTTTCCGGGAATAACTGGTCTGATGTTAGGTGCAGTGTGGAGATGGGCATGGCCCAAATAACTAATTGGGTTGACTGCAACATACTCACACTTAACACAGTAAAGACGAACTACATCTGTTTTACCATCTCGAATCGTTCACAACCAAATAAAGATTTCAGCCTCAAAATACACTCATGTGATAAACTTTCGAATAATAACTGTAGGTGTCCTGCAATTAGTAAAGTCTCACAAACCAAATATTTGGGCGTCATAATTGACCAAAAATTATCATGGTATGCTCACCTTGAGTATGTTGCAGGAAGAGTTAGGAAACTAGGATGGATATTTAAAACATTACGATATGTCCTCCCCACAAACGTAAATAAAAAATTAGACTCTCGTAGAAATCTCCTTAATGAAGTTTATGTGGGTCTAATGCAATCTGTAATAGTCTATTGTATCCCCATATGGGGCGGTGCGGCAAAAACTAGATTTATAGATGTAGAACGAGCACAACGAGCACTAATAAAACGGTAATTTCGTCTTACAATGTCAGTACTAAAAATACGTAAGCAGACTAATAAATAAATGGCCAGTAAAAATTATGGAATGGGCAGTTAGATAAATAGTTCGGCAGTACCGGACTTGGGGCACCCCGACTCGGACAGGTTAGGTTTGAAGGGGATGGTGAGGTCTAGTGAGCGAGCGGAGCGAGCGAACTACGTACCCGAGTTTACCCGACATCCCCTTCGTGTTAGGTTATTGTAAACTCTGCAGACAGAAATAGGAGCCCCGCGTAGCGGGGCCACGCTGACTACGCTTTTTAGGCGAATAACTGCCCACTCGTAACTGCACATTAAATTATTTTACTGCTCAGTATGATTATTAAATAATCCATTTTATTATTTTTTGGTTTACTTTACTGCTAAGTTTTAACTGCCGAACTTGTTTATAAATATGCATTTTGTAATTTTTACTTTCCAAAACTACTGTATATAACTGCCGCTTTAAATCAGTGCCTAACTCAAAGTATGTGCTTACTTGCTTGGTAACGTTTAAAACTCGGACTAATATTCAGGACTGCCTGGTCTACCTTCAGTACCTTATTATCTAGCAGACATATCACATTGGTCTAGTGATTCGCAAAGGCTGAGCATGACATCCTGGATTCAATTCCTCGGTCAGGCAAAGTGTTATTGGGTTTTTCCATCAGGACTTTCTCAGAAGCAGCCACGGAGTCTGGATTTGTGCTCGGTGGATAGCAATAGGCTGGCCCGCTCCTTATTACTTGGGACTTATAACCAATCTGGCGAAATATAATGTATATAGTTCTATTAGGTACACACATATTATTAGATCCGTTGGTTGCGATTCGCACGGGACCGGTCAATGAGGTCTATGTCCAGCAGTGGACGTCTTTCGGCTGAAATGATGATGATTAGGTACACCTCTGCCTAACCCTTCGAGGATTACAGGCGTGAGGTTAACAGTCTATTCGTTACCATGGCTAGTCTTATCGGTCGATTATGAAACTGAGTAGGAGTACCACCCATGTGTACCTTTTGTATACCGACGCTAGTATTGAATGAGAGCCGGCGTGAATGGGCGCGAGTGTCGGGTTGCCCAGTTATTTTCTTTCTTATACTGAAAACCTAGCAAAAACAAATCGTGAAGTGCATTAAAATTGTGACCGTGAATTAGCCTTATACCCGTGCCTTATTCTAGCTGCTATATTTAGGTATTGTTAACCTAATATTGGAGAATGCGTAAAATGTCTGGGACCAAAATATCTTGTGTTAGCCCGCCGTGTAATGGAGAACAGTATTGATTTTCATGGAATAGGGGTGCGGTTAGTGTTTCAGCGGGTAGATATAACGGGTAGTATTGTGTGTTTGTTTGCCCCTGGCTGGAAGCCTTACGCTGAAGGCATCCAGGTTGACCTGCGAGATGCCATGACAAAAACAAAAAAGAAAAAAAATGCGTTCGTTTGTTTCTGCCAGCAGTTTTTCGATTATCACACTTATGACCTAGAAAACATGATATTATTTAACGTTATCAGTGATGGAAAAGGAAATAAATATTACATTGACGTAATTATATACCACCGAATAAATAACTGCTAAATGCTAAATACTATTGGAAATCGTCGTAGAAATACGTAACTCTGAAGATTTGTTATTACTTATAACGAATTGAATAAGCACAATTAATTATTTTGATTTTGATTTTTGCAAAACATGGCTGTTTATAAGCAATGTTTTGACGCAAATTTCAAAATGTTTACGTAAAGAAGAAACCTAAGTATAAGTCCCACTTTGGCTTCGAAATCGTAAAATAGCAAAACTGTAGATTAAACCTCACGTGAAATAACTCAGCCGTTTATAGATTTGTAATGATACACGGACGTGTTTACGGAGCGTATAGAATCGTAACGTACTTTGTAAACAGTTGAACTGCACTGAAGCTATCTTCATTGCGTTTCAAAACAGTACGATGGCATTTTGCCACCAAAATCTTCTATTAATACGCGCCCATTTTACCGTTCTGACGTTGCCGATCACTGCTCAGTTCCTACAAATGCTAGCGTGATAGTTTTTCCATTCAAGTATTTGTGAAAAAACGCTCTATAAATCGGTGTAATTTCATCAAAATATGTGCAGTGGTTTCGGAAGTATACGTGCGTAAGCTTTGGTCAATGTCATGTCAGTGATTTCAATGTCAGTTTTCAGGAAGTTTTGTGACATTTTTGTGTGATTGTTTATAGTCTGTGGGAGCATTTAGGAAGTGAAAACTTACAATATTTCTATTGCGATTTTGAAGCCATTTAAAGGCGTTTCTTGTGGATGGATGAGAATCGCTAATGTAAATACCTTATAAAAAAGCTCTTGTGAAATACATAACATCACGCCTGTGTTTAGGGTTAAGGGTTAGGCAAAGGTGTACCTAATAGTACACTCACATTTCACCAGTTATGTTTCAAGTCCCATGTAATAGGGGGCGAGTATTGCCATCAATCGGGCACAATCCAGACTCCGTGGATGCAACTAAGAAAAAAAATCCTGATGGAAAAACCCAACTACACTTTGCCTGGCCTGGCAGTCTCGACATAGATACCGACAATGTCGCAAACTTTCGATCGCTTAATAATAACAGAAAAAAACAACGTACATAACGTTGCTTGCGAGAAATGCAAGTCTCAACATCCAAGATGCGTTTTTCGCAAGCAACGTTATTGCAACCGATTTATTCTGTTATTATTAAGCGATCGAAAGTTTACGAAAGTGTCGGTATCTATGTCGAGACTGCCGGCCCTGACTTGGGAATCGAACCCAGGACCTCTTGCTTAGCAGTCAGGCTTGCAACCGGTTGAACAATGAGGCAGTTGACCAATTTAATATCTGTCAGGAATGTTCAATTGTTCATGTTAAAAAAAAAACAAACAGTAATTTGAAGAAAGAAATATAAAAAATAAAGAAAATGTAGAACATTTACCTACTCCCAGCTGTTCCAGTGAAGTTCAGATGAGGACCTTTCCTACCAGTTAGATGTTATCTTTATTTATTTATTGACACACCAACGACTTATTCACTAAATCATTACATTAAATATATTCTATTTTAACAGCTTTGTGGTGAATTCGTCACTTATAGGTGTGCACAGCACTTGTATAATCAATTATAAAAATTAAAATGGAAATATATGATAATATTGATAATAACAAAATAAAAATTTAAAAAAATTACATTGAATTTAAAATGTCAGGTAGTTAAATTAAATTACAGTATACTCGAAAATTTAAGAACCATCAATTAAATTGGAATAGAAAAACAATTATAAATTAAAACGATAAAAATAACAAATAAATTAGGACATAAATATTACATTAATTAAATTAAATTGTACAGTATTAAATACATTGAACGGAGTCACACAAATACACAAATTAACATTTATAATGGTTATATTATCATTAACACTAGAAAGGGGATATTTACCATGTCTACTGTTTGTTTTGAGTTCCCGATATTTCGGCGCTGTTGCAAGCACCATGATCACGGATATAAACACAACAGACAACAGTTGCAGTAGACATGGTAAATATCCCGTTTCTAGTATTAATTATAATGTAACCATGACAGTTTAAAAACTTTTACTGGTTAAGGTAAAAGTACGTATTCCCGTTAGTGTACCAGTACCCGTTAACAAGTCAGTTTTTTTATTATTGCTCTTTTCTACCAATAATAAATTAAAGTATGTGAAGGGCAATACCTTCTCGGTAATATTTTGTACAATTGTAATGGCATCATTGTCCAAAAAGTTCAATGGCGTCAAAACCATGCGATAACAAAAGTTTGCTGTAACTGAATATTATGAAAGTTCAAAGTTCTGTCAGTGAACTACGAAACCACCACGTCGCATTGATCAGCTAGCCATACTGCGACGGATAACATTAAAGTAAGAGTGTTAATTTTCTAAGATATTTAAGTATATTATTTTGCGATATAACTTATAAATCGAGGTGAATCTAATTGGGAAATAAATATTTTTGCCGTTCACATCTATTGGTACTAACAAACCCCTACTTGACCTAGTACCCGTTAAAATCGTATTTTTTTTTAACGGATATTGGTACACGATCAACCCGGTAATACACGTTGTACCGAAACCCGTTATTGTGTACTTATTGCCTTGAAATAGGTCTCATTTTCCTTTAAAACTGTAGAATACATTTTTGCTTGATATTGGGACTTCAAATAACAGTTGCATTTAAACCCGACAGCGTCCTTACTGCCTTGTGTTAAGTCCTCTTTTCTTTCGAATCAATAGAATGTAGTTTCTATGCTCCTTGTTTGTGTTGTAATCACTTGGATTCGATTGCCTATTTAGTTTTTTTTATGATTTTCAAATTTTTGCACGTTTCGCGTTACTGCTCTGCTGTTCTGAAACCAGTTCTGTTGGTTTTTCGATGCGCATCGTGTGTCGCGCTGCTTTTTTAGTATGGATATTGATAACCACGCAGTAATTTGAAGCAAACTTCAGACCGGTAAACTTACATGACTCGATCTGTGGATACCCGACAAATTTTTTCGTTGTTCTTTTTTTGGGATGGGAAATCATCAAATGACTCCTCCCGCTCTGGGCGGAGCGGAAGGGAGTGTCAGACTTTTACTGACTAAAACCCATCCATGTTCCTTCTTTTGCCCTTTATGTTTCAGGGCCGCGGTATCTCTTTCGAACAGTCCCGCAGCCCTGGCAGGCATCGGCCCTTGCGGGCCCCTCCTGTTTGCTGACATCTCTTTGAGGCGCGCGTGGATCACGAACGCGCCGTCGACACGGCCTGTCGTCATAAGACAGACGGACGGCGAAGTACCCCATTACTCACCGCCCACAGGCCCGCCCCTACGGTGTCCGAGAGCCACCACGTGGCCCCCGACGCCCGGGGCGTCTCCCGCGGCGGCTGGGACGTGAGGTTATAATACCTCTCACGTTCCGCTACCTCCTTCGTTAGCATGACTGCTTAGCAGAAGGAGGTGACGGCTTCCCATTCCCTCTCGCCCGGGACCATGGCTTGAACCAGGGCCGGACGCGAGCCGCCAATCGCCGCTACGAGGACACGGCGGTCCTCCGCCTAAGCGGAGCAGACCTTCACGGTGTGCTCCACCGTGTTCTCCGGGCGATCCTCACAATGATAACACCCGGGCGTTTTCTCCCGCCCGTTTCGGTGCCGGTACCTCCCGAAACAACCGTGTCTGGTGAAGACCTGCGTCAGGCGGAATGTGAGGGCGTCGTGGCGCCTCTCTAGCCACTCCTCAAAGAAGGAACTTACCACCACTATTATGGCGTGCCCTGCACAGGGTTGCGACAGTCGCTCTCTTCATGTCGCCATGAGATAGCGCCGGAGGTCTGTCCGCTGAGCGACAATTTGCCGCGACAGCTGAGTTTCCCCGCGACGTAGTGCCTCCGCGCGCCCCTCGTGCAGGCGCGCGAGGACTATCGCCTCCAGATCCCATGGTGGCAATCCGGCAAGGAGGCTCGCCGCCTCGTTGGAGATCGTACAGCCTTACGGCTACCACCTTTTGGGGCGCGTTCAGGTAGTGGGCGGCTCGCCGCCTCAAGGATCGCGCCCGCACCGGGGCCCCGTAAAGGGCCATCGACCGCACGACACCCGCGTAGAGCCTCCGGCCGGAGGCGTTTGGACCCCTCAGGTTGGGCAAGAGCCGCTTGAAGGCAACCCCGGCCCGTTCCACTTTGGGAGCCAAACGTCGGAAATGCTCCACGAAGTTCCACCGGCTGTCGAGGATGAATCCAAGGTACTTCAACGTCGACTCGACGCCGATGGGACCCTACCGTCAGCATGGATCATGACGGTGGCGCATTCAAAGGTCCATGTAAGCATATGGCCTCGGACTTGTGCAATGCCACCTCGAGACCCAATTGCCGGATCCTATTTATGACTATCGCAACCCCGCGTGTCATAATTTCGGCCGCCACCTCGTGCAACCTCCCTTGTGCCAGCACCAGCGTTTCGTCAGGAGTGCCTCCCTAATGCAGCTCCAGGGCATGGTGTTGAAGGCGTTGGCAATGTCAAGAGAAACCGCCAAGACGACCCCACCCCGGGGTACTGCATCCCCCGTCGGCGTCGTGAGGGCTCTCATGCGCATGATGGCGTCCACCGTCGAGCGCCCCTTGCGGAAACCAAACTGGTGGTCCGCAAGATCCAGTCCCATCCCCGCAAGGTGCCCGGCGAGGCGGTTTGCAATGACTATTTCAAAGAGCTTGCTCACCTCGTCGAGGAACACAATGGGCCAGTATGCGGACGGAGAGTCCGCAGAGCGCCCCGGCTTCCGAATGAGGACCAGCTTCCCCGTCTTCCAACGAAGCGAGAACTGGTCTCTCTCCAAGCATGCGCTTAGGAGAACAAAAAATGTCTCTTCTTTGGATAAACCGTTTTTTATTTATTTTACACAGCGCGAGTCCATACTTTCGTAAGGGAAATACTACACTGTTATAATAATTATTTTTCAGATTACCACTCATAAAATTAGAATCAAGACTTCGCTTACCAGAAATGCAAAAATAGCATTTCTGTGAACTTTAACGTAAAGCAATAGAGTTCAAATTCGCGGTTAAAATTACCGGATTCAGGGACATTTTAACGTTTACTAGTACAAATCTACCGGGTACTGGTACAATTAGCCCTTTGTTTCATTTTTTTGTATTATTGTTAAAGAAAATATAGACTAATAAATAAAAAGGATATTACACTAAAACTAGTTTAAATTATCTCTCTAGTCATGTAATTATTTTTTTTGTAAGTCTTCTAGTTTTAGCATAGCAGACCTGCAAAGTCAGTGAAGTTCAAAACTTCACGGTTATTGGGCCCTTTACCTTAAGTATATTGGTTACAAGCTACAAGGAACTAATCGTGCACATGCAACAAGGCATGATAAATGACTGTGCTGTCACAATCACCGACTTATATTTAAATATCAAAGATAAATTATTAAAATTACAATTAAGTATGTAAAACAAAGTAGCTTTCTCCTATGTTCTATTCTTAACTAAAATAATTTATCTGAGTTTTTTTTTAAATTTTGATGTAGGTATTCGATGGCTACTCATTGTTTTTTTTGGCTTAGGACAAACACATTTCTTTGACGTCAAGCTGTGTCGCATCAAACGAAAAAGGAATTTCGACGATGCTAATGCTGAACCGGTGTCAGTGCGCATTCTTTACTCATACCTAATTAACACACGTAGCACCTAATTAAATCACAAATAGATGACGAACTTGTCTAAATTGGTCTAGCACTTTGTCTAGATGTAAAATTAGTCGCTTTTACTCCCAGCACGTGATGATACGAGTTTATGCCGAAATAAAAATAAATAATTAATTAATGAATAAAATAAATAATTAATTTAAAAAAAAAATATTATTTCATTTATTTTATTATTTATTAATAATTTTTAAATTATTTTCAGTATACACCTACCACTGCTTGTCTCTGCATCACCCAAAGGTTGACTGGTAGAAAATGCCTATGGCATTAAGTCCGCCTCTGTACTCTGTGCTTGAAGTGTTAAATAAATAAATAAATAAATATGCACTATTTGTAGGTATTTCTCATGTTCTACTATCGAAGCCGAAAGGCACTTGTGGGGAACAAGAGAGTTACTCAGTTTGATGTACAGAATGCTTGGTTGACGGCTTCCTCAAGGGTCCGTTTACACCTTGTATTTTGTAGTTATGGGTCCTTCTGCCTCTTTGGTCTACACTGGTAAGCGCGAATGCTGAGGATGAGTCCTCATCTGGATTACCAGGTCGGGCAGTGTTGTTAGCTTTTCCGAAATTAGAGGCGCGATGTTGTTATGTTCTCATGCTTGTAAATTGCAGTGATGAGAAGTCTTTAGTGTTAAATTATTGTTTTTAATTGATTTTAATTACCTATCACTAGTCATTAGATTGTCACTAATAAGGGAAAACAAAATTTTATGAAACAATTTAATAAAATGTTACTAGCTTCTACTCGCGGCCTCGTCACGTTCTCACGGAAACATAGTTACCGGTCTATCGGGATAAAAACTGTCAGATACCCTGACTTAGGTTAGGAAACCATTAGCAACCAGTAGCAGCCGCAGAGTCTGGTTTTGGGCCTGGTTGATGGCAATAGGCTCGCCCCCTATTACATGGGACTTAAAACATAACTGGCGAAATGTGGGTGTACGATGATAAACCTCTGCCTAATCCTTCAGGGATTACAAGCTTGATGTTTTAATAAAACGACAATGGAACAGTAATGCATGCATATTTCCCAAGTGGTTTACATCATGGCCCGTCTACTCTATCAACTACATACCGACTTAGGTACCCATTTACAACGTTTAATAAAAAATTATCTCGACCAGGCGTTGTTCTTCACTAGAAAAACTACTTAATTCCGTTTAAATACTACCACAGACTCACTAAATAGCTAAATTCAGTGGACCAATACAATATAAGCTGTAGTACTTAGAGTTAAGAGGTTTTAAAGTACTTAGTGAATACAAGTCAACAAATCCATTCAGACGAAAATGAGTGCACATATTTTAGCACATTGTTATAATCTAACAAGTTTGACTTTGTAAAATACATTCAGCTCTGTCGCAGAATAATTGAAGACACCAAATCCTTGAGATAACCATAAGATTTTTGCAAAAGGCCGTGATTATTGGAAACTAAGAAAGATTTTTTTAATGATTAAAGAATGCACAGCGTGTACCAGAACTACCAGGAAGGTATGGTCATATTTAAGGATGTGGACAGACCATCGAACTTAACTACAGACCAAATACCATCAAACTGAACGCCTTTCTCCGTCATCTGCGTAGCCTTTTCCCAACTATATTGGGTTCGGCTTCCACTCTAACTGGAAGCAGCTGAATACCAATATTTTACATGGAGCGACTGCCTATCTGACCTTTACAACCCAGTTAGTACCGGGTATCGACCCGACCGGCTGTTATTATTCAGCCACGGGCTTCATGGAACCAATATCGAAAGAAATATCAGAGCTCCCATACAAAATTAATTAACCACTCGATCTAATACTATTTATTTTTCGTCGTTCTATGTAGGTCAGAAAGTTGTTCAGTTCAACGTTCTGCAGGTACCATACCCTTAAGAATATGACCACACCTTCATGGTATCGGTAGGTCTCAGTAGCTTCAAGGTGCTTATCAGGATATACTAGTTACCGCACAAGGAAACATGTTTATCTATTTCTCAATATCTAGCTACCTTTACTAACTCAGTTTGTCCATTGACTTTAGCTACTCTGTGACACAATATTCACTATCGCTCAATTGCACCACGTGTGAATCTAAGCAGGAATAAAAATTACAATTCATAATTAAAATCTAACAGTTATATGTATACGTACATACGTATATTATCGTTCGTATCATATTGATAATGTTAACAAGTGGTGGACACAGAACTAGTAATGTCGGCTTCGAAACCAAACGTGTGTGCAAAGTCTCAGTGAGCCGAAGTGCGTTTTAAATTATTAAATAAAAATGGCGAAGAAGACTTCGGGATGGATCACACCGTTCAAAAAGCAGGTGAGTTGGTGCTTTAATTAATATTTTTAAATATTATAATGGATGGTTAGTTCAAGGAAAAATGTACATACTATTTAATTTCAAATCTTTAGTGTTTTTAAATTGTACCGAAGACCTTCTGACCACCAAATACATTTTCAAGTGTTACATTGGTAAGTAGTTGATGATTGAGTATGAAGTCCTCTGTTCGATTCCCGGGCCGAGCTAAGTGTAATTTAGATTGTTTATCAGGAATTTCTCAGTAGTAGTCCGCAGTCTAGATACGTGTTCGGTTCATTATATTAGGCTGACTTAAATATTATTGATGAAATGTGGATGAAGAGGTCATGGACCTCTACCTTATCCCTTGGGGACTACAAGCGTGATGTCATGACACGTATTTAAGTTGGGGTGAAAGTTTCATTAGCAAACACCATTTGAACACCTTTATTGTACACTTGACCGTTTCAAAGAACATTAATAAAGGTCAGGACTTACTGCCCGTTCTTGAAACGAAACGAATTATTCATTGTCTAATTGCTACTAGATGCATAGACTGAAAATCACACCTACTGTTTTGAAAAATCGGTGCAAAAATCTTACCTATGCATTTACATTTGCAGTAGGTAATATAAAGTTGGTATATTACTCTGAGTAAGTATAAAAACTCAAGGTTGGCATACAAAAAAGCTGAATCTTGCAAGTATAAGTACTCACTTACGATGAAATTAAGATGCTGGACCAATACTTAGTTATTCAAGGTGTAAACATAACTACATATCAAAACTGTCTGCGTTGGTTTCAAATGATACGAATCTTCAGTCTCAAAAACATCATGCATATCCGTTGTGTCTTCTATACTAACATTACAAAGAGGTAATATTTGTTTGTAAGTTTGTATGTAGTGGGTAATCACCGGAACTAATGATCCATTTCAAACAAATTCTTTCACTGACAGAAAGCAACATTATTCGCGGCTGCCATAGAATATAAAATTATGTTTATATCCTGCATATTAGCCGAGCTATCACAATTTTTGCGGACGAAATCGCGGGCGAAGTACTAGTTAGAAATAAACTTAACTTCGTAGGCAGTCCTTCCCTCGTTCCTATTTGAAGTGGCGTTCTGGACTAATTCATCTTCTCCAGAATCACCCACTGTTGGGTATAGACTCTCCTTTCGTCTACCATTCTTCTCTATTCTGTGCTTCCCTCACCATCTGTTTCCTGCGATTTTGACAATATCGTCGACCTTAATTCCTCTTGCTGAAAATAAATGGTGTTCATTTTATTTTCTGGTTCAACTGCTACGAATTCGATGTTTTTAACTTGAAGTAATTTTGGGATAGTATTAAGGAAATGAATCGGTATTGTAGATATCTAGTGTTTTGGATGATTGAATTCTCCTTGAAATAGATAGTTTTCCTCACTATTTACTCCTTCCTCGCTTTACTTACTGCATCATCTATTTTTGTCTAGATAAGTACCTAGATACTAAAATTCAGACCAGTAATTTATTACAAAGTTTTGCAGATATTGTACCTAACCAGAAACTCGGTCTAGTAGGTAGGTACCTACTACTTATTTATATTGTTTTAGGTGCTCATCTTGTTCATAAACTACCGTGCTGAATGCGTTGCTCCCAGAATTTGATACTATAGGAATATCTCAAACCAATCTGAGGAGATATTATTTGTAAAAGATGAATTGTAGGTTTCATTAGACTATGTCGGGGACAGCTTCCGATGTAACCTAATGCGCCGAAATACCACTAGTACGTGGAGCGACTCGACCTTTACAATCCAGCGACAGGATAAGATTGGTTGTTAAACTTTCGGGCCACTATATGTAACGCACATATGTCAGAAAATCACAAATGACATCCGGATCAAACGTGCTTTCCGGGACAGGTCTCGTTAGTTAGGTCGTGGATGGTCACCCAACGTCGGAACCACCTCGCCAAGCGTAGCTCAAAATATGGTGTTTAGGGGGCAGGTATTAATTAACTCTCTAAACTAACTAACGGAACCAAGGTGTAAACGGAACCTTCACTAAACTACTTACTTAGTTTGATGTACAGAAAGTACATCAAACTAAGTAAGTACATAAACGCAAGAATTATTGCTGGGAAACGGCTTTTTTGGGGGTTAAGATAATCACGTCTTCTTCTTCGTCGTGTCGATGATTTCCCTTTTTTTAAATTAAATTTAATTTGAGTAGTATTTAGTTTGAGTTCAGGTCAAAACTAATTAGTTTTAACCTGAACTCTGCCACCTTGACGGCGTAGGTGGTGGCCTCGAACAGGTCCCTCAAAGTGCACGTGCGTGCGTGTGTACATTGTGCAGGACAGGAGGTGACCCATAGTTTGTGTTGAGGCACCGCAGTCACACGTGGCTTCATCGGAAAACCCCCACAGGACTAGGTTGTATCTGCAGCGGCCCCACTTGGCTTCGCAATCGGTTTATGGTTTCCAGGTGGGCCATGGCAGCAGGTGTCCCAGTGGGAGCCTTTCTGCAGCTTCGACATAATGTGTCGGAGGGGGATGCTTGAGGAGCCACAGCTTTTATTTTGCTTCACCAGCCCCGTTGTTATCGAGTAATGAATTAGTCGACCTGAGGAAGCTCTTCCGACTCTTCAGCCTGTCTCTTGGCATCTCCATATTATGCAGAAGGTGGCGATTCACGTTTTACCACACAAAGACAGCGTAAGATATCTGGGATTACACCTCGATCGTCGCTTGACGTGGAACCAGCATATTAAGAGTAAGCGAGAGGAACTAAATATACGGCACAGAAATCTTTACTGGATGCTTGGACGAAACAGCAAATTATCAATAGATAATAAACTTTTAATATACAACTCCATATTAAAACCAACTTGGACCTATGGCATTCAACTCTGGGGAAGTGCAAGCAACTCCAACATCGCAATATTGCAAAGAATGCAGAACGCAATATTAAGAACAATGGCTAATGTTCCGTGGTTCATTACAAACACTGAAATCCATTCACAACTAAATATAGCCACTGTAAAAGAGGAAATCCAGGCCTCAACAGAAAAATACCAGAAGCGGCTGGAAAATCACCCGAATATACTTGCAGCAAGTTTAATTAAGCGCAGTTATCAAAAGCGCCTCAAGAGAAAAGACATACTCTAGTGAATGTCATATATACAAAGAGTAGACATCCTCGCTGGAGGATGCACTTGATCAGACAATATCTCACATCATATCTGCTTATAGTGGACAACTGAGAAGGTTTCCAGGTATGGTCTAGACCAAAAATATAAGCTATATATTGTAATGTTGTGTGTATAACTTTTAATTTTGTGTGCAATAAAGAATAAGAAGAAGAAAAAAAAATATCGTAATGACAGGGAGAACAAGCCTTTCGGCTTCTTCACAAGTTTATTTTTAAGTACATGTTTTTAATGTAAGACTTTAACTTTAAACATCTCCACGACCCCCGTACTATTCAATCCATCCATCAGCACAATGTAGGTATTGAGTGCGTTACATTGAGTCCTACCGCAAGACGTGATTTTTCACCCCAAAAAAAAAAGTCGTTTCCCAGCAATAATTTTTGCGTAAAGTTACTCAGTTTGATGTACATAATGCTTGGTTGTGTTTCAAAATGTTAAAAAATTTAGCGAATCCACGAACAAATAATCTAGACTCATTCACGTATTGGATTAAAATAAATACTACTCATAAGCTTGCAATATGTATTTATCTCGCATATTATCGTGATAAGATAACGAAAACGCTTGTTAAAGTGATAGTGGGCCTACGTTATCCGCCTCAAGTCAGTTTTGAGAGAAAAACGTTATGTAACTTTGAATTTTAAAATATTTGTTAACGTGCTTCGTTGGTCGAGTGGTCGCAAGCGCGGCTGCTGAGCATAGGGTTCGATTTCCAGGTCAGATAAAGTGTTATTTGGATTTTCCATCACTAATTTCTCAGTAGCTGTGTCGGAGTCTGGATTTGCGCTCGGTTGATAGCAATTTGTCGTCCCCTACTACATGGGACTGAAATACATATAACTAATGAAATGTGGGCGGATGCAACTAGGTACTACTGCCTAACCCTTCTGGGTTTAACCGTAATTTTAGAAATAACAGACTAATAAAGGTCATAATTTTAGATTAACTTTGTAACAAAAAAAAAAACACTTTTTAACTCTGTTAGCAAGCTACATACATACATTAAGGCTGATTTTATAGTCACGCGTTTCAGCAGCGCCGTCGGAGTGCGCGCGCTCGGATATGTATTGGGGTAGTAGTAGCGTTTCAAATTCGCGCGCTTGAGCAGCGCCGTTCGGTGTTCCTGTTCAACAACGCGCTGCCCAACGGCGCGTCTAGCGGCGTGACTATAAAACCAGCCATACATATCCCTGGACATTTCACACAGCACCATCTAGTCCCAAGCTAGGCAACCTAATGCTTGTGTTATGGTAACTAGATGGCTGATAAACTACATATATACATTTTTTTTTTTTTGTAAATACATACATATTATAGATAGAAAAACACCCAGACCCGGAACAACTACTTGTGGGTCATACAAATATTTGTTCCGTACGGGAATCGAACCCGCGACATGCAGCGCGGCAGTCAATCGCTTGACCACAGCGCCAACCGTGTCCGACCCCAAAATAGTTGGTGTACCGATGATTGCAGGATTACGGGTGTGATATTTGTACGGCGGTGGCGGGTAGATGCTTTAAGTTATTAAATAAACCAGTATGTGGCTAACTCCCGCCTTTCATTGACGCTGCAGTTGGGAAAAGGTTAGGCAGATGATTAGCAAGCTCTCTTATCTAACGCGCTGTAATCACATCGTAATTCAACATAATTATATCAAAATGAAGGTAATTATTAAAATCTCTGCAAGCAGGCTCGACCATTTTGTAGATGTACTTGTATCTTATTTCAGCTGAGCAAAGATCTTCATAGTGTAACTTAGACACTACATTTACACTGTTTTAGTGCTGTCACATCAGGCCTATCTGTATAAAAATAGAATTATTTTTAAACCTACAGTATAAACTTTATTTTATAAAGATTAAACATAGTAAAACTAATCTTGGGCTCGGCATAATTAACGAAGTAACTATAAACATTAAATTTCTTTATTTCTTTACAAACCAAACCTAACCTTATCTTTTGGAGATTAAAATTGTGGTGTTACCTGTAATGTGTCTTATTGTTTAAAATTAAGTAGGTAAGTAATGAAAACTTCTAGAATATCTACCATGAGATTTTGAATAACCACATCTGCAGCCAGAAGGCCCGTTCATTCAAGACCACAATCAAATAGTGGTAAGTAAACATGTAGGTTTACATGAACACAAGCTTCAAAAGATAGGTGCATGCCGCGGTTCTAGTTGTGATTTCCTACGGAGAAGAACGGACAATAAACTCCACGGCAGTCCACGGTTACTCTTTTAAAAATATTTGGTTTTAATAATGTTATCATGTTACAATATTAATACTAAGTGTGTGAGGACAGCGAGTGCATAACTTGTTCTCTATATTTAGTGGGAAAAGCAATAAAACATGATTATTCATCATCTTCCTGCCCTTGTCCCATGTTAATTGGGGTCGGCGCAACACGTTTTTTTTCTTCCATTCTCCTCTGTCAACCGTCACGCAATCATTTAGGTACACCTTTTTCCTTCATATCATTCCCCACACAATCCATCCATCGTTTCCTTCATTGCTTGGTCTTCATCTCCCTCTCCATCCTTCAACATTTATATTCATCACTCTTTTAGTCACATGCGATTCGTCCCTCCTCATCACATCCATACCAAGACAGTCGATTCCCTTTCAACTTTTCTGTAACTGGCGCAACTTTCAAACTTCCTCTAATATACTCAGTCCTTATTTTTTCCATTCTTATCACACCACGCATCCGTCTCAATATTCTCATCTCCGCTACATGCAATCTTTTTTCATCCATCTTCTCCACAGCCCATAATTCCGTCAATAAAACATGACTATTATAAACATACTAATGCCAACACCTTGATCAGGTCAGCTGGGTCGTACGCCTTAGTTATGTTCTAGCTAGACTATGGGTCATGTAGGTACTTAGTTAGGTATTAATGAAGTGGTTTCTCTTGGCTTGAAATGTAGAGGAAATGTAAGTTTATTTATTGTCTTTAACTTGAGTTGTCCATATAGAGGGCAAGCTCAAAGGCTAGGTTGGGTGATTTATAAAGATTTAAATCCTTAGATGTACCGTACTTAAGTCGCGCGAAAAAAAGTTCACACTAAAGAGTGACCTCGCACATTTCTCATGAAACGATAGATCTATACGATTTTCAAATTATGCCAGTGAGATAATTCTATTCAAATAACATTGTCAACGAATAAGAAACGGGATCCTCTCTACTTATTTTAAAAAAATCGCTGTGTTTGACAGGGTCCTTAAATGTTTCTATTTTTTTTTAATTTACTACCTGTAAGTGTTCATACATTATGGCATAAAAGGATTTGAGATTTGGATAATTTTTTGACGCGGTGGGCGTGTCTTACGATTTAAATATTAATTTGATTATTAAAGAATTGGGAGCTCGTGACTAAGTGTTAACAGCCGCTCGGCTCGATCTTCAGGTTAAGCTGCGCCTGCCTAATCCCTCCGTGGATGGGTGACCTTACCACCCATTACATACCGAGTTTCCTCCGTGCCCCTGAAAGCACGTTAAGCCGTTGGTCCCGGCTGTCAACTGCAGGTCTTTGACAGTCGTAGAGCTAGACCAGGGGGTATCGTATTACCCAGTACTAACTGGGTTGTGAAAGTCAGATAGGCAGTTGCTCCATGTAACATACTGGTATTAAACTGCATCCGGTTAACAACTCCAACATAGTTGGAAAAAGGCTAGGCAGATGATGAATTTTTACATTTCCTATCGGATTAATATGTCTTAAGAAAATCTTCTCTTTTTCTTGAAGTTATCAAATAAGTTTGTTACATCGTGTACCTACTGTTACGTCGGTTTTGATTTTCGTTTTGCCTCTCCTAATGATATTATATCTACAACAACGACTTCAATCTTGTAAAAAATAATAGTCTGGCTGTATACAGTTTGCCGTGCGTTTGCGAAAGCAAATCAAGTATAAGCTGGCCTCTTATTCTATTGAAACTCTGTACGATGCTAGTCCAACTTAGTTCAAAGTGTTACCAATGTCGTGCGACTTCTGTAGATAATATTCTATTTAGATTTAGTCAGAGTGGGTACGTCCAGTTTGGTAACTTTCCCGTTTCTCCAACTTAACAAAAAACGCTGCCATCAAGTATCTGCGTTTATACCACATTATTAAACGCGTTATCAGATTTCAATTTCACGCCAATTTGTAAGAGAAAATTGCAGGATATACATCATTGTGGAACTATTAGTTCTCCGCATATTAATCACAATAAGCAGCCAGACCGAGCGATCTTCAAGGCTAAGCAACGTTTACCAAGGTCGATCTGTGGATCATCATCAGCCATGACATTTCTCGTATAACATACCAGCATCCACAACCTACCGAGACTCTTCGCCATATATTTGAATTCAGTGCGGGCCGCGCCGCTCAACGCAACGCGCGACGCCCCGCGTCTCCGTAAATGAGGCCTTACGAACCCTGGATAGCACACTAGGCTGTCGGTCCCGGTGGCCGATCGTAGATCTTTGACAGCCGTTACTTTTAGTGGACAATCAATAACTGGGTTATAAAAGTCCGATAGAGAATCGCTCCATGAAAAAATACATAATGGTATTTAGGTGCTTCCGTTTAACCGGAAGACCCTTGAAGCCGACCCCAACACTGGTGAGATCAGGCTAGGCAGATCCCTTACTTAGGGAGTGGCTTTGCTAAATATAAACTTATCTTTTTACTCTTACTACTATTATAAATGTGAAAGATTGTGAGGATATGAATGGAAGCCTGTTACTATTTCACGCAAAAACTACTGAATAGATTTCGATGAGGTATGCAGATATAATTTATTACCTGAACACATTGAATATTTGTGAAACAATTACCAAACACCACGCGAGCGAAGCAGCGGGCGCTAGCTAGTCTATTATAATAATTAACCAAGTTTGGTCTTTTGAACACGTAACGGTAACACACATGCGGTAGTTCCCAAACTGTAATCGTAATCAGATGCTTTATGCTGGTGGCATTAATACAATAAAACTCTCAATAATATCAGTTAAAACGAATAGATATTTGACCTAGTAAACATTATTTATCTGCATGCAGAAACTACCGAATAACCACATTGAATTATGTATTAAAATAAAATATGAAGAAGTCGGGCAAAATGCCCTCAATACTCAATAAGTAAGTACTTAAACTTTATTTGCATTCCACAATGTGGACTTAGATAAAAAAAAAGATCATTATGGACCCTGTCGGGCACAGCAAAAGACAAATACAGTAGGAGAGAAGAAGCTTTAAACAGCCAAACTTAAATCCAAACTAAATCCAATAATACCTTATTAGGGATTCTTTATACTTCCTCTTGGCATGAATGATATTTAATTGCCAAGATCTGAGCTGGCAATCAAACTTAAAAGATTTCGAATATAAGAACAACCATTTTTTGGTACAGGTAAAAATAAAATAGCTGTCTGGTCGGAGGAACTTGCCTTTTCTGCGAGGAATGAGAAAGTTTCCATTTTCCTTAAACCTCCACACAGCGTGAATCAGAAATGCGGGCGTGGAATAGACCATCCAACTAAACTACCTCCACCATATAGGAACTTCGTAATCGTGAAAAATTTTCTGCTGTCCAATACATATGGGTCGAGTAGGTAATGAAGTTTTGTACGGGACAGTCATATGGGACACCTACTTATTTTTTGCGATTACTATATTGAGTATGAATGTGGAAGGCTGTAAGAGTAGAGAAAGACCAAAGAAATAGGTCGATGATATGGCTAGATAGGAGATGACGAGTTAGCGCCGACGATGAATATATTGGTCCCACACAGACAGTTGTTGACTTTGGTGGTTTGCCAAACCCTTAAACATGATTACCCCTTTCTGATACATGCTGTTTACATTTTTATAAGCCGGTGTTTCGTGTAATTAGGTAAGTACTTAAATTACCTACCTTAACATTGAAAACCAGGAAACAAGTAACAAGGGCACTGCTAAGAAATAGCCCTTGAAATTGAAGTTGTTCGGATAAGCATTTGTTATCACGAAAATAACATAGGTAGCACCCTCCATGGATAGTAGATTTGATAACCGTATCTAGCTGTAAACTATATCTAATCATAATTTTATCGAATGTGATGTAAACAAGATTTGAACATCAAATCTGATCTGAGAAAATCAAGGACATCTTCTACTGCATTTATGTATATTTTATAGTATTTATTTCTATTAATTTGTTCAGTAGTTTTCTCAAGGTGACATTCACGCTATCGGTCTATATATAAGATACTGGTAATCATCTGCGAATAGCACCCAGCAGCAGTGTTCAGCAGTCGCAACCACAAGACCAATAATTCATTCATTCAGACCGTAATTTTATTCATTTTATGCTCTAAAAGGTATACTCCACTTGTGCAAACTGATTTACAGGTGCCTACAATCAATGGATTGGCAATCTTAAAGAAAGTATGTTTCCATAGTTGTTGGTAGTTTAGTTTGCTTCTTCTTGACGTGTCGATGAAACTCAAATTTTGTCAGACCTGCACAGCTCTAAAATTTGCTTCGACTAAATCCTAAAAGGTGCAAGTGGTTGTGCCGGATGGGCAGGACAGGAGGTGAGGCGTATCCTGCAGAGGGGCTCCACACTAGCATTCTGTTTGGGATGGGTCGAGCATAGTACCAGATTAGCGGCCAACCTGGTACCGCAATCGATTAAGTGATTTCCAGATTAGTCACTGCAGTTCGTATCCGGGTGGCACGCGTGCAGTAGCACGCTAGTACTTATCTAAACAGAGAAAATATTCGTTCTCAGTTACTAAAATTAATTCATGACCTTTTTGATTTAATATATCATCAGCTTATATACATTCCCACTGTCGATACTCAAGCCGTGGCAGTCCACCACGTGGATATCACATCATCATCTACCTGCCTTTTCCCAACTGTGTTGGGGTCTGCTTCCAGTCTAACCAGAGTCGGATATAGTGTTATCGGGTTTTTTCCATCAGGAATTTCTCAGTAGCAGCCACGGAGTCTAGATTTGTTGCCGGCTGTCGATGACAATAGGCTCGTCCCATATTAACTACATGGGACTTAAATATAACTGGTGAAATGGGTGTATTATTAAGAACACTTTTGCGCAAGCCTTCGGAAATATCAGGTGATGTTATGTTAAAATAACAGAACATTTTGCGGGGTACAGGTTTATGTACCTTCTAAAATAAATATTGCATCAGCTATTTTCCACACTAGTGCGAAACGTTGCATTTACGTCAGATCTGCTGTAACGAATTAGTTAGGCGCTAAACACAAGAATATCGCACGTATCTCGATATAGTATTAACAAGTCAATCAATCTCAGTTAGTAAACAAAATTGTTCATGTTCTTCATTCAGATTACCATTTTAGGATTGCACATCTAATTCCGGATCCAATCGTAGCTGACAATATCAAGGTTATGTAGTTATGAGTGTAAAATGAGTTTCCTAGGACTAACACGAAGTAAACGCAATGTAATTTCAATCGATTTTTTAATGGAAAACGAGACAATCGTGCTTGGTCTACTGCTCTTATTTTTTTTTGTAAAACCTATTTTACCCGTCTTCTGGCCCAAAATTCTGACACTTCTGCAGCGTTGTTATGGGCACAGAAGAAGTACAGTTATATCCTCTCATCCCTACTTAGTCACATTTTAAGAACACGATCAAACAGGTGTAGCCTCACCAAGACCTCAGTCCTCAGTTTAATAATTCAGTCTTCATGTGACGTTCCAGTGTTTCGTCACAATCGGCGTCTGCCTGAACATGGCTGCCCACGGACTCGTCATGGGGTTCAACGCCATCCTCCTGCCGCAGCTTCGGAAACCAGACTCTATTATACCTATCGATGACTCTTCTGGATCTTGGATTGGTAAGTTGTTAGTAGGTATATTGATTAAGTAGACTGTAGTATTTTGTAAGTGGCACCGGTGAATGAAAAGTTGTGTGGAAATCAGTTATCCAATTTGATCTACTCGTATATCGGCCATGTAATACGGAGGAGTGAGACATGTGGATTTGGAAGTAGAGGAAAACCAAAGAAGCAATGAAAGACATGGGTGAATTATGTAAGAATATGGCTGGAAAAGAGGTCACTACTGAGATGAGGGCTTAGCGTTGAACCTTTCTCAATCGCACTTTTCCATGCTGTCGCTTAGAACCAACATTTGTCGAAAAACAGAGCGGGAATGCTAACACACGCGGCTGCATCGACGATGCGTTCGGCAGCACACTCTGTTTCTCGCTCTAGCAAATGACGGTTCTGCTATATGAGGCGCACCCCTTATGGAGCAGACAAGTATGAAAATAAGAAGGCTTTCTGCGCCGTTACAAAATAAATCGCGATAAAGGCAAGGAAATGATGATACGAATGTGCTGTTAAGAATAAGGGCTCTCAAATTGGTACGAATTGTGTTCAGAAGATGAGCTATTGAGCATGAATAGTGTGTAACTGTCCTGTAGCCTGTGGGCAGGTTGTACTAAGTTGTCATCGCTCGAAAACGTTTCTGGCCTACTCCCTCGCACAGAGGGGGTGATTATGCAAAAAAATATTCTACCCCTGAAAAAATGCGAAGGAAAAAAAGAACAAATATATTAATTTCATCAATTTACATAAATTGACATTGCCACAGTAAGTTAATTAGTAGCCAAACTTAGATACGACAAGTAAATATAATTATTTCCCTTGTGTATACAATTATATTAATTCATAAAATATGCACAATGCGTAGTTTTAAACAATAACCAGTCTGCAATAGGCATAGACAAATACTCATTGTTTACGTTTTTCCATCCTGTATTAACTTTTTTATTAATTTTGATTTTGTTAATATTAAATTATATTTATTTACTTGTTAAAGCATCACTTATTTTAAAATTAAAAACAATTGAATAAACTAACAATAAAAAATTAAAAAAAAACTCCTACTTAACGCTGTTAGCTGCTAATGTCCCCTAGAGACTGATGCGTTGTATGGCATTAACTTAATGATTTATCTCCCTTCCAGCTTCAATCATCGGCTTCGCGCTCGTGGCTGGGAACTTCATAGTCCCTCCCATCATGGCGAACTACGGCAGAAAAACTGCCAACCTCATGAGCATCGTTCCTCTCATCACTGGCTGGTTCTCTATCATCCTGGCTAAGAGTGTCCCTGTCCTTCTCGTCGCCAGATTTCTCCAAGGACTCTCTATGGGCATGAGTGCTTCTCTAGGGCCAGTCCTGATAGGAGAGTACACGAGCCCTCATAATAGAGGAGCTTTTTTGACCATGATTTCTTTGTGTATAGCTACGGGAGTATTAACAGTTCATACCATGGGCTCCTATCTACATTGGCAAACGACTGCCTTAGTATGTGCCTGCATTGCCTTCGTTGATCTAGTCATTATTATTTACTCTCCTGAGTCTCCAAGTTGGCTCGCTGACCAAGGGAGATACGAAGACTGTAAGAAAGTCTTCCGATGGCTAAGAAATGAGAATGAAGAAGAAGAATTACACAAGATGATTGAAGCCAGTGTTATAGTAAGAGAATCTAAAGCTGACGCCAATATTTCTCAGTCCTTTGGCAAGAAAATTAAAAGTGGTGTCGTCTATTTTAATGCTACTTTAAAAAAAAAGGAATTCTACAAACCTATTTTCATAATGATGCATATTTATACTTTAGGACAATGGGCAGGAGCTAACATTCTAGCTGCATACACTATAGATATTTTCCATCATGTTATCGGTAGTGAAGTTAACATAGCTCTTTTAGTCATCACTCTTGATGCCCAAAGAATCTTTTCGAATGCAATAGCAGTATTAGTTATTAAGAAGGTTAATAGAAGAACGATGTTATTTGCTACAGTCATCGTCAACTTAATTGCTTTCTTGCTCACAGCAGCTTACACCTATTGTAAAGGCCAGGGGATGCTGCCTGAGTACCTCGACCACCCAGCTGTTGGAGTGGCGTTGGTCCACCTTCACATGTTCACAATTGCAACTGGAACTGTTCCTTTACCATTCATCATCGCTGGTGAAGTCTTCCCTCTAGAATACAGAAGTCTGGCTGGAGGTATCAGTGTCCTCTTCCTGTCTTCCAATCTTTTCATTACCGTTAAGACGGTTCCGTTCTTCTTCGGTACTTTAGGTATCCATGGAGCCTACTGCATCTATGCGGCTGTAGTAGGCTACTGTCTTGTGATAGCTTACTTCTTCTTGCCCGAAACGAAGGATAGAACACTTCAGGATATTGAAGATGAGTTCAGAGGGAGACCTCTATCTCCGGAGGAGTTAAAATCCACGCAATCTTTGACGTCGTGGAAGTTACATAGTAGAGACAGGCGATGCAGTAGTCCTGTTGTCTAAATAAATGTAAAGTGATACACATGTGATACTTGAACGAAATTCTTTTTACTTAAATACTAAATTACAAGAACAGTATTTTTTAGCTTAGAATATCTTTTGACAATAAAAAGCTGAAAGTGTGAACCAAGTGTAAAATGATGATTGACTTGTAAATAGCGTTTGACAAGGTAGTTATAACTAATTTATAAAAGAAAAAATTGATATTATAGTTAAGTGAATTACGTAATAAATATTGTTTGAATAATATTCAAAGGGAGGTTTTATTTTAACATCGCTAAACAAAATAGATTTTAGTTTTTTATTACTTGCTGGAGGTGCCCCTGACGTCGACCGTCTCTAGGATGCATACTAAATATGTTGTGTAACATTCAGGAATATTTGGTGCATGATCAGTATTTTTCGGAGAAGAATAAATATTTTAGAAATGCATACTTAGATTTTTGGTGAACACAAAAATATTATCCATTGATTAATCATTTAATAATAGTACGCTGAATTCACATTATTTTATTCGAACTCCACTTTGTGTTACAGATACAGACATTTTACTAAAAAACTAATATTTGTACACCAATTACATTGGTAGGACACAGAGCTCGACTAAAATGTATATGTTACGGCTAAAGATGGGTGTCAACATAAACTTAAGATTAGCCGGCTAAACTCCGAACTAACCGAACCTCGGGGTGCCCCTGTCGTCGACCGTCTAGGGTTAGCGTTTCCATCAGCAGGTCGACGGATCCCCGCTGCGCGGGGCTCCTATTTCTGTCTGCAAGGTTTACAGGAACCTAACTAACCGAACCTCGGGGTGCCCCTGACGTCGGAGTTTAGCCGGCTAATCTTAAGTTTATGTTGACACCCATCTTTAGCCGTAACATATACATAAGACCTTTATTATAATACCTGTGTTCACAAATAAAGATTGATTTGATTTGATCTGATTTTGATTTGAGGTTTCGCAAGGTTCAATAATCGGCCCTTTAATTTTTTTCTTAGTGATATTAATTGAGAATAATGACAATAATAACCAATTACTTTTACCCAAACAGTAATTAATACTGCCATTAAAGGTTGCCTTGAGCTAAATCATTGAAAGAAAGATATAATAATAACAGGAAAAGCTAGGCGACTCAGTTTTCGATCTGATTCTTGAAAGTATTGTGGTGTTTAATTAAGCTGAGTACAATATCAATCAACCATTACGCCATTTAATAAACTAAAACAGCTTAGTATTTAATTGGAGTTGCTATACAGTATGGAAACCCCCGCAGTTTCGAAATTCGGTGGACCTAAAATCATCGTGCTGAATTCGTGTTAATAGTTTTCCCGTCGACGTTTTCTAACATAATGTGTTTTTCTGTTTTCTTTGTTAGAAATTGTATCTTTCTGTTACATTTTGTCAACAGGTCCTATCCTGCAATTGAGTGCCAATAAATAAAATTGTCAAGTCTAACATATGATAAGCTACCGTCTAGCTAGACTGTATAAATTGTCTTAAAAAGGTTAGCTAAAAGGTTTCTACTAAATATTTCGATATTTGTGTCCCATCGAAGAGAACGTAACTTGATTACGAAGTAAATAGAACGAAGTAATAAGAAAGAAAGTCTTTCTTATTTTTAAATGTACCTAACTGAATTATGCAAAAGAACTTTTCTTTGTTGATTAAATAAATGGCACTGAAAGTAATATTACCCTTCGTTGTGATCTTGTTTATAATATCTGCAATGGTAGATAATGATTACTTTGCCGGTGCTGATGTGTTGGAGATGCTCCTGACGGTGTACCCCTGGCAGAATGAAGCCTCCCGCATGATGATGAACCAGACACGGCAGTAAGCGTACTTGCAACGTAAGTTTATTCTATTATACAGGTTGATTTGGTTACACTTGAGCAATATTTCAAGGGAGTGAAGTACTCATACATTATGAGCAACGTTTTCTATGGGACTAACTATGAAATATGATAAAATAAATCTGCTGATAATTTTCATGGGACCAATAGTGTTGTTGGCAGTGGCTAAGTTGGCTGCTGCGTCGCGTGTCGCGGGTTCGACCGGGTCGGGCTGTTTTGTGTACGTGAGTTAACATGTTTGTAAACACATCCACGATAACGGAGACCTTCCAGGGCAACGTTTTTTACCCTTTACGAAGCCGTCAACCAAGCATACTGTACATCAAAATAAGTAACTCTACGCAAAAATTATTGCTGGTGTGAAAAATCACGTTTTACGGTAGGACTCAATGTAACGCTCTTAAAACATTGTGCTGATGGATGTATTGAATAGTACGGGGTTGTGGAGGTATTTAAAGTAAAGTTAGAAAATTAAAAACTCGTATTTAAAATAAAAAATGGGAAAAAATCGGAAC
This sequence comes from Eurois occulta, assembly GCA_950022335.1. Taxonomy (NCBI): domain Eukaryota; kingdom Metazoa; phylum Arthropoda; class Insecta; order Lepidoptera; family Noctuidae; genus Eurois; species Eurois occulta. The sequence goes on from OX465502.1 coordinate 13,138,119, forward strand.
TTTGATCCCCAATATGTATGTATGTAATTATGTATGTATTCTGTATGTATGGTCTTAAAAAAAAAAGCTGGTCGCCGGTAGAAGAAGTGCCTTCCGGTTTAGTAAAGGGTAGTTTTACACCCGTTATGTATCCTTTTCTCGTGGAGAACTCATATTGCACGATGCAGGATTTTAGTTCTTAATTTGCATCATAGATGTCGCTAGCGTTCGATTAAAGCAAGACCCGACCCGTATTACCAGCACCGTATTATTCAAAGTATTGTTATTTTGAGTCATGTGAGAAGCCATAAAAAGATAAATAGCAATTACTTTAAGTAAGTTAGCTTCGAATTCCGGTGAACCGAAGTAATATCCTTTCAGAACTGATAACCTGGTTACATTGCAACAGCTAATTTTAACGCTTCGTTGTAGGTAATCTAAAAAAAAATATCGTAAAAAAGGTGTTAACTAAATTACTGAAGTTAGTAACAAATTAATTTAATAGAAACAAAACTGAAAATATAAGTTTCCGCTGTCCGTCCGTCTGTCTGTCTGGCAGCGGGCTGTATTACATCATGATCCGTAACAGATAGACAGTTTAAATTTTCACAGAATGTGTGTTTCTGTTGCCGCTTTAACATTACAACAAATCGGCTCCCCTACTACGATGGTACGGAACCGTTCATGCGCTAGTCCGACTCGCACTTGGCCGGTTTTTTGTGTGTAGTACAAATAAATTGTATTATGCCTAACAGAAAATGTTGGCAAAATGTTCTTTCACCTATATTATATGGATCTCTTATATAAGGGATGTACCCCTTTAAATATATCTACATTTCACAAGTTACCTAACTTTACGGTGGTTACAGGTGTGCCGTTAAAAATTTAAAATTATATTGTTGTATTGTAACCATAGGATTAACAATATTTTTGTTGTTACTTAACTTCTTAAATTTTTTTTTTTGTTTTAGTTTAATTTTGACTGTTTTTTTTTATTTTTATGTTCAATGTTACGATTTTGGTGTACAATAAAGCATACGGGGTGGAAGGGACACCGACGCGATCGATCGAATCGGTAATTACTACGTATTCAGTACATCATTCATAAAAATGTCTATGTCCCCACAAAGGAATTTTTCAAAAAACAACTGTTACATACATTTTGACCGTGTAGGCATTGCACTTTTGTAGGAAATAGCTATTTTTTTTTATTATCCGTAAAAAAATCTATGTCAGGTTAGTATGATGTACTAAATACGTGGTAACCGTTTTCGCGTCGGTGTCTCTTCCACCCCGTATTCTATTTACCTAGATCTAAAGTTGGCACTCAATAAACTACGGTGTCTAAATCAAACACATGTTAATTATTATGAAAATTAGGTTGGCAATCAGCAGGTTTTGATAGTCTGAAAGTACAAGACAGGCCCCCAAAACGAGGCGCAGCCCTCGTTTTGGGGGACTGTTCGAAAGAGATACCGCGGCCCTGGAACATAAAGGGCCAATGAAGGAACATGGGTGTTTTTTAGTCAGTAAGAGTCTGACACTCCCTTCCGCTCCGCCCAGAGCGGGAGGAGTCATTTGATGATTTCTCACCCTCAAAAAAAAAAAAAAAAAAAAAGGCCCCCAAAACGCCTGCCATGCGCCACTTGTGCCTAGGTACTTACCTAACCTAAGTATTACCACCAGGCGAACCCTCTCATTGAATAAAAAAATATATTTCAAAAAGAAAACCCAGGGGAAAAACTTCTATATACTTAATCTTATTTTCTTTTTACTAAGCGACAGACAACGGACAGGCGAGTCTAAAGTCTTGAAATATTTCACTAAAGTTCCTTTTATAGCTTAGGTAAACACTAAGAAAAGATTTCTGAAAATTCGTTTTTCAGTGGTTAATTTGGGGGACGAATGTTCCTATGACTTACATACATCAACTCACGCCTTTTTTAAGGAGGTAGGCAGAAACCACAAGACGCCACCTCCTACGATTCTTGCAGACTCCCTTCGGCCTCGTCCACGTTCATAGTCATACATCTGGTCATACACGCACGTCGGCGCCGGTTGTGACTACTACGAACCTGACCATTCTCAAGAACCTCACCAAAAAGGTCAGTATGTCCTTCTAGGGCGTCCCCTCCCGGCGATAGGTAATACGTTTGTATGAAAGTTCGTAATTTTTTGCAAATGGAAAATCCCACCGTACACACGTCTTGTTCTTAGTATAAATTGCATCTCAGATCCCATTACGTCATGAAGTTATGCAAGCATTATCGAATCATACAAACAACAATAAGTTTATTTAAATTAAATATAAACAGTGCAACATTCCTGCAACTTGTGATGTAAGATGGCGGATGTCATTAAAATAAAACGAACTTAATGGCTTCAATTTATAAGGCGATGTGGTCCTCCCTTTACATACAGTTGTGGTGTCACATTATACGTGCAAGGAACTAGTGTTTTAAAAGTAAGTTTAAAGTGCAGTTTTCTGTTAAAGGTGGAAGTGCCAGGGTCCTCATCTGCTTAGCCTTTTCCCAACTATCTTGGGCTCGACTCCCAGTCTAACCAGATGCAGCTGAATACCAGTATTTTACATGAAGCGACTGCCTATCTGACCTCCATAACGAAGTTAGTACTGGGTAATACGATATCCTTGGTAAGACTGGTTGACAGACTTTCGGACCACTGACTACCTATAACGACTGTCAAAGATCTACAAATGACAAAGGTGAAAGCGCTAGGGTAGCCCGTGATATTCAAATTTTCTTATTCTTGTTTACTTATTCTTTATTGCACACAAAATTAAAAGATATATACACAAAATTACAACGTACAAAAGTACGTTCTTACGTTTTTTTTTGCAATTTGCCGGTCGGTGTCAGGCTGCTTGAAGACCCTGGCCATTCCACCATAATAGTTAGATTTTTTGGGCATGCCACTAGTAATTGAAGCTAAAATTTTGGTCAGAGTTGACTTGGCCCACGAGAGGTTTAAATTGAGCAGTGATTGTCAACTGGTTGAAAAATACTCGGTTCTTCACAAGATGAAATGAAGCTGCAAAGAGTCTGCAGATTCTTGTGGGTAATAACTAGATTTTGAGCATATCGTCTTTCCTTGAAGCCGCAGGGAAACCATGGCTATTTTTCATGGTAAAGTTACTTTTTGCAATAATTTTTTAGTCTTCCAGGTGTATAGTTGTGACGTAGTATTATTCTTTAGTCGTGATAAACCTTAATGTCATTGTGATTGGAGTTTTTTATCAAATACCGGCAACAGTAGAGCCAATAGTCACGACCTCTTTGTGCACCTAAGACGTCATTGTTAATTATAATAATTACGTGTGCTGCTTATTACCACCTCTGTAATCCAAATGTTTGTATTTGGTATTAGCTAGAAATATTTAGTTCGTTCCACCATCTTTTCGTCATTTTTCATTCATCATTATCAAAAATGGCTGCCTTGTTCCAAACTGCAAGTCTGGGCCTCCTCTCTTTCGTGCCATGCCCCATTGAGCTGTTGGTCTGCCAACACTCCTTCCTCGACAACCAGAGCAGAACTCATATTTTATAACCCTTAATTAACCTTCTCACCTGCAAAAGAATATATCGTGATAATCAGTACCTACAGTTAGTAATTATAACGATCTATGTGATCTCGACACCCCAGTGGTCAAATAGGCAGACGCTCCATTCTATATGATGGTATTCAACTGCTTACGGTTACGGACTAGGCAAACGATAATTCTACTGCTGGATTCAACAGCACTAAACTATAAATTTATTCAACAGCTCCTTCTAACACTCCACAATGACCCAAGTCAGTCGCAACGTCTCCAGAGCCCTCACGATGGTGGTGCTGATGATGTGCTGGTTCAGCGCCATGGCCTTCAGAAACAGCTCCCGGATCCCCAGCAAGAAGGTCCCCAAGGTCAACTACTCAGGAGACTTCGATTAATGCGCCTTGATTAATTAAAATAATGTTGTAACTGACGAGTGAAGTTTTTTTTGACAAAAGTCAATCCAACTTGCATCTGTAAGTGCTGTATATTTTGGCGATGCTAAGGTTAGTCTCCAGAATTGTGACTATTGGATTTAAGTATCAATTAGTCAAGTTTAGTTGGTATATTGTTTGTAAGCGCTACTTCTGAGCCTGATTTCCTGGTTTCGATACCCAGGTCTGGCAATGTATTATTTGGCTTTTCCATCAGGAATTACTCAGTAGTAGCCACGGAGTCTGGATTTGTTATCCCGGTTGATGTCAATAGGTTCGCCCCCTATTACATGGGACTTAAACATAACTGGTAAAATGGTTTGGCAACCCTTCGGGGAAATTACAGGCCCAATGTTATGTTATTTTATGTTAGAGTAAGAACTACGGTTTAAATTCCATTGATTGTTATGAAGTACATACACAACATAAATCATAGGTATGGAAAATGAAAAAAGATTATAATGTTCTACATTTATTATTTACAACACCTATTTACAAATAATACCAATAATTATCACTATTTAGTGTCTTTCACCACTTGTAGTTTTATGTTAAATTTTAGGTTTATGGATTTAGTACAAATCCATAAACCTAAAATGGAATAGGACTGCTACATCTTCTCTCTGACATTCTCCTCTTATACGCCATGATGGGATCCACCTGCAAAGACTTCCTGACTTCAATCTCCTCAGGAGCCAACGGTCTACCTCTGAACTCATCTTCAATCTGCTGCAAGGTCCTGTCTTTAGTTTCTGGTAGCAGGAACCAGATGACGACCATGCAGTATGTGATGATGCTCCCATACACCATATAGGTTCCATGCATGCCTACAGTGTCGACTAATCCCGTGAAAGTCTTTAGAACTATGAAGAATGTGGCTGAGAACGATGCTAAACTGATGGTTCCACCAATACTTCGATACTCCAAAGGAAAGACCTCTCCTCCAATCACGTTTGGTAAAGGTAACATGCCTGTAGCTACAGCAAAGAATTTGAGGTTGATCAGTAATATTGGTATCCATAAAGCGTCGTATGGTAAGGTCCCTTGTTGCTTGAAATATACATAACCAGCCAAAGCGAACTGAATGAAGATCGAGAGGCCCCCAGTGACAAACATCATGGTCCGTCTCTTGAATTTGTTGATAGCAAACACTGCTAAAGTATTCGAGATAAATCTTTGAGCGCCCAAAAATATCATCCAGAAATGAGCATTTACTTGGGGTCCCATCACTATGCCTATGATCATAGTTGAATAAGCAGACATGGTAGTGCCTCCAGCAAAGTTTACTAACACATGGGCATGCATCATCAGGATTATAGGCTTGTAAAACTCTTTCTTCTTTATTGTTGAAATCATATTTAGGATGCGAATATTCTTTTTGCCAAAACTCGCTGAAATCATCGCCTTTTCAAAGAGTAGTCGACTTTCAATCATTTCTTCTAACTCTTCTTCCTCATTATAACCTCGGAGCCAGCGGAACACTCTGCGACATTCTTCATGTCTTCCCTTCGTGACCAGCCAGCTTGGTGATTCCGGAGAGTATATAGTCATGATAATGCTTATGAAAGGGAAGAATGCGCAGACCAGAGCCGTCTGCTGCCAACTCAGGAGGGATCCAATAAGGTGAACGAAGAAAACGCCAAAGGATTGTGATAAAGAGACGGTGGTGAGGAAAGCTCCTCGGTTCTTGGGACTCGCGTATTCTCCTATGAGGACTGATCGTAGAGGTGACAGCATGCCGATTGATAAACCCTGAAGTATCCGACCAGCGAAGAGAATCTGAAGTAGAAAAAAATAAGATTAATAATCATTTCACTTGATACTGTGTTTCAAACACCACGGTCTATGAAAACGGCGTTTTTTGACTATCTGATTCATCAGGTATGAACAGCATCATTCATGCTAATATGTAGTTCGCTCCTCCGATCAAAGGAGATTGAGATGATTGAGAGAACATTGCAATATCTTCTATGTAAAAATATACTTCTCGTTGGCTTAGTGGTTACATTGCATGAGGTCCTGGGTTTGATTCCCAGATCGGGCAAATTGTTATTAGGTTTTTCTATCAGGAATTTCTCGGTAGCAGCCACGGAATCTAGATGTGTGCCCGTTTGATGGCAATAGGCTCGTTCCTTGTAACATGAACATAAGATTACTAGCGAAATGTGTCAATGAGGGTCTATTCGTCCTACAAAGTCATAGACAATCTGTGTGAGCTCTAGTCCTACCTCAAAGTTCGTAGCCATGGTGACGATGAACCATCCCACCAGATTGGGCACTGTCGCGGTGAAGTGGGCCATCCTTCTGCCGTACCTCTCCATGATAGGAGGTGAGAAGAAGCTCCCGACCAGCTGCGTGATACCCAGGATTGATGCTGTGAAATAAAGAGGAGTAGAGAGTTTTTACAAATAAATATTTTGACTACTGTAAATATTTATCTTAAAACGAATACAGGCGTTTAGACCGCGAAGTTAATAGGATTATGAAAAAAAGCCGGCCAAGTGCGAGTCGGACTCGCGCACGACGGGTTCCGTACCATTATCTATAAAAACGGCAAAAAAAATCATATCTATTGTATGGGAGTCCCCTTACTTTTTTTTTTTTAAATTTTTAGTATTTGTTGTTATAGCGGCAATAGTAATACATCATTTGTGAAAATTTCAGCTTTCTAGCTATCACGGTTTATGAGATACAGCCTGGAGACAGACAGACAGACAGACAGACGTTTTACCCTTTGATCCCTACCCTAAAAAGGAAGAATTTATTGTATCAGGCCAAATCGGGAACTGGTTCTCGAGAGGCACACAATGCACACAACAGACACTGACGGTCGCCTGCTCTAATCTGCGTAGCATCCAAACACAATAAAACAGCTTGGCGGCAGTAAGATTGTTTCTCAACGGTTTAACTGTTAACTACTTTAACCACAGATTTAAAGTATACATAGGTAGAAAAAGAACTTTCCATGTAAGTTTTTGTCTAGACAAACTTTTTCACGTCGTGCTTTACTAGTGTTCCAAAACTGGGGCTAAAACTCTCACCAAACGCCATAGGTATTCAGCTAGATAGTTGTAAATACTGACCAATCCATGACGCAGACACAGGGTCCAGTTTAAACTCTGAGTCCACCAGATGCAGCTGTGGCAGTAAGATGGCGGGGTACCCGATCACGCAGCCGTGGCCGATGATGTTGCTGCCCACTGCAGCAGTCACGAAACACTGGAAGTAACAGTAAAGATAGTATAAGAGAAAATATTATAACTGAACGTCACGCTTCGTGTTCTTGAGCAGAGACAGTGAATTGGCAAACGTATGGTAGTACACGCTCAGGCAAGGCGGAGCGTAGATCTTCGCAATGTGGCTGATAGCAGCTACAAACTGTAATTAATAACCAACTACAGATCAAATAAAAATGAAAAACCTGCGAAGTGGGAGTCGGACTCACGCATGAAGGGTTCCGTACCATCGCAGTAGGGGAGCCCCTTTAGGTTTTAATTTATTAATACCGTTCGCCGAAACCACACCACTTTGGAGTGAAATGCTCGTTCAAAAGCTTAAGTACGTCATCATACGGTACGTCCTGTAGCTGGGCCTGAAAAACATCGTTTGGAATAACGATGCTTGCGAGAAACGCAAGTCTGTACATCCAAGATGCATTTCTCGCAAGCATCATTATTGCAACCGATTTTTTTCGTTATTATTAAGCGATCGAAAGTTTGCGACAGCGTCGGTATCTATGTCGAGACTGCCGGCCCTGCTTTGGCATCGCGAGGTCCGCGGCCAACTTGTGTGTGCCACCCGCGACTGCGCTCAGCAAGTTAGCTCGTCGCTTTGTTCCTGTGGGATCGTTCGTCCCGGTGATGTCGTTAGCCACATACCACTGTTTAATGCGGCATTTGTAGGACTCCCATAACTGTACCTACATTGTGATCAAACGCTGATAAAAGAAAAAACTGTGCCGGACATTTTACTTTTATTTTAGGTAGGTAAGTACTCGTCGCCAATGTAAAGTACGAGGACAGACGAGTTACACCACTGCTTGCTAGTAACGCACTGTCGTTTATTGCTTACGTACTTATCGGTTCGCACAAACACTCAACAATTATTTGTTGTTGTATTGGCAACAGAAATACACATGTTGTCTACCCATTACAGATCATGAGATTTAGCCCGCTGACAAATAGACGGACGGACGGAAAGCGGAGTCTTAGTATTGGTTACCCCTAGGGTACGGAACCGTAAAAAGCCGAACGTTTGACCACCAGTCTTACTAAGAGATATCATGTCAAATACTGGTACTCAGCTTCAGCAGTTAGAATGAACTGAAAGCCGGCCCTAACAAAGTTGGGTCAAGGATAGGTCGATCACGGATATGGGATCGTTCACATCTGACAGTTTTCTGGGATTACAATTTACATAAATAAACTTTTTGTTAGATTAAAATACTCACTTGTTTCCAGAATGGCGTAAACCGGCTTTTCTTTTTTGAGGACATCACTGAAATATTTTTCTACACTTTACACTACATCTATTTATTTTAATGTTTGTTAATTTATTAATTAATATATGTATATTTTCTCCGCATTCACATCCATTTGATACAGGAAAAACTTCGGAATAAAAACGTAAATTGTTATTAAAAAACAGTAAAATATAGATTAAACTCAGTAGCCATAAATAAAACCTAAAACTACTCGCTGCTTATCTATAATTGTATGATTTTACAAGGACTACTTATCATTAGGTATTTGAAAAAAAAACTCTTCCGAAGATGACTACTGAAAAACGCAGTTGCGATGCCGTAAATCGCAATCGAACAAAAAAAAAGGAATTTCGGTGGCAAAGTCGCCTTCTACGGAAAAGTCTTCCATTTTATTAATGGTTACGTTGAAGCCAGCAGTGGCGATGCTCATTTTTAACCGACTTCAAAAAAAGGAGGAGGTTCTCAATTCGGCCGGTATATTATTATTATTATTTTTTTTTTTTATATATGTACACCGATTACGCCGAAGTTTCTGAACCGATTTACGTAATTCCTTTTTTGTTTGATGCGGAATAGTTTCGAATTGGTCCCATACAAATTTGATTCAGGTAGGCCCATTAGTTTTTATTTTATGAGCATTTGACTCTGAAGTCTGTTACTTGTTTGTTGTTGTGGAGTTACTTTCGCATTTATAATATTAGTAAGGAAGTAAGAATAAGCCTATTACCATGAAATGTATGGTTTACAATGTAAAATGAACGCATAGAAAAAATTTGTATAGGATATTGCAACTAAAAATGAAAAAATAAAAAAAAACATTTTTGCAAAAAATAAAACCGACTTCAAAATCACAAAAAAGTGAAAAATAATTTTAGCTTCAGAAGTCGGTGCCAAAAAACTGAATCAAACAAACTAAAGTCACCGACTTCTGAAGCTAAAATTATTTTTCACTTTTTTGTGATTTTGAAGTCGGTTTTATATTTTGCAAAAAAGTTTTTTATGATTTGAAATAAAGTCCTGATTCCTTAGGATGATACTCGTCACTTAATTTTGTCAATACTTGATGTAAATTATTAAATCAATAATTTATTGCTTTTGTATTATATTAGTTTTCATCATGAAACTGCATAGCCATGACACAAAACCGCCAAAAGTGGAATGATTTGGAAGAGACCTACACTCAGCCCAAGGTTTGAAGAAGAAGAAGCTTTCATCAGTTTACCACTATGAAGAATACGCCATAAAAATGAAGATGTTATCATAGCTGTTTGTATATCATAAATTTTTAAACCAATTTATTATATAGCCAATATAATTTATCTAATTCACATAAAACTTAGTCTCGTGTTATTCGTGATACTGATAAATGATAACAGACACGTTTAATGACTAACGATGGCTAGGTTTTACCTAGAGGAGGAGGTCGTGGCTAAATAATAGCAGCCACTCGGGTCGATCTTCAGGTTAAGCAACGTTTGCCTAGGTTGGTCCGTGGATGGGTAATTTCCTTAAGGGAGTGTAGTGCTCATGAAAAATAACTTATATATATACCATGCATACATACTTTAGGTACATACAAATGGACCAAATGTGAAATATGAAAATAAAATAAACTGTTCAGTACCAAATTTCGAAACAAACTTCCAGCATTTTCATGTAAAAATTAGTAGGTAATGTAGGCTATACGTTTTCTTTCAGATTTTTATAAACTAAAATTAAATGAAATTTAAAAAATAAAATATATGGTTTTAATTTCAGAGTTGTGTCTAGTTAAACGTTGTTAATTTTCATGAATTCTAGATGGAAAAATTGCACTGTACTTATAGGTAAGTAATAGAAATAATTCGTTGCACTGAGAGACGTAAATTTCTGTAATTTACGTCTTCCAATACTTGATAACATAAAAATGTTAACTACAATCGAAATCACTTAATTCAGGTTAGTATCACTTCTTTCAAAAATCACTTGAAACCACCTATCAAACCGAGTTTAAGTCACAAACTCACAGCCTCTTACATGACTATAACAACATTCTATGGTTCTGCGCCTGTCCGATACGCTAGTTCGTGACTTGGTCATTATGAGAAGTAAATAAGTAATACATAAGTGGGTAAACTTAACCTTCGATCCGCAGTTGTGTCCATACATAGTCATGTGATGGGTCACGTGGGGTAACCTGCTGAATATCAGATTAATTTAAAAACTGATTCTTTCAGTAACATGCAAAATGTTTATTATACGGGGTGGAAGGGACACCGACGCGAAAATGGTTACCACGTATTCAGTACATCATTTTGAACCCCCACACAGAAATTTTTCGATGGTTATTAAAAAAACAGCTATTTCCTACAAAACTGCAATACATACACGGTCAGAATGTATAAAAAGCTGTTTTTAGGATTCCGAACCTCAAAAGGAAAAAACGAAACCCTTATAGGATCGGACAAGTCCGTCCGTCCGTCTGTCTGTCTGTCTGTCAAGACCCTTTATCTCGGAAACACATGGAGGTATCAAGTTGAAATTAAAATGATATACTCAAGTCTACAGTCTCTTGAAACTGTGAAAACATCAAAATTCAAAGTATATGCCGCAAAAAACTTGTATTTCGATACTCTTAAGGGAATCAAAATTTTAGGGTACTTGCTGTTGACCAGAATCATGAAATTTGGCAAGTAGCAATGTCTTACGGCACATTTAAAGGAAAAAATCTGAAAACAGTAAATATGTAGTTTAATAACAAAATACCTACAAGTATACGGAACCAACAGTGCGCGAAACCGACTCGCACTTGGCCAGTGGTTTTTTAAATTACCGATGAAACATGTCTACGTGGGCCGTTCAGAATGATGTACCTACTCAACACGTGGTCTGGCGTCGTCCCTTCCACCTTGTATAACTATGTATCTTCTTCTTCGTAATAGACAAGGTGTAATTCAAAAAGCGAAATACCTCTTATGTGATGCGATACCTCAGACTATACAACTAGACCACTTTCCCTAAGGAACACAGATAAAAAAAAAAACGGTCGGGTACAATTTCTCGTAGTATTGCCTCGCTTAACGCGGAGCAAGCGGCGTCTAGCACGCGCTGCATTCTTCTGCTGCCCGTCTGGCTGTCAAATTGGCGGCTGTCGGTCAACGTGGCATAAGACGCAGGCGATGATCGCCCGGTCAACGCCCCTCCCACCACCCTCAAGGTACAAGATGCCTACGTCGAGTATTCGCCCCGGGTCAAGTACCTGGGTGTCACCATTGACTGTTTGCTCGCAATGGGTTCACACGTCCGCTAGGTCGCGGCACTAAGGTTGCCCGCGGCCAGCTCCGTCCAGCGCTCTCGTCACGCCTCCCGTTGCGCTTCCAGTGTGTGACAGCGCTGTGATGCGCCTACACAAACACTCATAGCAACCACACACTCGCGCGTTGTAGTAGCGCACGCGCAGGCCTAGCCTAAATAGGCTATCGGCGCTAAGCGGGGTCCGTTTTCAAGGTAATGCCACCGCAGCAAGGAACTATATTAATCTAAGACCGCAGCCATGGCCGCCAGCCGCCATCCACCGTGTCTTGCCAAAGCAAGGGACTGCCTGTGACAAAGGTATTTGCAATTGTGCTTCCACTTGGAGTACTCTGACAAAAACTTTGCCACCTGGACCACCTTTTGACTTCACCTTCACCACACAACACAGGGAGCGCTGGGGGAGTGTCCGCCGTGTTCTGCCGTGGCAACCGCTCCCCCTGTGGCTGCGCCAGCGATGACCGCGTCGAGTGAGAGAGAGGCTTGTTCGAGGAGGCACTCAATGAGAGTACTTGGAAAGAATATATGGGAGATGTCTAAACCCAGCGGTGGGACATGCATGGACACCAAAAAAACCATAACCATCCTGCGGCTATTACAGGCGGCATGTCATCTTACTTACTATTATAAATGCGAGAGTTGCCGAAGATAGATTGATGTATGTTACTCTTTCACGCAGAAACTAACGAACAATTTTAAATGAAATTTGGCACACAGATAGTTAAACATACGATACTTATAATCCCGGTACTAAGATCCCGTGGAACAAGTACCGAACTCAACGCGAGCGAAGCCGCTGCCAAAAACAAGTGTGTTATCAACTCATCAGCTCAAGATCACGTCGCACTTACTCGCATTAGTAAAACAATACTTTAATTGAGTCGAATGGTCTAGATTCTGGAGCACACATGGTGGAATGGAATTAGGTTAATGGTTATTACTGAAATGTTGTGAAACTTGAGATGGTTAATTGAAATACAAAGTGTGACTGGTTTGTTTTGCGAATGTTATTTTGCGTTGTAATACGTACCTATTGGTCAGGGTTTATCCGGAGGCATCATTTTTATTTCGGCCGTTACTGCTGTGGCTAAATAGTAGATAACGTACTGTAGAACCCAACATGGGGTCTAGAATGGCTGCTATAGCCGAATAATAATAGGATAATAATATAAACAGTTATAAACAGTTAACATTATGAATTGTCACTTTGTGACCATTTCACGAATTGTAACTTTATTTAAACATGTACAATATTGATAGATAGTCGGACTTAATGCCACAAGGCATTCTCTACCAGTCAACCTATCCACTTTATCTTACCTTTATTCATATTATTATCCTGTTGTTATGCGTATGATTGCTAAAACAGCTATTTTTGGGCCCCCTGAATGTACGCGCAGCAATGAAGATGTGATGCCTGTCGTGTTTTGGTTTGTATGCCAGCAAAGAAAGCCACATCGTGACTACCTCGCAGGCCCAGTGGAGAACCACTTCAGATGGTGTTCTCCCCGTTCGATCCCATTAGGTGTTACCTACTTAATGAATTTATAAATTAACTGAAAAAGCGACTCCGAACTTGAAAGAACTTGAAAGATTTGAAAGAGACTTCCAGAGAGAAATTCCATTCCGTATTCGGAGTCTCTGAAAATGTTACAGAAAGCTTACGGTGAATCGACTTTATCAAAAACACGTGCTTATGAGTGGTACAAAGCGTTCAATGGCGGTCGATGTGATGGCAGATTTGCCTCGCTCTGGTAGGCCATCAACATCTTCCACTGATGTTAACATCGCAAAAGTGAAGGAAATAGTGACTGAAAATCCTCAATCAAGTTTGAAAGAGACAATCACAGAACTTTCTGTGTCTCACAAGTCGATCCGAACCATTTTAAATAATCTCTTGGGTATGAAACATGTAGCCGCTCGACTCTTCTCCAAAAACTCAATCGCATAAGACTATAAGAGACGCTGAAGACATGCTAGAACGAGTCATTCCGACGAGACGTGGGTTTACGAGTTTGACATGCAAACTAGTGAACAAGCTTCGGAGTGGCGCCTTCCAACTTCCAACTGAAAAAACCACACCAAAGTCATAATAATATTATTTGAGCGTTATGCGGCGTTTAAGAGAGCAAATTCGACGAAACACCAGAATTGTGAAAGATAATTCTTGGATTTTGCACCACGACAATGCGCCTTCGCACAAGGCCATCGTAGTGAACGAATTTTTGACCAAATCTCAACAAATACCATCGAGCAACCACCTTATTTACCAAATAGGGCTCCAGCCGACTTCTTTATTTTTCCTAAACTCAAATTACCACTGCGTGGCACCCGTTTTCATTCCGTAGAAGACAAAAAGGAAAATTCGCAGCGAATACTGAACTCAATTCCGGAAAAAGCGTTTAAAAATCTATTGATGATTGGATTATTCGTTGGCATAAGTGTATCGTTTCTGAAGGAGCATACTTAAAAGGCGATAAATTAACTTTCAAGAATAACTAACATTTTGTGTATTATTGATCGTTTCCCGGTACTTTCTTGACAGTGTAGTACTTTCACTTGACTATAGATACCAGGTTAGTCTTTCATATTATGTGCCAGCCTCGAGTCGTCATTTTCCTGCATCATCCGCCACACTGCCATCCATACCTAATTAATTCTTAGAATTTTAATAGACGTCCATTTTTAGGGTTCCGTACCCAAAGGGTAAAACGGGACCCTATTACTAAGACTTCTCTGTCTGTCTGTCTGTCTGTCTCCAGGCTTTATCTCATAAACCGTGATAGCTAGAAAGCTGAAATTTTCACAAATGATGTATTACTATTATTGCCGCTATAACAACAAATACTAAATATTAAAAAAAAAAAAATATTAAGGGAGCCCCCCTTAATATTTTTTTTTTACCCATACAACAGATATGATTTTTTTGCCGTTTTTATAGATAATGGTACGGAACCCTTCGTGCGCGAGTCCGACTCGCACTTGGCCGGTTTTTATAGTTTCACAGACAAGTTTTAACTGAAAAGAATAAGTTCGATTCACCAAATGAATTTCAATGGGTTTAAATAATAAATGGTTGACATGTGACGTGTCACGTCTGGCACTAAACTCCGATTCGAAGAATCATACTCACCACTTTATTTCTGGCAGCTGGTTTTTCCCAAAGAAATCATGTCATTGAATAATAAATGACACAATATTATACACCAGGAGACACATTAATTACATTTAGGTAGGCACTACAAAGAATAAATCATTGCATGACAATTTTAAACTAACACGGTCACTAACATTATTAACACTAAAAACGGTAAACATGGCAAATATCCCGTTTTCAGTGTTACTTTTGTCAACTATTTTCTTTTAAATTCTATAGAACCTAGAGACGACCTCTGCTGGGAGTGCTGGGTAAAGGATAGGAACTTCAAGTGTCGGCCTATACTGAAATGGACAGACACCGACGCACAAACGCTTACCAGGTATTCAGTAATATTCATTCTGAACAACCCAACACAGACATTTTTCAAACGATATTATAAAAAATACGGCAGTTCCATATAATTTTTGAGCGTGTAGGTATTGCACTTGACTTTTAGATATTTTTCTAATGAAATTATGAGATCATGAGAATGAAATTATGCAATAGATAGGTATTTAAATCAAACATTCAATATATTTTAAGATATTAATTATTTTTTCATAGTTTTTTTTTTGTTTTTAATTATAAATATTCATGATACTACCAGAAACATAGGCCTATGTAATAATAAAAATAGTAAAGATCTGGCTCGTGAGGTTGTCGACATGTGGGACTCAGTGGAACGTGAGTACAGCTGTCATTGTGCCGATAGTCGCCCAATGGCTTAATTGCCAATAGCCTCCCTCCAACATCTGAGAAGGCTCTCGTTGGGCAGCTGGATCAAGGGCTTGATTCAGAAGGTAGTACTCCTGGACACGGCGCGTATTGTTATGAGGTTCCTCTCTCAAGAGCCCTGACCACCGGTAGCTAGGACCCTGTTCCCGATACCGGTGGACTACTATTTTCTAGTTTTTAAATGTTTTTATATAATGTTTGTTAGTAAAATATTTAAAAATGTATTAGATAAGAGAAATAATGATTATAGGAAATAATAAAATAGTAAATAATTATGCGAATACAAAATGCCTATTAAATCTAAATCAAACGCGGGGAAAGTCAATGCGATTGCGCAAGAGTTGCGTTAGGAGGGAGAGAACTAGTGATGTGCTCAGTATCGATAGTTTCTGTCAAGTTGTTTTGCTTTAAAATGAAAACATTGTTTTGTTTAGAGATACTTAATCAATAAATCTCAAACCCTCTCAAATCTCTTAATCTTTCTCAATATTTTCAAGTCTATCTTATTTAAACAATTAATAATTTTGTTTGCTAGAATAACATGTTTTATTTTTACGTATATTATTTTGTTATTCGAACTTTGCGTTACATAAAAATAAACTCATTAATTTAAACTTATTTTTATATATACTAAAAATTAAATTGAATTTTGTTAGGTTTTAAATAATGTAGTTTTCGCTTTTCGGTAATTAAGAAGAATTACCGAAAACCACATTATTTATAGTTAATTAGTTAGTTGTCGTTTACATAAATCATCTTAAATATACCATTGTGTTATTGTTATGTTTTGTGCTTTTATTATAGAAGAGGCCTTCCCCTAAACTGGACCAGAATGTGCTGATATTATTATGGCAGTATTTTAGTGTGAGACTCGTGGGTAGGATACCTACCATATCGCTTTAAAAATCTAGTTAAATGACTGCTGATGACAGCTGAAATCAGCTTTGTGTATATGAAGGCGATGATTCTGATATGCGTCATATCCCATATTGATTTAAACATATTATTAATGCTAAGACTAGATATTTACGTTATTTTTTCTAAGATGTTTCCATTAAGAAAATCACTATTTAGAATTATAAATCATAATTATATTGTATAATATAGTACAATATCAAACATGAATTGTAATCATAACAGCTTCATGCCATTTTCTGTATAGGTACATACTTAGGGTAAACACCGATGCCAGATCGGCCAGGATGGATTTACGAGTACCTACTTAGTTTTATCGATAAAACATTTTTTTGCAGTATCTCACAACACTAACTTCACCTTTTCCCTCCAATACTAAATTGCTGTACCAAGTAATAATATGATTAGTTTTGATGTAACAGTAACTTGTTGCGTTCTTGAGAACCAAAGTGAAATAAAAAACTTTGTGGTTGGTCAAGTGATTTACATGCATATGAGCGGAGCTCAAAAGCTTAACAAGTTTTCAGCTGAAAGTGTGTTTGAGTTAAAGTGTGTTTTCAGGGCTATTTTTGGATCGCTTAAAACGGAATATGTAAGTAAGATTTTTTATTAACCAACGTCTATTTTATAGATCGTACATTTACACCTATGATTATTTTGTAGGTATTAAACTGCTCATATTTAAGATTTACTTATTTACAAGAAAACAACTTTTGTTTTCACCGACGACTGTTAGTTATGGCATATCCTACTTCTGGAACATATTCTCCGAAGAACGTGGGTAGAATCCCCGAAGGGTTAAGCAGAGGTTAACCTACACCCTCATTTCGCCAGTTAGGTTGAAGTAGGTACCATGTAATAGGGGGAGCGCCTATAGCCATCAACCGGGCACAAATCCAGACTCCGTGGTCGCTACTCAGAAATTCCCTTTGGAAAAACCCAATAACAATTTGCTCTACCCGGGAATCAAACCCAGGACCTCATGGTTAGCAGTCTCGATTGCGACCTCTAGACCAACAAGACCATCATCTGCCTAGCCTTATCCCAACTATGTTGGGGTCGGCTTCCAGTCTAACGGGATGCTGCTGAATACCAGTTTTACATGGAGTGACTGACTATCTGACCTCCACAACCCAGCTAGCACTGGGAAACACGATACCCTTTGGTAAGACTAGTTGTCAGACTTTCGAGCCACTGACTACCTTAACGACTGTCAAAAATCTACAGATGATAACCGGGATCAACGGCTTAACGAGCTTTCTGAGGCACGGAGGAAACTCGGTATGTAATGGGTGGTCACCCGTCCACAGACCAACCTAGGCAAGCGTGGCTTAAGCTAAAGATCGACCCGAGCGGCTGTTATTATAGACCAACATATTAATATGGCACAGAATTAGTACTTATGTTTACGTGATATAGACTGAAGGTGAACATCACAATTTTTTGGGCGACCTCAGCAGACACGCATCTAAAGATTTAAATTAGTGCTTAATTAATGTCTATTACTGCAGTAATTCTTAGCTGCAAGAATAAACAAAGATTAAAGTGTTAAACAACATTAATTACGAAGTTCAAAGTTATTTCAGAACACTGGTCTTCATTTAACAACTTAAAGCAATAGGCTTAGTTCCGTGTCTCCAGACATTAAAGTCAATTAGGTATATATTTTATTGGTCAAGGAGGTATGATTACTTAACTAGTGATGTTCCCATATCGATAATATACTTCCCGTGGGAAGGGTCAAGGCAATTGATACCGTATTGGAAGTTTAATTTATATCCACTGATTTAACAATTAATATAACACAATAAAGGTATATTCGATTAAACTGTTTCACAGCAAAGGCGATTTTAGTAGTAATTAATTTGATAGGTACAGTCGCCTGCACATCTAGTTACCTAAAAGTCCTAAAACTGTCAAATTTCTCCGAGTGATTTTAAACTGTAAAATTTTGATAGTTAAGTTCAAAATCGTTTATTCTCAACTTCAATTTAAAAAAATTACCGGTACCCTCTCCCTCCTTGGGTATGAACGTGCATCCGCAAAATCTCGTTACACTGCCTGCGATTCCACGACAAAATGTCATTTTTTAGGTAACTCTAGTTTAATTCGCAGTTCCACGTTCGGCATACCTACCAATGGTTAAGTGACGTGGTGGGCTCGCACCCAGGCAGTCGCATTACTTTATATACATTTATTACATCATCACTGCTCTGTAAACGGTGAAGGAAAACATCGTGAGGAAACCAGCATTTGTCTTAGAAACAGAGGACTATTTGTTTTTAGTAAAAAAAGGCATTGTCATGGTTGCTCATCATCCTATTGGAAATTTAGCAATCGCTTTCACCTACTTATTTAATGTATTCTATGTATACCAAAATTATAAAAGAGGTAAAATAAGTTTGTAATACATATACATATGTAGGGGGTACCTAATCTTCGGAACTACTCGTACTCAGAAAATTCTTTCACTAACGAGAAGCCACATTATGCCGAGTGTCATACTGGCTACATTTAAAATGTTCCCGTGCGTCGGTTAATTTCCGTACAAAACGGGAGCGAAGCCACGGGAGCAAACCTAGTTAAAAAAAAATCTCCAATGAATGGACTACAAAACATGATACGTACGTGACCTCTTAAGCATATTTACTTACTACAGGAAAAACAAATAAAAAGTTAGTTTAAAATTCCGAGAATTTACGAGCTTAGAACATAACAGGAAAAAACTTTAACGTTCTAAGAATATTTTTTATTCAGTCCTAGTTATTTCCATGTATGTAGCTGTAGTCTATACTAATATTATAAAGAGGTAAGTTTGTATGTAGGGGGTAATCTTCGAAACTACTGATCCGATTCCGAAAATATTCTTTCACTAATGGATACACAATTCAGGGATAGTGTGGCTTACACTATCCCTGAATTCCCTGATGTCATATACCCTGTATTAAAAAAAAATAAGGTCGTCCTCATGGAATAATTTCCGACCATAACAAGAGCGATGCCGCGGGTAAAAACTAGATATTGATAAAGACAGTGAATTTCTAGCAGCCAGTTACTCCGTTTAAAAAAAACATTTGATTTACCACACGTTAATTTGATCACACGTTACAAAGTATTGGTGAAAGTAAATACTATTGCTCAATGATCACTTAGCTGATAACCACCTCTTACCTAGGAAAGCAACGGCGAGGTATTCACGATCCCGTCCACAACCTCATGCGATGCAACATGCGACGCGACTTGCGATAACCGACACGCGCGCTCGTCCCTTGTTCCAGAGGACCATCGCAACGCGGGCGTGACACAAGGCATGCTGTCAGCAGTTTCTTTCCGTTTTCTCCGCAATAGCTGACACAACAGTCGCTTACTACTTGGCCACGGACTCAGCGATTGCGGAGCGACGGTATCCCGTGACGGAAAATAGTAACGCGTGCCTTTTCTTACTCTTGATGAAAGTCTGAGGTGTTGAACGGGGTGTAGAAAAACTTACCGTCACTGTCCATGATTAGAGGTGGTTATCAGCCAGCCTGACCACTGAGCAATAGGTAGTTTCGACGCACGAAAAAACAAAAGAGAGATGTTTAGCCACGAGTAATTTGGACGCGACTTGTGGAGCGACGGTACTCACGCGAAGTAATCAAGTGAAACGCGCGCGTGCCGCATCACCCGAGGTTGTGCGCAGGGAAAGTGACCGAGTAGTAATTCAACGGTGGAAAGTAACAGAGTGGTTAATACCCGGAATCGCGGCGTAAGTTAATTCGAAGAATCTATAAATGTAATCTGAACTTGTCTTACTAGTTACAAGGTTAGCGGATTAACTAGACTAAGGCATTTTATTTGGGTAGACAAACAAACCATATTTTTTGGTGCATAATAAACTAAGTTAAGACATGCCTGGCGCCTGTATTGAACAAGTCTCGTGACTTTGTTTTTAAATTATCCTAACTAAATCCTAAAATATGCAAAATAACTGTATTTTTGTCTACTTCTAAGTTCTCTTTTTGGAGTGCGCCCGAATACACTTTATCTCTCCCCCCTCCCCGCCCCGACATACATAGGTAGAACAGTGGGTGTTTACTCGGTTAGAGTCCGATATAACCCTCCGCTTGCCCGAGACGGAATCCATGAGGATTTTCACACTCAAAAAAAGGCCAGTTATAACTTACTTAATGCAACTTAGCCAACCCTCATGAAAATAGGATAAATTTACTTAACATACGTATGTATATTTGACTTAAAACATGTTAAAAACATATAATTTTATATAGTATGCTCAGACGAAGTAGAGGTGAACAGTTAGTTTTATATGAAGTTAGAATCGGGCTGTCTCAAAACGACTAAATTACCACTGAAGTCATATAAAAAGTTATAACTATGTAGTCAATATACGTTCAATTATAAACACTTAATAAAAAAAGCAAATTGATTTATGACTTCATGCAGCTAAGTATCCAGAAGAAACAAATGCATTTCTCACGATTTCTTTTCATTGTCTTACATAACAGTGAATTACAAATTTATTACATAAAACAAAATTATCTGCGTAATTATCCTTAACGGTTATCAAGACGAGAATAACCGGTTTTAAAGTAAAAACGCATTTGGACTTATTTTTTTAAGCGTTCAAATATTGACGAAAGAATTAGACTGGACATAAAAATTGTCCTTGCACCTTATTATTTTACGAAAAATAAATCTTAACGCGTAGCTAAAAAAAATCTTTTTTTTTATATTAAATTAATGGGCCTACTCTTGACCTCAATCTAGTCCTGAGGACAGATTAATGGATGGAACGAGCTAACCCAAAAGAACCCTATTAACTCGCGACTTAAATAGATTCGATTTATATGAACTCATTATAGGTACCTCAGATGTTCCTGAAATTTAGAACAACGCCCTCATAGTTTTTCAGAAATTTGAAACTATTGGGGTATACACAGCGACATCATAATGTACACCCGTAGGTACCTAATAATTTATCTACCACTAATCTTATTTTAAGCCAAGTCAATCGATTAATAACGAACGATCCACAAATAAAGTAAGTGGTCGAGCGATTAGATGAAAAAAATATATAATTATTATAATATTATCAGGCATCAAGGCCCAAAAGGTGTTAGTAGTTACATCTTACTTAAAAACGAAAAAGAAAATGCCAATCACAGGAAGGTTTAACAAGCTTTGTTGCCAACATGTAATATCGATTCCCATACGTAACAAATATAGTATGGCCTACAGGCCTACAGGTAGTTGTTCCAGGGGCCCGATTCTGCTATTACAATAGTGTCAGAATGGTCCGTCATTGATTTCATAATTGTTGATTTTGACAAGTTTGGTAATCTACTAATATAATGGCATCATTATGACTTTCCAATGGTCAACCACTGACAGTCCATTGAAAGAAATGGCATAGAATGGTAATCTTGTACATAATGACAAATATATAACTGACTTAGGCGGTAATCTGCTAAAATTTTGACAGTTCCTTTGATCACTGACCTACCATTAGAACGTCATCGTGTAGTCATTGCTTTTATTTCGTTACGAGTAAAGTGTTTGTGGAATATTGAATGGAGACAATGTATTCTCGAGCTAGCCAACGCAGTGGATGTTAGATAAAGAAGATGGGTGGAATGCAGAAGACGTCGTCGAGCCCATAACTTGACGAGAATGAATACGAACCCATGATATACCCGAGGCAGAATTTGTAAAAACTTTTCGCCTTTGAAAGGATTCAGTAAGGGGGTTAATTAAAGAACTCATTCCCCTTATGGCCAGACCGCGCCGAAACGATAGCGTAACGGCAGAAATGAAGGTGAGAAAACTGAATTTGACATTGATTTATTATTGTATAGCTATATACACGAAATAGGTTGATTAATGTTATATTTTTTATTGCAGATTCTAATAGCACTTGCATTTTATGCATCAGGGTCTTACCAAAATTTGATTGGACAGATTGCCCTCCATAATGTTTCACAAATTACTGTATCAGGAGCAATTAATGAAGTAACAGGCATTAGAGAGGTATTGAATGAATTTCTTGTTATAGAACTTTAGATGCAACAGTTCTTGTACCTATATGTCAAGAACAGTGAGTATATAAAAGT
Organism: Eurois occulta; assembly: GCA_950022335.1. Taxonomy (NCBI): domain Eukaryota; kingdom Metazoa; phylum Arthropoda; class Insecta; order Lepidoptera; family Noctuidae; genus Eurois; species Eurois occulta. The sequence goes on from OX465502.1 coordinate 13,160,758, forward strand.
AATAAGACGTTCAGTAAAATGGGGTTGTACAAAAGTAAATTTATTTTTTGCAGGTGTTTGCTTGCAGCGTTGCAGCACATGCTTTACGTTATAGTCCAACAACTGCAGGCAAGATTGTGAATGCATGTTGCATATTGCACAATATTGCAAACATGGCAAGAGCACCGTTGCCACCTGCCTGATGAAGTTTATGCAGAAGCACTTGGGCTTGCAATAGGTATGTGATTTCTATTTCATTATTTAGGAATATAATGAAGTTGGAATTTTAAATGATACTACTACTATGTTAAAAAATCAACATTTAAATTACTTTTTATTTATCATAAACTAAATATTTATTTAACAATATTTAAGTTGACTTTCAAGCCAATTGAAAAATGTGAAATGTAAATATACTACATAAAATAAAAAGACATTTTATCATTTAAATAATAAAACAAATCCAAGTTAAATTATCATAATATTTTAATCATCATTTCAAAAACAAATAACAAATTTTACCATATATAATGAAAATAATAACAGTCATGTCATTAATCACTAATCAGTCTTTTAATTTAGGAGGAAAATAATTATGCAGCACCTAATCATCAAGACCATCAAAGGGTGAATCGGGATCTTCTTGAAGGTCGGGCACTGCAGCAGGCTCTTGTTGACAGACTGTGGAGAAATACATAAATTAAATTAGCAGATATGTAATGTAAACCCACCTCAATATTCTAGTGAAGTGCAAAAATGCTCTAATTATTATTAAAATGATTTAATTCTTTTTTACAGATCCACAGTATTGTACTAAATATGATTTAAAATAAATTAATACTATTTTTATAAACACTGTTTCATTTAATCATTTATCATTACAGCCATTTGGAATCCACTGCTGGACATAGACTCCTCCTTAAATAGATTTCATTTATCTTTTAATAATCTGACAAAACCTCTTGCATACTTTAGAAAACATTAGTCAGACTCAGAATCTGATGACATTATAATTCTGCGGATTTTCTATGAAAACAAATTTAACTTTAATACAATAGTTACAACACTTCAATAGGATGTGTAACCTAGCGCTCAGTATCTGATCTGAGTTACAATCAAGATGTCAAATTCTGCCCAATGTACTACCACTGATGTGAGTCTACACCTAACAAAGGTTTTAAGCTTAGCTGGAGGGGTTATATTAATTTTTATTGTAGTTTTCAATGCTCCTTAATACTTATTGTGGGTGTTTGTAGGTACATACAATGAGTAACCTGTTGCACTTATGTGACTCTTCTGTGATTTAATTTTCTTTAACATTTTACTCTTATATTCATTGTACTTAGAACTAAAAAAAGTGTAAATATTACAATAATGATACATTTTATAATGCATACCTAATTATACTGTATTTAGGTACTTACTGTGCGCCACTCTGCCGGCGTTTTATTGGGGCAGTCCACCGATACCCAATTTAAAAATTGGGCGCACTTCATACAATATCGTTTCGATGAACTTCGCCCTTCATTGGTGCGGCTGCAGGGGCCAAGAGTCGAAATTTGCTCAATTAGCACCATTTTGTATAAAATCAATAAATATAGGCTTCTCTGTAAAGGGAATTTAAATATACAAACAAAAATCAAATAAAAACACTTAAATGTAAAAACATAACAAAACACCGGCTGCTAGAAATAAATAAACAGATAAACGTCAAAGTAATGTCACATTTGACTTTGACAGCTAAACATAACATAAATTTAATGTTTTTTTGCTATTTACGAACTTCTTACTACTTCAGATTGCTTATAATACTAATAAATAATATGTAAAAATATATATAAATAAAATTCTGGCATGAATAGATGTTCAAATTTAGTAGTAGTTTTTCGAAAATCATTTCTACCAAGGAATTTTATAATAATGGCAATACTACAATGTCATTATAACACAATTCTATTACGAGACCACTGACCAACCAATGATCGACCATTATGAATTTAGCAGATTACGAACTTTAAGCAAAATGACAATGGGATCGTGTTGGAATGTCGAATTTTATAAAAATAGCAAATTTAAATGTTTGTAAACGTAGCCCACGCTAGGAATTTCTCCTGTATATGGGGCAACGTTGTTTAAAAAAAGCACTAAAGCTTACATCTAAAAACCGAATTTACAGTATGATATCTGATGACGCAAGAGATATTAAATAAACGAAAATAATCGACTGATTTAATTTCAAGTGCGATTCAGTTTCATCACATTTTTATCTATACCTACCTAGTGATGTGCATTACTTAAAATGAATCAACATGACTGCGTACTTAAAAAAGTCGTTATAAATCTGCAATAATGATTACATCTTACACGAGGAGACTACAGACAGACAGATAGAATGACTAAGTTTGTTTAATGATGATGAAACACATGTTAATAATTCTTCATGTTCATTTTGCGAGTTTGTATGTATGCAGAAGGTAATCTCCGGAACCACGGCACCTATTAGAAACATTATTTCACCATTTGACCTCCTCTACACTAACATGAAACCTTTATACAGCATCAACCATTTTTTTGTGAATACTTATTTCTGTTATTTTCTCTAATTTGATAAAAAAATTGTTGACATCTGTCGAAAAATAAATTCATATTCACATTCAAATTTATTTATTTCGTGAACACAGGGTACATACAGAAATATGTTAGAATAAATTAGGTCCGAGCTGTGTCCCGCCAAAAGGCATACAAAATATCAAAGGTTGTACAATTGTTTTGTTATACAAAAACAAAACACATTTTACAAATTCAAAAGGACAATCACAATAATTATAAATAATGTCAAAATTGTATAAAATTATTAATAAAATGTCAAATTAAATAAAGTAAAAATACCAAATATAATTAACAATGCCACTAATTCATGAATACAACAATAATCAAAATTAACAGAATCATTTCACATAACATAAAAACAGATTCGGTTCAGTTAAAAAGGAATTAAAATTAAAATTTGTCATTTAAATATTCGTCAACAGAATAATACACCTTGTTATAATTATAACAACTCAAACAGATTTCTTTTAAATTCGTTAATGTTCATACTTGAGATAACTTGTCCTGGTAACTTATATTTATAGTTTTTGAGCCATTGCATAAAAGCTTTTGCTATGAAATGATGTTTTTGTTGCTAACACCTGCTACTTTTTTGAGCGCCGTTTACTTTCTACAAATCTATATCAATTCATGTTTTGTTTTATATAAATACAGGCTTCATAAATATAAAGTGACGATAAAGTCAATATTTTTAGCGTATGAAAATGTGGCTTGCATGATTCTTTTTGTTTTATTTTACAAATAGTTCGGATACATTTTTACTGTGCTACAAGTACTTCTTGAATCTTAGGGGCATTTTAAAGATTCTGTCCTCCTTTGATTCCCTTGTATCCCGGTCAAAATCGATATGTCAATGTCTATTTTGACCGGGCTACATAGACATTCATTGCATAAATTCCAAAGAAGCTAAAAATTTACAAGAATGTTAGGGATACCATTATAATGAAATTGTGAAAAGACCCCATCGATCGTATGTGTGCAAAAAAAACTAGCTAGCTTTTAGCCGCGGCTTTGCTCTCACAGTGGTTTGAAATAAATAACCTCACTGGAACATACTACAGGGATCAAAATAATCCTTTCTTACTAATCCTTGTATCCGACTCGTATAGCCGACACCACTAAGCCATCATTGCAGCTTAATGACAATGATCAATCATGACGCAATTGTGAAGATAAAGCTATCAATATCGAGTAGTTAAAGAATTGAAAACAAATACCGATTGCCTTGAGTTGATAACGCGCACGCGCCGTCCGCCATCTTTGATCATACGTCAAGCGTCACGGATCAATCGTGTTATTTTGTCAAAGAATAAATTGTATATGGTCTTATACCTAATTGTTTGCGTTCCCAATGATACCAGGAATTGATATAAAAATGCGTAGGTACATTGAAGTTCTGTTAAGTTTTTGTTTTGATTCTTGTACGTTAGTCTTCAAATGGAATGAAATGAAATCATTTTTTTTGCACGCATGTGTAAATTGATACATAAATGTTTTTATGATAAACTCGTAGTGTTAGTCCTTCACGCGTAGTTTATCAACGTTACTACGGTATTATAACATTACATAACATTACAGGATCAACTCAGCCTGTTGAAGTCCATTGCTGGACATAGACCTCTTCCCAGATACGCTAACATTCCCTGTCCTCTGTCCCAGTCTGTCGCTGTTACCTTCGTCCATGGAGGGATTCCCTTCCCATAGCCCCTACACTTGCCGACACGTGGTCTCCGCTCCAGGAATCTTTGCTCCATTAGCTATAGGTGCTCCGACAGACAAGGCCACTCCATTGTCAGGTCAGCTTGCTTTCTCTGCAAGGTAAACTATGTCTATAGTCTAGGTTTTTTTGTAGGTACTGAATTGTGCTGAGCATGAACTCCTAGGTTCGATGTTTAAGCCGAGCAACGTGTTATTGGGTTTATTCATCAAGTATTTCTCAGTAACGAAGTCTGGATTTGTGCACGGTCATGCGTATGACACTGGGACTGACAATGTGGGTGTACTATTAGGTACACCTCTGCCTAACCCTTCAGGTATTACAGGCGTGATGTTATGTTATGACTTTTACTATCATTCGGATTCTCCTTAGACCACTACACATTAAACAACCAGACAGTCAATTCAATCAGTGATAACAGAATAACCTTATCAGAAATGAGAGTAAGCTGCCTTTTATGACATAATCTTCCAAAGGGTTACCTAATCATTGCGGAAACTGCTTCCGAAGGTCTTGCAAAATGATAAGATTAGTGCCCATTTTCACTAACACGAGGCGAAACCTAGAACTTTTAATTCATGCGGTGCAGGCGCAGAGCCGAGTGTCGAAAATTCAACAGCTTCAGTTGTCACCAAGCGTTAGAGAAAACGGTTATAAGATTTTCTTCTCTAACTGGTACACGTCATGACGTAAGGAACTCAGTCGGCATTGAAATCTGTTTACTTACGGTACTCGTGGTATTGAAGATAAGATACCCATCAATTGCATTTCGCAAGGACTCATCAATCAAGAAAACTTATATACAGACCTATCGGTTACAGACGGATATTTTATTTGGTAATCAAAGATGCGTGTTTGTGTCAAAGCTGGGACCGACAATGATGACCAAATTCAAAACAGCTTGCGTTTCTGTTTGAAACAACGAATGATTATATCGTAATTACTACAAATTATGGAATTTATTGGTTATTTCAGTAAGTAGTAAGAATTTGCTCGGTAGAAAAAACTATCGATTGATTGAGGACAATCTTCCCGTTAATGCGATCATTTTTTTTTTGTTGTGGACCATACCTGGGAACCTCGTAGTTACGGAGATATTGAAGGTCAAAGTTCCAACTTTTGTAATATTAACCATCTATAACTTTACTTTAAAATTTTAAATACCTCCACGATCCTTGTACTATTCAATTTATCCATCAGTACAATGTTTTGAGTGCGTTGCATTGAGCGCGATTACGGTTGCAATATTTATACCAAAATAAAAAAGTTTACCAGTAAAAAAAATCTCAGTGCTTTTCTGTACTTTGATGTACAGAACGCTTGTTTAACGGCTTCGTGAAGGGTCGGTTTACACCATGTTTACACCCTTTAATAATTGTCAGATTGTTCACAGTCAAGCTAGTTACATTGATGTGTTCTAATTTGAAACCAAAGAAAAACCACTATGTCAGTAATAGTTGTCTTTAGTTAACAAAAACAGTCTTTTAATTTTACGCCATGTCTGAGGAAGACCTATTTATTGTGTGTTGATATTACAAGATTACTAATCTTGGATTTAGGGAATCTTTAAGAAAATGCTCTGAATAGTTTCATCTAAATAGTGTAATATATCATAGAATATTTAGAAAGATAGCAACAAGTATCCCATCGCAGCCTTGTGCAATATTATTGCACAACTATTCTCTATGAATCAGAAGTAAAAGGAATTGGTGTCAAACGGCATACCTGAACGGCAATCATGTGCCGTTTCTCAACAATATAGGCTATTTAGTAATTAATAAACATGTAAGTGCATTTGGTAAGGTCTTCTATTCATGAGCCTACTTATTTTAAATATCAATAACAAGCGCTGCTTTTAGCCTACTTGCCGACTCAAATGAAAGTTTTTATTTGTATCGAACCGTCGTTGATAACTTCAAGTTGTCCACGATTTCAGTATTGTATGTGCTTATGCTAGAGACGGTCTATCTGTGTGCCAAAGTACATACATACAATACAAATCCAATCAGTTATTTATGCAAGATCGCACATCAAAACAAATTGTAAACACTGTCGACTATTAAGAGTGGTTTTTAAACCGACTTCAAAAAAGGAGGAGGTTTCTCAATTCGACCGTATATATTTTTTTTTTTTTTTTTTTTTTTTATGTGTGTTCGCGGATAACTTCGTCGTTTATGAACCGATTTTGATAATTTTTTTTTTGTTGGAAAGGAGATACTTCAAGGGTGGTACCATGATAAGGAAACCGGGATCTGATGATGGCATCCTCGAGAAATTGAGGGCAGCTTTCAAAAATTGTAGTGGCGACTAGTACGTTTGTAAATTTTTTGATTAAGTATTTTAAAGCACTATAATTTAAAGAAGGTCTGGAGTCGCTCTGATGATGGAACCGAAAGACAGTCGAGGGAACTCCTCAACGGTTTACAGCAGTCACCTTGTGTTTGGGTTTGATTAATTTGTATTGATGAGAAATTTACACCTAGATGGGTTGTGACTGTCATAAGGGGTCTGATGATGAAGACGAAGGACAGTTAAGGGAACTCCTCAACTGTTTACAGTAGCTAGCTTGCGTTTGGACTTAATTCATGTATATTGATCAAAACTTTGCACCCATCTGGGTTACAAGTGCCATTACAGGTCTGATGATGAAAAATATTTCTATGGAATATTGCAACTAAAAATAAATAAAATAAAAAAACTTTTTTGCAAAAAATAAAACCGACTCCAAAAACACAAAAAAAGTGAAAAATAATTTTAGCTTCAGAAGTCGGTGACAAAAAACTGAATCAAATAAACAAAAGTCACCGACTTCTGAAGCTAAAATTATTTTTCACTTTTTTTGTGTTTTTGGAGTCGGTTTTATTTTTTGCAAAAAAGTTTTTTTATTTTATTTATTTTTAGTTTTTAATGTAAGATTCTTACTTTAAACACCTCCACGCCCCCAGTACCTACTATTCAATCAATTCATCAATGTTTTGAGTGCGTTACATTGAGTCCTACCGTGAAAAGTGATTTCTCTCCCCAAATAAAAAAGTCGTTTCCCAGCAATAATTTTTGCGTAAAGTTACTTAGTTTGATGCACAGACAGATGCACATCAAGCTGCTACAATCTGTCAAATTTCTTTAATAGATTTTCAACTTTATCCCTAAAGCATTAGTTTCAAGGTTGATTGGGAAAATTTGACAGTTTCGGACAGCTGGATGTGCTGGCGTCTGTACATAATGCTTGGTTGACGGCTTCGCGAAGTCTGTTTACAAAAAAAAAGTTTTTGCACAACGAGAACAAATCCTTGAATCTTAAACTTTGAACGGAGCTTCTTCTTACGTAAAACACTTTATGGACTTTGATTCGCCTCTAGTTTTAGCCTTTGGACTCAAGATATTACAAACATTCAACAAAAACAAATGAATTGCCCAATTATTGTTAATTCTTTGACTTTATATCCTACTAATAGCTTACAAGTTATTATTGTGCCTTTTTTTTAGTCGGTTAAACCCAAAACATAATAATTATGCTAAGTAACAAAAACATTGTTTATTTAAAATTTACAATAATTTGCAATTATTGCAAATCTCACCTCAAAAAGTATTATTTCTGTTTTGTAGGTAATTTCAAATAATTACCAACATAGATGACAGAGGCAAAAGGAGTTTGTAAACCCTTACATACTATTTGTACCTTGTACGTATGTGGCGTTCTGTGATTTCTGCCTACCCCATGGGAAAAGGCGTATGTATGTTTAGATGACAGACTAAAGGAGCTCGTGGCTAAATAATAACATCCGCTCGGGTCGATCTTCAGGTTAAGCCGCGGTTGCCTAGGTTGTTCCGTGGATGGGTGACCACACATTACATTCCGAGTTTCCTCCGTGCCCCGGAAAGCACGTTAAGCCGTTGGTCCCGGCTGTCATTTGTAGATCTTTGCCCAAAATTCTGACAACCAGTCTTACCAAGGGGTATCGTATTTCCCAGTACAAACTGGGTTGTGGAGGTCAGATAGGAAGTCGCTCCATGTAAAATACTGGTATTCAGCTACATCACCTGAAAGCCGACCCTAACATAATCGGGAAAGGCCACGCAGATGATGATTATAGACGACAGGCTAAACAGATACACAGATATTTTTATAAATAGCGACTTATAAGTTGCAGGTCGCAGGTTCGAATCCATACAGGCATAGGTATCCTACCTAAATCTGTGTAAATTATTTCAATACTACTGCCCTCAAAACGGTGACGGAAAATATCGTGAGGGAAGTGGATTACGGCAGGACTACGTCCCAGCAGTGGGAACTTTCTAACATAATATAATAACATCATGCCTGTAATCCCCGAAGGGTTAGGCAGAGGTGCACCTAATAGTACACCCACATTTCGCCAGTTATGTTTAAGTCCCATGTAATAGGGGGCGAGCCCATTGCCAACAACCGGACACAAATCCTGACCCTGTTGCTGCTAGTGTGGGATTGATGGAAAAACCCAATAACACTTTTTGCTTACCAGTCGAGCTTGTGACCACTCAATCAACGAGGTATATTATTTTATGAGTATTCCTTTTTCATTTCTCTGCAAATCAATAACATATCAATTAAAATCAATGAGTGCCTACAATAATAAACGGTTTTACGTTGCATATAAATAAATAAACAGTTTACGTGCGAATCCACGTGATGATTACATTATCATAGTATGATCTCAAGTTAACACGTTTTCAAGGAATGCTGGTAAATCAACCAGTTATTTGTCGCTGTCATACGACCGGTAAAGGGCCGGAAAAAAATCATTAAAAATCCCGTTATTCTATCATTAATTAAACCTACTACTGGTTTAAGGAAGAATCGAGACTTGAATCAAATTTTCTTTATTTATTATTAAAAAAAAACTAACTTTCGACCGCGGTTTTTCTCGCGTAGACGGAGGAACTTATCCCACGAAAACGTCCTACGTAGTTTGACGTAGTGCTTATGAGGTAGTAACCGTGGGGTAGGTAGACTTGATTGAAACAGGATCCTGCTTAAAAACACATTTATTTAGAGAGCACCGATCACAGAATAGTTACAGGAATATTTCCTGACCTGACACTCACAGGCGCCGCCTTTGCGCTATTTTCAGGATTCTTCCAGGCGACTGCTGGATCTTATTTCCGTTGCGACGCCTCTATAAGCGTCCGGACAAATGCGCCAACCGTATCCACACCCCGCTAACATCTGAGGCAGGTCTGCCTATCCACACCTGCTGCGAGCCAACCTGCAGCCCTGGGGGCACGTGGCCGCTACCGTCCACTGACCGCACCACTACCTTCATAAATTATGTTGCCAACATACATATTAATTCAATGTTAAAATCCCTTTAAAAGTTTTGTCTCTATTCACAGCTGTCTCTATAAGTCACCTCGGGGCGTGATTTTACGTTACCTATGTCATATTCATGTTATCATAAGTAGGTACTTACCTTGGTAATTATGGCCCGTGTTGGTCTGAAAAATCTCAGCTCCTAGTGCTTCGATCAATTCCTAGACATTACAGTTGACTAAGTTGTATGAATTAATCATGACGTCATACTAGCAATACTCATAACTGCCATCAACTTCCAGTTTATCATAATTATATTAGAATACCATAGCGAAGTACCATTACATAACCTATAAAACCTTGGGTTTATATTTCTTCATTCACTAAATTACACTGTAGGTACCCAACCCAAGGTTTGGATGGATGGATGTTACTCGATCACGCCAGAACGTCTGAACGAATCTGGACGAAATTTGGCTCAGAAATAGATTATAGTCTAGAACAACTCACAGGCAACTTAATCTACTAATTAGTTTTTCTTCTCACACATTCCCATAAAAATTTCCTCGCGAGCGAAGTCGCGGGCAACAGCTAGTGTTTTCATAAAGAAACTCATATTTTTTTTACATGAGGGTAAGCAGACATCCTCTCAACATGAACAAACCATCTAAGCATACACTTTTCAATTTTGTCCCCACTACATCACACCTTCTGATAAATCTTGTGGTTTGTCGTAGGTATCGCATCATTTCTCAATCTATCATTCAAAATTACACCTCCCTAATTGCCTATCAGTATTCATTATCAACTCCTATAACGGTTAATGAGACAGGACCACGGCCGAAAATAAACTATACTGGCCACTCTGTAGAAGAATAATGACAAACAATAGGATATTGTGCAACAAATAAACTGATAGCGAACTGTAGAAAAAATCCACCCCTAATCCTTTTGATATAAGAGCGAGAATCGAGAGAACTTCGCTAGAGTTCAGCTTAACTACTTGTGTCAAACTAATACTTCCCCTGCATAAACGCGTTGCTATTGGTCGGAATAATTACGAAGATCGAAAAGAATTGAATGCAAAAATCTTCCATTTCCTGACATAAATCTTATTTAGCAACGTCCCTAACTGAAAGAGAAGAATAATCTTCATTATTTTGACATAAAATCACGGTGGGAAAAGATCGTAGTTTACGGCCGACGATGACTAACCATCGGTCTTCCCCTGGGGTCGCTTCATCGACCGACTCACCAGCCATCGTCCACCTGATGTGGGATTACCGGTTGGCCTCGGACGTCTTTCTATATCTATTTCCTACTCCTAGATATGAAAGATGATCAAACAGCTCAATATCGTCCTCTCTCTGGGTATAGTGAAACATCCGGGGCGCTTCTCGGTCTCTTGCTTGGCGGGGGCTGTTAAGTGGCTGGTTGGGGGCTAACAAGCCCGCAGTGGCGCAGGCGAGGGGTCTAGCTTTACCACGAGTGAACCCCCCACGTGCGGCATCGCGCTTGGAAGACGAAGACCCCCAGGGGAGGCATCCGCTGAAGAACTTCTTCAACAGCGTTACCAAAATATCTGTTCACCAAATCCAAAAACCAAATCACAAAAAACAACCTTTTGTTTTTTATAACAATATTTGTTGAAATTAAACTTTATACATTTTATTCTCGGAGTATTTTGTTTTAAATAACTTATAGACATTCAAGAATAACTTTTCAATCGTTATTTATGAATGAGTAATAATAACGATGAACTTGAAAAAATATTCCTCAATTAATGATGGCCTTATTTAACAAAATTCTAAACGACAGAGCGATACCGAAAGAATGGGCACAATCTGACATAATTTTACTTTACAAGAAAGGAGACCCTGCCGATATTGGGAACTATCGACCAATAAGCCTACAACCAAATATGTACAAATTATTTGCTTCATGTCTTGAGGATCGTTTAGCAATGTTCATAGAGAAATCCCAGCCGCCGGAACAAGCAGGTTTCAGGAAAAACTTCTCAACAACGGATCACATCCACACTTTAAATTTAATTATAGAGAAATATACAGAGCACAAAAGACCACTCTACCTGGCATTTATTGACTACGCCAAAGCCTTCGACTCTATATCACATAAGAGCATGTGGAAAGCTCTACATGAGTGCGAAGTACCATCGGAGACTATCGATCTTATAAAAGACATCTACTACAAAAGCAAAAGCCGTGTCAAGTTAGAGAGACAAGGCCCTGAAATAAACATTTGTAGAGGCGTCAGACAGGGTGACCCCCTATCACCGAGAATTTTTATAGCTGTGCTTCAAAGCATAATGAGAACTCTGAACTGGGAAAAGAAAGGCATTCATATAAATGGGAAACTCCTCAGTAACCTTCGATTTGCGGATGACATCATACTCTTTTCTGAAACAGCACCCCAATTACAGGAAATGATTAATGAGCTAAATGATGTAAGCAATACGATCGGCCTGGAACTAAATGCTGCTAAGACTAAAGTCATGACGAACCACCATACTATACCGATACGGGTTATTAACAAAACATTAGAATACGTTCAAAGTTATGTTTACCTGGGACAGCAAATATCTTTATCTAAGACAAGACACGAAGATGAAGTTAAAAGACGAGTTAACATAACCTGGAATAAATTCTGGAGCAATAAAGAAACCCTAAAATCAAAACTCCCTATATATCTCAAGAAAAAGGTTATGGACTCATGCTTATTACCCTGTCTTACATATGGCTGCTAAACATGGATATACAATAATAATACTAAAAACAGAATACAAGTTTGCCAGAGAGCGATGGAAAGGAGCATACTAAACATACAAAGAAAACACAGGAAAAGAAACACAGACATAAGAAAAACAACAAAAATAATAGATGCTTTGGAACATTCTCAAAAATTAAAATGGAAATGGGCGGGTCATATTGCACGTATGGACAAGGCAAAATGGACACAGAGAGTAACTACCTGGCAAGGACCAACAAACAAAAGGAAAAGAGGTAGACCGAAAGAAAAATGGGTTGATGAAATAATAAGAAAAGCCGGTGAAAATTGGATCACAAAAGCAAAGGACAGACAGACGTGGAGCAAAATGGAGGAGGCCTTCACCCGTTGAGGGGTCCATATTGAACCATATTGAACCATATTATAGAATTATATAAATGAAATTGTAAATTGTTATGAAAATTGAATTCAGAAATCTATATAAAAAAAAAAAATGTATTTATTAATTTAGAAATTATTTGTTATGCGATTGTAACTTTATAATCTTGGATATAAACTGTAATAAGTTTGTTATTTTTATGCATGCATATAATTATGTAATAGTGTTATTATGATATATTTGTTTTTTTATAAGTCATTCATTATGGAATTAAAGAGGCTATAATAATAATAATAATGATGGCAAAGAGTTAAACGATTACTGAAAATTACGTGCACTAACTGGTCTGGTCCACTCAAATCTGTGTAATTCTTTCCTCAAAAGCCCATCTCAAACTCTTATCTGTGTCAGGTCCTCGTATGACTTGACCAACACCTATCTAGACTATGAAAGGGAATGTGACCTCAAAATTTGTTTCGTTGTTTTCGTCTCAGAAAAGGAAAACCCAACTTTACGCCTAAGACTGCGAAGCATCACCTAGCATGTCCACATTGTCCACTAAGGGATATAGCCCAGGGCAGTGCCTATTTTCCAACCAAACTACCAGTGAAAGATCTATAGACTTCAAGAACCTACCATCTAAGATGCTGTGCTCATAGTGCTCTCTAAATAAATGTGTCTACCTTAATTTCCCCATTTGCAACTACTTCAAAAACCTATTACGCGACCTAGATAAAATGTATCATTTGTCATAAATCATAATCCAGGTCATGGTCTATCCGTATGCTATCGTAATCAAACAAACAAACACAGATTCAATAGAAAGTAAAACAAAACAGGAAAAGCTCCCAAAAATTACGCGTAAAAATGTTTGTTTATAAACATGCGTACTTACAATTAAGTTGTGTTTGCTCTGCAAATATCTAAGCAAATACTTAGAGGAATACCTATGTATATGTTTTTGATGCAAATAAGATGAAAAAAAAAAATTACTAGTTTTGGCCGATTCCGCCTTTTCTATACTTACTAATCGGAAAACAAACACATGCGTATAGTCCAAATTAATGCTATAATAAGAATATCGGCGCAGGAGGGTCTTTACCAGGATTGGTCATTGGTAGCTTCAATATCATCAGGATTGGCCGGAACAGTTCGTCGTGGACGTGGTAACGAGAGCTGCTACCACGATACAATGCTCTGCTAGAGTACAGTCACCAGCCAGTGTCACCCTATTACCCAATCTTTTCCGTAGTTCTTATTGGTTCCTAGTAACTTTACAAACATACGGCGCCACTTGCTGCGCTTTCAAATAGTTACGTAGGTAGGTATAGCATGTTGTTGACTCCAGAAGCTTCGAGACAAAAAAGCTCAAGGTCATTATCACCGTTCATTATTATCTGCAATCTCCAGTTTACGTGAAGTGACTGCCTACCAGACCTCCACAACCCAGTAAGTTCTGAGAATACCCTTTACTAAGATTGATTGTCGAGACTTTCAAGGTATTTTTATACAAATGAAATTGGAGCTGGAAGTCTCTTGTTTTGTAACTGCTCCTACACTAAATTCTAATTAACAAGCACCTACCCAATCGATCTTTGTTTTAAATACAATGGCAGTGTGTTGTGTGTTCCACTTTCTTTTCATTTGTGAAGCAAGTCAAGGTCATGCAAAATGATTTGTTCTTTTTGTCACTATTTGTAAAAGAACATAACATAACAGCACGCCAGGGTTAGGTAGAGGTGTGCCTAATAGTACACCAACACTTCGCCAGTTACCTTTAAGTCCCATGTTATTGGGGCCAGTCTATTGCCATCAACCGGGCACAAATACAGACTCCGTGGCTGCTAGAGAGAAATTCCTTATGGAAAAATTCAATAACAATTTTCCCGACCCGGAAATCGAACCCAGGACCAGGACCTCATGCGACCACTAGACCAACGCGGCACTCAATAATAGCTTCTAGGAATCAGTGTAATTTATGTGAAATCTCCCTCCGTTCCCTTTCCTACTTACGGCGCTCAAACCTGGCCTTTGATAGTTCAGTAGAAGACAAAGCTCATGATTTGTCAGCGACTGATACTTCGAGTTACACTTGCTACCATACTGAGCTTCAAGATCAAATCGCCGACGTCACCAAGACAGCAGCCAAGCTCAACTGGGACTTGGTCGATTACAACACGTTTGTTGCAAGTCGTGTGTATTGTGGGCTATGAATGACCAACACAGCATTATCCCGATGCAGACGATCTATTCCAGTAATTATTGTAAAATACTTACTTAATAGGTATTTATTATTACCTAACTAAGTCACTTATTATTTTGCGCGAACTTAGTCACCACCAATAATAGTAAAACACTTAACTATTTTACAATACGGAAGTTTTTAGTAGGCTAGCAACATAAAACATAAAGTAATTTGATAAAATCGTAATCAACTGAAAAAAGCAATCAAATTGTTGCAATTACTTAATATTAATTTCTGAATAGCAACAAAAAACAATTGATGATCTCACTCGCAAGACTATGATTATTCGGCAAGTCATCTTTACTAGTTAAAGAGAAACAAATATTGCCAATTCAGAAAGGACCCATGTTCATAATTGTGACTTGGCCCTATTTCAGATTTAGGAAAATTCTAGACAGAGTTAGTATCAAGTCTAAGATAGTTTCCATGACACATTACAAAAAGTTACAGGGACGTTTTTCAAATACTTTTAGTAATAATCTTTCTTAAATGTAAGTAGCTTCCATTGCTTTCTTTATCGTGTGGTTAGTGCCTAACCTGGTGTCAGAGTGTATATGCCGCTCATGGGACAAGGGCAGGAAAATGATGATGGGCCTCTGACTTAGCCTTACATGTTGTCGAGAAATATCTTTCATGCATACTCTTGCCTGAAGGTCTGTCACACAGGGTATCCTAGTATGAACGCCAGTCTTACAAAGGAACATAATTATATTATGCGTTTTGTTAAAATGTTATTCTTACAATTATACTTATTATAACTATCTGTACCTTTGTGAAGAGAGAAAATAAAGATAAATATAGGTACTGTATTGTACTGGTTTCCTCACGATGTTTTCCTTCACCGAAGCAAGTGATGATTATACAATACGCATATGAATCCGAAAAATCTGAAGTGCGTGTCTTGGGTTCGAACTAGTCATAAGTCTCGCCTATGACTTGGCAGTCCGACCGTCACACCACTAGGCTATCCCTGCATTATTTTAGGTACCAAATCGACTTACATTATAAAATATTAAATCAATTTCACTGCTGGTCCTAGAAAATTTTAAATAAGGAAGCACTAAGCAAGGATTATTTTTTAAATCCCTTATGTGGCTGAATGGATGATAGGTACTTAGTCTGTACGATAGTTCATTATTTTTAGTCGATGGAAAGTCGCCATCGGGAACGCCGCTTGTATTTACTATATTCCGAAATGGCTATTTACTTCTGTGCTTACATAGGTTTATATCAATACGCCATTGTACAGTACTGACATTATCCCATGACTCAAATAACAAGTTAGAAAAAAAACTGTTTAATTCACAGTTCTTTTTCTTGCCCTGACGCATTCGAAGAAAAATAAGTCAATTATATTATTACGATTCAGAATCATAATACTTCATACAATGTTAATTTTAAAATATTGTGGACAATAACAAACTGAGTTACATGAATGAATGAAAATGATGGCCGGCACGTGGTATTTGCAACAACGAGAATCTAGGATACCCCACAAATCAATGAAAGGTAACTCAGCAGTTCAGCACCAAATTTACGAGCATATACCTACAAGGTGGTGTTTCATCGACGCCCAAACTTACCACGTGTTCAGTACAAAATGCCAAATCTCCCAACATATCACTTTTTGTTTTGTATTTTATTCTCTTCCTCTCATTACTTCGAGCTTTTACAATTTTGTATGCAATGCAACATAGTGCAATTTAATAAATTGTAATTTTAAGGGTGTAAGCCTGGAGATCTGGACAATGGTTTGAATCATCTGCCTGTAACCTATATACTATGTTCCAAAATTGTACCTTTTTGAGATAAATAATTCTGATGACAGCCGAACCCACCTGCTTTACATGCTTTCCGAGGCACGGACAGGTCTCGGAATGTGAGAAGGATTTTCAGCATTGTCACCAATCCACATACCGACCTAGACATGCCTCGCTTAACCTGCGGAGCTTGTAGCTGAGTTATAACTTGTTCACGAGATAATATTGAAAACATTTTTATCAGCACTTCCTAAACACCTACTATCTTCGTTCGTTGGTCACGCTATCGGTCAATCACGTTCATTCATTCAGTACAATCGGTCACGTACTACGCAGCACGCACCGATCGTTTGACAACAGTACGCAAATTGTTTGTGGTTTTATTTGTATTAGCTTCCTTTTCCTGCTTTTTTTTCTAGCATGTGACTTATCAATGTCAATAAGTACCTATGTACTTTTTCATTGATCAAGTGGTCAGTTGGTCTAGCCATCGCGTGCTGTTCCGAGGTTCGTTCCCCAGATTTATTTTTTAGAATAATTGACATCGATGGTTTAAATTTTAATAAAAGCTAAAGTATTGATAATTAATTTAATAACGGTTTGATTCAGAAAACAGTAGGTACTTCTGGACAGGCAGCGCATTGTTAGGACGTTCCTGTCGAAACCTTGTTTAAGATACCGGCTTTATATGATCTATAAGTATGGTTGAAGAATAAAGAATGCAATTTAATAACTTATTTATTTCACCAAAACCTTTTCAATATCCTATTTATGACTAAAATAATAAAACTTAAATTAAAAAAAAATAAAATTTCCTGACAGTGTATCTGCTGATTCCCAGATGAAGCTGCAGCATCAGTTCAGTGTGACCATGTTATTGCAGTATCATTGAAGTCACGGGATACTAAATTTTGAATCGATCAGACCAGTAGAAGTGCTCATATCCCTTCAAGAACTAGAAAAGAGCTGATGAGGTTCAAATAGCACAATTGTAACTAAGAACACACACGATCAAGTCATCTTTCAAACAAAAAAATCCTAATCGGCTCATGCGTTAAGGAGCTACGATGCCACAGACAGAAACTCCAGATAACACGCCTGTTTTTGTATCGGAAAAGGGCTCAATACAAAGATCAATATTTAAGTACTGGCATCAGCAGTGCCACTAGCACTGGCACTTGCGCCTGCAATAAAACTATGCATTTGGCCATATCTAGTTGTAGCCAGTGAAGTCGTGGGCTGAGCAGCATGCATCCTTCTGATTCTTCTCTGCGTTAATACAGTTGCAGACACTTTCGAAGGATGCCACGCGGGCGGCCTCGACGGTAACCAGCATAGTGAAGGCGATCAGCAGGAGAATGAAGTGGGTCTTGATCGTAGCCATTTTAGTGGTTCTATTGTTGAATACTGAGAAACGTTTGCGGAGAGAAGCAATTTGTTGTGTGAAGTTTAATTTCCATTTCCCTCCTTTTTTATGCATAAAATACTGGGAAACCAATAACAATTTGACCGACCCGGGAATCGATCCCGACCTCATGTGCATGTACATGTGACACACATCGATATTAATAATTCCTGGGTCGGGCAAATTGTTATTGGTTTTTCCATCAGGAATTTCTCAGTAGGAGCCACGGAGTAAAGACCTGCAAAGTATTTTTTGGAACGTAGTTCCTTATGGCGCGTTGCGAAAGGAGGCTAAACGGAAAAAATTCAGACGAAAAGTCTGTACGACACTTTTACCCGACTGCGCGACGCAAAGGAGGGTAATGTGTTTTTGCTGTAGTAAGCTAAGATTTTTGTGCCAATTTTTTTTTACAATTCCTTCGCTACTTCATCGAAAGGAACTTCGTTCCATCCGGGTGTCCCTTGACACCTCTAGTTTTTTTTATAATAATTTCATCTTATCTTTCTTAACATGTTCTTATAAATAAATTTGTAGGATATGCATATATACTGTGGTTACCGATTAATGTTTTTTAACTAAGTTTAGTTTCAATATCTCGTTCGCTCAAGCGTAACTGTAGGTACTTTACCTATTAGCTGATATAGGTAGACTTTCACGTCTATTTTCATCATGACCTTTTCCATAGAACCTTGTAGATCAGAATAGATAGTATTTAGGTAAATAATCAACATTTACACAATATTTTCCAGTTGCATTCATTTCTCTTGTTGATATGTCAGTAAGGGACTGGACACATAGCCACGCCGCGGCGCGACTTCGTACCGTGGTGCTGTGGAAAGGAGTGTCAAACTTGTACTGACTAAAACCCATCCATGTTCCTTCTTTGCCCTCTGTGTTCTTCTTCTCTTTCGAACAGTCCTGCAGCCCTGGCCGGTATCGGCCCTTGCAGACCCCCTCCGGTTAGCTGACATCTCTTTGAGGCGATACGGTCGATACGGCCTGTCGTCATAAGACGGACGGACGGCGAGCTAGCCCATTACTCACCGTTCACAGGCCCGCGCCTACGGTGGCGCGATACACCACGTGGCCCCCGACGCCCGGTGCTTCTCCCGCGGCGGCTGGGACGTGAGGTTCTCTTCCTCTCACGTTCCGCCACTTCCTTCGCTAGCATGACTGCTTCACAGAAAGAGGTGACGGCTTCCCATTCACTCTGGCTCCGGACCATGGATTGAACCAGGGCCAGACGCGAGAGGTCGCCGTCACCAATCGCCATGTGTTCAGGCCCTTACGTGTCATTGATAACAGAACTGATACAGTTTGTTTTGATTTCTTGTTCTTCAATCATAATAAATACTTATTCATTTATTTGTTTTCCTGTTTAGTCTGCAACCATATCTAGTGTAATAATATCATCTGCCGAGCCTTTTCCTCAATTATGTTGGGTTCGGCTTTCAGTCTAACCGGATGCAGCTGTATACCAGTATTTGACATGTAGCGGCTGGTTATCTGACCTCCTTAACCCAATTAGTACTGCGTTATACTTACGATAGCTCTTAGTAAGACTGGTTGTCAGACTTTCTGGCCACTGACTACCTGTAACGTCTGTCAAAGATTTAAAAATGACAGCCAGGCCTAGTGGCTTAACGTAACGTGCTTTCTGAGGCACGGAGGAAACTCGGTAAGTACCTAATGGAGGCCAAGCGCTGATTAACCTTGTAGGTCCGCCCGTGCGGCTGTTATTATTCAGCCACGAGCTCCGAACATTACGCCTGTAATCCCTGAAGGGTTAGACAGAGGTCTACCTAATAGCGTACCCACCTTGCGCCAGTTATGTTTAAGTCCCATGTAATAGGGGGCGAGCCTATTGCTATCAACCGGGCACAAGACTCCGTGCCTGCTACTGAGAAATTCCTAATGGAAAAACCCAAATTATTGTCACATTGAATCGTGAATCGAACTTAAGACTGAAAGACCGCAGCAGTCACAAACCACTAGACCAACGAGGCAGTCAGCTCCTCCAAATGTAGTAATAAAAATAGAGAAAGTTAATATGAACACAGTGATATTATCAGTTGCACTTGTTGGTAGCATTAAACTATTTAGTTTAGATAACTGTTACTTTCAATGATAAAATCATATTATCTCGGTATCTTGATTTATTTACGGCGCTTATAGCAGAGAAAGTAGTGCAGCTAGAAAAACAATCTTATGAAACTACCATGATAAATTATAGGTAGTTTTATACATACATATGTACAGACATAAACTCCACGCCTTTTTCCCATAGGGGTAAGCAGGATCCACAGAAAGTCACCTGCTACGATCCTTACATACTTTTCTTACTCCTTTCGCCTCGTCCACGTTCATTCATCTGGTCATACACGCACGCCGGTTGCGAGTACTCTACGCTGATTATGACTATGAAAGTAGTAGTTAGTTTTATAAGAGGTTTTAAACACAATTTGAGCTACTGCTAAGTTCTTCTATGGCGGGTTGATCTCTAGGTCAGGCGAAGCCCGAATTTTGGACCTGTGGCGCACCCTCTGGGACAATGGACTTACCCATACATAGACGTATAACACAAAGTGAGAAGCGGGATTACCTCACTTTGTAGGAAAGGCACGTTAAACTAGACCCGCCTTTGCAAGGTGGTATTATACCTATAACATTTTAAATTACATTAATAAAATGAGCTTGCTTTCGGGGCGCTTTTTCTCCAAAGTTGGTGTTCTTGAAAGGGTCCCTACAGCCCTATACCTACATAGAATGAGCAGGGTTGAGACTATATGCGTCAACGTACCTAATATAACTATTCCAGTTAATATTTACCCCCAGAAATAACTTTACAATGATATTGTCAACCTTATCAAATAATGCGAGAAAACAAATTAATCTCGAAAATGAGCAGCTTCAGCCAATGTCGTCATCTCTTAAAGCACGTGAACCCTGAGTAATCAGCAGCAGTGATAACCGTTTCGTCCCCAGCAGAGAGTTACTGATCTCTGTCTCACCTTTAAGCACATGCGCAAGAGTGTGCAGGCTTGGTTGTCTTAAAATAACAACAAATTCTACCTACTCTGTGATAGCCTTCAGGATTGGCGATAGATGAACAAACTCATACCGGCCATGAACGATCTATGCTAGTTTTTAGCACGCTTTTATTAGCTTCCAACGAGATTATGACATGTTATAAGTGAAAGTTTCATAATATTCATCAAAATAGTTGATCATGGAAAGTTCGATTATGGGTAGATGTTCCATAATAAACGAACATTCCCGCTATGTCGACTCGTGAAACAAATTTCATTAACTTATTAAGCGCAGGCCACACCGCCAGCGAGCGAGTGAGCGAGTCGGGCGAGACTTTTCATACTTCGTTTCGGCGCTTTCGGTAGTTCGCGGTGTGAACCAAAGTATGAAAAGAGGTTAAACGATGCCTCGCCCGGCTCGCTCGCTAGCTGGCGGTGTGGCCCGCGCTTTAGCCACTCCCATAGGTAGATAGCGATTACCGAACCTAAAACCGATTCGAAAAGGATAAGTATCCCGGGTCCCGGATACAACACACCCAAAATCTACTAACTAGGTCAAAAAAGGGACTTTACATTTAACATACACCATAATTATTTCTGCAGCCATCCATCATTGCTTGATCTACACCTACTACTTGGGGTGATGGTATTAAGAGGTTTCTTAATTATCATGACTATCTTTCCTCTTGGAATCAAACGTGACGATAGATTGTGTTAAATTCTCAACTGAAGCGCAATTCAAACATGTAACATTTTTTTTAAACAAAAGAGACATAATTTTAGCAACGCATTTAAGATAAAATGAACTAAACAACAGTAACAGCTGATTGCGTGGCTCTGATAACCCGAGAGTACGCAAGTATCGTTAAAATAAACACATACTACATTATGATGTCATAGTTACTATGCTGATCTGAATCCAGGCGGAATGTAGCTTATCAGAAGCTTGTTGAAAAGGAGATTTTACGTCACGGAGTAGGCAGAATGGGGGCGTGCCTCTGTTCTGAAAATTGTCTTCTAAAGTTTAGAACTTTTTATAGGTAGAGGTTAAGGTATACAAGGATGTACTTGGTTATTGTTCAGCTTGACAACATGTAGGCTGCTTTTGTAGTTTATTGGTTGCAAGCCTGACTGCTAAAGTGTCCTGGGTCCAACCACAAGACTGACTGCTAAAGTATCCTGGGTCCAACCACAAAATAGTCAGGTCAATTTTGTGGTGGTCCTTGTGTTTTTTGTGTTTAGCCATTGCACATTTTTTTAGCAGTTTGAATTATATATTTGTGCCTAGTTAAACACAAAATCACATACCATCATATCATCACGCCTGTAATCCCCGAAAGGTTAGGCAGAGGTGTACCTAATAGTACACCCACATTTCGCCAGTTATTTTTAAGTCCCATGTAATAGGGGGTGATCCTATTGATATCAACCGGACACAATCCAGACTCCGTGGCTGCTACTGAGAAATTCCTGATCGAAAAACTTAATAACACATTTCCCGACTCGGGAATCAAACCCATGTTCAGCAGTAGTGCCTGGCTCCTAATAGGTACATGGGATCACCTGGTAAAACTAACAGGTTCTCCCAACCAGACTCCCTAGAAACAAAACTGGAGCGTCCAGACCAGCGGTAATCATGTTCATTGCGTTTGGTGTTCCTACAGCGACTTTCATCAGGTTCGCCATGAGCTTTTCGAAAGCTTATGTAAGTCCCACAATTATTTGAGCTTCCATTACTGTGATGGCCGTAGAATGTCAAACGCTGAGCAGTCGTGCTTGCAAAGTTTACAGTCATCAGTCTCTTGCCCTTATCCCAATTTATTTAGGGTCGGCGCAACAAAGCTTCTTCTTCCATACTCCTCTATTACTCGTCAGACAACTCTTTTCTAACCATATCATCCTTCACGCAGTCCATCCATCGCTTCTTTGGTCTTCCTCTACTTCTGTAGCCGTCACAATTCATACTCAAAACTTTCCTCACGACGTGTTCCACATTTGTCCGCATCACATGTCCATATCAAGACTACAAGTTTACAATCTGATGATTTTATCTAAATATAACAAGACAGTGGAAAAGTAATTACAAACATTTCTTATTAACCTACGCTCTTCAAATGACTTCGGTTTTACCCAAAAACTATGCAGTGACAAGCTGAAGTACTCACTGTTAATATGACACGAAATGTGATAATTTTAATCCTAACTGTCATCAAATCTTGTCTATTTTTGAGCATAAGTGTACTTAATTTAAGACAAAGATAAATATATTATTTTTCCAGTAAAAATACAGTAGTCGTATGATGAAATCATTGTTGTTTAAAGTAAAGAAACGTGCTTGATTGGGTCTTTGGTGTGATAGTCGCAACTGTGAGTTTTGAGGTTTCGATACCTTGGTCGGAAAACTGGTCGAAATAGGTTTTCTTTGGTTGAAGCCCGGAGTCCGGATTTACATAACATCACGCCTGTAATCCCCGAAGGGTTAGGCAGAGATCTACCTTACCCGATGTAATAGGGGGTGAGCCTACTGCCGAAGTGCCGACAGCCGGCCACAAATCCGGACTCCGCTGCGTGGCGGCTACTGAGAAATTCCGGATGGAAAACCCAATAACAATTTGCCCAAACGGGAATTGAACCCAGGACCTCATGCTCAGCAGTCGCGATTGCGACCACTAGACCAGAGTCTGGATTTATGCCCGGATAATAACAATAGAGAGAGAGAGAGAGAGAGAGAGACATATCGCCGGGAATTTTTCTGGATAATTGCAAAAGACCTTCAAATTCATCCATCTTTGTCTTATTTTTTGGGTAGTACGTTTCATTATAATAATTCATATTCTTTATTGCACACAAAAAAAAAACAACTCAGATGGATGAAATGGCGACAGGTCACTGGAACAACTTGCGACCCACGGATTCCCCTCAAGTGTAGCTGCTGTTGAAAGCTTGGGCTTTTTCGATGCAGATGCCATTTGTATTGCAATAGTTCGTGATGTTGAGAAGGGAAATCTCATATAGTTGTTATTATCAAAATGTTTTAAAGGGGAACATATACAAGTCCATGATTAGACCTGTCGTACTGTATGGATCGGAATGCTGGGCTGTGAAGAAGATGGATGAAAAAAGATTGCATGTAGCGGAGATGAGAATGTTGAGGTGGATGTGTGGTGTGACAAGAATGGATAAAGTAAGGAACGAGTATAATAGAGGAAGTTTAAAAGTTGCGCCAGTTACAGAAAAGTTGAAAGGGAATCGACTGTCTCGGTATGGACATCTGATGAGGAGGGACGAATCGCATGTGACTAAAAGAGTGATGAATATAAACGTTGATGGATGGAGAGGGAGAGGAAGACCAAAGAAACGATGGATGGATTGTGTGAGGAATGATATGAAAGATAAAGACGTAAATGATAGCGTGACGGTTGACAGAGGAGAATGGAAGAAAAAAACGTAATGCGCCGACCCTAACTATCATGGGACAAGGGCAGGAAGAAGACGATGCACACAAAAAAAAAATATACCTACAGAAAAATTGCAATAACATAGCTAGTAATCGTACTTTCTACAAGTGCATATCCTATGCGGCCGTGAGAGCGGCTCTGCATTTTGCATCAAAGCCTGTATTAAGTTTTCGGCTGAAAAAAAACTAAATTTTGAAACAAAAATCTTTTATTCAAAATGTGGGTGTTTATACCCTTCCTTGCCTACCTCTAGGCATGCACGCACACGCATGTGCAGTCTTATTCTTACAAATTATACTTATTTAAATAAATTCCCAATACACTTCAAGTTGATTAGCAACATTATTAGCATATGTTTAACGAATTGATAGACAAATAATTTAGTCGATGTTTTCGTTGACATAATTGGGACCACCTCGTTTGTGAAGCGGTGTAGCTAGGTAGCTATGTACATTATATACTTACCAATACATAATGCATTAGCGAACTGGATTACCGGTGTAGGGCCGTTTGAGTAAACTGGCCTACTTGAAACAAATATTTTGATTTTGAGAGACAAGAATCATTCGTTAAAATAGCTACGAATTATTAAAACTGTTCGAAACAGAATTATTATGGCTAGTGAGTAACTGGCTCGTTCGTTTAGTCGTCGTAAGCGCGGCTTCTGAGCATGAGGTCCTGGGTTCGATTCCCCGGTCAGGCAAAAAGTGCTAATTAGGTTTTTTCTATCAGGAATATCTTAGTAGCACCCACGGAGTCTGGATATAGGCCCGCGGTACACCCACATTTCGCCAAGTCCCATGTAATAGGGGGTGAGCCTATTGACATCAACTGGGCACAAATCCAGAATCCGCGGCTGCTACTGAGAAATTCCGGAAGCCAAACCCCCAACAACACTGCACGACCCGGGAATCGAGCCCAGAAACTCATGCTCAGCAGTCGCGCTTGCGACCACTCGACCAACGAGGCAGTAGGCGTGACTTATTCAGGTTTAGACAGCCAATAAACTAACGTAACACAGACTTTTTAAGATATAAACCGGTCTATTTTTAAATTCTGCTTCAATGGTAGGTACGATTATTTAAATAAACTAGCCAAACATGGTGCCCAAAAGTCTCACGG
The DNA here is from genome assembly GCA_950022335.1 of Eurois occulta. NCBI lineage: Eukaryota > Metazoa > Arthropoda > Insecta > Lepidoptera > Noctuidae > Eurois > Eurois occulta. The sequence continues at coordinate 13,186,497 of OX465502.1, forward strand.
CCCTAAATAAGAATAGTTAAACCTGTAAATAAACATAACTGAACAAGTTTTATATAAATATGTACGAGGGCTGCACTGAAAATTTCGGGAATCAAGGAAGTGACACAACATTACTATTTAAAAACGTATTTATTGCTTTTCGATGTATTCTCCGCGAAATTTGACACATTTTTCCATACGATGGAACCAATCATTGAAGCAACCATTCCATTCGGAAGTTGGGGTCTCCAAAATGGCCGTTTTGTAGGCGTCCACAGCTTCTTCAGGTGATGAAAATCTCTGACCACGCAATTTATTCTTTATTTTAGGGAAAGTATAGAAATCATTAGGGCTTAGGTCGGGGCTGTACGGCGGATGGTCTAATAATTCTATGTTTTCTTGCTCTAAAAACTCTTTTGTTCTTTGCGCGGTGTGTGAACTCGCATCGTCGTGATGGAAGATGATGCGGCGGTTGCAGTTCTCTTTACGGAGTTCAGAAACGACCTGTGGCAAACAAATGCTAGCATACCATTCTGGATTAACCGTTCTTTGTCCCTCAAGAGGAATAGTCGCAACATGGCCGGTTTTGGAGACAAACGTGGCCACCATTTTTTTTGCAACACTCCGTGAACGAACAATTTTTGTTGGCTTTAACTCATTTTCGAACACCCAAACTCGTGACTGGTTTTTGGTTTCGGGTTCGTACGCGTATATCCAGGATTCGTCACCTGATACGATGTTATATACAGCATTTGAGGATCCTGCGTGGAATCTTTCGAGAGTTCTGGCGCACCAAGTAACGCGAGCCACTTTTTGCTCTTCACAGAGCGAATGCGGTATCCATCGGGAAAATTACTTTTTTACACCTAATAAATTGTTCATGCAAGATTATTTGTATTTGACTCATGCCAATGTCTAAAGTTGCCTGAATTTCGCGGTATGTCACATGTCGATCTTCCTCAATCAGCTTACGCAGAGCATCAACGTTTTCTTGGGTGACTGCAGTTTTGGGACGACCTTGACGGGGATCATCACTGAGCTTGACACGTCCACGTTGAAATTCAGCAAACCAGCGATAAATTCTGGTTTTGGATGGGACTTCATCACCAAATGCAGAAATCATCCGGTCAACACACTGTTTTTGTGTTAAACCACTTCGAAAGTCATAATAAATCATCGCTCTTGAATTTTCTCGAGTCAATTCCATTTTCTCAACGACTAAACAAGTTTGACAAAGCCTTGTGACATGACCGAGAATCTTTTTTTAAATAAATAAATGGTATTCGATTGTTAAAACCAAGAAGTTTTCAATTAAAAAGATTTTAATATGACAGGAACATTGGAAATATTCCATTCCCGATACTTTCAGTGCAGCCTGTGTATTAAGTTTAGTTTAAAGGCAACTTGAGCGTAAATTAAAGCGCAGCGTATAATATAGGGCAGGGCGCGAACTTTGCATTCGTTATTGACATTATTATTTTATCGATAAAATTGTCGATATCGATACTTTAGACGAACAGGTTTTGGGTTTAAATACGCTGTTCGTCTTTTGTTTATGACATGAAATTTGAATGAAGAGGATACTCTGTCTACGGAATGAAGTAAACCTTGGCAATGAGCCTGAATTGCCCGCTGGCAGCGCCCTCAAATATTCTACGAATTTCGGAATCAAGGTGTATGTGAATGCATACGGTATTATAAACATTCTAGCTATTTTGTCTATACTCTATCAGACGGTGGAAATCCGGAAACTGTGCATAGTTTCATACAAGGTGTAAACAGACCTACCCTTCACGTAGCCGGCAACCAAGCATTCTGTACATCAAACTAAGTAACACTACGCAAAAATTATTGCTGGGAAACAGCATTTTTGCTGGGGTGAAAAATCACTTTTTACGGAAGGACTCAATGTGACGCACTCAAAACACTGTGCTGATGGATGCTTTGAATAGTACGGGGGTCGTGGAGGTATTTAAAGTTATAACATTAAAACTGGGTTAAAAAACACTTGTGAAAATGTTGGAACTTTGGCCACCAATATCTTCGTAACTAGAAGGTTCCCAGGTAAGGGGAAAACAAGTGCCTTCCGGCTTCGTTGAGGGTACTTTTACACCCGATATAATATATGACCAGAAACGAAAACAACCCTTTACATTTGCAGATTAAAAATACATATTATAATAGACATTTTCTTAAATTGCCAATCACTTAGTAACTGTTTGATGTAAGTAGTGATCGTGGAAAAGGTATATCTATTGTGAGAATAAAAGGCTTTTATTAGCAACGACCTTGATATATTTAGTCAGTACCAAGACACGGAGAGGTTCTCGCGTGTCAACAGCGTTCATTCAACCAAGACTGGACGTGACAGCGTTACTTAACTTCCCGGATTAAATCGATGTGAACGGTAGTTATTACCAGTAATAGGTTCTTGGGAACGTAATCAAAATAATCGTAGATTTTTCTATACTACAATCTGTGTGGACGATATGATTTCATTTCGACAAAAGTAATGAAATTCCATACTTACAAACTTGGATCTCACCTTCATCATCATATTTCAGCCGAAATACGTCCACTGATGGACACAGGCCTCCCCCAAGTGTCGCCACATTGATACCTTATTAGTGCCCATTTCGTATGCACTACTTTTGCCCCACCTCGGTCCCCCCAGTCGGGTGCTGGAATTTAAGATTGTTAATTAAATTAAAATGTGTTCATATCTACCAACACAAACTACAGCAGTGATAGTCTAGTGGTGTGACCATCAGACTGCCAAGTCTTAGGTCTCAAAACTGCTTAAAGCTTTCACTGTTTAAAACTGAACTTATACTGTCACTTACGGGGTATTACCTTCCGTGATTATCAATTATTTTAAGATTCCAATATTTGGACGCTGTTGCAAGCGCCATGATCGTGGGATGACATCCCGCGATTAGGAAGATTAAATACGAAAGATATCCCGTAAGTGACAGTATAAGCATAGGTCTCGAGTTCGAGCCCAAGACACGCACTTCGAATTCATATGCGTATAGTATATTATCACTTGCTTCGATGAAAGAAAACATCGTGAGGAAACCAACATGCCTGAGAGATATTTCTCGGCGGCATGTAAAGCCAAGTCAGAGTTCCATGGTCGGCATAAAAACTCTGACACCAGATTAGGCACTAACCACACGAAAAACAAAGAACACAAACTGCATAAAATAACTCATGTCATTATATAATAAACTGTCCAGTCAACAAAATGGTAAACGGCTGCAGCCCATGACGGCTTACAAAATCTATTAATAGTTTTCTTGTATTACCAGACGCAGCATACAACAATTTTACGCAACAACGACGGCGGTCACCTAAACCTCATAAATACTACAAACTTGTGGCATTACCGGTATTCAAAGTTAACGTTTAAAGAGACCCGGCACAATCTAGTCGAGCGGTTCCACGACCAGTTTCTGCCTATTGTGGGTTAGGTACTGTTTTCTGAATTTTTGCTATTATAACAAACCAAGGTTTCTTTAAGATTATGTTTTCGGTAACCTTATGTCGAAGAATCATTTAGAAAGAACCACAACTAATAGATATTACAAAACTGCTAGTCAAATCAAATCTACAACGTCGTAATCGATTATATCGAAGACCAAAAATTGGAAAAAGAAAAAAAAATATTTTTCTTATTTGTTTTTTGTACTCTATCTCAATGGCCTATTATACCCTAAGGTCGACTGGTAAAGAATGCCCTGTAGCATTAAGTTTGCCTATGTACCAGTCTTGTACATGAAGTTCAAATAAATAAATAAAACCTCTCTCCTAATCATCACAACCAAACTTTCGAAATAACGAAACCTTTAACAACAAACACGAACTCGTCTCGTACCAGCAATACCAACACGAGTCACACAATTAGAACATCGACAAAACTCGTGTCATCATGCCCCATCTCTATTCCCAGCCCGTTTGGTGCGTGCACCGCTACTAGGGCTAACTACGATCTACGCTGGCTCTTACCGTCAGTTATACGCCGCACTGTATGAGCTAAACTCGTCGCGCACTACTACGCCTCACGCACTTTTTAGTGGAAGTATTTCGTGTATGACAAAATTGTTATTTTGAAAATAATTATTTAATTATATGCTGGTTGAGTGAAGTGTTGATAATTACTGGTAGGTTTATTTTTTAATTTTTAGTTTTTTTTAAATAATTTTCGGGGGTGTGTCTCGCTGTTTTGTTCTTTTTTTTCGTAATGAATTTTTTATGAGTTAATAATATTTTAAACAGACATTTGTTACAGTTTATTTCTACAACATTGTTGTTATTATATTATCAGTCAAGTTTTAAATTAAATGAGGGTGGGAATTACTGTTACACTTGCAGATAGCCTATTAACTCTTTGCACTTACTGCATTCGTCAAACATTAACTCACTTTCAACAAATAACGAAGGCAGCGCAGAGATTTACCTTTATTACACCAATATATCGTCTTATAGAGGGACCAGCCTATTTCCATCACCGCCATTTGCCTATTGCTCTAAAGAATATGCAAGTAATTAACCAGTAAATGCTAAGCATTTTATGTCAGTAACTTGTCATTTTAGAGAGAGTTAGCTAGACCTTATAATTTACCCCTTGATGCAAATAGCAAGCTGGCTAGTTCTGTCTAACATTAAAATAATATCTGTTCATTGGTTTGTACAATGAATTAAACCTAGATCAACTCTTTATAAACTGCACAATCATTGCAAAATCAGTCTGGGAATCAAACTCGCTACCCATTGATTCAGCCTCAAAACAGGATTATCTTTTTGCTAGAGTAACTATTGTGATTTTTATAACTCTTTTTGCAGTTTGTTTTCTTTTTACAATCAAGACTAATGAATGAAATAATACGCATAATAAACGATTTTTATTGCTGTATATTACCATATCTACATAAATTATAAACGCAATTTATTCAAAAATGTAAGAAAGATTAATTATAGTGCTGTTGGCTGCGGAGAAATTGAACGTCATTGTTGTTCACTGTTTTTCAACAAGGTTGAGGTAGAGGTGTCCTGTAGTACACCCACATGTCAATAAAGAGCGAGCCCCAGGAAAATTCTTGAAGGAAAAAACTAATAAAAAATTTGCAGAATCGAATCATCTAGTGATTGAAAGCTCTTCTATTGAGCACTATGACTACACGAGGCAGTCAATATATTTAGATTTTATACGTATAATTTATACGAAACATTGTATAATTTACAAGTGATGCTTGTCGAGTTGAGTGCCCTTAGGATATCAGTTGCCCAGTGATTGGTGTGCCGAGGTCAGAAGGCAGTTACTTTGAATATCTGTGCTGTCTAACTAGTAGCTAGTGCTACAAAGTAAGACAAAGCAATACTTGATGCAGATTGCAGAGGTTGAATGGCATTCTGTGTATGATATATCCAGTAACATCTGGTTGTACTGGACATCGCTATTGTAGTGTCTATGGAGTTTCTTGCTCGTTCTTCTCCATAGAGATCTACGCTTTGAAATGGGCAACTACAATGCTTTCAGTTATTTTAGGTTGTGACTGGGACTGTAGCTTAATTTTTTGTTGTCTGTTTCGACAGTACAAAAGCAGCTGTAACTGGCCTACTTGAAATAAATGCCTTGATTTTAATTTTATGATGCTAAAGCTTTTATATTTTATTTAATGGGTTATATGGTATTATATTTAATGGGTTTATAGGCTTAAAGGTTCTGTCTGTTTCTTTAAACACTCCACCAATGTCTTTTCCATCATAACTGATTCTAGCAGTTCATCATCCCAATATCTTCCAGTCCAAGGGCCTATTTAATAAAATCCAACAGGTAATTATTCGGCAATCGGAAACCCACATGTCGTGGAGATATGATGAAGATTTTGACAAATGGTCGATTTCTCCGTTTTAATTCGTTATTTAACCCATAGTTAATTAACAAAATGTTAAATGATTACGTTTAACAACCCACGTATCCTCTCAAGTTGTATATTTTAAGAGTACCTGTCTACCAATTACCATTTTTAGAAAATGTACTGCTAGAAAATGATAATAAAGGACAATTTAAAAAGCAATTGGAGGGTTCCAAATTATTGAGTGGAATGTGGGTACATTCCACTCAATAATTTGTCGAAAGAGTAATTTATATTATCAGAAAATTCATGAAAGGCATTGTATTCTATTTTTTTTCCTACATACATAATTATACTATCTTTTGTAAAAATGTCAATGAACTTTTATGTAACACTTAACAAATACTTTAAAATTTTCACTATATTCCTCGGACAATTTACACAAAAAGAATAGAAACAAAAATTAAAGAATTTATAAATAAATTTGCAAATATCTTTGTAACTAGCTTCAAAATACCTAAACATACTAAATATACAATTCAAATGATACATAGTAATTAATTATGTATGTACCTAAACTTATTGCGTATTTAGTGTTGACCCAATTACAGATAAAAGAGTGATAAGCTTTATTACACGACAGGAGTCGTTTGTGTCATATTTTGTTTAAATGTGATAAGACTTAACCGTAACAAATAAAATTATAGAAAACTGTTGCATCATCATATATTTGTTTACATCAGCTTTTATTTACTTTTTGGTACATGAGGACCTGGTTTCGGTCAGTTCCCAGGTCGAACAGTGTTAGTCCAGGGCTTCCTCACCTCCAATCTGGTGTCAAATCTCATGTTTAATTTTTTTAAACTTAAACATTATACTTTTTATGTCTTTTATTTATTCTTCTTACAAATAATTTTACTTTTTTAAACATTTTTAAAACGAAAGAATAAAAAAAACATTTATGTATGGGGATGACAGTATTAAGTGACAGCGAGAATGTGTGAGAGAGAAAGAGTAATGTGACAGGAGGATAAAGACTCAATTAAATTTAAATAAAATAGTTAAAGTTATTTATTAATAAAATAGTTAAAGTTGTAAATCAAAACACTTTAAGTGTTTTGATTTCCCACATTTATTATTTAGGTAGTTCAGTTTATTTATATTTAGGTTTATTTTATCGTTCGTATAGTTTAGTTCGTTACATATTAATATTTGCCACTGTTTTTTCTGTTTGAAACTTTATCTAAGTGGACTTCCGTGGACTGGCTGTCTATCTCACACAGATCACACTCATGTCGACTAATCTAAATTCAAAGCATGTTTTGTGACATGAGATTCATAACTGAGTTCGACTTCGATCCAGACAGCTATGAGCTAGTACATAAATATAACAGAGAATTGATTGAAATCAATAGATAAGGCGCACGCGATGTTTTTATCTCTTATTTCTTATATAATACATATCCTATTGAATGATTCGACAATCTACCGTATTTGAATACGTTTTGTGGTTCCGTAGATACGGCGCGGCTATAATTTATTTATTTGACGTAGATAATGAATAACTGAAAAAATGTTTTACACGCGCAACTTTGTTTGTTGTGATGGTGAAATCAGAAATCAGAAATCAGAAATATTTATTTGTGAAACATAGGTACAGTGGTTGGTCATGGTTTAAAAGGTAATAGTGCGCTATGATCAGCCTATTATAGGCATACAAACATTACGAGTTACAATTTATACAACAATCAAGTCAAAAAGTCAAAATATTTTTAAGTAAATGTCAAGATAAATTATAATTAATTACAGTTTGAATTATTACAATAATGTCATAGAAGCGGATTACTTATTACAATAATTACAATTAGGAGATGATGTCAAAATTTGTCTAATAAAAAGTCTGATAGACTATAATAACATTTTTGGCACAGCATACTTCTCAGTTTTTGTTTAAATAAATTAAAATGTAGGTTTCTTAACTCTGCTGGCAATTTATTAAATATAACTGGTGCCATGTGAAAGACACTTTTATACATTAAGGCAGTATTAGTTTTTGGAATATACAGACGACTTTTGTCCCTTTGGGTCCGATTAGAAACTGTAGATGCTAATGTAAATAAATGAGGATTCTGTTTAACAAAAACTGCCACTTCAAATATGTATAGTGACGGCAGTGGTAATAAACTGTGCTTTTTAAAGAAAGGCACACAACTTTCTGTTGATTTTAGACCAAACATAGCCCGAATGCATCGTTTCTGTGCCTTAAAGGCAAGATCTTTATCAGTAGAGTTCCCCCAAAAAATTATGCCGTATCTAAGAATAGATGCCACCAGCCCATGATACGCAATTAAAAGTGCACTGGAGTTTATTTTGCGTGCAAGTGTATGTAGGGCATAGACAGATCTACTAACTCGCTTGCATAGCTGTTCAATGTGAGGCTTCCAGGTCATTTTGTCGTCAATATATAAGCCTAAGAATTTACAATTGTCTACTTCATCTATTGATTGCATGTTAAATTTTACATTTAGGTTATTCGGTGCCGGCAAACGTTGTCTAAAGTACATTATTTTAGTTTTACTTAAGTTAGCTTTGAGATTATTAATATTAAGCCAGTTCATGACTGACCTCAATGTGTTGTTTATGTCATCTTCATAAGTATTTATGTCTTTACATTTTATTGTTACTGTACTGTCATCCGCAAAAAGAGCTATGGGATTATCAGTGGCATTGGGTAAGTCATTGATGTACAAAATAAAAAATTGTGGTCCTAAAACGGTTCCTTGAGGAACGCCGTAGTTTAGTTGACGTTCACACGATCTAAAAGTTTCTTCTTTTTTTGTTAGAGTATTCACTCTGGTCAATTCAGTGTATTGGTGACGGCCTTTGAGGTATGATTCAAATAATTTTAGTACATTACCTCTCATTCCATAATCATTAAGTTTACCTAGCAATGTATCATGTTCAACGTGATCAAAAGCCTGTGTCATATCCATGAAGATAGAGCAGACAGGTATTTTTTTGTCAACATTTACCATAACAAAATCCAGAAAATCATATATGGCCATATTTATAGATTTATTATGTCTAAAACCTTTTTGTTCTTTTGCTAGAATATTGTTACTCTCTAAATAGTTATTAAGCTCTTTGTAAATATATTTCTCGAATACTTTGGAAATAACTGAAACTAAGGCAATGGGTCTATAGTTCTCTAGACATTCTCTATTATCTTTTTTGTAGACTGGTTTTATGACAGAAATTTTTAATTTGTCAGGGTAGATTCCAGCCTCAATAGATAGATTTATCAGGTAAGAAAGATGAGCAGAAATATTTGTAGCTATATATTTCAAGACTTTAGTTGATATGGTATCATGACCTACACTGCTCGTATTTTTTAAACTCCTAATAATCTGCAATACATCATGCGGTAAGCATGGCTTCAGAAACATGGATTTTTGCCTAGTAGACATATACAATTTATACTGCATATTAAGTGAATCATCCTTAGGTACTATTTTATCGATGAAATAATTATTAAAAGCATTAGATATCTCACAAGGGTCAGTTATTATTTTGTTATTTATTTTAATGTTAGTTATAGCATCATTTGGTAGATTTTGTTTAGATTCGTTTATAATTTTCCATGCTGTTCTACTTTTATTATCCGACGCGTTAATTAAATGATTATTTTGTGCGCGCTGTGTGAATTTGATTACTTTTTTGTACCTTTTTGAAAATTCTGTCAGTTTAGCTTTATTTATCTGGCTAGGTTTTTTCCTGTATTGCCATAAAAGTTGACGTTTTTTGATACTACAGGTCTTGATTCCTCGCGTTATCCATTTAGCTTTACGATGTGTATTAATGGTGATATATTTAAATGGAAAGCAAAGCTCATAAAATAACTTGAAAGAATCAATGAAAGCATTATAGGCTATATTTGGATCAGAGGCTGAGTACATTTCCGAAAAAGACAATTTCTCTATACAATTTCTAAACTTCTTAAGATTTTCCTCACAGTAATCTCTACGTTTAATTTTCCAGCTTTTTATCAGGCATATCTTTTTGACCTGGCATCTCAGTATCTGAGCCGTGTGATCAGATAATGCTAAGTCAATAACTTCAGCTTTACACTTATTGTGGTAGTTGTGAGCAAAGTTATCAATACATGTATTGCTGATTTTTCTGGTAGGTTCAGTTATCTTAAGTCTTAGGTTATAGTTAAGAAGTAAACATTCAAATTCAGATGTGATGTTATTTTGTTTTAACATATTAATATTGAAATCCCCAGCTATTACAATATTATGCTTATTATAATTTTTGTTTACATATTTGAGCATCTTATCCAATCTCTCAAAGAAATTACTTAGGTTACTAGCAACCGGAACCCTATACAAACAGATAATAACAACTTTGTAGTCTATAAGTTCTATTGCAGAGCATTCAAAAGTTGAACACTCAGTGAATAACATCGATTTTTGTATCGCTTTCCAATGATGACCTTTTTTCACGTAGATACACGAACCTCCTCTTTTAGAATTACTTCTGCTAAAGTAGGCAGCTATGCAAAAATTAGGTATCATACATATATCTTCATGGCCCAACATCATAAAATGTTCAGTCAGACAAATAACATCAATATCAGTTTTACTATCCGATAGTTCTTGTAAGCAGATTGTTAATGCATCCGATTTGTTCCTTAAGCCTGCTATATTTTGGTGCATTATGGTGATATATTTATGACCGAAAAAGCTTCTGCGGAGTAGGTTTTGGGATGTTATTTTGGCTCGGTGACATTTCCTTGTTTTGGTCAGCTCCATATTTGCAGCTAGCGATGGAGGATTCTATATAAACAGTCATTCTATAAATGTCCTTGAACAATGACTGCATTCCAAATCTATTTATCGCGCCGGTGCGTCTGTCGAACATCGTATCGTCATATATCAAATTCTCATTGCTGTCCAAAAAGTAAGCATGTTCGTGAGTAATGGTATCCAAATATAATAAATTGTTGAAAGTTTCTACTCTTGAATTGTACAGGTAGTTGTTTGTAAAAAATTTGTACGTAGGGGTGCAGATAATTATATTAGTATTTGTGATTTCTTGCAGGTCTTTTCTTATCTGTAATATATCATCTAAATATCTATTTGTAACTTTAAAGTCCTCTTCACCTAGTAGAATAACGCAGTAGTCCAATGAAGTCAAATTCGCTAACTTGGCTCTAATACCTTTTAACAAAACTTGCATACTTGCATGGGGTGTGACGTAGTGACAAAGTTCACAGTTCTCAAATACGTTTTGTGCAGTATATAGCAAGTTATTTTTGTTGTCTGTGCTTATAATACATATTTTGTTACGTTTTGAATAGTTTTTGACTATATTCACTCTTGGTGGTGTTAGTTTATTAATATCGTTATTTATCTTCGATTTCGGCGTTTCTGTTTGCGTTTGTTTATTGGTTTTATTGTTACTGCTTTTGTTCCTTTTTGAGTTGGACGTCTGTAGTTTGGTGGGTGTTAAAGTTACATTCTTATTAACATCATTATTTTTACTTAATTTTTCGTTTAAGGCCTTGAGATTATTATTTTCCACAGACAAAGATTCAATTTCTAAGTGGGCGTTCTGTAGTTCTAATGTAAGATGAGTAATTTGTTCACGTAGTTTCTTAACTATGTCGTCTTCATCATCGGACATTTCGGGTACACTCGTAACGGTCTCATTTAATGTTGATTTATTAGCTACTACCTCACTGTCGTTTAATATTGAATCAGACTTGGTCCTCGTGCGTCGGAATGTTATGTTATCCAGAAAATTCATGTTGATTTATTATACGATGGTTGTAAAGTTTGAAATAAACTTTAAAAAGAGAATCCTGTTTCACTGGGGATCGAACTCACGACACCGCCGTCCACACTTCAACGAGGCGAGGCTGTGACCGCGGCCGCTAGACCAACTGTGCCGTTGAGTAATTAGGCGAAATAGTGATTCACATTCATCGTATTGTTTAGTTTGAAATTTAAAAAGACGTTATGATGATTCATGCAATAGTTATTTTTGCACTTTTTTTCCACAAAAACAGTTTTTTTTGTAACTAATGTGTTCAGAATATCCACACTATTATGCTTTAAATTACACTTTTCATCGTTTTAGTGCTCACTCAAGTTTATAGAAGCAAGAAGTTTATGAATGTTGTTATTGTTTATTTTGATATTTTGCTACCATTGAATGATTGGCTCGTTTTATTACAACTGTTTTAACACTTTAACGATTGTTACTGTAGAAATTTTTGCACTGTAATGTTTAATGCACTTTGTAATGATATTTTTATTCATGAGAAAAAAACTGTATTTTTGTCCAAAAAGTTCACTTCTTACACGGGAGATAACACTTGTCCATATAGTTAATATCACACTGTACAGATTTAAGTAGATTTAATTATAAATAAACACTTTAATCTATTTTTTACAAAAATAATATACGGAGCTCATTTACTTTGATGTTCGCTTGTCCGTGGTGACAAGACATTGTTCAAATAACTAATATATCTATGAAATGCTTGTCGTGGATATTGACTGAATGTCTTTCATTTAAATTGAGTAATAGTTGCTGTGGTAACGATTATGAACTGTTTTTCGTAGTGAAAAGATTGTAACTATTGGAAAATTGTGTTGAGAAGTTCCTTTTTTGCATAGCAAAAATGTTTTAATTTTGTAGAATCCATTGTTCAGAATTAGTCTAGATCTAGAAGGTCATAGAGAAGGCAAGGCAAGGCAAAGCAAGGCTCTTAAATGGACTGGATGCATGAGGAGGAGGACAAGGTCTTATTATGAGATGAGATTGGGACCAGCACTGATCTGCCGTAGGCTGAGCTGTTTGAGAAGTTAAGATTTATAAGAGAAGCTCAATCAAAAACTTTCCACCGGTTCCCAGCCACATCCAGGGTCGCTAGTAATACCGAATGATAGCTAAAAAACTATTTTCATGTCATTATTGTAGCGTAAACACGTCTCTTGTAACTGAAGTCTCAACTATTAATCGTTTGCAGTTTGTCGGTTATTTCTGTTTGACCCCGACATTGAACAAGGTTGAAAGCTCGTGAGAGGCAGGTCGGAGATTTGCGTTTCGTTGTTTGTCTGAATTTTGAAATAACGCATCGAAATTTTGTCCTACGTGTCTTGAGAGCTTCCAGTAACATCTCAATTGATTATTTGAACTACCACCACTCCATCATAGTCACAAAAATTGATAGATAGTGAGATACAGGAAGTGTATGCATCTACATCAAATATGTTTTTTACTCCACGATCTGATCTGATCTGATGTCTTGTGTCATCAAAGGTTTACCTTTCAAATGGATAGCCAATTCATTGGTGACTTTAGATCTCTCTTCCTTTTATCGTGTGGTTAGTGCCTAACCTGGTATCAGAGTTTTTATGCCGCCCATGGGCCTCTGACTTAATTTTACAAGCCGTCGAGAAATATCTTTCAGGCATGCAGGTTTCCACACGATGTTTTCCTTCACCGAAGCAAGTGATAATTATAAAATACGGACATGAATCCGAAGAATCAGAAGTGCGTGTCGAACTGGAGACCTATGACTTGGCAGTCCGACGGTCACACCACTAGACTATCACTGCTTCAGTAACATCTAAATTGATTGTTTGAACCACCACCACCCCACCGTCGTGGTAGCCACAATATAGTGAGATAAAGGAAAAAAAAAGAATTTATTACCTTCAGATAAGTGTACATGAAACACTCTATGCAGCGTTACAACTAGGGAGAGGAGTGTTTACGATGAGCTCAGGCACCCAATGTAAGATTTAACTTGTGTTTAGGAAACCAGCGTCTTCGCCTATACTTTGAACATATAACAGTAGTTGTAAGACGAGCACAGTATATCATCATTTAATTACAAAACTATATTTACTAGCCTAATGCAACTAAGATGTGGAATATTTATCTAGGGAAGGTATGCATCTACATCAAATGTACTTTGTAACTCTACGATCTTAGCTAATTTCTGTGTCATCAATGATTTAGTTAGCTCTCAAATGGATAACCAATTCATTGATTAGTTGAGATGTATAGCTGGATCGCTGTGTCTATGATTTCTCCCTTTGTACCAATACCAAATTGCAGCGAAGAAGAACGGTATTTGTGGGTATCGTTTAATTTCAGAATAGTTCATGAATAGATGGAGTATGATTTTACTTTGTATGGATATTAGGTATCATATTAATTTATGTTATGACATGCAGGAATATTTGAAAGGCAATCGACTGTCTTGGTATGAGCATGTGACTAAAAGAATGATGAATATACAGGGTTATTTGTAAAACACCAGTAACCTCTTAAGAGGTCATTGTACTCATCATTATGAACAACTTTTACTATGGGACCAAACCTGAAATCGCGAAAAAAAAATCAGCTGTTACCTACATTTTGACGAGTTAATCGATCATAAATGTAGGGAACAGCTGATTTTTTTTTCGCGATTTCAGGTTTGGTCCCATAGTAAAAGTTGTTCATAATGATGAGTACAATGACCTCTTAAGAGGTTACTGGTATTTTACAAATAACCCTGTATATGTTGATGGATGGAGAGGGAGAGGAAGACCAAGGAAACGATGGATGTATTGTGTGAAGAATGGTAAAAAAAGAAAAAGGAGTAAATCATAGCGTGTCGGTTTGCAGAGGACAATGGAAGAAAAAAACGTGTTGCGCCGCCCCCAAGTAACATGAGTCAAGGGCAGGAAGATGTGACATTAAAAGTTAGGTTAGGTGGTAAAAACATTTTTTCACGAAATAATAATGTGTTCTTATAAACAAGAGATACTTATTGGTGAATCATCTTATTGTGATAATAGTTTTTATTTGCCAAATTGGACGTAAGTTTCAGACGGAAGGAGGAAATTGGCAACAGTGGCAATGGAACACGCCAGAAACTAGTGTTTATTATAACAATAATTAAATTGATTGTTGTGTTGGTATATTTTGCTGACAACGCTGTTCTGTTGCACGGGGCAACAAGAATTGAATACAATTCTTTATGGTATGACATTTTGCATAGGGTGACACAATGGGCGGTCTTATCACTAAAAGACTATAAGACCTTCTAAATGATAATAGTTATTGAGTCATTAACTATAATCATATAAGTTTGTGAATTTGGGGACTATTTTTTAATTTGATTGTTTTTATTGGCAATAAATTAAAGAACAAACCAAATTGAATTAAAGACTAGGTACTATTGCTTTTTGTTTAATCGTAATCCAGAATCGGGTGTTTGTGACTCTTCTTAAATCCACTTAATTGATTTTATCTAGTGTGCGGGTCGCTTCTATTTAAGTTTAATTTGTTCTTAATACCATACCATAACCTAATCAGTTATATAAATAATACTTATAAAAATAAAATTTAAAAAAACTATGATCCATCAACCAACCAACCAACCAACCAACCAACCCACCAACCATCAACCAATCAACTAACTATGATCTATCGATGTTTCGCTCTTCATCATCATCATCATCATTCTCTTGCGCTTATCACAATTCATTTGTGGTCACACACAGCATGTCTTCTTCCATACTTATCTATTACTCGTCATCTCATCAGATACCTCCTTTCGTGCCATATCATCCTTCCCACAGATATTTCGCTCTTAAACGTAACAATATGTGAAACAGCTGATTTTACGTGACTAGCTATCAAATTCTTTATCAAATCGCGTAAATTTAGCAAAGATCCAGCTCCTCAAGGCTCGTGCGATCTAATTCATTGAAACAAACTAGATATTTTGACAAAGATGTGAAAATTATCATCAGCACGTTTCTCTACATTTGGTCACTGCAAATTTGTAATTTTTATAAGACAAGTACTACCTCAAACTGATCATAAATAGTGTAAAATGATAAATCAAACTTCTAGAAAAACTGGGTTCAGATAAATATTATAGTAAAACGCTTGTGCACATTCATATAATTATCTTCTAGAAAAAGACAATAAATGTCGCGCCGACCACAAATGAACTGGTTTAAGGGTAAAATATTAAGATTATTTAAGTCTCTAATGCCAAAACTAAAAGAAGTCTCTCGAAAAACGGGTCTGTTTTCTTAAAGTCTAAAATCTGAGAGACTTCATGTATAGATAATATATGGATACAGTCAAGCTACTTCAGTCTGTTTTTTTAGTAGATTTTCAACTTTTTCGCTAAAGCATTATGTTCAAGGTTGATTGGGACAATTTGACAGTTTCGGGTAGCTTGATGTGCTGGCGTCTGTACATATTTTGGAAAAGATGCTAAATATTTAAAAAAACAGGAAATCCAGGTTTTCATTGTTTAGTTGATAAAGGGACATATTTTTCGCGAAGTTTCTGTTTAACATAGCAACACGCCAAATACGTCAGAATCAACCAATAACATTTGAATATGATTAATAGTGACCGGTTCTACGAGTGTTTTTACCGTTTTTGTTTCCAACCGACACAACATCACATGACCACCTAGTAATAGGTAGACCAGGTACATGACGAAACTTTAACTCTTGTTCATTTATACTCTTAAGTCGAAAATTACAAAACGAAAGGTTAATTTGTGGTTATTTTAACTGTTTCAAAATAGTGAGTATTAAATTTTTTAATGAAATCGATTACATAAATACAGACGTCCTAGAATCCAAATGATATTAATATAGTTGTGATTAGCAGAGATCAGATGTATTAGATGGCAGTATAAAATTTTGTGGACGCCATGATGTCGAAATTACGTGACCTAATTCGGTGTGCGGAATGAATTCCCACTAATTTACTTCAAACATGTTGAAAGCTATAATTCTCTCTTCTCTACGTTTGAATCTTTTGGCTCGTACACAATTACTTTTTACAATAAGTACACATTGTAGCAGTCGTAAGCTCGTCTTACTTACCGTCGAAAATTTTGCGTAGTATGGCGTTGAACAACAGGTCACTGAACTCTTTTTCCTGAACATCGCGAACATTTTCTTAAACTGTCTTTACAGTCTATACAAGTAAGATCTAAATCACGATAACAGTATTCTGGAATTCATATTTTTATGAAAAGCATCCCATCTCTGAGTTACAATTGTTATTGCTGGCGAAAATTGCTTTTAAATTTAGGAAAATCTATACATATTGGTGCTTGTGACTGTACTGCTGCGTTCAATTCGCACTTTTGTCTGTAGATGATAGTAATTAATCATTCTTATCCATCCCGATCCTCGAGAGAAACATAAACATTTCACAGATCATTTTAAAGATAGTGTTCTTTTATCGGTTCTAAAAGATTCTCTGTAATTTAGTGTCCATCCTGTAATAGGATCTAATGAGCTAATTATTGGACAATACATTAAAATAAAATAAAAATAGCCTTTCTGTAAATTTTACTCTGACCTTTTCAATACATAAACAAGTAGTAACATTAACTTAAAACTAATAACATTTTCTAGTGGTGTTTAATATTTTATTGCCATTAATCAGCTACCAGGTCTGGCTGTCTCGCGACATATTCCTCCTCTATTTCCCCCACTTATTGCTGTCCAAAGCAGTTCTCCGCCAGTCTTCCTCTACGTCGTTTTACGACGGCTGGTACATTAAACGTTAATTTTAAATATTGCAAAGCTCTCCAAAAATAAAAAAGAAATCTCATGTAAAAGTACTTACATATTATCAATTGGCTATCTACGAAGAGAGCATTTGTCTTCAATATTTAGAAAAATACCAAAAAAATACCACGTGACTTGTCAGGTCAGCTACAAAATCTTGATTAACTATGGCATCTTAACAAGTTAATTGCGTTAGGCTTAGTTACAAAAAGTTTGACCTTAGCTGTCGTAAATCATAGTATGTTGCTAATAACATATTATATGACGTCCGAAATTAAGTAATTTGTTTGTTACATCGCTCACATGAAACTTTTTTTGTCATTATTTCCTAATACAATGTGTGGGAATGTCCAAATTCTATTATTAACTTTTAGGTCTTCTATTTATAGTATCATCGCGACGGCAGTCCGAGATCTAACGTTACTTAGCAAGCAGTTCGGTTAAGTTTTATTTTTATACTTAACTGTCAAACTAGGAACTGGAGTGCTAGATAGGCAGGAACGTGGTCTAAGTCAAAATACGAACTAAGTAACGTATGGCTGTTGGTCTTAAGTTCAAATCGCATTGTGTTATGTCAGTTAGACTATTTTTATGTCACTGGAAGCATTTAACAAGAAGAGTTTTACTTCACGGGATTTATTTTATAGTTCACCTAACCAAAAATAACTAGTCCGCGTAACACTGGTCAGTTTCCCTCACTCGTCAGTTTAGTTAATTCGACAGTTTCGTTGATTAGTCAGTTTCGCTGATTGGACAGTTGTGTGAATTCGACAGCTGCGTCAACTAGACGGTTTCCATAATTTTCCTGTTTCTTCGATTACACAGTTTTATTTTATTCGTCAGTCGCAGTCGGTACTACAGTCCTACGGTCGGTCAGTCTTACAGACTCAAAATTACCGCCAATCTCATAATTTTCCCTTAAAATTTTGAAAAATGTTGATAGTTAGCTTAATCTCTGAGCCATGTTACATAATATTTAATAGATGAAAATCGTACGTTAACTACAATTTGGATTTACCTAATGCACTACTTTCACACAACACATGGCTAACTAAACAACGACCTACTTCAAAATGAATCTTCTTACGTAACATTAAAAAAAAACATAAATTAACAAAATTGCAGTTCCTTGGCCTCGTGAGAGAAACTAATAATAGTTTTACGATAAATATCGTAAGCTAGTCTCGAAACTGGTATTCCTAGTACCTAATAGCCTTAGCGGTTGCAACAGTCTCAACGTTCCGTACTATAAAATACTAATTTTACCTACGACTGGTTCGACGGCATGCCGACCCCTCATTTAGTAGGAAGACACGCGTAAAACCACGCTTTGTTAATTAGAATGCAGAAACAATAGATCACTAACTGTTACGATTCATTCAAACTTGTCTTCTTTCTTTTAAGTTCATACATCTGCATCGACTGTTCTACGTACCCTCTTATTGGGACCAACATGATCATTGTAAGTCTGTAGTAGCACTACAGCAACATAACACAGAAGTACTACAGCGCCATCTACGCCACAAATGAAGTAGTAAAATCAAATTCCTAAATGGTGATGTTAAAGTTCTCCGCGATGTAAGAGCATACTTAAGTAGAAAAACCTGACTATAACTGTCGGGCAATCCCACCAGACAGAACACCCGTCTGGTCGGAGGATCTTCCCTTTTCTATGGGGGATGAACAACTTTACACCCTGTTCTACATACAGTACGTATTAGAGTCTTATAAAAATATTTGCCAATCAGCATTTGAATGTGAAATTGACAACACAGACTGACTGGTGATCAGCATGTTTGCACTTAAGTGCGTAATCTCTTCACATCAGAACTAGAAACGTCGCACTAAAAACTAAATGATCGGTTGACGAACAGCTGGCCCACATTCTCTTCCGCAAAACAAGATAACAATTAATTGTTTTTAGGAATTACCACAAAACGCCCACTTTATGATTCACTGTTCAGCTGCAAACTTTATTAGCGACATCATATTCATTCATTAACATAAAGACATATTTATTTTATTATAATATTGAGAAAACCAGGTCTTCACAATTGGTAGTAACCGTAGAAGAAAATTATACTTTCGTCGCGTTTTTTTACTCACAGTGGTATCTCAGTAATTTACATAAACTCACACCTCTCATCTGTGCAGGGTGGAGACTGAGACAGGGACATTTCGTCACTTATGTTTTGTCAAAGTCCCGCGAAATGGGGGCGAGCCATTCAAATCAATCGGGCACAATTACAGGCTAAAAATAACCATTAAAACTTTGCTCTACTTGGGAATCGAACCCATAACCACCACCAGCCGCACCGTTTGCAACTACTGGACCAACAAGGTCACTCTCTACAGCGAACTAAAACCTCTAAAACTATTTTTAACCATCGATCGAACTAAACTTTACTATATCAGAGCTACGCTAGCAAACCGGTACCAAGACAGCATTGGTACCGAATATATTAACTTACACACTACGTTTATTGAAAGCACAATTATTGTAGTACCTTGTATATTATTAAACTCGTGCCTACATAAATCTATTAAACTGGGTAAATATATGCTGGCTTTGTTTAACACATTCCGGTCTCACCATCAAATAGGTACTTTATCTCGAAAGAAGATGTTTCTAGATTTTTTTTAATTGCGCCGTGGTCTCATTGTTAATCTTTATAACCGGGAAATCGCAATTTTTTTTGAAGGTGAATTTAGGTAATTAGGTCAGCTAAATATTTTTAGAAGTACAGCTGCTTCTAATGAATTACTATCGGATTGCCTGGTAATCGGTTCGTGGAGGTCGGATATCAGTTAATTCGTTATTTCACGACTGTAATTCATGAAGGGGTAGGCAGAGGTGTGTGCACCCACACTGCGCCAGATATGTTTTGAGTCTCATGTAATAGAGTGAAAGAAAACATAGAAAACATATTTATTTTATGAGTGCGAGCCTATTGGCATCAATTAGGCAAAAATCCAGATCGAGGGACCCAGACAGAAGAGCTCATGACTAAATAATAACAGCCACTCGGGTCGATCTTCAGGTTAAGCCGCATCTTCCATGCCTCGAAAAGCACGTTAAGTCGTTGATCCTAGCTGTCAATTGTAGATCTTTGACAGTCGTTACAGTTAGTCAGTGGCTCGAAAATTTGACAACCACTCTTCCCAAGGGGTATCGTATTACCCAGTACTAACTGGGTTGTGGAGGTCACATAGGCAGTCGCACCATGCTCCAGCTGAATCGGTTAGACTGGAAGCCAGGTCCAGGCCAGCCAGGTCGGCAAGTATCCAGACTTCATCGGGATGGCATCAATGAATCAGCAGTAACGCTTGCGACTACTGGACCAACGAAACAGTCTTTATTTAACCTGAAAACATACCACACACCACACACACCACACCACACCACACACCACACCACACCACACACCACACCACACCACACCACACCACACACCACCACATTCCATACTGTAACAATGGTGTATATTTACTCATAGATATACTTACTAAGTCATTGAAGTAATTGAATTTTTCAATATAAGCAATGAGTCTTTAAATTGATGATCATTTTAATCTTTAGACGCACCCAGAACAAAATTAGTATTAACTGCAGCTCATGGCCAACCAATCTATTAAAATATCATTAATTAGTTCTAAACTCAAAATGATTGAGGGGTCAATTGGAGCTGTGTGTGAGTCGTGTGACCCAAGATATATTTTGATGAAGGATATTTTAATACTAGCTTTTTCCGCGGCTTCTCTCTCGTGAATGTCGGTAATACGTTAATATTATAGATTATCCCGATAGTTACCTCCTCGGTTGATAGGGTCGCCCCCAATGGCGTAAGACTTAACTTTCAAAATGTAAAAAGTACTATAGAAAGTATAGATACCTACACCTGTTGTACTCTGTGATGTTAAGGTTTCATGATAATTAGCTCCAATCAACTGTTAGTAAAATAATTATTACATTCTGAAAGTCTACGGGTCAAAATGTATGTAACTAGGTCATTTAATATGTAATTAGAAGTTGTATGATAGAGTAATCCATTTTCCTCATAATGACAACCTTGCAATGACTGCTAGATATAATATGACCCGCACTCAATGAGACGTTAATAATAATTGCCGTTAATGTATCATTAACTGACATCTGTGCTTACGGGTAGCCAGTGTGTAACATCAAACCTAAATCCCTAAAAGGTTAAGCAGAGCTGTACCTAATAGTGCACCCACATTTCATTAGTAATTTTTAAATCCCATGTAATAGCGGTGAAGCCTATTACGGCTTTTGCCATCGACCGGACACAAATCCAGACTTCGTGGCTGCTACTGAGAAACTCCTGATGGAAAAACCCAATAACACTTTGCCCGACGTGGGAATCGAATCAAGGACCTCATGCTCGGCAGTTACGACCACTGAGTCAATCAGGCAGAAGTTTAAATTATTATGAAAATATGACAAATTCAAAACACTTTAAATCAAGATACACAATTTCGCTTTCAGAATAAACTATCCAGCGTTAATAAATTGATAGTTCATGTCTTATTAACGTTTATTTTAGTTTATGAGTTAAAGTTTGTAATTTTGAAGGCTAGTACCTACTTTAGAAGATAATCTTTAGATAAAGATCTAGGATTCTTTTGAGAGCAATAATTTATAAAGATTCCATCTAAAGAAAAATTAATTAACTAGAGGTAAGTTATAATAATAATAAAAATATAAATATAAAAAACGTCATTATTATCAATTAATTAATTTCATTAAATTAAACAATAACACATAACAAAATATCACGCCTGTAATCCCAGAAGGGTTTGGCAGAGGGTTACCTAATAGTACCTATACCCACATTTCGCCAGTTATGTTTAAGTCCCATATAATAGGGGGCGAGCCTATTGCCTATTGCTAGTTAAACAATATAATAATTCATTGATACTTTTATGCAACAAAAGGATTTTCAGAATATCAAATTTTCAGATGAGCTTACTTTGATTAGTTAACTCCTGGAGCCTTTCTCCTTTTCTGCGGAAATTGTATTGAAAACCACTCGCCAAAAAACCAGGATGCTCTCAAGTACTGACATACGTTATCGAAAAGCTCACGGCTCTATAGCCATGAGCTATTCAAGAGCTTTTTTTTTTGGCTCAACTTTTCGAGAGTTTTATAGGATTTACTCCCAAAGCATCTCTAACACCGCATAGTTCCTACAAATTACTGTATTTAAAGACAGTTTAATGCCCTGCTATAAACACCGAAGGCATAAATTACAATAAAATCTCATAAAACTATAATAAAATTCATTTAAAACCAAACCTAACAGGCTACTTCATTAATACCATTCATCTTTAGCCCAATCTCCGATTCAGTTCCCACGGTCTAATGTAACTTTCTGTTATTTACTATTCAGATGAAGTCCGATGTCAGGATGGTACATTAACATAACATAGGCCTGAGAATTAAAATGTCTGTATACCTACTATAAAAAGACAAACTTATGATTAGGTAATATTTCTCTCGTCTCCGCCTCATTCCATTTCAAAAATTCTTTCACTGAAAAAAATCTAGACTATTGCCGAGTGTCACAGGATGTTTTATGTGAAATAAAGAACGCGGATGAAATCGCGAGCAGAAGCTAGTTAGATACTAATAATAATAAAAACACGCTTTAGAGTGACGTCATTTTATTTCTCGTATTTTTCTCAGCAAACCCTTTCATTTGATACCCATATCATTGGATTCATTGGGAATGCAAAAAATAACTAGTCCGCCATCTTTGGGAGTACGCCATATTGGATTTACAATGATATCAGTTAGCTAACAATGCATTGTCATTCAAACTATACATGTCTGTAAAATTTCAGCGCAATCAGTAACCGGGAAGTGAGTCTAATTTAACTTCTAATATTTTTTTAGATAGTTAGTTACCGGTGAAACTAATAAAAGCTTGTTCAAAAAAGGTAAAGTTTGATAAGTTTGCAAGTGTCGACGTAGGGGGTAATCTCCGGTAGGTACTATTATTAGGATTCCGAAAATTCTTTCACTAATGAGAACCTACATAAGCCACGCAAAACCGCGGGCAAATACTAGTCATTTATTAAAACTCAGAATAGACAGAAATACCGGTGTCCGGTGACTCTAAACAGCAAAGAATCTACACGCAGCCAAATTCATCAAAAGAGGCACCCATAGTAGAATATACTCAATCACGACGTGCTAGAGTTTACACTGACCTATCACCCCACGACCAGACTGTAGCAGTTTTTCCTGTATTATTCGCTTTCGTTATCTAACTCGTGCTATCAAGAAACAGCCCTCAGATAACAGTCACGGAGTTTACTGATAACAACACCTAATAAAACTTCACGTGACCCTTGTTGATTGACCTCTATTATCACAGTTATCACTACTCTCGGTACTTACTACAAAGCTAATAAGTATGACATCAGAAAGTACCACGATTTGTAGGCGGGTGTGTCTATGTGTGATTAGGATACACGAGGTTGTAATTAAAAGTAGATAATGTAAAGAAGAGACTTGACGCGAACTTAGGGAATACCTAAGCCTAAATAATAAATAACACATCAGAAGAATTACTAGATTTTTTACTAGTTTGTGTTCGCGGCTTCGCTCCCGTATGTGCGGAAAATTACCCACGGGAACGTTTTAAATGTAGCCTATGACACTCAGGATAATAAATATAGAATTTTTGCAATGGGATCAGAAGATTACCCCCTACATACAAACTTACAAACCAATATTACCTCTTTATAATATTAAGGCTGGTTTTATAGTCACGCGTTTCAGCAGCGCCGTCGGAGTGCGCGCGCTCGGATATGTATTGGGGTAGTAGTAGCGTTTCAAATTCGCGCGCTTGAGCAGCGCCGTTCGGTGTTCCTGTTCAACAGCGCGCTGCCCAACGGCGCGTCTAGCGGCGTGACTATAAAACCAGCCTAACATAGAAAAGGCTTACTAGGCTATTATGATCTTCTTCTTAGCGTATCGATGGCAATCTAAATTGTATCAGCCCAAAACTGAGCTACTAGTTTGGCGCTTTCAGTAGCGTCCATCAGTTCCTGAAGCGAACAAACAACAGGACAAGCAGGACACGATATTAAGTGCCCCATCGTTTGCAGAACAGCACCACATTTACACTCCAGGGCAGAATCATTAATCAATCCCCACCTGAGCAGGTTTTCCTTACTGCGACCAACCTGGGTCCGGAGTCTATTCAGAGACTTCCAGGTCAGCCATGGCAGCTCATGTCCAGGCGGGAGATTTTCAGCAGGCGGAACGAATGGGTTAGGTAAAGATGCACTACCTCGCCACAAGGTCGACCACTTTTCACACTTCTGCCCTGAGAAATAAGGTTGAAAAGTGGTCTACCGTCAGTGAGCGCGGTGGTACACCTCTGCCTAACCACTCGGGGATCACAGGCGTGATGTTATGTTATGATATACATTAATATTCTTCGATTGCTCTCATTGCTCTGTCTAAACCTGTAAAGGTTACTATGTTACATGATCTTACGCTGAATCATTTGAAACATGAACTTAAATTAGAACTGCTTGGAATTTGTTCCATCATTAGAATTTATAGCAGATACTGTATGCTTAGCAACATATGTTTTGTAGATAAATCATTCAACACATTGACAGCTCTCCGTACCAAGGAGAACTCGTTAAACCTGCGGTAACTGTAACCTTATTAATGCAAACATTCTAGAAACTAGTCTAACATTTTGTGCTAGTTTTGCTCTAGTCAGTCAGCAGCGTCTAGTTTTGTTCTAGATAATAATCTGTCCAAACTTCATCATATCAAGTATAAACTTCACAATGTATAAAAATAAACGATCATTTTCTTCTAGTTTCTCTATCCTAAAAACGGATCGTTATCATTACCAATCGTACTTCATACAGATGGCATATTTTGCAATCGAAATAACGCTTTTACACTCTTTAACCCTTGACGGCCGATCATCGATGGGGTCCTGGCTTCATTTCCCTGGTCGGGGGAAATTTTTATTGAGTTTTTCCATCAAGAATTCCCCAGTAGCATCCACGGAGTCCAAATTTGTGCACGGTTGATGGCAATAGGATCGCCTCCTATTACATGGGACTTTTTAACATTAGCAGTTACCTACTTTGTCACTGATAAATCCGATCCTCAAGTAAAGACAAACTGAACGGATGAGATCTGAGATCAGAACGAAGACACACAGTTAACCTTTTATTGCTTATGACACGCCATCCATTGTCTTGAAGTAATTATCGCTTAAACATAATCACTTTGTGTCTTTTTGTTTACAACTTCAAAAGTTTCCGATGTTTCCTCTACTATGGAGGAAATGATACGTTTAAAGAATTCTTAATTATGTTAATTTATGGTCATTAAAAAAATCCAAGTAAAGAACGATAAGATTGATTAGAAGAGTGGCTAGCTACATCGGGTTCTAATCTATGGGACGTAGATTGACTTCTGATGTATGAAGTTTTGTGTCTTTGCTAAGCAAGTTTGAGTTAAACAGTATAAAAAAAAGATAAAAATAAATTAAAAAAAAAGAAGTTCACACACTATTTACTTCAAAAGATAAATCAATGTCTGTAGGTACAAGTTTAAATATAGGCATATTTATAAACTGATTGGAACAACGAACAAGTATTGCCTCATAACCGTGATACCACAAGACGTCAAGTACTCCTGATAACAAATCCTTAAACAAAGATTTATATTTACGATGACTGATAAACACATCATGATACTGCATTTACAAAAGAAACCCTATTTATTAATGACTTTAAACTAATCACAGCTTCTCTTTAATTGCAGAACGAGCATGGCGGTAGGGGCAAATGAAAAAGACAATTTACCAGCAAGCACTTTCGAGAACAACGATACATTTGCCGATGAACAAGATTTACTGAGCAACGCAGCGAACAATGAAGCACAAGACGAAAATAACGCTGAGAACATACATGAAATAATTAACAAGAGCATCGCTGAAAATAACACTCAGCAAAATGATAACAATAACAAAGCTATAAAACTCCAAACTGAACAAATTAAGAACATAGATGAACAACCTGAAGGATTTGTTAAAAACAATCTTAACAGCAATCAAACTACTGAAGTTACACCAAATAAAGAAACCAACGAAGACAACAAACCATCTAAACTAGAATTAATAAACGAACATCTCAAAAATGTCAATAATGAGGCTTACGCAGAACCAGAAGAGTACAAAGGAGAGAAGAGAACTTCAAGAAGATCTTCTCACTACCTGCAGAACATTCAGATGACTAATTCTTCTTTGGGACTAAGTTTAGGTTCGGACAAGAAAGATACTACTTTGCTGACGGAATCTAAGACTGTCGCTCGCTTCTCCCCGTTATGGAAACAGGTAATTGACTGGTTTTATGTTTTACTAGCTTTTGCCCGCGGCTTCGCCCGCGTGCAGTTCGGGAATTGCCCACGGGATCTTGCCTACTTCTGGGATAATAAGTAATCTACATCTATTTGTATCAGACTATAATCTATCTCTGTGCCAAGTTTCATCCAGATCTGATTAGCCGTTCTGGCGTGATTGAGTAACAAAGATCCATTCATCCAAACTTTCGCATTAATAAATAGTTTATGTAAGATATATATGTAATATTAGTATTTAGGGTTCCGCACCTCAAAGGGAAAAACGGAACCCTTATAGGATCACTCGCGTTTCTGTCTGTCTGCCTGTCCGTCTGTCACAGCCAATTTACTCTGAAACTACAGGACCGATGGAGTTGAAATTTGGTACATATATGTAAGTCATTGATTCAAAGACGGACGTATAAATTAATTTTAAACAGGGGAGCCACTTTTGGGTCATAAATTAAAAAATGAAAATAAAAATATTTCTAAACTACATCGTGTTATATCAAAAACTGTGATACACGTGTCTCATAATTTTAATTGAAGAGTGATGTGTACATTAAGTTTTGAGTCAACCGACCCAGAGAATATTAAGTTTCACAGAAAATTCAACCCCCATTTCAAAACAAAGAATACATCCTTCAAATTTCATGTCATTAAGACCAGTGGTTGATATATCAGTCCGTCAGTCAGGACTTTGATTTTATATTGCGGGATGATTTTGGAAAAACTGTAAGTAGAGTATGTAGACTTTCAAGTCTATCGACACCTAGAATAGGAAGTTTCACAGAAAACTCAACACCCCATTTTGTCCTCTTAGGGGTGGAATTTCGGTGCTATCATTGCAAGGATCGCCCGGAGGACACGGTGGAGCACACGGTGGAGGTCTGCTCCGCTTGGGCGGAGCACCGCCGTGTCCTCGTAGCGGCGATTGGAGGCGGCGACGACCTCTCGCGTCCGGCCCTGGTTCAAGCCATGGTCCGGGGCGAGAGGGAATGGAAAGCCGTCGCCTCCTCCTGCGAAGCAGTCATGCTAGCGAAGGAGGCGGTGGAACGTGAGAGGGAGAGAGCCTCACGTCCCAGCCGCCGCGGGAGGAGAAGCACCGGGCGTCGGGGGCCACGCCGTGATGGGTCTCGGCCACCGTCGGCGCGGGCCTGTGGACGGTGAGTAATGGGCTAGCTCGCCGTCCGTCCGTCGTATGACGACAGGTCGTGTCCACGGCGCGTTCGTGTTCCACGCGCGCCTCAAAGAGATGTCAGCAAACGGGAGGGGCCCGCAAGGGCCGATGCCTGCCAGGGCTGCGGGACTGTTCGAAAGAGATACCGCGGCCCTGGAACATAAAGGGCCAAAGAAGGAACATGGGTGGTTTTTATTCAGTAAGAGTCTGACACTCCCTTCCGCTCCGCCCAGAGCGGGAGGGGTCATTTGATGATTTCCCACCCTCCAAAAAAAACAAAAAAAAGGGGTGTAATTTCGAAAAACCCTTTCTAAGTGGACCCTTTGCCACTGGTAGGTACCAGTGGCGAAGAGTGAAAATTGAGTCAGGGGAAACCGAAGAAAAAATGAGAATGGTTTTTTTTTCCTATGTTTATTTGGACCTCATTTTCGTTATCAGTGACCTCAAAAACTATGAAAATGATAACCCTGATGAAAAATCTAAAAAAAATGGTTGGTGCCATTTACAATTTTCATTTTGACCTAATTTTCGATATCAGCTACCCTGAAAACCATGAAAATGACATCCATGACGAAAAAACCAAATATTTTCGTCCGCACCATCTTGGATTTTCATTTTGACCACATTTTCGTTATCAGCGACCCCAAAAACCACGAAAATGACATTCATGAAGAAAAACCAAAAATTTTCATCGGCGCCATCCTGAATTTCATTTTGACCTAATTTTCGTTATCAGCGACCCCAAAAACCACGAAAATGACACTCATGACGAAATAACTGAATTTTATTGCTGGCGCCATCATCGATTTACATTTTGGCCACATTTTCGTTATCAGCGACCCCAAAAGCCATGAAAATGACACCCATGACGAAAAAACCTAAAATCTTCATGGGCGTCGTCTTGAATTTTTATATTTTGACCTCATTTTCGTCATTGGCGACCCCAAAAACCACGAAAATGACACCCATGACGAAAAAAACCGAAAAAAAACAGGACTGAATTTCATACTGGGGGATGATTTTGGAAAAACTGTGATACACGTTTCTCATAATTAATCTCTTCTTAACTGAATAATCGAGAATAAAAAGTTTCATAGAAAACTCAACACCCATTTTTACCCTCTTAGGGGTAGAATTTCGAAAAACCTTTTCATAGTGGATACCTACTCTTCACAAAGAATACGCCCTCCAAATGTCATTTCTCTAGGACCAGCGGTTTGGGCTCTGCGTTGATATATCAGTCAGCCAGGACTTTGAATTTTATATTGGGGGATGATTTTGGAAAAACTGTGATACACATCTCTCACAATTTTAACTGCAGAGTATGTACACAAACTTTCAAGTCAATCGACCCCGAGAATAAAAAGTTTCACAGAAAATTCAACACCCCAATTTACCCTCTTAGGGGTGGAATTTCGAAGAACCTTTTCTTAGTAGATATCTACTCTTCACAAAGAATACACCCTCCAAATTTCATTTCTCTAGGGCCAGTGGTTTGGGCTGTGCGTTAATATATCAGTCAGTCAGGACTTTGAATTTTATATTGGGGGATGATTTTGGAAAAACTGTGATATACATTTCTCATAGTTTTAACTGAAGAGTATGTAGACTTTTAAGTCAATCGACCCGAGAATAAAAAGTTTTACCGAAAATTCAACACCCCATTTCTCCCCTTTAGGGGTGGAATTTCGAAAAACCCTTTCTTAGTGGATACCTACTCTTCACAAAGAATACACCCTTTAAATTTCATGTCTTTAACACCAACAGCTTAGGCTGTAAGTTGATATATCAGTCAGTCAGTCAGGACTTTGAATTTCATATTGAGGGATGATTTTGGAAAAACTTTGATACACGTTTCTCATAATTGTAACTGCAGAGTAGGTACACAAATTTTCAAGTCCATCGACCGCGAGAATAAAAAGTTTCATAGAAAACTCAACACCCCATTTTACCCTCTTAGGGGTAGAATTTCGAAAAACCCTTTCTTAGTGGATACCTACTCTTCACAAAGAATACACACTCCAAATTTCATTGCTCTAGGACCAGCGGTTTGGGCTGTGCGTTGATATCTCTGTCAGTCAGTCAGGACTTTGAATTTTATATATATAGATTGTTTTAAGATACAGACCTACGCGAAGAGCCTCCACACTTTACGTCGCTTCTTTTGTATAACTAACTAAGAGCGTCACCCATCGCGAATGTTTGCAGCAATACAGCAACAATGCAAACGTGATGCTGTCGCTGCTGTTGACTTGTCAATTCAGCATCGATACAGAAATGTACGCTACAGTTGCAAGATGGTTGTCGTCAAGAACCCGTTTGCGAAACGCACGATAGCGTCGCAACAAAAAGCCGCCCGGAGCGGAGGGGGCCTAACCTTTGACTATAGTCAATGTAGTCAAAGGTTCAAACTTCAACAAAAATAATAATTTAAAGACAAAGTGAAATAATAAAATAATATGAAAGTAAAATAATAGTGATCTTTATTGTAATACAAATAAGGTTGAATTGCTGCTGTCAAGGTTAAAAATATTACTGTAAAAGGACTGTATTTGCTTATGCCAATCATCACTGACACTTCACTGACGTTAGTTATGTGTACAGCCACAACTAAATATAATTCCATCTTCATCCCATGCAAGAATCCAACCTAAGTAAAAGACGTGCATTTCAGACATTGGCATCATCAGCCCCGATCCTGCTGACTTTCGTGACCGGCCTGACGTCGGGCTACTCCGCGATTCTACTACCTCAGCTTAAGGCGAACCCTGGAGGACCCATACCCTCGGACGAAGATACTACGTCATGGATTGGTAAGAATCGTGATTTTGTTTTGATGTTCTCATCTCTTAGGCCATACGTATTTTTTGGAGCATTACCATCCAACGTTGCAATGCCGCCAGCCTCCGGAACTATTCCCGTTGACAGTGATGTCGGCGAATTTTTTTACGCCCTTTAAATCTTTTGTGGTTTTAAACATGTACCATAATTAAGTTTCTTTATACTTTGTAAATTATGTGGGTAAATGAGTTCTTCTGCACATTTTTCGTACAAATAAATGGTAAAGCGAAGCGGCAGAAGAATATTCAATTTGTAGGTACGAGTAAAATAAGGTTCTTGGTCGTATGGAAGGCAGAATTAAAGTCAAGTCAAAATTCGCTCTAAACATTCCTCAATAGCAGCACAAATAACGATCGCAGCTAGCGTTCATAAGTTCATTTATCGTGCTGGTATCAGGACATACAGGATGTGATACTAATAATCACAGACAAGTCCTGAGCTGACATAATTTAGATTCGTCATCTGCCTATCCTTTTGCCAACTATGTTAGGGTCGGCTTCAACCGGATGCAACTGAATACCAGTATTTTACATGGAGCACCTGCCTATCTAACTTCTACAACCCAATTAGTTCTGGGTTATACGATACCCCTTGGAAAGACTGTCTTTCACACACTTTTACAACTTTCAAAGATCTACAAATGACTTTAGATTGCTGCCGAAAAGAAGCTATGAAGAAGACAACAAAAGTATAATGCAAAGCGAATTGTAGTTCTCATCGCTGGAAATTCGAAGCGAAACTTTGATTAATACAAAATTGATAAAGAGCATTCATTGTTCATTGCTCCCATAATAGTCTTGGGTATTTAATATTACATTCAATTCACTGTTGGAATGGGGTTCAATGAATATGTAGTAACTAATGCTAGTTGAACTGCTACATTCCCCTTTTGTGGAGTAGAGTAAGACCGCTTATCGTATAATTGCTCGTTTAAATTCAGTTCAAACAAACATATACGTAAATGAATATCCATTTAGGATATTCATTTACTGTATTACTTGTATACCTTAACGAACGAGAAGTTTACTTTTTTTTCTTTTAAACAATTGAAACAGAAGATATTTTAACTAATCGATAATATTTCGCATTATGCTTCTAAGTCACTGTTTGCATTTCTTCCGTACCAATTAGATTACTAGTATTCTAGAATAAAAATATACCCCTCTTTAGCAAGTAACACTATCTACTTTGGGCTCCATTATGTTATCATGTTTACTCCACAAGAAAGTTTACAATTGTTAAAACACGAGCTATACGATAATAGTCTGCAATAAACTGTATTTCCTTGTAATAATGTTCCAAATAAAATTATTTGTTTTGAGTTTGACTTTTTTTGAGTTTATTCTATAACTGACATCTTCGTTTCTCATTACAGCGGCAATGGCAGCACTACCGATGGCTCCAGGGTGCCTCGTCTCCGGCTGGATGATGGAGAAGTTCGGGAGAAAGACGTCCCACTACATCACTTGCGTGCCTCTCCTTCTCGGATGGATCCTCGTCGCCTCCTCCTCCAACCTCGGTCTCATGCTCATCGGGAGGTTCTTTACCGGCCTCTGCGCTGGTCTCAGTGGCCCTCTCATCCCTGTTTACATCGGAGAAACTACAGAACCAAGATACAGAGGATTCTTCCTTGCTGGAGTCTCTTTAGCCATAGCCCTAGGGATCCTTGTTGCTCATGTCATAGGAACGTTTTTAAGTTGGCAATGGACTGCAATCATCTGCTCCGTTTTCCCAGTATTAACCGTCGCACTGCTGTCCTTTGTACCAGAAAGTCCCATCTGGCTGATATCACAAGGGAGGATAGAAGATGGCGTCAAAGCTTTCTATTGGTTGAGAGGGTATGGTGAAGAAGCGAAGTTAGAATTGAAAGGAATAGTTGACAGCAAAAAGGCATTTGATAGTGCACCGAAGTTGTCTTGGAAAGAAAAGCTTGTCAGCTTGAAAAGCCCTGAGCTGATTAAACCTCTAGTGATCATGATTATGTTCTTCTGCACTTGTCAGTTCTCAGGTGTGAATGCAGTCGCATTTTATTCGATTGAAATCGTTGAGAAGGCCGTCGGGAAGGGTCTCGATCATTACCTTGTGATGCTAATTATAGACTCATTACGAGTCCTCATGAGCGTGGTCGCTTGTGTAATATGCAAACAATATGGAAGGCGGCCTCTTTGTTTCATAAGTGGTATTTGGACTTCGATCTCCATGGTCGGACTATCAATGTTCCTTTATTGGAAGCCTGAGAATATGTCATGGCTACCTTTAATGTTCTTAATGTTCTACATCTGTGCTATATCTATAGGCTTGGTTCCATTG
This sequence comes from Eurois occulta, assembly GCA_950022335.1. Lineage (NCBI taxonomy): Eukaryota > Metazoa > Arthropoda > Insecta > Lepidoptera > Noctuidae > Eurois > Eurois occulta. Next base: position 13,219,692 of record OX465502.1, read on the forward strand.
CCATGGATCATGTGTGGGGAAGTGTTTCCTACAAAAGTACGAGGTTTGGGCTCTGGTATCAGTTCAGCTACAACTTTTGTTGCATTCTTCATTGTAGTTAAAACTGCTCCGGGTCTGATGACCAATTTCGGAGAAGTAATTACTTTCCTCGGTTATGGAGTTATAGCACTTATTGGTACAACCGTGATGTACTTCATATTGCCCGAAACTAAAGGAAAGAGTTTGCAAGAAATTGAGGAGAGGTTCAGAAATGGGAAAAAGAGTACTGGACCTAAAGTATAATAGCTATATTTATGTTCGTTGATGATTGACGAGACCAAGCCATAATGGTACTAGGAACAATGTACAAAATAATGTAATAAAATGTGTTGCATAATAAAAACTGTGATATTTAGGTAGTCAATTTAATTAAGAACGGTGCTATTTTATCTAAAGGACTATGAGTAGGTGTGTAAGATAACTTAAAGAAAAGAGAATGCTCATTGAAGTATGGAATCCCGTACCATGCTGCATCAAAATCAAACCTTGTTTTTTATAGACTACACTGATCGTATTAACTCCTACAAAAATTATTTTTGAAAAAAAAACCCGCGTTTCAGAGTTATTTTATAAAATCGAAACTAACCTAAAAAGTAGGTCTATTTTTTCGACGCTACCAACGACGTATTTTAACACACATACATTACATTATTGCTCTAAAAACAGCGTAATACACTAATATTAGTAAGAATTACGAGTTAAAGTAACATCCACAGTATGCTTGACTGAAACTCGATTTTATTTTAGACCTTTACATTGCCAATAGTCAGTCAGTACAGTACAACAAATGTCAGATGCCACAGATAAGATAACTATAAACCATAGAGTATAGTAAGTGCTATAAACTAGTCGGGATTTAGGGATGTAATCGATAAATCAAAGTCTTTAGGCTGAGAAAATCTATTTTGTTGCAAATAGCAATAAACCAAACTAAATCGATTTGGTGTACTGATCTTACTTAATTGTAATTAATTTTAGAGTCCGCTCGACAGACAAGGGTTTGTTCAATTGAAACGGAACGTCATTTATATTCAGTTGAAACGGAACGTCATATAAAGGGAGTAAAACAATATTCGTACTTTTAAACTCGAAAAGTATAATTCCAGTTCAAAAATCAAATCCCCGACGCGTAATGCCGTAAAAAAATATGAAACTAATTACTATAATATTTTGGTTTTGAGGCGCGAGACTTTTTGGTACCAACTTTGGTCATTGTCCTTTAACTTGATATTTTCAAAAGACATAGAGTGATTTTAAATAACTGTTTAAAATATTTTAAAATGTTCCAAATTATATTATTTTTATCTACTTACACTTAAGGATTACTGAGATAATTTAAGAGGTTTTGTAACATTCCATGTTAAAGACAAAATGTTAGAAAATACTTTTAAAGATCTAGCTTTTCTGTATATTTTATTCAACGGTTTCTGTGGCATGTTTTCAAAAACTATTCTGTAAGTTACTATTTTAATGGATTTATTGTAAGAGATTGAAGAAATAGATGATGAAAAAGCCAGTGTTAGCCCTAGTTTACAAAACCACATTATAATTTATTTAAGTTACGAAAATTAATATTTATCGTTAACACAAATGTAGTAAAAATACATAAATATGGGTCGAAGACCCAAAGAGTTTGGAAACGTTTCAAATAAAACAACAAACTGTAGAAAATAACATTTATTATTACAAATTGGTAACAAAACAGATTATATAATAGTGTCTATGTAATGGCACATTATTTAGTTAAGTTAAATATAATATTAAATGCATTTCGGTACTCATTCTGTCATACAATTAAGTACTTACATGGATTCTATTAAAATCATATATTTTATTGTATTTTCAAACTTTTGTTTATGTACATTATTAGTTGATATTAATACAATGATCCTAAATATGAAAATTTATTGGTGTTATTTATTTTCGTTTCGTTATCCTTGTCCAAAGCGTTCTTCCATAGGTCCTGTCATTTCATGTTCTTCTATATCAGACACATTAATTACTGCAAGTAAAAAGCGAATTATGGCTGAGGGTATAGCTCGCTCGCTTAAAAAATCTTGGTGAGCGAACTCGGACAAAAGCATAATCGTATCTTGCGGTGATTTGGAAGATGTCATGCAATGACAGGCAGGATTCTGGTCTTCTACTTGGATCTTGGCTTGACCAGGCGCGATGCCGGTGGCGCGAACTTGGTGAAGCCTTGCTGGTCGAACACTGGCAGTAAATCACGGACCCTGGCGGAGACAGTACCTCCCGTGACCCTGGGGACACCCAAACTTTAACATTCTGTTAAAAATTGTGCTTGGTGCTCAAAAAAACCGAAATGCATATTGTGAAAGATACAGAGAGAAGTAATCTTGATAGTTCTTGCTTCCATGCTGACCTTCACTTTTGCTATTTCATTGCCTTAGGCTCTGTAAACTTTATATCCATCCTAAATAAAATGAGATTTGGGCAAGAGGGTTATAAGGCTTTGTATACCTTATTTTTTACTATTTCAAATAGTTCAATCTTGGTGCAGCGTTCACCAACGTTCATGCAACTCAAAGTATCATATAAACTTTTACTCATCCAAGGAGCCTAGACAAGCAGCAATCGCCTGCAAGTGCTTCGTATTTGTACAACGGCTTCCCACTGGATCGATAGCAGCATTTCGAAAGTTTGGATGGATATTTGTTACTCAATCACGCTACAATGGCTGCTGAACTGATCTGGATGAAATATGGCACAGAGATAGTTTATAGTCTGGAGTAGCACACAGGCTACATTTCTTTTCTTTTTCGCACTTAGGATCAAATATGCATGGAAGCAAAAACCTACCAATTAGTTAATAAAACAAAATACCTGCTAGGTTTGATGAGCTTGGCAGCCTGAGCTGGCGTCGCGAGCTCAGTAGGAAAGAACGTGGCTCCGTAGAAGTCCAGCCCGTTCTGGAGAAGGATATTAGCTTCCTCAATGCTAGCCAGGGTGACGCGAATCACGCTGGAGGCTTCCTTAGGGATCATGCTGCTGACCAGCTCGCCATCAATGGTCGTGAGGGCACGGGAGGATGACTTCTCCATGGGCTTAGGAGTGGAGGTTCCTGAAAGAAAAACGTAGTTATAGTTGAGGAATGTGGTGCAGGGTTATAAAGCAAAGAGTCACTGAGACTAGCGGATGGATTAATAAATTTTGAAAGGTGCACCCTAATTGTTAGTTTCAAACTTGTAGTAGACGTAATGATCAATAAGATTATCTTGTCTTGCTTCTTAAGATAAAAATAGGAAATAGAATCTGCAATGGCAAGACACAAACGACTCCAATACCATTTAAATCATCATCATCATCATCTGCCCGCCTTTTCCCAACTATGTTGGGGTCGGCTTCCAGTCTAACCGAATGCAGCTGAATACCAGTATTGTACATGGAGCGAGTACCTTTCTGACCTTCACAACCCAGTTACAACTGGATAATACCCATAAACAATACCCCTTAAAAGACTGCTTGTCAGATTTACGGGCCCCTGACAACCTGAAACGACTATCAAAGAGAGCCGAGACCAACAGCTTAACGGGCTTTCCTCATGGAGGAAACTTAGAATGTAGTGTGGTGGTTCGTGGATGGGTATCCACGAACCAACCTAGGCAAGTGCGGCCTAAGCTGAAGATCTACCCGAGCGGCTGATATTACTTAGCCACGAGCTCCTCCAATATCATTTAAATCAATGCAAATTCGCGGTAATTTCGAAAAATATTGTCAAACTCTCAAAGCGCCTGGTAGAACCAATCACCAACATCTAAGCGCGTCTTGCTATCAAAGCAAAGAAAGTAAGGTGCGATACTGATACCTATGCTATACCAACCAGTGTTTCCGTCCTTGGGGGAGCCGGAGAAGTGCAGGCGCACCACCTCGACGACAGAGGTGAACTTATAGAGGGCGTGGCGGACGTCCTCCTCAGGGACCTCATCGGGAATGTCGTAGACATAGATGGTAAACGTCTTTTGAGGTCTGCAGGGAATGGCGATCTGGAAAAGTTGGAATATGAAATTAATGATTGCTAAGCTGAAAGAAGATTAGCTATAAGTATAGAATAGTGAAACAAAGTATATAAAATTAGTACTAGACATCTTAATGGTTACAAGGAACATTTAAGTAAAAGTTTAACTTGCCAAAATAGAGTACCTAAACATGAGAAGTTTTAAGCGAATATATTAAGAATTATAAATATTAGAATCCACATGAACATATGAAAGGGCGAAGAGGAGAATCATGTAATTGTACATTTTAAAAATCAGATAGACAGAAAGGAAATAGGAAAGGAAGCATTGAAAGTACAACAAAAGAAAGCATTGTCAAAAGCAAACATTTTAGAAAAACAAACCAATTACCTTCCTATAAAACCTTGATCCAGTTACTTTATGGAAACCTTTTTTGAAGACCATCTGGTAGTCATCAACGCTGGAGAATTTGAAAAGTATGCCAGTGGCGGTCTTGGTCAGTGAGAAGCAGCCTTTGAACTCCATCTTCTCGCAGATGGCCGAAGCTTTCTCCATGCTGAGGCCGTGGGAGGGAGTGAGGAGGAATGCGCCTTTGGTCAGGAAGTGTTCGGAGTCCGAGATATCGGACTCACTCTCTCCGCCCTTCATCAGAGTATGGATCTGTTCCTTCCACATGTAAGAGTCTGACATCTGGCAAGGAGTACATTGTTTCACCAAAAGCTTTGTATTACATAATAAATCAAAACTATCTAAGATTCTCATATGATTGATTAGGGGTTCCTCAAGGTTCTATTCTGGGTCCTTTCCTTTTCGATCAAAAATCCAAGTAGTGCTTTTCTGAACACAGCATGACTACTAAATACCCAGATATGTAGCCAAATTAATTACGATTACAGACATTACAGTCTAACCCGATAACCATTAAAGTCCACCCATCCATTTTAAATCGATTTATGACTGATCAAGAAAAATAATCCTAATAAGAATACAATAGATCTCATGAATAGTGTTGCGACAGTAATGATCTATAATTGCGATCTGCTCGACTGGACATAGGGTGCGCATACGCAAGAAATGTAGCGAGCTTAATTGTAGTATTGTTCTTTAAGTTTCCGGCTGTCAAAAGTTCAGGAGGATTTATGAATCGGATATTGTGGTACTGTGTTACTGGAGTCGAGAATGACCTAATTTTTAAGAGGATTATTTTGTAAAGTCTTCATTATTTTACTTATCACAACATCATGCCTGTAATCCCTGAAGTGTTAGGCAGACTTATTCCTAATCAAACACCCACAGTTCACCAGTTATGTTTTAGTTCCTTATTTATTATTTTGTTTAGTAAATTCTGTGTAATTCAAGCTTTTGATAGATATACTTTATGGTTGGTTACTTTATAGCTTTCATGGTTTAATGTAAAGGGTTATTGTGACATGAATCGATAACAACCACCTGAATATTATTTCTACTAAAATATAACTATGAGTCGGACTGTAAGAGGTAAGCCTAATATGGAAAACTTTTAATAGACATTATATACCTAGTATTAAAAATTGATGATACCTCCTAATTAAAAACAAACTTGCAATCATAAATCGAAATGAATGCCATCATTAAACCGCAATACATTGCGTAGGAGTAAACCCAATTACTAGAGATCGTACCAACAAAACAGGCATTGTATAATTACGCCATTTAAAAGTAGGTGGGTAGGTAGACACGCACAAAATTGCCATCAATTGCCTTACAGTCCCACGGATCTATACCACCTTATATGGTTTAAATTGGTGATGCTTATTAATTGGTTAATTCTTTACTGTGGCTTGGGGTCAAATTGGACCAAATTGTAAAACGATTCTAGTGGAAATTTATTGGTTGTGTCTAACGGAAGATGTAGTTGGTGTTAATTAAAAAAATATGAGAGTCAAGGATGTTTTGGTAATGGGGCTAGTTTGTGAGATTAAAATTATGGTTATTATCAAAATTAATGAAACGATACATCCTAATTTTGGTTATAAAGTTAAGAGAGAAATCCTTAAAAGGATAGAATTTGATTAGTTCTTAAAACGATGTTATGATACAACATACCTACTTAATTCTATCTTTAACATTTATCTATATGAATCAAATTAAATCTGTTATCATAATGATATCAAAATGTTTTAAATTCATATGGAACACACGATGCATATCCTTATCCCCTACCTACGCTGGTGCGCCCAGAATCATGAACATAGTTTAGTTTTATGAGAGCCAAAAGATTGCTTTCGATGACTACCCTATATTAAGACACTATAGAAGGAAATGTTGAAAAGAAATAAAATTATAAAATAGTTTTAGCTACGAAGAACATAAAGGATGTATTTCTAGAGTGGATCAGTTTTCGTTCCACACAGGATACAGTCGAATTTATTGAAAAGATTCACTTTTTATGAGCTTGTTAAAATCAAGAACTTTTATTTAAAAATTAAAAAAAAATCATTAGTTATAGAATCGAGGTTTTTCTTTATTTTCAAAAAGTTTAACAAGTTTTCTACAAAATCTTCTTACAGAACTATCGCTAAAATTCGAGAGCTTTTTAAAGCTCAAAAACCTATCATTCACGGAAACACTGTCGGAAGCTCTGTTTTATTCAGAAAAAAACGCTTTTTTTCATGAATTTTCAACTTAAGTACGGACTAATAACATTACAACCCCTAATTTCAAAACAATCTTTTTTGACAATGTCTTTGTCAAAAAATCAATTCTTACGAACCATTTGAAGAGAAAACTTAAACTTAGGACAGATATTTTCACAAAGAAAATATCGGTTTGCACTGATCTCTTCACAAGCGTCGTTTTATCGAGCCCTTTCAAGAGAATAATTCTTAGGCAAAAGACTTTTATTTACACACAAACTGAATCTAACAATGTTACGAGTATCTCACTAACCTGTCTTCCTTTATCGTTGTTCTTCTTCTTGGTCCCAGTCGGCGTGATCTGAGAGCTCTTGGATTCTTCCTCCTGCTTGTTGCTGTTATGCTCGGTATCTGAAGCTCCTTCTGCTAAGGACATATTGTGTCTGACGAGGACGCTCGATCGGCTGCTGGTTTCGTTGCGGAATGAGCGCTACTGATGCGTGGAGGACCGCTCCTAGCTTTGAAGGGATTGGAGCGCGATGGAGTCGTGTTGGGGATACAGTTTTTTTGTGTGGGTTTGGGTTTAGTGACACAAATAAAATGAAAAAGATTAAAGATTGCTGCTCACTGTCTGTAGAATGCTAAAAGTTGGACTGGAAGAGTTGATGACAGTTCTGTTTGCCAAGATTTAAAAGATCATCAGCTACAGTATACCAGGAGACTCGATTAAATTTTCACGGTTTGTTTACAATTTTCATCAATTATTTGCATGAGATGAGACGACCGAGCATGGCAGCAAGCCACCCTACCAATTCGTGTTGGTGTCCTCGGCGTCCGCAAAATTTCTAGTGTTAGGTTACGTTCCTGTCCTCTGTCCACAGCATCAAAAAGCTAACCAGGAAAATAGTAACTCTCCCTCGACGACTCGGAAGTGCCGTGCTTGACCGACGCAGAGGTAGCCTGGAAAGTGGCTTGCCCAGATACGGATCGGCCCGAGAACCCGTTTTCCCCTAGACAGTGGAATGAGCCGTTCTGCAGGTTGGTACGGAATAAACTTATTAATACCTCTACCAATACTGCTGAGCGTGCCCGCCTGCTGGCTGTGGGTGAGTGGGAGTCGGGCCTCTGGCTTCAGGCACTACCGTCACCTAATATAAAATAATTTTATATTGGGACGTTATTAAAAGAAAACATTATAAAATTCCAAATTGTCAATTTTATTAAAATCGCAATTCTTAGTGCCAGAAAATATTGTCAACAACTTATCAAAATAATGTAAGATAGAGTCGTCTCCACGGTTTTGGTTTAATTTTTATTACAGGAACTACTGTAAGTATCCGTATGTACCTCAATCGTTATGTCGTAACCGAGATAGCTTTGTTATAAAGAACCTTACATATCGAACGTCTCAGTTTTTTAATCTTTTTTTTCTAAAATACTATGGAAATATAACGTTTTACTGAGGGTGGCTGGACTCACTGGTAGCAGACCATGTAAAAAATAGATTAACATCAACCCAGTAGGCAGTGGACTTCTAGGTGATAATGATAAAGCTCTGTTAATAGGGGTAGTTGATGCGCAATGTGTGGGACCAGCTGAGGGTTAACACATAACATACACAACCTCACGCCTGTAACCCCCGAAAAGTAAGGCAGGGGTGTACTTAATTGAATACCCACATTTCGCCAGTTAGAAGTCACATGTAATAGGGGGTGAGCCTATTGCCATTAACCGAGCACAAATCTAAAATCTAGACTCCGTGACTGCTACTGAGGAATTTCTGATGGAAAAACCCAATGACAATTTTCCCGATTCGGGAATCGAACCTAGGACCCATGCGTTACTGCTGTGGACTGGAATCAACTAATAACCGCAAAAATAGGGCTGAACAGCATTTCATAGTGTCTTACAAAGTTAATCACTGCAAAAATAGATTACCTACAGTATTACGATACATTCATTTAGTTAAGTATCGGGTGTAATACACTATTATTTTAATTTCCTTAAAAGTATCAATACAACTGAATAAACCCCACCGCCTACTGCCACCAAATTAAGAAAACCTCATACAATTAAATACGGAGGCAGCTGTAGAACAATAAAACTAATGTTACTAACTCAATTACCTACAAAGTAAAATGAACTGAGTCAGCGGTTTGTTTTGATCAAATAATTTACACAAGTAACTAAGGAGGGAGCGCTTAGCATTAGGGCATGCAGCAATCCTTGGGAAGTTTTAAGCCACCTCCTCCCCCCTTCCAGCATCACGTTTATACTTTGAATCTAGTTTAATAAAAAAATCCGCTTGCTTTGGTTTTTACGTGGTCACATAATTAAATTCAATCCAATATTGGAAAAAAGTATACGTCACACTTTTCCTATTTTCGTCTCCCGAAAAAATATTATAGATAGTCAGAAACCTGGAAGTCACCATGGGGTATCGTCTTCCACATTAAGTTGCGATCAAACCGAGTGGACCGGCAGCGGATTGGCTGAAGACATTTTATATTTCAGTAGGTACATTAAATGTCAAGGCCCGCAGTCTGCAGTCCGAACTGGAATCCAGTCCGCTCGATGTGACCGGAACTTAAAGGGTTGAGAGGTGGAATAGGCAATCACTCCATGTAAATATTGGTCAGCTGCATCCTTTTTTCTTAATTTCTTGAGACAGGAGTCCAAACCCAAGCATCATTGGAAAAAGGCTAAGCAGATGATGTTGGTCACCCATCCCCAGGCCGACCTTGGCAAGCGTAGCTAAACATACCCCACGAGCACAATTTTATTTATCTAAAAGGTCGTTGGTCGAGTGATCGCAAGCGCGACTAATGGGCATGAGATCTTGGGTTCGATTCCCTGGTCGGGTCAAGTTTTTCCATCATTTCTCTGTCTGGATGGTGTCTGGATAAGTGCCCGTAGATGGGAATAGGCTCGTCCCCTATTACTTCAAACAACGGGCAAAATGTTGGTGTACTATTAGGTGGGTGGTAGGTGGTAGGTGGTGGTGGTAGGTGGTGGTGGTGGTAGGTTAGGTGGCGTGGTGTTTTATGTGAATCAATTTCTTCGCCTGTTAGACCAAATGGCCTTGTATGTAAGCTCCTTATGATATAAACTATAGTGACGCAGTTTGATGAAAAGCCCATAAGTTATCAATGATGTATGACGGTGGCATAACCGCTTGTTCTGCCGATCCCCCAAGTTGAAGGACTGCTCGTGATCGATATACATTACGATGTTAATGAACTGTGCCAAATTTTTGGGTTCCTTTAGGAAATTGAAAAACGTCAGATTTTGCGGGTTCCGTGTGTGTTTTTATTTGTTTACTCCTAAGAACCTGACGTTTAACTGTGTTGATTAGTGTTTTTATTAGGTAAAATGAGATTCGTGTACAATATAAATAGTTCCCAATATAGTTCCATCCCGCTCCCCTTGAATACGTTCAGGCTGCTCTTAGCCCTGCATGAGGATTCCTCATAATCCATCCTCTGTTGAGTATATTCTTCTCTTTCCTTGCGCTTATCTCCACGCCTCCGCAGACCGCACCGGCTGGGGAGATAGCTTATTTATACTTTCACCCACTAAAAACACCGCCGTGAGCCTACTGGTCCGGGCACCAATCTCCGGGCTCACCTGAGGTATCGGCACCACTCATGGGGACATATGCGACGACGATGGACTCCCCGATCTATCGTATTTCCACGCTCCTGTACCCACCCCCTAAAAGTGTTACCCGCGATGACAATAATGTTCGTCATGTATGCGAGGACTAGTTAGGAAGTATGTGAGAACGGTGACGAAGCATTTTCTATCCGCTTTCTTCTGCCCACTGACAAAAATCATTCTGTGATCAGCTGTTCTTCAATTCGGTCCTTATTGTTCCATACAGAAAATTGAAGGTCTCTTGAGAATAATGTTGACTTCTATTTTAGTTATTTAAAAATGCATAAAAAAGTGTATCAGAAATGGCTAGCTCATAAACGGCACAAATATGTGGATGTCTCTAACTATTGTCAATCTCATTTTTTCTTTTTTTTTTCTCTTTTCCTTTTAATCAGATTTTTTTTACAACAGTTCTCAAATCATTTAAACACCTATTGTTCAGAATAGTTACAGCACTGATGACAATATTTTTGTCACATGTTTAATTTAGTCTTTTAAAATATTTTCTTGCCTTTTGAAAGATTCTTTTTAACGATTGTTTGTGAATGTGTGAACAGTGTAGGCCTTGTAGATTCCTGTAGGTGTGTTAATTTTTGTTAACCTCTTATCTTGTTTTCCGTTTTTTGTGTTTTAAGCAACGACTTATTGTCGGCCATATGCTGTCCCCCCATACTTAAGTACTAATGCTGTAACATGATAATATTGTAAAATCAAATCATTTTAAAAGAGTAACCATGGAGTTCCTTGCCGGTTCTTCTCCATAGGAAACGATCAACCCGAACCGTGCACCTTTTTGTCGACGTTTTATAAGTGCCCATGTAGGCCTATGTGAAATAAAATATTTTGATTTTGATTTTGCTGAGATTCAGCACTTTTTGAACGTAAAAATTACATTAGACAGCCTTCCAGTGTTTTAGCTGGAAAGAAGGAAAATGACGGAAGAAGCTCCTAGCAACACATCTGATCGTCCATCTATCAAAAAGATCTCTGCTTTTAAAACTAGGTAACCTACCTAGATAATCTATCACTTCACAGGTGGATGCTACCATCAGCTACCGAGCTGTCAAACTAATCTAAGAGATAGACATTACATGCATTCAGGAGATAATCTGATGCTGATAATGAAGACAAAACATGACACAGATGCTTGCATACATTATCGCTGATTATCACATGGAAGCGGCGTGTTTTGTGAGACTGAAATAACTGCAGAGACTGAAAAGAAATCATGGAAGGAACCAAAGGCTAAAATAAAAAAACTTTTTTGCAAAAAATAAAACCGACTCCAAAAACACAAAAAACTGAAAAATAATTTTAGCTTCTGAAGTCGGTGACTTTTGTTTGTTTGATTCAGTTTTTTTGTCACCGACTTCTGAAGCTAAAATTATTTTTCACTTTTTTGTGTTTTTGGAGTCGGTTTTATTTTTTGCAAAAAAGTTTTTTTATTTTTTTATTATTAGTTGCAATATTCCATACAAATATTTTTCATCATCAGACCTGTAATGGCACTTGTACCTAACCCAGATGGGTGCAAAGTTTTAATCAATATACATGAATTAAGTCCAAACGCAAGGTAGCTACTGTAAACAGTTGAGGAGTTCCCTTAACTGTCCTTCGTCTTCATCATCAGACCCCTTATGACAGTCACAACCCATCTAGGTGTAAATTTCTCATCAATACAAATTAATCAAACCCAAACACAAGGTGACTGCTGTAAACCGTTGAGGAGATCCCTCGACTGTCTTTGAGTTCCATCATCAGAGCGAGTCCAGACCTTCTTTAAATTGTAGTGCTTTAAAATACTTAATCAAAAAATTTACAAACGCACTAGTCGCCACTACAATTTTTGAAAGCTCCCCTCAATTTCTCTTGGATGCCATCATCAGTTCCGGTTTCCTTATCATGGGACCACCCTTGAAGTATCTCCTTTCCAACAAAAAAAAATATCAAAATCGGTTCATATACGACGAAATTATGCGTGAACACACATAAAAATATCCGAAATATCGATGTCGATATACAAGGTGATTGGAAGATGGGTGCAAAGCTTTAAGGCGAAGATAGTACAGACAGTTTAGAACAATTTAAGCCATGGTTGTCTTAGACGAAGTCTTACCATTTTTTATTAACCTAATTTTTAAGATTTTTTTCGAAAATTGCCAAAATTTTAACTAAACTGGTTATTTATAGCTAAATTGAATGATAAATGAATTCATTTTTATTTTATTTTATTAAAGTAATGTGTAAGCAATCTAGCAAAACATGTTTTAGGCCTCTGTGTCGTTAGACATTTTTTTTACAGACATTTAAAGTTCATATAAATTAAAAAAAATCATAAATCATTTTTGAAAACCTTATTTAAAAAAAAAACGAAGTGTGCTTTTTTTGTTCAAATATTTTTGAAAACATGCGTGATAATCGCTCTTTCCTTTGAGGTATCATTTACGAGGATATTTTACAAATTATTGAAATTAAGATCTACAAACCAATTTGAGGGAGAAATTTTAAATTTTAGGCAGACTAATTAAAACAAAATTTTTGCTTAAAGAACTTACGCTAAGCTTACTTTATGTGTTCGAAATGATAATTACTTCAATTTTAAGAATTTTTTGCACATGCCAATTTAGGGGATTATCTAAACAATGGCCGCCGCGCGTAGTGCGGCACATGAAAGAACCGAATTGAAGGGATTATCTAAACAATGGCAGCAATGCGCGGTGCGACGGCATTTCCAGGTAGAACGCCCAGTGAATAGAAAATAGCGATAAATACGTTGGTTTTTAAAAATACAGCAAAATGGTATTAGTCACTAAGGCAACAAAATCGTGTTTTTATTTAATTAGGGTTAGTCAGTCTGTGTTGAAGCGGTCACATCTTTTACTTATTACAATTAGTTGAATTAGTCAAACTACAGCTGCCCATGTGAGAGGACGTTGTCGTGTTGATTCGCAATTTACCGTGTTCAGTTGTAGCCCTTTGCGTTCCTGCACGTGTTGTTTGCGTTAGTTTAGAACATTTTTGTTTCACCGTGTCCAGTCGTAGCCGCAAGCTCCTGCACGTGTTGATTTTTGAGTTGTGTTGAGTTGACATTTAGTGCGCTCCTACGCCGTTTTTTTTAATTGTTAAGTAGCTATGGCTACTTTTTCCAATCAGGAATATGCGGATATCGTATTTATGTATGGCAGAGCAGATGGCAATGGATCCTTGGCGCGACGGATGTATCAAGAACGCTTTCCGAATCGCAGGGTACCGAATGTGCGAGTGTTTTACAACACTTTTCGTCGACTTGCCGAAGTTGGGTTTCACCGCGTGGAACCTGGAGTCAACCCAGGCAGACATGAAACTGACGTCGAAGAAAACATTTTGGCAGCATTTCAAGCAGATCCTACTACCAGTACCAGAGCCGTAGCTCAAAATCTAAACATTTCACAATGGAAGGTGTGGCATACAATGCACCAAAATGACAAATATCCGTTCCATGGTAGGGGTGTGCAAGGTCTGGAAGAGCAAGATCCCCAAAGAAGAATACAGTTCTGCCGTTTCCTCCTCAACAGAGACATCGAAGATGCGTGGTTCCTGAAATCAATCTTGTGGACGGATGAAAGCAAATTTTCTAGGGAGGGCATTACAAACTTTCATAACCTCCATGAATGGGCCGACAGAGACAATAATCCACATTTTAAGAAGCGAGTGTCGTTTCAGGGAAAATTCTCTGTCAATGTATGGGCTGGAGTAATTGGCAGGACATTGATTGGGCCCCACTTCTTACCGGATAATTTAAATGGTGAAAATTATTTGCACTTCCTACAATTCGATTTACCAGTTCTGATAGAGGAAACCGGTGTCCCGATATTCGAAAGAGACCGAACAGTCGTCTTTCAGCAAGACGGCTGTCCAGCGCATTGGACGTTAAATGTAAGGGAACACTTAAATAATTGCTTCCCTGACAGCTGGATCGGCAGAGATGGACCCATCCCTTGGCCCGCTCGCTCACCAGATCTGACCCCGCTGGACTTTTTCGTGTGGGGCCGGGCCAAGGAACTGGTGTATACGAATGTTGAAATAAACACGAGAGAAGAATTGATGGAGAGAATTAATTCAGCGTTTGAAACGATGAAACTGGAGATGATGTTGAAAATAACAACAACAGAAGTGAGAAGACGTAGCCGTGCTTGTATTAGGAATCATGGCAGACATTTTGAACATGAACAATAAATAATTTAGATTCAAATGTTGTTTTAATTACTCCGCCTAAAATTTAAAATTTCTCCCTCAAATTGGTTTGTAGATCCTAATTTCAATAATTTGTAAAATATCCTCGTAAATGATACCTCAAAGGAAAGAGCAATTATCACGCATGTTTTCAAAAATATTTGAACAAAAAAAGCACACTTCGTTTTTTTTTTAAATAAGGTTTTCAAAAATGATTTATGATTTTTTTTAATTTATATGAACTTTAAATGTCTGTAAAAAAAATGTCTAACGACACAGAGGCCTAAAACATGTTTTGCTAGATTGCTTACACATTACTTTAATAAAATAAAATAAAAATGAATTCATTTATCATTCAATTTAGCTATAAATAACCAGTTTAGTTAAAATTTTGGCAATTTTCGAAAAAAATCTTAAAAATTAGGTTAAAAAAAATGGTAAGACTTCGTCTAAGATAACCATGGCTTAAATTGTTCTAAACTGTCTGTACTATCTTCGCCTTAAAGCTTTGCACCCATCTTCCAATCACCTTGTATATGTCGAATTGAGAAACCTCCTCCTTTTTTGAAGTCGGTCAAATATCACACAATCGAAATTGGAAGACTAGGTTTTTTAACTGTTCGAATTTTCATGGTGTGTGGCCTGAAAATTCTAATAGTTAAATAACATAATATCACGCTAGTTATCTCCGAAGGATTGGGCACAGGCGCACCTAATAGTACATCCAAATTTCGCCAGTTACATATGTTTAAGTCCCTTGTAATAGGGGGTAAACTTATTGCCATCAACCGAGCAAAAAACTTGACTCCGTGGCTGCTACTGCGAAATTCCTGATGGGAAAAGCCCAATAACACTTTGCCCGACCTTTTTTTTTGGGATGGGAAATCATCAAATTACTCCTCCCGCTCTTGCGCGCTTCTTGTAAAAAACTGGTACTGACATAATATTAAATAACAAATATTTAACTCTGGGGTATAAAAATATATTCTAAATCTATTCTCGAGTGTGAATGATTACATAATATATATATCATTTAGAATTATTGAAAGTGCAACGGTCAATTGGACAGACGCAGACGTGTTAGTTATTTGCGTCAGTCTAGGTCATTTTTATTTAATGTATATCGCAAACGTTACCGCTGGGCATACCCAGGTCGAAAGAAGTGTTCCATCTGGATTTTGTCAATAGTAGGTTTGAGTCTGGATTTTTGCCCAGATGTTGACAAAGATGTTGAAAGGCTCACTCCCTTTCATCTACATAAGAATTCTTACGACTATTTTAAATGCGAAAGTTTGGATGGATGGATGTTTGTTACGAGACTCAATCAAACCAGAACGGCTTAACGGACCTGGATGAAATTTGGCACAGAGATAGATTTTATCATCTGGCATAGCACATAGGCTCCTTTTTTCAGCGAAATCGCGGGCAACAGCTAGTAAAAACATAAAGAAATGTGGGTCTACCAATACGTACACCTCTGCTTAACTCTTCGAGGAATACAGCCGTGATGTTATGTTATGTTTATTTAGATACATTTAAATTAATTGTATTTGTTATTATGAAACTCTACTGTTGGGAAACTAGAAAGGGCTATAAAAAGTGATTGAAATTGAATAGAATTTATTTTTCTATTGAATAAAAGCTACTTTCTTTAAAACAGGAGGATGTACATAATTATGTACGTAGGAACACATTAATGTACCTAACGCCTACCAGTATATAACATAAATACTCGTACAAGCAAGTTTGCCATTTATCCGGTACAATCCAGTATGTGCACTTACAACCAAACATCTTATAAAAAAACTTTTTTGCAAAAAATAAAACCGACTCCAAAAACACAAAAAAAGTGAAAAATAATTTTAGCTTCAGAAGTCGGTGACTTTTGTTTATTTGATTCAGTTTTTTGTCACCGACTTCTGAAGCTAAAATTATTTTTCACTTTTTTTGTGTTTTTGGAGTCGGTTTTATTTTTTGCAAAAAAGTTTTTTTATTTTTTTATTTTTAGTTGCAATATTCCATAGAAACATTTTTCATCATCAGACCTGTAATGGCACTTGTAACCCAGATGGGTGCAAAGTTTTGATCAATATACATACATGAATTAAGTCCAAACGCAAGGTGACTGCTGTAAACCGTTGAAGAGTTCCCTCGACTGTCTTTCGGTTCCATCATCAGAGCGACTCCAGACCTTCTTTAAATTGTAGTGCTTTAAAATGCTTAATCAAAAAATTTACAAACGCACTAGTCGCCACTACAATTTTTGAAAGCTCCCCTCAATTTCTCTAGGATGCCATCATCAGATCCCGGTTTCCTTATCATGGGACCACCCTTGAAGTATCTCCTTTCCAACAAAAAATAAATCAAAATCGGTTCATAAACGACGAAGTTATCCGCGAACACACATAAAAAAAAAAAAAAAACATACCTATGCGGTCGAATTGAGAAACCTCCTCCTTTTTTGAAGTCGGTTTAAAAATTTTATTAGTAGAAATCAATATTTTGTAAATAAGGATCATACCAATGTATTTTTTTTAGAATACTGGTATCATCTGCATCCGGTTAGATTGGAAGCTGACCGCAACATAGTTGGAAAAGGCGAGCAGATGATGATGAATTGATGACCAACGTATTTTATTTTAAACCAGTTTAATCAATACATGATCTTACTCTGCATTTATTTTATTTTTTGCAAAGATTTGGATCATTGATTTTTTTTAATAATACGTGCTATATTTTTTTTTTTTTTAATAAAAAGTTTATTAAAAAAATATGCAACAAAAACTTGAGTATCATTTCCCGGCCCGGAAACGTAACCAAGGACTCCAGGCTATCCAATTTTACTTCTAGCTATTAGAAGCTAGACCACAGTTGACAAGCAATTAATAAAAACGCAATTAAAAAATCATGTCCCGCTACAATTGGCGATCTTATCTCAATCGAGATCAAACCCACTACCCCAAGGTCGAAGACCACACGGCTACAAGATCAGTGATGCAAGCCAATTTATTGATTGTCAATTTGTCATGCTGCTAATCAATTTATAATTAAATATAGGACTCGAGACACAATTTCAAACAAAAAATATTAGCTAATATCGGAAATCAGTGTTTCAAATATTTTTACTAGCTTCGCCCACAGCTAAGGCCCTGGTCGGAGGATCTTTACACTACACGGAAAGCACGTTATTCCGTTAGTCCCGGCTGTCATTTGTAGATCTTTGACAGTCGTTACAGGTAGTCAGTAGTCAAAAGTCTGACAACCAATCTTACCAAGGGGTATCGTATTACCCCTTCCTAACTGGGTTGTGGAGGTCAGATAGGCTGTCGCTCCATGGAAAATACTGGTAGCCAGCTGCATCCGGTTGACTGGAAGCCGACCCCAACATAGCTGGGAAAAGGCTAGCCAGATGACGAGTACACGTCCTGTGAATAACTCTTCGGGGATTACAGGCATAATGCTAGTTTTAAAATCCTGTTATTGCGTTATTGTTCAGGTCAGTATAACCCTCCGTGCGCATGCGAGTCACGGTCACTAACCCGCTTACCGCTAAGCATAACTAAGATTACCTAACATCTGGTACCAAGTGTGTACATAGACTATGTACCGAGTAAGTAAATACTTGAATTACATAATTAATATATTCTATTAATCTATGTGTCACCGAGTTCTGAAGACCAGTCTGTCTCAAGGAAGATTTTAGTTATACAGGGTCAATTTAAATCAGCTAAGTAGTGAAACTTTTTCGGCGTGTTGTATATCGGCTAATACTCGTCCTTCAAGTAGCTCTATAAGCAGCAGTCGTTGACTCAAAAAAAAAACACCATAATATTATGTTTATTTATTTATTTCAACAAAAGTTACATAGGTGAGTATTTCACAAATCTTTTGCCAAACTGTCCGTCTCTTAGATTACATAATTGCATCATTATAAAGGTGATACTGTTTGCAATTTGGATGTCTTTTGGAGTTTTATTCTTAACAAAATTAAGAGGGAGGAGGGGCTGCGATTCGCCATACAAATGTATTCCGTTTTTTTCTTCCTGAATAATGCTTCTAGATCATTTTTTTTTATATAAAATCAAGGCCTTCTATACCTACTACACATCCCTGTCATTAGCTTTTTTTCAGCAACTAATAAGTGGGTGAATTTCAACAAATGCCATTTTTTTATCATATCGGTGAACTTTTTCATTTAGACTTTTTTGTATATTTTTCAGGTTTTATGTAATCTTTAGGATATCAAATATCCCCAAATTAAATATCATCAACGTATCATTTAAGACTAAGGAGAAAATTCAGTTTGAATTCTGGTTTCCACCGATATGACAAACCGACACCGATTATTTTTTCTGTACACCGATATGATAAGTTTATCCACCGAAATGATGTACATATCCAGCGATATGAAAATCTATCCACCTTTGAACATCAAAAAGGAAATAGTTAGTAGGTACCTATATATTTTTACAAGGGCGACTTAGAACTGAAGACCTGAACTGAGGGTCTTATGTAAGTAGGTAGATCACATCCAAAGAGAACTGAGTTCTTATAAATCCAATTAAAATATTTTTTTGAAATTATGTACCTATTTTATTATATTTACTTTATTTTTTTATTATATTTAATATAGGTACTTAGAATAAAAAAAAGAATGTTTATTTTTATTATCATTGTCTTTATTAATGCGTTCAATTGCTCCACCTCACCATCATCATCTCAGCCTATAGACGTACATTACCGAATACAGACCTCCCCTAATGATACGATACATCTTCTACTACCCAGTGGTATCGTGGTAATGATTTTGGCAGTCTATGTAGGTAAGTATGTATGTATGTATGTATGAATGTTCGTATGTATGTGTTTATATGTTCGATTGTTTCACTTAACGAAATGGGATAGATCTACCAATATGGTAAAACGACTCACCGAGATGATAAAATGATCTACCGATATGATAAAGCAATCCACCGATGTGACAAAACTGTGCGTTGATCATGAATCAAAACACCGATATTAGAAATAAGACACCGATTGATTTTTTCTTATCATTTCGGTGTAAATTATCACATCGGTGGTAATAAAGACCACCGATTACAGCGATATGAGAACAGCGACGTGAGAAATAACACACTTTTTAGAAAATTAGAAAAAATGCATAATATCTAGGATAAATTCAATAACAATCAATGAAGCTAATTCACTTACTACCTCTGTTAGAACCAAACAACAATAATAATACTACTCATTACACTAGAAAAATGCAATCACCGATAATATAAAATAATTGTCCGGGAGCAACTGAAATGGCGTACTTACGTTATTGGCGGGAATATGAAGCTATTTGACACACTTCCGTCCTGACTGCGCACTAGCAGACACTAATGAGGGAAATAAAATTGAGGTGGGGACACTTTCGGACTCGTCGATGTAAAGTTAGGTTTAAATTACTTTTGTCCAGCGATATGAGAACATTTTTCAGGACAAGTACGTTTGTGCCTCTCAGTAATAATAATCGTTAATTATGTAATAAAATGTGCTATATAATAATAACAAAACTAATATTCTATGAAATAGAATAAGTTATATACTTAATTTACTTATTTTTATAGCTTTTTTGTTTGTAAAAAAAGTAGAGGGACAGCACCGATTTGAAAAAAATACAGGTTTATGTATTTATTTCTACCTATGTAATAGTCCTGGGCAAATTATATTTTTGCCACAACCCAATAACTACCTATTGAATACTAAAAAAAATAATTCAGAACAATATTCCTTTTTTCAAATACTAATTTCACCGAAGACAAAAAAATAAGTCATTTGGGAAATTCACCCAAGTACAGCAAATAGGACCCTCCAAAAATGACAAAAAATGCCCCATTTTTTTACACGACTGCCCAAAAAAAGGAGTGTTATGCTTTCTGGGTTCATGTATGTATGTTTGTGAGTTTTTTATTTCACTTTTTGAAATGGCAGGCGTGTTTTTATTTTTTTTATTATTTGTTTTTTTTTTTATACCTTTTATTACGGCCGTAATTAGAGGACTGACAGACAAATTTGAAAAAAAAATTACATAACAAAAATTTATATAAACCTAGACATACTCTTTCTTAAAATTTTAGTGTCCAAAATAATTGAATCCGCTCAGTTTTCGAGGAGAAAAAAGGGGTTCATACGAAAAGATCTCGTCAAAATTATTATGATATAAGTAATCGGTCTGAGCTGCAGCTGTCCCTATCGTACGCTACGGGGGCAGGCTTGACGCAGCGCGCCGGCAATAATTTCTCAAATACCTATTTTAATTATTTTAAATTATTTGAATATTATTTTAATTCTATTTTTCCAATTTTATTACCAAATGACATGTTTTAATTTTATACTTCTTTTTTTTTTAATTAGTTCTTTATTTTTGTTAGTTTAGTTATACATTTTATTGTGCATGCTGTGGTCTCCTGTAAGTGAAGGAGTACACCTACGTGATACTTTTGTCGTCCATTATTTATTTCGTGTGTTTGTGTACATTCTTTGTTGGAGGTCCTAAACAAATAAATAAATAAATACACAATTCTCGCAAGCCCTTTTCCCGACTCGATTTAATAGTTCTTACCCGACTGCCCACAAGATCATGTTGTAAAGTGATTTTTAGGTCATATAGGCTGATTTTATAGTCACGCGTTTCAGCAGCGCCGTCGGGAGCGCGCGCGCTCGGATATGTATTGGGGTAGTAGTAGCGTTTCAAATTCGCGCGCTTGAGCAGCGCCGTTCGGTGTTCCTGTTCAACAGCGCGCTGCCCAACGGCGCGTCTAGCGGCGTGACTATAAAACCAGCCATAGCCTCGATAACATGTTTCTAAAATTGATAACAGTCGGAATTAATTCAGTAAAGTATTTAACATAGATACTTTATCATTTTCGTTTTCGTTGCAAGTATACTCAAGAAATGAGGACTTCCAATGTAGCCACTGGTATCCAAATGTCCTTGCATATCTACTTAGGAACCTACTAAGTCGAGCCAAACCAGTATCTGACTCGAACTCGACTAAGCAATATTACGAAATAAACTTGCAAGAGATACCGCTGTCAAACCTTAAACGCCGTATTAGCCGTATTAGAATCCAGATCACAGCATAACTAAGTAATTCATGCAAATGTCGCAGCCGAGCAATCAGCCCGTTATTTTGTTACACTGTGACACTGTTGTCCACACACGGGTGCATATTTTACGTTGGTATAAAATTTAGAATTTTTACAGAGTGTGTGTCTGTTTGTTGGCAGGTTGCTGCTATGTTTATCTTCTCAAGGTGAAAGCTACATGACTTTTTCATGAAATCATCCAATAGGGTGAGAACTAAGAGGGTTGGGTTGTTTTGATTATTTGAATGATTATAATTCTGCAACTACTGCAAAAGTGCAAATCATACAAATCATTTGTTTAGCATACAGCCTGAAACTGATTTGCAAATTGTAATAGCCCAAAGAAAATTTTACAAAAAAAAAAATATATTATTGTAGGGGAAATAAGAGGTTTCTTTTTCTTAGAAGTGTACGAACTTCTGGTCGAAAACTAAAATGAAACCTTGAGTTTCCTTTAAGTAAAAAGATGAAAAGAAAAAACTAATTCCTGGCTCGTGCAGACTAATAAAAATCATATTATTATACTTTAATCGTATTTTTTCTCAGTATACTCCTTTTTAGGGTTCCGGAGTCAAATGGCAAAAACGTCAATAGGAGTTACAGCCGCCAAACGGCACAGAGACAGCGTGCTGGATTGCGGATCACTCCCTCTCGCGGCCTATCTAGCCTATAATGCTGTTGGAACACTATACGCTGATCAAGTTGATGATTTACTTGACTTGACTTAATGTCCTATGTCCCCTAGTTGGGGCAGAGGGCGTCCACAGATGTCCGCCATCGCGATCGGTCTTGAGCTTCACGCTTCACCTCGCTCCACGACAATCCGATGCTCGCGGCTTCTGCCAACACGGTGCGACGCCAGGTTTGACGAGGACGGCCACGCTTTCGTTTCCCTTGGGGATTCCAGTCCAAAGCTTGTTTGGATATGTGGTCGGGGTCCCTTCGGAGCGTGTGGCCAATCCATCTCCACTTGCGTCGCTTGATCTGGCGGTCGATCATGCTCTCATGGCATTTCTCCAACAGCTCTACGTTGGAGATGGTCTCGGGCCAGTAAATTCCGAGAATGCGACGAAGACAGCGGTTGGCGAATACTTGGATTTGGCGTGAGATGACTTTTGTGACCTTCCACGTTTCGCACCCGTAAAGCAGCACGGATTTCACATTGGACCCGAATATCTTAAGTTTAATCCTTCGGGTCAGTTTCCGCGACTGCCAAACAGGTCTCAGCTGCGCGAAGGTAGCTCGGGCTTTGGCGATCCGTGAAGCGATGTCCTCTTCACTACCCCCACTCTCTGTCACGACGCTCCCGAGGTAAGTGAATTTGTGGACGCGTGCCACTGCCTCTGTGCCAATCAGCAACGGTGAGCGATTCTTCACACCAGTTCTCATCTCATGGGTCTTCCTGATGTTAATTTTAATGATGATGGATGCAGGGCGCAAGGCGAATATTTTGCGCCTTAAAACAAAATCGCCTCACTAGGGAGGATACCCGAAACAAAACCGAGCACATCCGAAGGCTCTAAAGCGGCAGCCCCGCTATCGGATTAAGGCACAGTGGGCTAATCACCTGCTTGCCCGACAATAATTGATTCCTGAAACTGAAACAGATAGAAACCGGACCGATCTTTTACTGACGACTTTTGGCATGAAAAAACGGACACGAATTGCTTATTGGAACGTACGCACGCTTAGCGATGACAGCCGACTAGCCCAAGCAGAAGCAGTAATGCTTAGCTACAACCTGCAGATACTCGGTCTAAGCGAAGTGAGGAGAAACGGTTTTGGTGAGCTGAGAACGTCCGGGGGCTTGACTTTGCTATATTCTGGTAAAGAAAGTGAGGAAGATGTGCGCGAGCATGGCGTGGGGCTCCTCCTTTCTAAAGCAGCTAAGAACAGCCTCTTGGACTGGAAACCGATCTCAGACCGGATCATGTATGCCCGTTTTAATTCAAGAGCCCGGAAGATCTCCATTGTCCAGTGCTACGCTCCAACCAACGCATCACCTTAGGATACCAAGGATGACTTCTATAATGCCCTTAACGCCACCCTTAGAAGCATAAAGAAGCAAGACATCATCATCGTCATGGGGGACCTGAATGCAAAGGTTGGGAGTGTTAACACTAACCGCGAGCGACATATGGGTACACAGGGACTTGGAGTGTGCAACGAGAATGGGGAGCGATTTATTGAGTTTTGTCAGAACCATGACCTTACCATCGGAGGAACATTATTCATTCATGGTGACCACCATAAGTACACGTGGATCAAGTTGATGGCGTTAGGAAAATACCATCAATCTTCAGTGACTCTGACTATCGTTCCATCCATCAGTCACGCTAAATCTTCTGATTTTCTGGTACTTTAACTAAGTACCAGAAAATCAGAAGATTTAGTGTATTTAATCCAATTTGAAATATTCAATAAGATAGAGTGTGATGGATGACTGAACCTACGTAATAAAAATAAAAAATATTTCGAACCTTGGGGAAAATAAACTCTTTCGACATCGTGAAAAATAAAATGTGTTTGAAGTTGTAAAAATTTAATAATATCACGTTTATTTTAAGCTTTTACATAAAAGTAACAGCTTTATAAAATTTAAGAGAAAATAATAATGTTCCCAGAGTAGATACGGAACATCATAGGCATGTCCGTTTTTTTGGCATATTTAAACCTAATCAAAGATTCGTCAATTTTATATAAGCACATCCGGGCGCACAAAGCAGTATAGTTCACGTGTTGTTTTTACAAAACCGGTCAAATTAATATTCCGAACATAACTCCATACTGGCTTAGCATGTCAAAACCAACCATAACGTATAGTGTTAGAGTTGAATATGGGTAAGCAGCGAAAGTAGTAATAATTAAGTATCTTTCTTAGAACAAAACTGGTGGTGTTTAATTCTATTCAGTAGTTCCATCGCCATTCGCGCGAGATGTAGATTTTCGCGTTTTTTTTTTTATATAATAATTTTATCACATAAGTGAATAAAAATTATATCATTTATGTCAGTGTTGAGTCGCGAAAGTTACGTTGAAGTGAACTTTGTGTGCTTAGATGTCAAAACAAAGGATTTCGCCTTTTTTAAAGCAAGTAAGTTTAGTGACATTTACTTTTATGTAAAATACATGTGTTTGGTAATCTTGCGCGACGTTTATGTACTATTTTCCTGTACCTAGTAGTAGTTTTAAACTGAATAAATAGTGTCATTAAAGTATGTTTGAATGATTAACATTTCGAATTGATAACAATAACTTGTGATTATAAAATTCAATGTCAAAATTAATCAAGTTTGATGGGAATTAAATAATAGTAACGATCATTTCTAAAAGCTAGAATTTGGAAAAGCCTTTTATTATAAAAGTACCTACTCAAAAAAGATTAGGTTTTTTCTCATCGTTAGTTATGAAATAAAAACAGAACCAATTATTCAGTTTTAACGAAAATTTCGTAGTTTCGCAGTTTCGTAGTCAAATTACTAATAAGTACTGACACAAAAAACCTGTTTTAAAATCACTCTGTATACAGAGTCGCTTTTAAACCGATTAAAAAAAACTATAATTTATTACATTATTTACATAAAAAATAAACATGAACCGTTACGCTTTGAACAGTGTGAAATTAACTAGTTATATATAATAGCGTAAATAGAATTAATAAACATTTGCGTATGACACATAGATACTCGTAGATATTATCCCCAGTGTGATTGCGTGAAACCCTAGGAATTGTGATTTGACCTGCATTGCTCTGTCGTTAAATAACTATGTTAGTGGTATATGTATGTACTCGTATGTATTATAGTAGGGATGGGCCGTCTATGACTTTGGCCGACTAGTGGTAAGCAAATACTTATAAATCTGTGCTGTACCCCCTTACTAATGTACGCACATGATAATATTGATAAAAACAAATAATTTTAAAAGAGTAACCATGGAGTTTTTTGCCGGTTCTTCTCCATAGGAAACCAACCCGAACCGTGCACCTTTTTGTCGACGTTTACTCCTACACTACTCCTACCCTACACCTACACTACTCCTACCCTACTCCTACACTACTCCCACCCTACTCCTACGCTACTCCTATGCTACTCCTACACTACTCCAACCCTACTCCTAACCTACTCCTACACTACTCCTACCCTACTCCTACACTACTCCTACCCTACTCCTGCACTACTCCTACCCTACTCCTAACCTACTCCTACCAAAAAAAAAAAGTATCCTAGTGTTGTTTTAGACTTATTCAGGCAATTTTTTAAATTTTTCTCTCCGTAAAAACCATCCTTGAACTTCAACGGACATTTAAAAAAAGAATTGGCCAAATTGGTCCAGGCGTTGTTGAGTTTTGCGCTTACCAACACATTTTGCGGTTCATTTTTATATTATAGAATTATCGACTCAAAATAAACAAAACAAAACATAAGTAAATAAAAAGAAGATCTTAATTCTGTTTTAATATTTGTACGGCATTAACGTCAAAACATAGAGATCTCTTAACTTTATGTATATACCTTTTACACCTATGTTTAGTAAATAAAAAATATTTACTGTGAAAGTTAATTTATATTTTCGTCGATTCATCAAGTCCAATTGCCTATCAAAGGAAGAGTTCCATTTCTAGTTCCTAATATGTATACAAGACCACTACGCGGCCTTCCTCTTCCAAATGAACAAAGAATCTCGTAATCCCAGTAATCACGAAGTAATCAGTGTACAACATACATGTAAAAAAGGAAAAGATTCCAAATGGAATACTTAACCTCCTTTTTCTAGAAGTTTTAAAAATAAAACAATTACAATAAAAATTACAATTTCATTGCAATTAAGTACTCGAGTCTACTAGTCAGTGCTGTTTGCCGACTCGTCATCGAATATTCTCAAACTACAAAATTAAATATGGCCAGATAGTCGGCTCTCCCGAGTAGTCGGCGGCTAGCTGGTACATCTCTAGTATTTATTCATTTGTAGATAGTGTGTTTCACGAGTTTTACGCCCCCTATTAGGTGCATGCTACATAAACATAACTAGCGAAATGTGGGTGTAGACTAGACTGTAGCCACTGAGGCGCATCTCTGCCTAATTCTTGATTGATTACAGGTGTGACGTATATTTTGTTTGTGAAAAAAATTGCAATAAATAATAGGGTATTAGGATAATAGTTTTCAGGAGAGCATCGTCACCTGCCTAGCCTTTTCTCAACTATGTTGTAGTTGCAGATATCGCTGAACACCAGTATTTTATTTGGAACGACCGCCTATCTGACCTCTACAACGCAGTTAGCATTGGGTAATACGATACCCCTTGGTAAGACTGGCACCTGTAACGACTGTCACAGATCTACAAATAACAGCCGGGACCAACAGCTTAACGTGCTTCCGAGGCTCGGAGGAAACTCGATACCTATGTAACAGATGATCACCCCAGATCGACCCGGGCGTCTGTTATTCTTTAGCCACAAAGTGCTCTGGTTTTCAGGAGAGAATGGAAAAGGGGAACGTGTTGGCGTCTCCAACTAACATGGGCAGAAAGATGATGAAAAGGAATAACATTAGGTAGTTTTTAGGTTTCTATGAATATAATTCTCACCCCTGGATGGTGATAAAGAAACCAGCATGTCTGACACCAGGTTAGGCACTAACCACACGATTTAAAGATGAAAGACCTGTATATCATAAAAAGCTTTAAATCAATCCGATACGAAATACGTAATTCTAGGTATTAGACATCGGATAAGGTCAGTTTTTAGGATACGACTTATATTAGTTTAATACCGGTTTTCCGATGATCAATTACAAATCACGGGGTCTCGGGAAAACCATTAACTTTATTGAGTCTGTTTCTTATAAATAATAATTATAGGATAATGTAAGTACATGGTAATTATTTTACCAAAGCGACTCGTGCGTGTCTATATAATAGAGATAGACTGCGAATAGATGTGTCAGTCTTCTGCAAATTATAATATAGATGTAAAGTTTGTAAGTATGGATGTAGGTAATCTTCGGAACTTCTGATCCGATTTTGAAATTTCTTTCATTAATAGGAAACTTCATTATCTCCGCATGTCATAGGCAATATAAAAAAAAACAGGACGTTTCTGTGGGATATTTCGGGAATTATCCGGGCTTATACTATATTTATATGATTACCTGACTAGATTTTAGTAGATACTAAAATCTGATGCGGTTTTAGGGCGCTCAAGACATAATGTTACCTAAATATCTAAGCACCATTATAGGTTAATATCGGTGTTACTAAATAAATTTGATTTTTGTCAAAAAACTTATTAAAAGGTCTTCTTCAACAAACACAAAAAAATACTACTCCTGTCAACAAGAACGTACTACACGGAAGTCTTAAATGTTGTTCCAACAAAAACTGTATAACAAGACCCTACAAAATAAATTAACTTTGGCATAACTAATAATGTTACGTCTACCGATCCGACAAAACAATACATCGTTTTTTGTTTGTCATTAATTAAAATAATTCAAGTAGTTATACTTTTGACGCTCGCCAGTTCTAACACGTCTACCTTGAGCTGGCATAATATAGTACGGAGTTGCGATATAATTCCAGGCCAGCGTATACTGACTTATTTCCCACTAATTTGCGGTCTACTGTATCGTAATAAATATACATTTCTATCAGTTATTATCGACTACCGCGACTGTGTCTTGTCAAGGCAATTTGGAATCATATACGTAGTTTTTTAGATATGTTATAAGTATTTGAAATGTAGAGTACATAACTCAATGAAGAAGCTAGGTTAGATTAATAGAGATCATTTAGAGAATCATAATGGCCGTGACAGACATTAACTATATAGATTGCGAAATATCAAGCAAAATGGAGGAGGCTTAAATTGCGTATTTTTTATTATTTTTGAATTGACGGATACTTCATATTCACAGCCGAATAATACAGATTGATGTTTGGTTTAATTGCTAGAACTCATTAATACTATTTTTTATTTGGCTTTATTTATGGGTAAGACCAAAGAAACAATGGATAGACTGCGTGACGGATGACGTCATTACAGGAACTGATGGACGCTTCTGAAGATGCCAATCTCGTGGCTCCGAGTTCTGGGCCGACACAATTTAGATGCCATCGATACGCTAAGAAGAAGAATAGAAAAGTATGGAAACAGAAGACATGCTTCATAATTAAACAATATTTTGAATCCCACATGTGTAATACTTTGTATCCCACATGCCTTGTAACAGTTATGTACCTACCAGCACTACATATTATAAAACAAAGTCTTCCGCCGTGCCTGTCTGTCTGTCTGTTCTCGATAAACTCAAAAACTACCGAATAGATTTTCATACGGTTTTCACCAATAGATATAGTAATTCAGGAGAAAGGTTTAAGTATATAATTTGTCAGGGTTTTGTCTAAATTGGTTTAAATATATTACGATAATTGTTGGAAATTTTTGGAAAAAGTCAAGCCGCCTACGTCTGGGAGCTTTCATCGAAAACCAGGATGATATATACCTATCTATCTTTTAAGGATAGCTTACTATACCCATTCTACTTCTTTCAAAAAAAAATGGTCACATACAATGCGTAATATGCTCTACTACCCGTGCGAAACCAGGGTGGGTCGCTATAAGCTATATAACATTACGCTACGCGCCTACGCCTAATAGGAGCGGAGCATCAATGAAAAATGTTGCAAATCGGGGAAAATTACATACGCAGACGAAGTTGCGCGGGTCAGCTAGTGAGTGACATATAACATTGACTATTCTTCTGCTCTTTCCAGTGTTTCGTGTCGGCAACAGTATCGTTCACTACAATCGGCCACGGCTCCGTGGTGGGCTTCCCCGCGATCCTGCTGCCTCAGCTCAAGCAACCTGACTCCCACATCACCCTCACTGAGGAGGAGGGCTCATGGATTGGTAAACAATCATTTTTATATATGTAGATGTTCTTGTTTCATTCATGGCAGATATCAATTTTTTTTACTATCAGCAATTGGTGGGTCCCATGAGATTAATCCACAGTTATTTGTTTTATTTATTCTACTATTCTATACTTTTAACCTCTTTAGGCTATGAATTTTCGAAAATCTTTCTTTAATGCTCTTTTTATAGGAGCTTTATGTCGAAGTCGGCATGGGCAGGCACTGACCTAGAGGCTGTACGTTGTCGGTTCGTGAGTTTAAGATTTTTATTGTAGAAGATATTGACGGTTCTCAAATTCTGAATCCTTCAATGGTAGATAATTTCCCGATATAACAAGGTAGGAGTATTCGTTCCTAGAATTTAATCGAATCTAACATAAGAATAGTAATTGTAAGGAATGCTGAACGGTTTTGAAGAGTGGTCCGAAACCACCATCGCCTTCCATTTTGAAAAAATTACATGGGCCAGTTTCCTCACTGTTACCAGACATCAAATTTACACAAACTTAGAAACAAAATTCTGTTATTTTTATTGTAATTATATGTTAATTAAATGCATACTTGAGGTCATTATACATGTACTTAATTCAAATCCAGTAATTAAATTAATGTATATGCATTGTGACTTCGAGTACTAATCCAGGAAAACATGCACACATTTATAGGTTAATCACGTAGTTTTTATCAGATTAACAATAGACAAAATCAAGATATCCACAGACATACAGCTTTATGTTAAAATAAACAATTGAGTGAAAGATAACTATCATAATGTGTGGGCACGCCAAACAGAATTTGTAGCTAAGTTTTTGCTATTCAAAGAGAATGTTAAAAATTTACCGTTAGTTTTAGACTCAATTTAAAGTACTAAAGTGTAAAAACTAACGAATCTACAGTACTGTTTCTTTTTCACCGCGGGTTCAAATTCGGCTATTCTAGGCTTTAAGCTTGAAATAAGCTAGCACAATGACGAACTTTAAAGGGAGTCTAGACCAGACTGGATGCAGACAGCAGAGACCTGTTGTGGCGCAGCTTGGGAGAGGCCGAATGCACAGCAATGGATTGCGAATATGTGTTAGGTTCAGTTGATTGATTTATTTATTAATACCATGATGGACCATGGTGTCGTACGTCTATCAGTCCGAGTATCATCACATAACCGAGTCACCGCGAAGGAAACAAGTGACACTCGTGCGTGCGGCTGTGGTGTGGCTTGACGCAAGTGGCTTCGAGCTTCGACGTGAACGAGGCGTAAATAAACGAGGTTTCTTTCAACTTACTCACACCATTTTCTGTACTCATTTCAGCATCAGTGACGGCGATCACGCTGCTTCTCGGCAGCTTCATGGCGCCGCCTATCATGGGGAGGCTGGGCAGGAAGGTGGCGCACTTCGTGGTCATCGCTAACATTCTCGTCGGATGGACTGTCATACTCCTTTCCAAGAGTTTTGAAGTAAGTATAAAGCAGAAGCCGTTCCTATAGAATTAGAAAACACGATTTTAGCCCCCCAGCCTAGCTCTTGTGATACCTAGAGCTTAAGAATTAAGGATAATGGACGCTGACGCTGACATCGCAGACGCTGTAAATTTTTAAAAGGGCACCTGGGCACTGCTATTAGATTTGTCTAATATTAGAAAGTTATATGTTGTCTATCGAACCCAAAATAGAGACGAAAATCTAGCCGATTTATGAGCCTTATAATTTTTGTTACTGGCAAGGCTAAAATTACCATTAACTGATCAAAACTTATCTTCTGTTCCAGGCAATCATCATAGGAAGAGTTATCCACGGCATGTCTTTTGGCCTGATGCTGCCTCTGCGTTCTGTGCTCCTCGGAGAGTACACCAGCCCGAAAAACAGAGGAGCCTTCCTCACCATGGTCTCCGTAGCCCAGGCCTTCGGTATCCTGCTCGTCCATCTCATAGGATCCTACATTTCCTGGCAAAAGACCATTCTCATCCTCATTGCATTTCCCCTAGCCAGTCTTCTCATGACATTCTTTATCCCTGAATCTCCGAGCTGGCTTGCAGCAAGAGGGAGGTATGATGACTGCAGAAAGACCTTCCGATGGCTCAGAGGAGATGGAGAAGAGGAAGAGTTAGAAGAAATGATCAGAGCTAGATGTGAATCGAACAGAGCCACCATTTCCAATTGCAAAGATCTCATGGTGCTCTTCAAAAAGAAGGAGTTTTACAAGCCGATAGTGATAATGATACACAGTTACTTGATGGGAGAATTTTCTGGTGGAGCACTCATGTCTTGTTACTCAACGACAGTCATCTCTCATCTGGCTGGTCCAGAAGTAGATGCTCATGTATGGATGATAGCTTTAGACGCTCAGAGGAATATATCAAACATTATGGCTGTATACGTAGTTAATAAGGTGAAACGGAGGACGATGTTCATGAGCACTGGAGGTCTTTGTATCCTGAGTAACATAGCCATAGCTTGCTATGTCTACGCTAAGATTCAAGGATGGATGACATACACAGCAGTGTGGTTACCTATTTTACTGATCAACATACAATTCTTTACTGTTGCTGTTGGCATGGTTTGCCTTCCTTACGTCATTGCTGGGGAGATCTTTCCTTTGGAGTATAGAAGCGTCGGTGGTAGCATAAGTATCGTCTCGATAGCTTCTGGGTATTTCCTCGTCACAAAAACTTTCCCAGTAATGCTTGACAGTATAGGTCTTCATGGTTCTTATGCTGTATATGCGGCTGCTATGTCATATAACCTGTGTGTAGTCTGGTGGTTGCTGCCGGAGACCAAGGGCAGGACTCTACAGCAGATTGAGGAGCATTTCAGAGGAAGGCCTTTGGTTCCAGAAGAGGTGGAAGTGAGGCAGAGTTTGAAGGACAAGGATAAGGTGGATGTAGAGAAATCTAAAGTTAACAGCTGATAGAACTGAACATTTTATAGCTGTGTTGTGTAGTTTGAGGACTGTCGTGATATAAAGTTCATAGTGATCTATTTTGTATTAATTAATCAATTGTGTCAAGAAAACTTTAGAAACAGTTTTGAAATAGCTGCCAAATAGTTTAAATACTCAATTACTTTCAAAAGAACGCAACGCCATCGTTCTTTCAGCTTCATGATAAGGATAAGTGTAGATTTTTAATAATTAGTTTCAATTTTACAGGTTATTATGAAATGAAATAACCAATCTACTTTTTTATACAAAAGTGAATCTAACTGTTACATTAAATGCGTGTTGATGGAGCGCAGTCATTCTCTTAATAATAAACGAAATTAAAACATCATTCTATTTCTGTAATATTTTTTTGAAGTTGTCAGCGACATCGATGTAAATTTTGATATCTGCATTTAGTGATTTGTGGTGTAACTGGAACTTATTATTAGCAGTAATGTTAAACAGAAAACAGCATTATTGCTTCTTAATTGATAATGTATTGATAACATAATCGAATAGGCCATAGTAATTAAATTACAAAGTACAGCAATTTAGCGACCAATTGTAATTAAGTATTAAAATTATCTTAGTAAGTATTCAAGTACTTATATAGTAGGTGCTGTTTATAATTTCTTTTTGATAATAAATGATTGTGATATTGTTGAACAAAATGCAATGTTAGTATTATGTATATTGTTTTCATGTAAGTTCTTTTGTATGAAAAATAAACAAAACTTTGTATTCGAATTATACAGTTTTGGAAAAGCAAGTCTTTTTCAAAAGGTTGCAGGGATCCGCTGAATGCGAGACGGCACGCACGGGAGTAGTCAATGTGGCGACACTTGGGGGAGGCATATGTCCAGCAGTGGACGTCTTTCGGCTGAAATGATGATGATGATGATGAAGTCTTTTTCTACTTTTATTTCCTTAACGAAAGAGAGCCGTTTCCAGTCACTGCCCTATCGCATTTATTTACTTCTAGGACTGTATCTATGAATAAGACCCTCCGTCACTCACAAGGTTCTATCTCAGTAAGGAGGAGTTAAGTCAGTATACCCATCTAGTTTAAATGACACTACAAAATGTTACATGGTCCTTTTATTATTAGCCCAGCAAGATTATGCACTAGACCGGTTTAACCTCGTATTATGCAATCAATATGTCTACTTTCTGTCTCAATGTTAACAAACAGACTTGTGCAACAGAGGTCATGTAAGAAAAGGACAACATAGCTGATCGACATTGGTAGATTGGATCTACGATCGTATGTTCGTAATTATAAGAAGTCTCGATCGACACTTGGCCACGAACTACGCTCAGCCGACACGCAACACGACTTGTGGAGCAACTGATGGTAAACACGCGCGACAAACTACAGCGCGCGGATGCGCGCGTTTCTCTTGACCCGCCTGAGGTCGTGAAAAGGGGTCTAATTGGTTTGGAGCAATGACCGATCGTTAATCGCGTTGGTGTTATAGCACCAGTAGTACACCTGCATATTTATTTACCTATACAGAAAAGTCATAGAAAGGTTTGCAAACCTGTCGATGACATCTTTTTAAACCGGTGTGATGCTTGTTAGACTATTATTTATAGTTTTTCGTGAGTTCCTAGCAACAATTAAGTAAATAGACAACCTTAAAATAACTGTATGCCATGTAGGTATGTATTGCATTCTCGGTATTTAGTTTGAAGTGTTACGATCATTTAGATATACCTACTTAGACTGGTCTTCGATAGATATGGGTTGTCGTTGCTCGACTAACAGAATGACGGACATTGGAAGAAAACAATACAATTGTCATTATATTAGGGTTCCTTTAGGCATTATTAGCTGCGGAACCCCGCTCTTTTACCCTATTGACATGAGGTGACATGACATGAAAACGCATGGTGACTCCATGCGTTTTTAATATTAAACAACACGTTATCACTGCATTTGACGGCACGGTTGGCGCAGTGGTCAAGCGATTGACTGCTGCGCTGCATGTCGCGGGTTCGATTCCCGTACGGAACAAATATTCTGTCTGGGTGTTTTTCTATCTATAATATGTATGTATTTACAAAAAAAAATGTATATATGTAGTTTATCAGCCATCTAGCTACCATAACACAAGCATTAGGTTGCTTAGCTTGGGACTAGATGGTGCTGTGTGAAATGTCCAGGGATATTATTATTATTTTGGAGTTCAATAATCGAACCGAAGTTGTCATTTTTTGTCATAAAATACGATGTACGAAATTGTACCTAAGAAAACTGCACAATAATAGCAATCGTTTAATGCTACTCTCACTGGTTTTAAAATAAATGTCCTTGACTGAGACGTGTCAATTTTTGACGAAGTAGGTACGAGTCGGAACACAATTCACACTAGTTAGTTGGGAAATGAGTGTTTTCTTAAACTTGTGTCGTACTAGTTAGTGAAAGTAAACGTTCAGTGGTACTTTGCGTACCAACATGCATGGAATGACTTTGTGCCTTCGTATAATGTAAAACGTTCGAATAATCGCCTTTTGTTCTAGTATAGGTTGATACTGTGATCTTACTTAGCGTGGTGATTTGTGTTTCCCAAGTGTTATGATTATAATTGGCGTGGTGATACTTTGCTAACAACGTAACTGCGATCAAGATCTGTGAATACCTATGTACCACTAAAGTGGTCCCTAAAACAACCTAAGTGTGATTTAATCAGCCATCTGCTTCGCCAGTTCTGGTGAATATGACAATCAGTAAGTCTTTTATTAGACTCAAGACCCAGGTCGGCCGAAGCAATAAAACCTGCACAGAGATTCATAGACGACTCCGCCCTAGAGTGTAAATGTGTGTGTAACTGTTCCACAAACAATTGGTGTCCTGCTTATCCTGTTGTTTGCTGGGGAACATTGTTTGCGCTTCTGAAGGCGCGAAATTCTTGCTCTAAATTTTAGACCGACTTATTTTAGATTGCCAACGCCACGCGTAAAGAAGATGAATGAAATCAGCGTTTAAAAATCATTCATTGTGTGTGAGTTGATATTTGCTTTTGTTGATTATGAAATGAGTTTCACTTTCTGTATTCAGTTTGTCGTATGTGTTAGTCTTAATTTTATCACGTCTGATACCAAAAAAAGTAGATCAGATTATTGCAAATATTTTGTGTCTAGATAGCACGAGACTGTTGTGAGTGCATTAACATTGTTTTGTGTGAAAATGACGCGAGGGAAGAGTAGATTTTCACCGTTTTTGAAACAGGTAAGTAAGAATTTTGCTTACTTATTCAGCTCTTCGAATTGTAATCCTTTTTTTGCCAGTTTTAAGGTACACTTTTACTCTTTCTATGGGCGGCTAAATATCACTGTCAGCGAGTGATTTAGATAACACATTGTTATCAGTTCACACGTTTCAGCAGTGTTGCTTCCTTGTCATTTGTTTGATTTTTTACCGATCTGTATGCAAACAGCGTGATGACCGGGATAGTACACGAATTAATGAGAACGACTATCCGGGACCGAAAAACTCTTTTTTGTTTCGGTGAAAAAATGCTGATTTCATCTGAGTCGCTAGAAATTAGGCACATGATTTTTTTAATTCGTCATCAAGAAAAACAGTTTATTTAAGTAGGTTTTGGAACTACTTAAAAATAACATAGTGCTGGTTGTAATGCATAGGTACAAAAAACAAACTTAATCGGTTTGCAGGGCACACCACAAAGATGTTGGTGTGCGTAAAATCAACTGGTGTATTACTTCGCCTATTTATTAGTGTTTGCTACCCGTTGTCCACGCACACACAATAAAATTTCTTGTCACTAATGTTGCAGGGAATATGACGCATAAATTTAGCTTATCATACAATCGTCTCCGTGGCGCATTAGTCGAGCGTGCGATAAATAATTACTTACTGCGCCGGCGCCGTAGGATCGAATCCGACTGCCAACAGCATAATGTTTTTGTATGTTTTAATAAAATATTTTACATTTGTTTGTTCAATTTATTGCTTAACTATTAGCAAGTCTCTTTATATTTGGGTTAGAATGTATTAGTTGTCTACCCTCTAAAAATGACAAATCATGTTTAAGTTAGTAGTTTAAGTTCATCGTCATAATGCTATTGACTATTGGGGTTTCGTTACGTTTTTAGACATTATACCCTGCGTTTTTTGAGAAGTGCTTTTATTTGTGAATCAATATGAATCATTGAACCACACTTTTATGAGCTGAAATAATTCTTTTGCATGAGCAAAATGTTTCAATTAGTGAAATTGCGAGACGTTTAAAGATATCGGTGAGTAACAAAATGTTATTATGATGTTTAGAAGTTTAATATGTTTAAATAATCCACATGTTATTGATTGTTGTTTTTTGTAACAATATTTTATTATTGTTCACAGAGAAGGACTGTGCAATTGTGGGTCCATCGTTATGCAGATTCGGGAAGCATTGATCCTTGCCGACCGGGACCAAAGGCTGGATTTGCATTCACAGATTGGCATCTGATATAGTTGCTACGCATACCGCTGAGCCCTTCCTCACTACTCGTTCCACGGCAACTAAACATGACGTGACATTACAAACTGTACGAAACCACTTGCGAGCAGCTGGTGTGAAATGTTGTAGGCCAGCCAAGAAAATTTGAATGTCAGATATTCACAGGCAAAACCGGGTACGCTTCGCAAGAGAATATTTAGATTTTGATTGGTGCAATAATATAGTTATATTTAGAGATGAAAAATGTTTTAAATCAGACAAGGACGGTCGCAAAATATTGTGGCGAAAAGATGGTGAGCGCTATCATAAAAAAAAATATTCTTCCATGCAGGTCTAGTGGAGACATTTACTTCGTGCATGAATAAGTCATAGATAGCGAAGGCGCACCAATAGGATATTAATAAAAATATCAGGGGGTAATTCGATTTGTTTTATGTGAGTGATGTTATTGTTAGTGAGATAACAATTTAGGATACCTGTATCTTAATATCTATCTTATTAACATGTTTATTCATTTCACTAATAAATAAATTACCCACTTGAATAAGAAAAGTAACGTTATTTCTTGTCCGACTTAGAATATTTGTCATGCACAAAACTTTTTAATTTGTGATTATAATATAAAAAAAAACCTAGTCAATAAATGTTGTTGATTTCTTAATACAAATTGTTTAATTTTTACTTCCATATTTTTTTTCGAATAAAGTTCTTATTATCAGGTAAATTACAATAAAAATTCAACAAAATGAAAATAAAAGTTTTTTAATAATGCAAAAAGTTGACGCCAGCGGCGCAGATTCGATCCTACGACACTTGAAAAAAACCTAGTCAATAAATGTTGTTGATTTCTTAATACAAATTGTTTAATTTTTACTTCCATATTTTTTTTCGAATAATGTTCTTATTATCAGGTAAATTACAATAAAAATTCAACAAAATGAAAATAAAAGTTTTTTAATAATGCAAAAAGTTGACGCCAGCGGCGCAGATTCGATCCTACGACACTTGATTTACCAGCCGAATGATTACACATCTATGCCACGACACCGGTTAGTCATAGGGTTAAATTGATGCTTCATATTCTTTACCTCATATTATACATATACAGTGAAGCAAACACTAACAAATAGGCGAAGTAATACACCAGTTGATTTTACGCACACCAACATCTTTGTGGTGTGCCCTGCAAACCGATTAAGTTTGCTTTGTGTACCTATACTAGTTACCCAGTGAATGGGTTCAGGAAGTCAGCTGCATCTGTTTAGACTGGAAGCCGACCCCAAAATAATGTGGGAAAGGGCAGGCAGATTACGCTGAGTGCTGATGAGTGAGTGAGTGTGTACGATGATGAGTGAGTGATGAGTGATGAGTGATGATAATTATGTAATATTAGCGGCCCGTCCCGGCTTCGCACGGGTGGACATTTTTTTTCCCTTAATTCCCCTCCCTTTTTTTTCTAGTAATAAATATAGCCCATGTTACTCAGGGTTAATGTAGCATTCTAATGCTGAAAGAATTTTCGGACATCGGTCCAGTAGTTTTAGATTTTATTCGTTACAAACATACAGAATCTTTCCTATTTATAATATTAGTGTAGTTAACGTTTCGGTATTTTGCTTTCGGAATTCCTACATTTATTTCGTCACCGGTCGTAGTGACGATACCTTAGTTTAGCAGTAGACGTCTTTCGCCCAAAATAATCAAAATAATGATGCTTCAGTCAACTGTTTCAGTGTTTTGTAACCTCAGCGGTGGGTATCAACCTGATCGGCCATGGTGCCGTGATGGGGTTCTCCGCAGTCCTGCTGCCTCAGCTGCATCAGCCAGATTCTGGTATACACACCAGTAAGGAGGCTGATTCTTGGATAGGTAAGGTTTTCCATGTTCTCCTTAGTATCCCCCTCTCAGTCAGATGCAAATATAGGGTCGCGCCTTTGACCATACTGCTTTGCATGGTACGATAAACAGAGCGGCGTCACGCGGCTAACAACTGATAGGTCACAGGCGCGCGTCATTGATCGCCTGATATTCAATGCTTGACACTCACAACAATATGTCTGCATTGTTCCAGCATCAGTGGTGGGTATAACCCTGCTGATCGGCAGCTTTGTCGCCAGTCCGATCATGGGCCACTATGGACGGAGGGTCGCCCACTACACAGTCAGCGTGTCGGCTCTCGTGGGCTGGCTGACTACACTGTTAGCTAATAACGTTGAGGTAAGGAACCACTCTTCAAAACCGAATTCAAAAGGAGTATAGGTAACATAAACAACCTTGCAAGTCATATAAAAAACTTTAAGTAGCTACTACCTACCAATTTAAAGCTCGACAATGCGCTGCAAACTTTTGTTTCCAAAATAACCAGACATGCTTTAAAATGTTTTGGTATTTCCCCAGACTTTCTACAAGATTAATATACACCATTATTTTTAGGTCGTTCTGGAACCGAATACCATTAACTCGATCATCGAACTCGAAACGATTGGGACTATTGTTTTAAAAAAGTAACAATAAAAAAAACACGAAAGAATAAATTAAATGTTTTTTTTTTGTGAAATAATGAGAATCGATCGATGAATGAATTTTTCAATGGGTATCGTTCACATGTGTTGCCGATCGTGGATACGTTTTACACACACATATGCATTTGAGTTCTCATTATTTCACAAAAAAAAACATTAAATTTATTCTTTCGTGTTTTTTTTTATTGTTACTTTTTGAAAAAAATAGTCCAAATCGTTTCGAGTTCGATGATCGAGTTAATGGTATTCGGTTCCAGAACGACCTAAAAATAATGGTGTATATAAGCTGTTAGGTAGCACATGTCAATCGAATATCATGTTAATGCACACACACACATTAGGTGTTATTATGTGAGAATCGCCTAAATGGGATTCCGCAATCGCCTTTTGCCGACTAAATATGATCGTATTTAGACAGATTTATCCACAAAACATTAAGCTTAGAGAACCGTTCAAAATCAAATTTGAAACGTTTCAGATGGTCATCCTCGGAAGAATCATATGCGGTATATCATTTGGCATGATGCTGCCTCTTCGCTCCATCTTAATCGGCGAGTACACCAGCCCCAAGAACAGAGGCGCCTTCCTTACCACCATATCCGTCACTCAAGGCTCTGGCATCTTCTTCGTCCACCTCGTGGGATCCCTGCTGAGCTGGCGAAGAACTGCCCTGGTCTGCCTCTTCCTTCCCTTCATCAGTCTGGTCATGACAATGTTTACCCCAGAATCCCCAAGCTGGTTGGTCTCCAAAGGAAGATATAACGAATGCAGGGAAGTCTTCCAGTGGCTAAGAAGTGAAGAAGAAGATGTGGAACTGGAAGCCATGATCGAAGCAAGGATAAACTTCGAAAAGACTATGAGAACCCAAAAGAAGTTAGATTTAATGTCGACTGTGCAGAAAAAAGAGTTTTATAAACCAATAATTCTGATGGTCCATGCATATGCCATGGGTCAGTTATCAGGAGGAGCTAGCACCGCTGCCTACGCCACAACTATCATAAAACGAATCATGAACCCTGATGTGAATGCTGACGCCTGGATGTTAGGTCTTGACAGCGAAAGAATGCTTGTAAATACTTTAGCAATTTATATTATAAACAGGTTTAAGAGAAGAACTATGATGTTTGCTTCAGGAGGACTGTGTGTGGCTAGTCATTTGGCGATAGTTGCTTACGTCTACTGGAAAGACCAAGGTCTATTGAGTCATGAAAGGATATGGATCCCTGGTATACTCCTTGGCGTACATTTCTTCTCCGTTTCTGTGGGTATGGTTCCACTACCAAGCGTAATAGCTGGAGAAGTCTTTCCTTTGGAGTACAGGAGTATAGCTGGCAGCATAAGCTTGGCTTCTATAGCTGGTACCTTATTCCTGGTCCTCAAAACTTTCCCTGGTCTGGTAGGAAGTGTGGGTATTACTGGAACCTACTCCGTGTATGCTGGGTTACTGACTTATTGCCTGGTTGTGATCTGGTTTCTGATGCCGGAAACCAAAGGCAGGACTCTGCAGGAGATAGAGGATGAGTATAGAGGAGTGGTGGCAGTTGAGGAAGAGAGAC
Source organism: Eurois occulta (assembly GCA_950022335.1). Lineage (NCBI taxonomy): Eukaryota > Metazoa > Arthropoda > Insecta > Lepidoptera > Noctuidae > Eurois > Eurois occulta. The sequence continues at coordinate 13,260,704 of OX465502.1, forward strand.
AGTCACTCAAGGCCAATGGAGAGAATGGGAAGGTGGTGACTTAATAGGCAATCATAGTGAGTGGTAATTTGAAGAGAGATATTTTGATATGGTAACTGGTCCAATTGAAATGTTACAAAATAAAGTGTTCGTTTTTGTTAAAATTTTGTTTTTACCTAAAATAAATTTTGTATCTCTCCTCTGACAATGTAGCTGTAGTATGCATGGTGATGATTTGCGGAAGACCTCGATCATACTATTCACTCGGTTCGACTGATTGTAGAGAATTGATATCGAATTGACCAATTGTATGAACGTAGACGGAACAAAAGGAGTGCACCACCTGTTGGGGTACATTAATTTTTGCCTACCATCTATGAAAAACTGACATCGTTTGAATAAATCCTCCACAGAAACACTAGATATCGCTATCACTAGCTATTCATTGTTTCATTGATCTATTAAGCTAAAGATAAGAGACTTTTAGGCGGCTGATAACAGGAGTGATTGTCCTACTTAATCCTCAGCTTACAGGGAGAACAATAACGGGGATTGTTTTGTTTGTCTGAATGAATCACTTTGGCAATCAATGATAATATTATAGTAGAAAAACATCGTGAGGAAAGCTTCATGTCCTAAAACAAAAAAAAACGTATTTCTGAAACATCGACCAACATCCACTGCGCCCACGTGATAGACTACGGCCTACTCACTCTCTCAGAGAGGGGGCTTGTGCTTCAGCAGTGGGAACTTCATAGTCTGATTTTGTATGATTATTATTAAGTGTGGGACCCCCCTGCTAGGCATACTGACGACTTAAAAAGATGCAGCCATCTTTTCTTTTTTTGTCAGTAAGTTGACCAGAAAGTTGCAGCGCTTGGGATAGTAGGTATATATACGTCTATGTATGTACCGCAATGGACTGTGATAGGCTGAATTGTCACTTCAACCCGTCTTCTCATATAAAAAAGAAGCAAGCATTGATCACAAAACTTCCTCACTTTATAATTTTAATTTAAAATTTTCCAAATTATTAAATGTTTTACGCCTGAACTACATAGATAACTGATTAATGGAGTGCAATAAAGATTTATCCTCTATCATAAAAGTGCAAATAAATTACACTTTTACAATTCTAGATAACATTAAACTACGTTTATTTACAACTTATTAAACTCATAAGTACAATCATTTAGGTATTTCAATTAAACCACACAAATGATATAACATTTACCATTAACAGGGATACCTACCTCTTTTGAACTGTCTAGGAGTTAGTCAATAAGTTGTAGATAGTCTCCCGTTCCAAGGCGTGGTGCTATCGAGAAGGACAAGAAATTGAGAAATGGAATTGCACCTTAGCCCGGCACATATTCAGATTCAATAGGCAGGTAGGTACTTGTAAAGGGATAACAAGATAAGAAAAGAAAGCATGCTGCTCGAACTCAAATAAATAAGAATAAGGCCAAGGGAATCATCATCTGCCTAGCCTTTTCCCAACTATGTTGAAGTCGGCTCCCAGTCTAACCGGATGCAGCTGAATATTATATTACTCGTAAGTAGTATTTTACATGGAGCGACTGCCTATCTGACCCCCACAACCCAGTTAGTACTGGACTACTGGGTCATACGATATTCTTGGTAATACTGGTTGTCAGAATTAATAACGTCAAGGAAATGAATAATGAATAACATAAAAGTTAGCCAGTTGTCAAACTTTTAATGTTCTGTTACACGGACTACGAAAAAAATAACTTTTGTGTGTTTACCGCTAAGATGTTTTCCGTCAATCTGCACTATCAACCTAACTTACACTAACCAACCACTCAAACAGTCCTCGAAAATTTCGCACCATCACTTAGTGGCGTCAGCAGCCATCACAGCCCAGCACCCGACAGACGCGTGGACCACAACGCATCATTGTCACGATATCGTCAGATAAATGTCAATAGTATCGCTTCATCGCTTGTACCACTGCCGCTTTGTAAACGATATCGCGTGCGAATATAAGGCTGGGGAGACAACGGCGGGTTTGCGAGCCAAAGAAATATTTTAAAAAGAATCGGGAAATTGGGGAAACTTTTGCACAAAAAAATTGAGGAATTGGAGTCATGTTCTGCGGGGTAGTTGCGTAACGATCTCGCATTTCCAATGCGTTTCATTTTGACAATGCAACAACATTCTTTGCGTTTATCATTACGAATTTCCTTTGATTTTTTTCTGATTACGATACGTATTCCCTTATCAATCGTAATCCGAAAGATTAATAGGTATTGGACCACCATTGTAAGACGACTAAAAAGTGTATTGATTTTTATAGCGTTTTAAACTTAAGCCATGAGTAGAGAGAGACAGCATACTAAGAGCATTGTTAAAAGTTGTTGCAAGTTAGGCTACCTACATCGAATTACAAATACAAAAATAGTTTATTGTCACAAAGTATAATATTACTGTGACAAAGTATAGTAATTACTGTGACAAAGTGCCATATATTTTATTCAGGCAAAACCACATAAAGATACACCATACAAATACTTAAATTACCTTACAAAATAAACGTCGAGATAAACGCTGTTAGTACTTATGTCTTTTATATCATCGTAAAAAATACGCCAATTTGCACTCGGACCGGACTTAACCCACACTGAGTTACTAGTACAAAAATACTATTAGTAAATCTAAATATTATAATAGAAGGCTAGGTATTACAATGAATAATTAAATAATATTTTGGCACGCGTGCAAATATTACAATACAAGTGTATTGACCAGGCAGCAACACGCAATTAATGACATAAGACTCATTATCATAATTAGTTTTAATATCTCAATTCGGTGACACAGTATCCATCGATCATAATATCATATTATCATAATCTAAAATGATATTCAAGCAATGCAATGGACCGTTTGTCAGTGGACCAGTGTAAGTGTGACAGTGCGAATCTGCCCTTAGATACCGATATTTCCATAATCCTTTGAGTGCAGTTAAAATGATAAACATACTTTATTTCACATTTTATTGTCATTGTCATAAACATGGGACTTGTAATCGGATAATACACGGCTTTCGTTCTAATTGCGGTTTTTTAAGCAAGTCCTCATAAAATGTGCTGATATTTTATATTGTGATACTAATTTTAGCGTTAAATTAATGTTAATTATTAAGTTAACTGAAGTGTATTTAGTTTAATGTGTTTATTTTAATGAGACTTTGTTGAAAGTGATCTTAGAAGATGGGGAAGGGAAGACTTTCACCGTTTTGGAGACAAGTAAGTTTTTTATTTAAAACTAGTACTTCGCCCGCGAGTTCGTCCCCGAAAATTGTCCTATAATATAGCTCGGCTAATTGGCAGGATATAAATTGTATAATTTATGGCCTATGTTACTTCCTGATAATTTAGCTTTATATTTGTGAAAAAATGGTTAAAATCAGACCAGTAGTTTCGGAACTTATTCGGTGCAAACAAACAAAAAATCATCTGCTTTATAATATTAAGTAAGTATAGATTTGTACAAGAAAAAAAAATAAAGTCAGCAGGATTGTTTTTAATTCAATTAATATTTTAAAATAGTATTGACCTTAAAATGAATTGAAACTGTATCCCTTATATTAAAAGAAAAGAAAGATAAATAGTAAAATAACAAAATAAGACAAACAAACAAATACTTTAATGTTGTTTAGGTATACCGAATTGCTATTTAGATATTTCTTTGACGAACGTTTGTACGAACCTTGGGCTGACTGGCCAAAGCCAGCTTAGCCCCCCACGAACTTGTTGCCGCCTGACAACAAGGTCGTGGGGGGGCTGTACTGTTTTGACTACACAATGAACTATTCTATTCTACTCGTATAATATAACTCACTTTTTTTTCTTTTTTTTTATTTATTTAAATCAAGACCGAAAGACCTGCCTCTTGAAGCTTTAAGTATAATAAGCTTCAAGAGGCAGGTTAAATCAAACATGCATAAAACGGGCACTAGTTTGTCTCAACCTCGCCTTAAAGCAGGACTAACAGAACTACCTCCGCAGTGTTTTGTGACGGCGGCAGTGGGCAGCAACATCATCGGACACGGCTGCGTGATCGGCTACCCCGCCATCTTACTGCCGCAGCTGCTCGTGCCCAACTCCGAGATCCCCATGACCAACACTGCCGCGTCATGGCTAGGTAATACTGGCTTAAAAAAACTGTTAATTTTTTTTACCAAAACTCTACCGCTGGTACTGCTGGTAGTGACAGAAAACTCGTTAAAAGTGTTGTGTTATTTGAACTGTGCAGTCAGATCTACATTTACTGCTGGAGTTCCTTTCCTAAGCCTTCTGTAACGAAGCTGACTTTACAGTCACTCAAAATAAATGATTCCTAACAAAATGTCTTCAAATTACAATATTTCTTTTCAGCATCAGTATTAGGAGTGACCCAGTTACTGGGCAGTTTCATCACGCCACCTATCATGGAGCGGTTTGGCAGAAGAATTGCTCATCTAGCTGTCACCATGCCAGTCCTCATCGGTTGGTTCATCACTATGATGGCGGCTAGTTATGAGGTAAGCACGTAAAAGACAACTGACATACCACTTAGTTTTATTTCATTCTATTGAGGAACTGCCAAAATATTAGAAACTTACGATTTCTGAATTTGACCTTTAAAATGGTATTGTTTTCTAGCCCCTACTCATCGGGAGGATACTTCAAGGTCTCTCTATCGGCATGCTCTCTCCTCTACGTTCTATCCTCATCGGGGAATACGCCAGTCCTAAGAACAGAGGAGCATTCCTCACGACTGTCTCCTTAACCCAAGCCTTCGGTATACTTTTTGTCCATGTCTTGGGATCCCTCCTCAGCTGGCAGAGGACCGCACTGGTCTGCGTGTTCTTCTCATTCTTCAGTCTCGTCATGACGCTATACTCCCCTGAGTCACCCAGCTGGCTTGTCGCCAAAGGAAAGTACGAAGAATGCCGAGAAGTCTTCCACTGGCTGCGGGGAGAAGAAGAAGACGACGAACTAGACGAAATGATTCACGCACGAATGGTCTTCGAAAAAGCGAAACAAGAGCAGAAGCTTGGAAAGAAACCCAACCGCGTAAAGGACGCAATGGCAACGGTTCAAAAGCCAGAATTCTACAAACCCATCATTATTATGATCCACGCTTATGTCATGGTTCAGTTTGCTGGAGGTACTACCATGGCTGCTTACTCCACTACTATCATCACTTTAATCATGGGTCCCAATGTCAACCCACACTTCTGGATGATCTTTTTAGACACACAGAGATTTATCTCCAATACTATAGCAGTATTCCTAATTAACAAGATCAAGAGAAGAACCATGATGTTCCTCACTGGTAGTCTCTGCGTCTTCAGTCAGCTAGCTATCGCCTCTTATACTTACATGAAGAAGGAGGGCTTGTTGACGTACGATGCTGTGTGGATCCCAGCACTGCTTATCAATCTACAGTTCTTCACAGTAGCTACAGGCATGCTGCCATTACCAAACGTGATTGGTGGCGAAGTATTCCCTCTTGAATACAGAAGCATCGGAGGAAGCATCAGTTTAGCGACAATGTCAGCTTCCTTCTTCTTAGTTCTTAAAACTTTCTTAGGATTAGTTGAAAGCGTTGGCATATACGGAACTTACAGTATCTACGCGGGTCTTCTCACTTATTGTTTACTGGTAATCTCAATTCTTCTGCCGGAGACGAAAGGGAAGACACTGCAGCAAATTGAGGATGAGTTCAGAGGCAGGCCTTTGGCTGCTCAGGAGATTGAAGAGCGGATGGTGTTCCAATCCTGCCCGGTCATTACTTATAAGAGGAAAATGTCTGCGCGGAGGCTCAGTATGCCTCTGTTACATTAGGTTATAGACTATCAAGATAAACGACAATTATTTTAATCTTTCGCGAAGATTTGGAGAGATATTATGTAGATAAGTTATCTACAATAGTACAATTTTTATTGCAACAATAAATTTTATGTAAGAGCACGCTGCCGTGTGGTGTCCAATGTGTCATTGTGTTCATAAATATAAGATTAATGAGATTGTTTGATTTTTTCATTTGATAGACCCCCTGCTACAAGTGTGTTGAAAATCAATCATTGCTTGTGTACTTATTAATTTATCGCCCAAGACATCATGCCAACAATCAATTACTAGCTGATCATGAGATAGGAAAAACGATTAATTTCCTTAATCACCTACCTGCCAGACAACAATCTTGGAATGTTGGCAGCTCCTTACCACGGAGACACAATCATCAACACATTCACAAGGCAGGCCTGGCTTAAGAGGATAAGCACTAAAGTGTGTACCTAAATCTAGACAAGTAGCGATCCCATAATTTTTTGCAACTCAGGATTAGAAAATGTAATGCCTGAGTTCATAGCAACCTAGGTATCGAGTAGGTACGTGATACCTACTCGTGCCAATGATTGCTACGAGTGTCCACAAGTGCGGATATTGTTCAGCAGTAGCCAATTAACATCGATAAAATGAACGTGTTTTGTGCTTTATAAGTGGGAAAACCACAAGGATAGGTATAAGCGGCCAGGTAAATGTAGAACCGAGAACTTTTGATTGAATGAAATATGTATATTATATTTAATTTGACAAAAATAGAGGGCAGAAGGGTTTCTAAAAGAAAATCATTAAAAAAAATAGATTTAATGTTCCTATCTGTGCTAACGATAAGGTACTTTTTTAAACCTAAGTAGGTACTAAGTAGTGTCCGATCGAAAGTTCGGTTTCGGTTTCGGTCGAGTTTCGGCAAAAAAACGAGTATCATAACCATTGAGCCGTCGTCGCTCTTTTGTAGAATGAAACTAAATCCCAATCTACATAGTTCTATAATTTCAACATTCACCCACAATGATTACCTACTTGTTTACGAGTAGCAAATCATCAAAGTCAACAAGACAAAGGAGAGCAGTTATCTTATCACTGATAACAATTATAGTATCAGATAAGCTATTAGCAATCGATTGACACCTATAAGTGTGTACTTTACTTGTTATGTTGACTAAAATAGATCGTATCAGCGTTTAGTACTTTGTAGATGTTGTGTTTTTTCCTTCTGTATGTAAGAGAATGTAGCGCAGAATATGTGTATAGCCTTTTCCTAACCATTTTGGGGTAGGTTTCTTGTCCAACCGGATGCAGCTGAATACTAATATTTCCATGGACTGACTGTCTATCTTACCTTCACAGTCTAGGAACTGGGTAACGTACACGTAACGACTGCCAAAGGTACCGCCGGAACCAACGGCTTAATGTTAAGGCACGGAGGGGTCTCCGTAGGTAATGGATAGTCACCCATCCTCGGACCCACCTCGGAAAGCGTTGCTTAAACCATCGTAGGAATCTCAATAGTATGCAATCGATTTCTTGACGTCACTCGTCCTGCCTTCTGTCACGTAACCGCGAAGGGTAGAAGGTACACAATTGGGTAACTTTAGCGTTATCATCCACGTATTACCTACCCGATTATTATGCTAATTGTGTTGATTATATGATAGCAATTATTGATCAGTTAGTACTTTGATTTGTCACATTGAAAACAGGATTCGACGAATTTTCTCTTGAAATCCCATCTCAATAATACATACCTATTCTGTACCTACCAGTTAAACCAGAAAATGTATGCGCTTCAATAATTATAATTATTGAAGCGCATACATTTTCTGGTTTAACTATAATTCAGACGAACGTTGCGCCGCAGCATAACCACTGACTTTACCACGCTTTGCTGTAGTGCACCTATCCCTTGAGTGTCCATGGAGTTTCTTGCCCATTCTTCTCCATAGAGATCTACGATTTGGAATGTGCAACTACAGTACTTTCGCAAGTTATTATGCCTTGTGACTGTGACTGTAGCTTAGCTTTTTTGTTTTTGACTTTCAAAAGTGCCTGTAATGGTCTAATTGGAATAAATGCTTTGACTTTATCATTGTGCGTTTATATGAAGTTTACTATCTGACACGGCTCTTGTTTACGGCCGCGTTGTCTACCCTGCACTCATTAAACCTATCATCGAGTGTTCGTTATAGGTCTCCCCGCTCCTTTGGTGTCCACTCTTGTCGAGTCCGGGCCTCAGAAAGGCGGTGTATACGAACCTAATATTACACCAGGAGGTGTATACTTACAATTCAACAATATTTAAGGTGAAGTACAATTATTTAAGCTTAACAATTATTTAAGGTTAAGTAAAGTACAGTTATAAGTCCCATGTGGTGCGAACCTACTGCCATCAACCAGGCACAAAATCCAGAGTTTGTGGCTATTACTGAGAAATTCGTGGTTGAAAAACCCAATAACTCTGCCCGACCTGGAAATGGATCCCAGGACCTCGTGCTCAGCAGTAGCGCTTGCCAACCAATAGCCCAACGAGGAAAAGTGAAATAAAGATACATATTTTTCTATAATTTTCTATATTTATTTGGTACACAATATGTCGATCTGTCCAACGATACGGGCTGGCATCCATTCATTTACATTTAAACCATTAATTTTACACTAGAATACTATCAGGTATAGTACGAGCCTCCGGTATGGTTGGACAAACGTAGACTTCACTTAACTAAATATATCTGTACAATATGGTTGCGCACGAGTCGACGGTATCATCCAATAGAAGGTTAGTTTTGAAATTGAACTATAAAATAATATTGATGGTTAACTCGGTTGAGTCAATTTGGCACTTGCTACTGTCGCTACTGATACATTTGACATAGCACTGCTTGCAGTTCATTTTAAAATGTGTTTGAAAACACCAAATTAAATCAACGAAGTTTTTTTCAAAAGGGTATTTTCTTCTTCATTCGCAATCATAATACAAATCCTTAAATAAACAATTCAAATATTTAATAAGCAATTAATGAATTCTAACAGCACTCCACAATAATAACATCGAAACCAAGCGTTACTACTGGCCAATCCCCACTATTGAGGAAACCGTCGCGTGCGCAGGTGTCGGTTATACATAAATACATAATAGTAAAATAACATCAGATCGGACGAGGGCTGCAGAGATCAACACAACTCGAGTTTGTATAACAGCCATATCATTGGTGCATTTAGTTTGACTTAATTTTGTATGAGGTTAATAACATTAAGGCTTACAAACATTTTGTTTTATCAAGCAAGGATTTGGTTGAAACTTTGAAAAACTCAAGTTGGATCGTGATTTTTTAAATATGTCTGTTTAAAAACATAGTTTTAATTTGCCTGCCTCCCACATTTGAGGGACACTGTTCTAAAACAAATGTTTGCATGTAATCACTCAACTTGTAAGAAACAGCAAGGCACTATAGTAAAATATTGTTGGTTAAATTACAGGACAAAAGCCTTTATAGAACGATCGTTTGAATTATATACACTCGGCTCAGCGTCGAAAGTTGACATTCCAATAGTGCAAAAATATAGGCATTTAGTTTTGTTTAGCGTTTGGTGACACATGTCGTTGTAGTGCTCATATACTATAGTCAAACCAATTACACCTCGTCAATTAAGAACTAGCAACAATCCAAACGTTAATATAACTAAATATAACGGTTGAGACTTAGCGCTAAATGGCTGGCGGCGACAGCCGTCTTGTAACAAATATAAATCTTGTCTACTAAGCGATAGATTTTATATTGGGTTACAATTTGTCATACTCATATAGCAGCATGGTCACATGACACAACTCAGCATCTTATAATTACAGCTCTTTCAGTTATTTTACCTTTGACAGGTGCAATACAAAAGCAATCTTATGTTAGAAGAATAAAGGTTATAGCAGTTTTGACAGATTTGTTAGTGATACAAAACAAATGCAACCTTAATCCTATTAGAATAAGGATCACTGAGACAATGATGAAAAGTCAAAGACAAAATAACTGTGCAAGGTGAGTAGAAAAATACTTCATTTTTAAAATAAATTAAAGATAATATTTTACAGAAGAATCAAATAATTTGATTGAAAATATAATAATTTAAATAATGTTAAAGATATCGACATGAATTTAATTTTTATATTACATCTTAACGTAGTAAAATGAAGATGAATCAATGAATTTATTTTATTAAGTATTTTTACCTATAAAACAATAAATTATATTAATTGAGAATTAATTTTCAATAATATTTGAGTAATTAAGTCAGCAATACTGAGTTGTGCATATGTACCAGTACCTATTTAAAAGCATAGTAAATAATGTATCGTTTTCAGTATAATTATAGCTGTCTTTGCTACGTAAATCAATATTATAAATACCTTACCAGGAGAACACTAGACATTTAAAGACCTTGCAAGTTTTTAGAGTGATGTAGACCCAAGAATAGATGTTTTTTTTGCATTATTAGGAAAATTTTAATACAATCTGCTGTGCATGCGATATTAAGAATTATTGAAATGACCATAGAGAAACCAGAGGAATCTCTTGTGCTAAGCGCTATTAGAAATATTTGAATTAGGTTCAACCTGACTTTTCTATATTATTGTCGCCTTTACGAATCAGAAAGAGCAAAGGCCTATTATTCTTGGCGAAGTTTTCAAACTTGCATTATTTCAGGCACAGTTTTTGAAAACTGCACGGTTTGGATTTTTGTAAGTGCTAAAAAAAAGTTTTTTATGTGCATACGTATGTAATTGTTATGTATAGGTACTATATCATTTCAGACACAGATTTTTATATAGAATAACATAGCACTTAGTTTGATTCACTTTAACAAAAATCGTGTCTCGAGTGTCGCATTTATTTAAAACAGCCGCTGTTAATATCTAAATTTTATTTCCAATTATGTTTCTAATATCATGGAAGGGAAGAAAATAACATCGGTTCATGCTCCGAAAGATATGGAATAGAAAAAAGAATAACTGGTAAGGTATTAGCTTTATTTAATCGTCTTATAATAAACTATTATATAAACAATGATTCACGAAAGAAAGGCCAGTGCATAAATATTCTCCATTTAAACATATTAGAACAGATACTAACTCAGTCAAAAATACTTAAAATACCTCAAAATTCTCCGAAGACATTTTTAATATCTGTAAAAATATGTCGTTTTACAGTCAACTCACACTTCACAACTTTAGTTCCGTACGGCGAGGTACGTGGCTCGGCTGTGAGGTATGAGTTGTCTTTAACATTTCCTTACAAACGGTTAGGCGACGAGGTCGCAAGCTCTTACAACATTACTCTAACAGTTACGGCGACAACGCCTCAATATACATACATCGAACTACATTTAAACATTATGTACAATATGATAAACGCTTTCGACCAATAAGAAGCAGTTACAAGTAGTTTACTAATTGGTCTGGGAACTCAAGCTAACTAATTGTAGAATTGTCACTTCCCTATCAACGTAAAGAATTGCCGGAATTTCCTGAAAAATCTCTTCGTAAGTACCTTTAATAGTATTGTGTGTGTGTCTTTTTTTACTTAGCAAAACTATTGCAGAACTACGTCAAGTGAAGAATAATTTAGTTATATTTTACTTTAATTTTATGTTGATAGATGTAAAAGGTTTACTCGAAATACACAGAGTAATATAAATACAGAGCAACCACGATTATTTTAAATAAACTTAATAATGTTTAGAGTAACAGTGTAAAATGTTATAGAAAAGTGAATGTAACTATTCAGCTCGGTAATACTCGAAATTCTTTATTTTTATGCTGGAAATTCTGTTTACACAAATATTATTAGAAAATTTCGACTTTTTCGGCACTGCGGACGAGTTAATGCTCCTTTAGTTGGGAGGTGTGGTCAAGTTACAGTGACTTACGGTAGCTCGACGACAGCGCCGTGTACTTCACACACAAACACACTCCTCACACACACTTACTACTTACACTATCAGTTTGTTGCAAAAAATTCCATTACATTAAAACTTCCTCGCGTTTTTTTTTAAATATTTACAAAATTTTCTCGTCTAACCCAAGACCTTGTCATCTCGTAGCATTCTTGTAATATTAACATGAATGTTGCCAAACTAAAATAAAATTGTAAACAAGATTTTCTTTAAAAACTTTAAAAAATCAAAAAATTAGAATTAGACTAAGAATATAATTAATAGTAGATTATTAAATTAAATAATAAAAAGAAATAAGATTTACTAATTTTCAACGACATAGCAAAGTAAATAACATACAAAATTAGTAAATAAAATCTCAAAATATTTGGCTACATTCAATATTAACATTGACAGGACTGGAAAATGTTTGAAATATAAATATGTGTTTACTGTGAAATGGAATTAATTTGGTAAAAAAAGTTATGCGAACGACGACATGATGTCTTTCATGCGCCTTGACTGAGTTTATGTTATTTATAGGCCATGTAGTATTTTGGCACTAATTTCAACTCTTGCGCGGCTTATAGAAAGATAGTTTAATATTATGGTTCCGTCGCATAAGAATCTATACCAAAACAAACCATTCAGGACTAGACAAACTTACTAAACTCACTAATTTATAAAAACCTTTACAATCGACCACACAGTTTACCGAATATCTTCGTACTTATACAGCTAGTCCTTTATTATAATACAATATTATATATATATCATACATAATTTTACAAGTTTCCCAGTCCCGATTCCTTAATTATTTGTCACGTTGTTATAAAAATAATAAAACTCTACGTATCCCGCTCGTGTCGCGCTCGGAAGATCCCAACCTTGTGAAGAGAGAGAGAGAGAGAGAGAGACATGTATATTTCGCTAATATCTTTAACAACAACATTGGTTTAACATCAATATTTAATTTAAAGCGGGAATAGTTACTGTAGCGGTGTCTAACTTCTTGATAAAATCTATTTGTTGTTAACATAATGCTATTATGCATAAGCCTGGAAATAATTTTCCAAGACTTTTGCCACGTGATCACTGAACGCGTTTTCAGATTTTGGATCTAGCTAGCACCAAGTCTGGTTTATTTGCCACTAGTACAACTAGCCACGGTTTATCTTTTACGCGGAAACGCCTTCTGGTTATTCCCAACAAAATCATCACTAGGTATCTTAATATAAGTGTGTCCTTATTTTGAGCTACTGATGCTCTGGATAGGGTTATCTTATGGATGAAAGTCCTACAACTTCCCTCGTCACTACTGACGTCATGTTTACTTGTGGCGTGGCTTGGATGACAGTCACATGCACCCGAAATGTCCCGAAATCTGCATTTTTTTTACGAGACTTCAATAGATTTCACTACAACTAGGGCACCATAATCTAAGACACATCGATAATACACACATCCCCTCTACTTACCTCTGCAGTAACTATTCCCCCCTATAACGCTTGGGAGGGGGGTTGGGGGTATCACTACAGACATCTATCGCTACTGTAATGTATCGAGACAACTAATCCAGCAATAATAAAGCGAAAACATTTATATTTGAACAACAGTTATAATTGAATTATATTCTATTTTAACACTGAATCATAAAATTGGAGCTACTGGGCATTTATTTATTATGACACGATAAACTATGCACTGAATTTAACATTTAACATCGTCAAGTTATAACGTTCCCAATATTGGGAACCAGGCCTCCTCTTGGCGAGGAGTGAGCCAGCATTAGGGCATGCAGAACCTGTTCCGGTTCAGTAGTAAGAAAACTGAAAATCCCGGTCCTTACTACTGAACCTTCACACCTCTACACATATGTTGCAATTTTTAGTTCTAAAAAATGCCAGTTTCCTCACGAAGTTTTCCTTCACGTTTTCAGAGCAGTGGTGATAAAATACATTGCACTGAGTAAAGTATCTAATGAGTGTAAAAAACCCTTAACGAAGCCGAAAGATATTTGTTCTTCCCAACATTGAGATTTTTTTATTTGTTCTAGACCATAGCTGGGAGCCTCCTAAAATTACGGAAACATTGGAGAGTCAAAGTTACAACTTTTTCACAAGTTTATTTTACATACAATTTGATAATGTTGTAACTTTACTTTAAAAACTTCCACAACCCCTGTACTATTCAATCATTCAATGCATCCATCAGCACAATATTCTGAGTGCGTTACATTGATTCCTACCGTAAAATGTGACTTTTCACCCAAAACAAATTAAAATTCAAATTAAATTTAATTTCGTCGTAGTGTTACTCAGTTTTATGTACAGAATGCTTGGTTGACGGCTTCGTAAAACCCCCGTTTACACTGTGGAACTTGGAAATCGGGGCCGATACCACTGCTCTATAAATTTGACACTTATCTGTCAAATATTATTTGCAGTTACGCTACAATCTTCTTTATCGTGTGGTTAGTGCTGAACCTGGTGTCAGTTTTTATGCCGCCCATGGGCCTTATGGCCTCTGACTTGGCTACGCTAGTATGAAATGCAATTATAGTACAATAAGTTTTTGTGTCATAACAAATCGTTGCCTTGAATTGATTTAAATCCATTGTACTACATTGAGATAATTTCAAAAATATTATTTTAATTTACTAACAGATTCAATCGTTTGTGATGGCGGCCATGACAGGCATCGTTCCCTCTAATTCCAACGCATAGCTTTCTCGTGCTATCCCACTCTATCATCGCGAAATAATTGCTTTGCGTTTAGCAAATTCACGAGAACGTTTCCGTTGTAAAATCAATTGTTTAGCTTTGCGATAAGCTCCAAATTTGATTGCGTCTAAATCAAGTGCTTTGTCGAATTTTTCCTATGTTTGTCTCTCTACCCTTTTGTAAACTAGGGGAGAGTTGAGCGAATGACACTTCCATAAAACAGCATAACTTGGCCACATGTCTTTCTATACTGTATCAGCGTGTTCACTGGGTCTTGGTCCCGTATATAACGCTGTGCTCTTGATATTTTGACAGCACAGTACTTTTAAGCTCGAAAGATACAAGTTATTTTACGTGGAACAGCTTTGCTTCAGCTAGGCTGCCTTGCGTATGATGCTACGAGGTACGTACAACAATATATCCCGAATCGAGATCGGGAAACGGGATCTATCGTTGTTGACTGTCTAAGGCCGTGATTGATGCCTGTTCCAGGTACTTCAGGGAACGCTGCAGCCATTGACCCATTTTCAGCAAGAGAAGTATCACATTCGCTCGAAACTCCCTGTTCTACCCTAAATGTACCAACCAGCAATGTTCGATATTTCCAGTTTTATATTATCTTTTATCAGAAATATTCTGAAGGTCAATATTTAATTTATTTACCTTTGTTATGGACATATTTATATATTATGTTTTTGCGTTTTCAAAAAGTTGTGAGAGTTAAGATTTTAAAATACAATGAAAACTTTTTTTAAACTTTGAAAACTTGGTTTTTTCATTATTCTAACTAATATTGATATTTCTTTCATTCATTTAAGTTACTTATTCATTTCTACCAAGTGTCATTATATAAAAGTTTTATGGTATTCTAAAATACTAACGTTTTCCCAACTTTTTGGTTACAACAACTGAGTCAACTTCAACAATATTACTTATAACCCATTAATTTATACTTCATGTTAAAATTCAACCAGTTACAACGTCATAGAAACACAATATTCAATAATCACTGACGATCAACTACATAACAAACTGTCCGTATCACTTGTTCAGAAGGCTGGTGCAAGGCCCCTAGTTTGTGGGTGCATAGACCCGTTAACGACTGCACAGAGCCCGTTAATGGGTCTACAGAATCCGTTTATGGGTGCATAGACCCATTAACGAATGGGTGCATTGCACCCGTTTATAGTAGTATAGCACCCGTTTTTACAGGTTCATGGGTGCATAGAAGCTATTAATAGATGCACAGAACCCATTAACGGGTGTTCCAGAGTCTTGTGACGTGTGTGTGTGTGCTTAGACCTTGGTGCGTTGCGCACACGTCCCGCAGACGTAGTCGTCGTCTTCCCGTAGCGCGCCGCGTGATAACCCGACGCAGTGCATGTGGAACCATTGGTCGCAGCCGCCGTCGCATTGGACCCAGTCTACTTTGCCTGTTGATTTAAGAGGAGATTGGTAAATGAATGTGTAATATGAACTTCTTTTGTGAAATATGAGCTTCAATTTAAGAGTACTGAGAATACTGCGGTCGATCAAACGACACTAATGTATTTTGAGATGATTTTGCCAACACCACCAACGCCGTCGAGGTGACAGGGTTCTGGTCAACACTAATTTGACTACAAAAAAGGGAATCATTAACATGACATCATCTCTGTCCTCAGGACTAGATTGAAGTCAAGAGTAGGCCCACTTAATATAAAAAAAACGAATAAGAAGGATTTTCAATCAATGACGCCACAGCAATAGAATACAATGCGTACCAGTTGGTCTAAGACAGTTGTTAGCGGCGCAGTCTTCTTCATCCTCGGCTGATGATGCAGACGATGAACTGCTGCGACGCTGCTGAGTGCTGGTGGTGGCGCCGCCGCGACCCGTACCGGAACTGCTCGCTGCTGCGCGCTGACCTGAGGGAACACAAAACAATCATTTTACTTCATAGTATACAAACTTGTGGAAAAATATAAGAGAAGGGCCGATACACGAAAAAAATCTGCACCAACCGCAAGTAACATGGAACAAGGGCAGAAAGGAGAAAAGGGTAATTAACTATGCTGGTTTTCTTAGGGCTATTTTGGCGGCACAGTCAGCGGGTATTTGCCACGCGGATATGGCTTAATCCATGCTATTATTGGGCCGCACACTAGCGCGGCCGGCTGGGAGCCAACTGATGATTGCGCCGCACATAGCCCGGAGTAGGTAGCCTCCGGTCATGGCGCGGCATACCGCCGGTAAAGTGAGTTATGAGCTTTAAGAAAGCTGTAGTTATATTATCATGAACAATGTCTAAACAGATTGCTTTTTTCGACATCCTAATCTCCAACCACCGATGAAAATTATGAATTTCATAGCAGAGATCTTTTTGTGTTTGTTACATACAGGCATCACTTTCTTAGGAAACCCAAGCTTTGAGCTTTTTATCAGTATGTAATTTATTATTATGGTGACATACGTATGATAAGTTAAGTAAGTTAAGTCGACACCTAGTTTAGAATTGTAATGTTTTACGACTTATCATGTTTACAACTTACCCATCCTGGT
Organism: Eurois occulta; assembly: GCA_950022335.1. Taxonomy (NCBI): domain Eukaryota; kingdom Metazoa; phylum Arthropoda; class Insecta; order Lepidoptera; family Noctuidae; genus Eurois; species Eurois occulta. The sequence goes on from OX465502.1 coordinate 13,277,724, forward strand.
CTGCCGCGGATGCTTGCCGCGCGTGGTGGGCGCGAGGCCGCGCTTGCGCCGCTCTTGTCGCGCCATGTAGTGCTTGCGCATCATCAGTCCTGAGCCTGATGACATTCCCTGTGGAAACAATTAGCAAATTAACTACATGTCTCGTTTCGGCAAGTGAAACACTCTCCTGCCCGTCGTGCACAACTAACTGCACCCTCCAGGACTAGAATGAGGCAAACGATCGAGCTGTTCGGGTCGCAGCTTACAGGGTGGGCCAAATCTGAGTCGTAGATTCGAGAAAAAGAAGAATGTGAACACGGGAGAGTTTGTCACAGGACAACGGCACTCAAATCCATTGTAAATTGCAGTTAACTGCATACTTGCGAAGGGCCGCTGTGAGTAACATCTGTGGAAATATGTTAGACGAAGTGGCTTTCTCGTTACATTTTCAAGTGCCGATGTCGCAGTTATATGAACCCGACAGATGGAAGGATACAGTTAAGATAGTAACATGGAGGATAGATTAAATAATTGTTACATCAATTCTTTATCAATGTATTCAATTGTGGCAGTGTATTAAATGTATAAGTAGGAATATTTAATGAATTCATACCTGTTTTCGATTTAAATAATTTGTAGTGGTAGCTGTGCCTCGTTTGAGCGTTGGCTTTACGACTGGTGCAACTGTGAACAAGATAAAACCATGTTATTAGTGTTACTAGCACTCCGCACATCTTTGGATACACCCTAACTCTTAAGTATCTCTCCTCCCCGCTTCGCACATCTCCGGTCGTCTCCGCTTTGGTGGAGTCGAGGCCTTAAGGATGTGTGTTTAGTACTTACCGTGATGGTGGCGTGTCCTGGTCCGCTTGACCTGGTGGTGGTGCCGGGGCGCGCGCGTGTGCCGCTTGCGCCGTGTGCCTGCACCTGTGGGAGTGTGCTTACCGTGATGGTGGCGTGTCCTGGTCCGCTTGACCTGGTGGTGGTGCCGGGGCGCGCGCGTGTGCCGCTTGCGCCGTGTGCCTGCACCTGTGGGAGTGTGCTTACCGTGATGGTGGCGTGTCCTGGTCCGCTTGACCTGGTGGTGGTGCCGGGGCGCGCGCGTGTGCCGCTTGCGCCGTGTGCCTGCACCTGTGGGAGTGTGCTTACCGTGATGGTGGCGTGTCCTGGTCCGCTTGACCTGGTGGTGGTGCCGGGGCGCGCGCGTGTGCCGCTTGCGCCGTGTGCCTGCACCTGTGGGAGTGTGCTTACCGTGATGGTGGCGTGTCCTGGTCCGCTTGACCTGGTGGTGGTGCCGGGGCGCGCGCGTGTGCCGCTTGCGCCGTGTGCCTGCACCTGTGGGAGTGTGCTTACCGTGATGGTGGCGTGTCCTGGTCCGCTTGACCTGGTGGTGGTGCCGGGGCGCGCGCGTGTGCCGCTTGCGCCGTGTGCCTGCACCTGTGGGAGTGTGCTTACCGTGATGGTGGCGTGTCCTGGTCCGCTTGACCTGGTGGTGGTGCCGGGGCGCGCGCGTGTGCCGCTTGCGCCGTGTGCCTGCACCTGTGGGAGTGTGCTTACCGTGATGGTGGCGTGTCCTGGTCCGCTTGACCTGGTGGTGGTGCCGGGGCGCGCGCGTGTGCCGCTTGCGCCGTGTGCCTGCACCTGTGGGAGTGTGCTTACCGTGATGGTGGCGTGTCCTGGTCCGCTTGACCTGGTGGTGGTGCCGGGGCGCGCGCGTGTGCCGCTTGCGCCGTGTGCCTGCACCTGTGGGAGTGTGCTTACCGTGATGGTGGCGTGTCCTGGTCCGCTTGACCTGGTGGTGGTGCCGGGGCGCGCGCGTGTGCCGCTTGCGCCGTGTGCCTGCACCTGTGGGAGTGTGCTTACCGTGATGGTGGCGTGTCCTGGTCCGCTTGACCTGGTGGTGGTGCCGGGGCGCGCGCGTGTGCCGCTTGCGCCGTGTGCCTGCACCTGTGGGAGTGTGCTTACCGTGATGGTGGCGTGTCCTGGTCCGCTTGACCTGGTGGTGGTGCCGGGGCGCGCGCGTGTGCCGCTTGCGCCGTGTGCCTGCACCTGTGGGAGTGTGCTTACCGTGATGGTGGCGTGTCCTGGTCCGCTTGACCTGGTGGTGGTGCCGGGGCGCGCGCGTGTGCCGCTTGCGCCGTGTGCCTGCACCTGTGGGAGTGTGCTTACCGTGATGGTGGCGTGTCCTGGTCCGCTTGACCTGGTGGTGGTGCCGGGGCGCGCGCGTGTGCCGCTTGCGCCGTGTGCCTGCACCTGTGGGAGTGTGCTTACCGTGATGGTGGCGTGTCCTGGTCCGCTTGACCTGGTGGTGGTGCCGGGGCGCGCGCGTGTGCCGCTTGCGCCGTGTGCCTGCACCTGTGGGAGTGTGCTTACCGTGATGGTGGCGTGTCCTGGTCCGCTTGACCTGGTGGTGGTGCCGGGGCGCGCGCGTGTGCCGCTTGCGCCGTGTGCCTGCACCTGTGGGAGTGTGCTTACCGTGATGGTGGCGTGTCCTGGTCCGCTTGACCTGGTGGTGGTGCCGGGGCGCGCGCGTGTGCCGCTTGCGCCGTGTGCCTGCACCTGTGGGAGTGTGCTTACCGTGATGGTGGCGTGTCCTGGTCCGCTTGACCTGGTGGTGGTGCCGGGGCGCGCGCGTGTGCCGCTTGCGCCGTGTGCCTGCACCTGTGGGAGTGTGCTTACCGTGATGGTGGCGTGTCCTGGTCCGCTTGACCTGGTGGTGGTGCCGGGGCGCGCGCGTGTGCCGCTTGCGCCGTGTGCCTGCACCTGTGGGAGTGTGCTTACCGTGATGGTGGCGTGTCCTGGTCCGCTTGACCTGGTGGTGGTGCCGGGGCGCGCGCGTGTGCCGCTTGCGCCGTGTGCCTGCACCTGTGGGAGTGTGCTTACCGTGATGGTGGCGTGTCCTGGTCCGCTTGACCTGGTGGTGGTGCCGGGGCGCGCGCGTGTGCCGCTTGCGCCGTGTGCCTGCACCTGTGGGAGTGTGCTTACCGTGATGGTGGCGTGTCCTGGTCCGCTTGACCTGGTGGTGGTGCCGGGGCGCGCGCGTGTGCCGCTTGCGCCGTGTGCCTGCACCTGTGGGAGTGTGCTTACCGTGATGGTGGCGTGTCCTGGTCCGCTTGACCTGGTGGTGGTGCCGGGGCGCGCGCGTGTGCCGCTTGCGCCGTGTGCCTGCACCTGTGGGAGTGTGCTTACCGTGATGGTGGCGTGTCCTGGTCCGCTTGACCTGGTGGTGGTGCCGGGGCGCGCGCGTGTGCCGCTTGCGCCGTGTGCCTGCACCTGTGGGAGTGTGCTTACCGTGATGGTGGCGTGTCCTGGTCCGCTTGACCTGGTGGTGGTGCCGGGGCGCGCGCGTGTGCCGCTTGCGCCGTGTGCCTGCACCTGTGGGAGTGTGCTTACCGTGATGGTGGCGTGTCCTGGTCCGCTTGACCTGGTGGTGGTGCCGGGGCGCGCGCGTGTGCCGCTTGCGCCGTGTGCCTGCACCTGTGGGAGTGTGCTTACCGTGATGGTGGCGTGTCCTGGTCCGCTTGACCTGGTGGTGGTGCCGGGGCGCGCGCGTGTGCCGCTTGCGCCGTGTGCCTGCACCTGTGGGAGTGTGCTTACCGTGATGGTGGCGTGTCCTGGTCCGCTTGACCTGGTGGTGGTGCCGGGGCGCGCGCGTGTGCCGCTTGCGCCGTGTGCCTGCACCTGTGGGAGTGTGCTTACCGTGATGGTGGCGTGTCCTGGTCCGCTTGACCTGGTGGTGGTGCCGGGGCGCGCGCGTGTGCCGCTTGCGCCGCCCCGCGTCGTGTCGCGCGGCTCGTCTGCCTTCAGCGCCGCGACAGGCCACGACCGCGCTCCACACCTGCACCTGCTCTTCTAACCGCACCTGGGGTAAAAACAAAACCTCGTATCAAACTTCTTCGGTTTTCTCGAACCGATCGGAAAACGCTATAAATTAATTAATGTATCAAGTTATCATAACTTTTTACAAGGTTTTTTTTTTTTTTTTTTTTGCTACGTTTTAGTATAGCAATAGCGTTTATTGACCGGTCATCACCTTAATTTCAGAAACGGAAAAGCCTTCTTTAACCTAGAAATACATTTACCGTATAATCGAGTGCGATTAGACAAAAAAGTGGAACGAAGTTTAAGGTTGTCGGATTTTCTTTAATTTTTAGTTTTAATCACTTCAGCCATGAATGTGGTTTTCCTGAACATTTTTTTATGCCCAGTTTGCCGTGAAAACTTATCCGTTACCAATGACTACCTGTGGCATCATAGCTAGCTCCAGAACGGATGAACCGACTTTGATAAGTTTTTTTTGTTTGAAAGGTGACTTAATTGAATATTCTTAACTTTGTTTCAAGGAAATCTGCTCAGCCGTTTGAAGATCTTAACTCTTTTCTAGTTGATGAAGAAATATAAACAACTTTCACAGGTCTAATCGATTTGAAATCCTGTGACTTATCAATGATATTACAAAAGTATTATAACCTTGACATGATGCGCGCAGGCATCACCAGAATCATGCAGGATACCCATGCCATTTCTCCACTGTTCCCACTCTTGATAGTCTAACCAAATGTCAATCATACAGTTTTCGTTTTAAGGTTGATAGATTTTTCCAATGCTTTCAATACCATCAGTCACAAAGTTCTTTTATTCATCCTCTCCTAACTAAAGGTCACTCCCGAGGTTTTGGATTGGTTTTCATCCTATCTTTGGGGGCGTCAAAAGTCACTTCTTGCGGGAAACTCTTCTTCCAGCTGGTGTGATCTCGATATTGGCGTCCCTCAAGGCGGTATTTTATCTCCACTTCAGCTTCAGTGTGCGTATCATCTTTACGCTGATGACTTACAGTTCTACAGTCAGGCAGGTGTTGACAACATATCCGATGCGATTGAGGAGCTAAACCGGGATTTAGGAATGGTGAAAATTCGGTCTGATCTTTTCGGGGTAGCGGTTACCTCACCCGACTGTCAGGCTATTCGTATAGGCAGTACCCATAGCTTACGAAGGCTGAATGGTTTCCCGGTGCCGCCGCTGGTTACCTTTGAAGGCACAGTCATTCCGTTTAGCGTCAAGGATCTGGGTTTGTTTGTCGACACTTGCCTGGACTGCCGTAAGCAGGTCTCGATTGTGAGCAAAAGTCACCGGAACGTCGCGGTCGCTTTATAGATTGATATTGATCTCCCATCACAAATAAAATGCAATGCAATGCTGGTTCAGTCCCTTATCTTCCCCATTCTTGACTATGGTGATGTGTGTTACTATGACCTGAATGCAGATCTCCTCAATAAACTTGTCCGCCTTTTTAATAACTACATTCGATTCGTATCTATGAAAGTATGATCATGTAACCGCACATCGGTCGCTCTTAAAATGGTTACCCATCAGTCAGCACAGAGCGCTTTCACAACCTTGTTTTCTCTCGAGCGCTAAGTACAAACATAGCAGTATAGCCCTAGACGCAACGACGCTTGGATTATAATATTCTACATAACATTAAACGTAAAGCAGTTTTCCTATTAGAGGTTTTTTGTGTTGGAGGTTGCTTTAAATTGTATTTTTATTTTTAGTCACTTCACCCATGAGTGTGCTTTTCTTGAACATGTTTATACCATATATCCATCACAAAATATCAGTTACCAAGGACAAAGGAATTCTTATTTTTAAAAATCGATATTTGAAATAAATGCAGAAAATAAGTTTTTTTTTATTAGTTTTAAAATTTCTGTATCTCACGAGTCGATCCGTACCATTTTAAATAATCACTTGGGTATGAAACATGTTGCCGCTCGGCTAATCCAAAAGACCAGAATTTTCTCCAAAAACTCAATCGCATAAGAGTCGCTGAGGATATGCTAGAACGAGTCAATTCCGACCCAACATTCATGCAACGCATTGTTACTGGTGACGAGACGTGGGTTTACGAGTTTGATATGCAAACTAGTCAATAAGCTTCGGAGTGGCGCCTTCCAACTGAACCGAAACCGAAAAAACCACGCCCAAGTCGATCAAAATTCAAAATCATGTTGACCGTTTCCTTGTCTATAGCGGTGTTGTGCACCGGAATTCTTGCCGGATCAAACAGTAAATAAAGAATATTATTTGAGCGTTATGCGGCGAGCAAATTCGACGAAAAAGGCCAGAATTGTGGAAAGAGAATTCTTGGATTTTGCACCACGATAATGCGCCTTCGCACAAGGCCATCGTAGTGAACGAATTTTTGACCAAATCTCAACAAATACCATCGAGCAACCATCTTATTTACCAGATAGGGCTCCAGCAGACTTCTTTATTTTTCCTTAACTCAAATTACCACTTCGTGTCACCCGTTTTCATTCGGTAGAAGACAAAAAGGAGAATTCGCAGCGAAAACTGAACTCAATTCCGGAAAAAGCGTTTAAAAATGATTTGATGATTAGATTATTCGTTGGCGTAAGTGTGACGTTTCTGAAGGAGAATACATTGTAGGCGATAAAAAAAATACTTTGGATGAGTAATTAACATTTTTTGTATTTATGATCGTTTCCTGGTACTTTCTTGACAGAGTAGTAAATTCGTCGAATTTCAAGTCATACAAGAAAAAAAAATGAGAACGGCGAAATTTTTTTTAACTTCACACCTCTGTGAATTCTCAATAAAAGAAGTCCCATAAAAATTCGATCACTATAAACTTCGTTCCACCTATTAAGTATTTTTTGTCTAATTGCACTGGGCTAGTAATGCCGAAGATGTTCTGTATTTGTGCCAAGAGAAAAAATATTAGAAAAAAGGCAATGACCAATATTGCAAGTGTCCAGATTATAATAAAGAATAATAAAGAAACCAACAAAAACCTAACACATAATGATGAAAAATCCTTGTGCATTTTCAATATTACTTTATGAGTCGACACAGGCCGAGCAACCAAACCAAATGTATATTTTATCGCCCAACCAAGCCAAATTACGTTGATCGAAGTAGTGTGTAGCACGACTTACGAACTATCTACGTTAGTCACTGTTATTTTGTTTTGACAATTTTCACATTACCTCTAATAAATCTCCTTCCAACATCAAGTCTTCTAGTTTTTGTAACAGTCCGGGCGCCACTCGCGTGCTCGGTGACCGCGGCGTCGCGCTGTATGCGTGTTCTACACTCGCTGATGATCTGAGACAAAATAGAAATATATTAACTTATTTAGGACGAAAAGAAAACAGGACATAGTAGATAGTTCTGAGGGTATTCGTCGTTGTAGACGCTTACCTCGCATTCTGCGCAGTATGTGAGTCGTGCGCCCTGCCCGTGGCCTTCTTGAGCTCGGCGTTGAGCTTGTCGGCCTTCTCCCGGCTGGCCTGCAGCGTGTCGACCTCGTGCAGCGGCAGCGCGGCCAGCGCGGGGCTGGCCAGCAGCGCGCGCGCCGCGTCCTGCCACGCCATGGCGCGCTCCGTCACGCACTGCAGCGCCTCGCCCTCCGCCAGGCGGACGGGCAGCTTTTGGAGCCATACCTACGCACAGAAACAAGTTTTAATTGGTTAAGTAGTAAAGAGTGTAAAAATATCGTATCGTGTTTAGCAGAAAAGCCCTACTTCGTTTACATACAAGCAGGAGACTTACTTAACAATAAAATCTACTGTCTCGACTTTTCAAGGCAATAAAGTCAAGAGCTAGAAACTCCACAAAGAGTAGAATCCTAATAGAGGAAAACAAATCCTAAGTTTGGCTGGATATGTCGAGTACACGTGAATCTCTCTACAAATGACCAAAATATACACTTACCAGTAACGCTAATAAACGGTCCAAGCGAGGTCGCTTGGTCCTCATACAGTCGGGGCATAGGAACTTGGGCTCGGTGTTGGGGAAAGGAACCTCCACGCGGTCTGGCGACTCTTCACGATCTTCTCTAGCGGCAGCTATGCACGATGCTGTGAGGGAAATAAGGGTCGAGATAATGTCATGTACTAATTACTTTTATGTATCTACGGAACATCACACAATGGGTTCTTTGCAATCATGCCTTTACGTTTTTTTAATCACAGTTCTACGATGAAATTGGCACAAATGTCGAATTGACGGTGGCAGTCACTCAGCAGCATTTAGGGGTGGTCAGATGCCAGAATGTCTGAGCACTAGTCCAACCAAGTGGTACCGTGTTACCCAATAACTGCATAGTGGAGTTCAGATGCTGATATTTTACAGCGACTGCCTACTTACTCCCTGTAAAATACTGGTACTGAGTTGCATACGGTTAGACTGAAAGCCAACCCCACCAACAGAAAAGGCAAGCAGATGATGACTTACCATGGAACCAGTCCTTACACAGCTCGCACTGCGTCATCACGCCGTACTGCCGTTTTTGGCACGTGCAGAATGTGACGCCTGCCGACACCGGCGCGCGGACCTCTTTCCGCATGTTGCGAGTTCTGTAATACAACAATTTATCATTAGTTTAATTTTGTATATACCATTTTGGTAATTATTTGGTCTTGGAGTAAGCATAGCACACCTGTTTAACTGCTTACATTGATTACTTCTTAAATTGAAACTTCACGGCGAGGGTTCTCGCTGGCAGTGTCAATAGTAAGCTACCATCATCATTCTCCTGCCCTTATTCCAATTTTTTGGGATCGGCGCAGCATGTCTTATTCTTCTTTACTTCTCTATTACTGGTCATCTCAGAAGTCACTTCCCTTCTGATATGGCTAGAAAGGAGCGTGTGACTCTTTTACTGACACGTGACGACGTGACCTACATCTAACGAGATTTAACCCAGAATAACTGATAGTTTACATTCATTACCATTTATTCACTACTCTTAGATTTTTATTGACCCTTTGAATGACTTCTTAATGAAGGTCAAAAAAGAGCGTCCTAAAAGATTTTTTGAATTATTATTTTGTATGATATTGAGTTCGTTGTTCCAAAACTCATTTATTTAAAAGATAATTAAATTATTTACAAACTACAAAACTACAATAGTAATAAATATGTACAAGTAGAAAAGGGTTACAGGGCGTCCAAAAATTCGTACGCCTCGCTGTCAACTGTCTAAAACTTAATCATTTATAAGATTACTTAGACACGTGTTCATCGTCACCTCATCTCCTTGATAAGCTGCAGCTCCCGCAGCTCGGCGTGCTTGAAGGCGGCCACGATGTCGGTGGGCGTGGAGTCCTCGCTGAAGTTGCGCAGGAACTGCCCCGCCTCCAGCGCCGCCCCCTCCGCGCCCCGCCCGCGCCGCCTGCCCCCCGCCTCGCCCGCCTCCACGCGCGGGGACAGGGCCTCTAGGAGGGAGTAGGGCCAGTTCTGGAACAGATGAGGACAAATGAGCCAAATTAAATGCAATTTCCCTGGATTGTCTAAAAATAAAGAAACAACTTGATAAAAAAGGACAGTACTGTCAGGAATGTTGCACGCATGTTAGAGTTATATGTTCAGAAAAAGTAGTAGATAATTGCGAGAGTAGACTTCAAATGAAAATTGACGATGGGCATGAGCTGCATAAAAGCTAAAAAATGAATTCCTTCGACTCTGCTTTAATTTTGAACAAATACTATCGTACATAGTGATTCATAAAGTTATATCCCTAAATAAATAATAACTCTCTGCCTACCCTCTTCAGGAACATATCGGCGGCGCCGCGCTTCCAGTCCCTCGCAGACTGCAGCGCCTGCGCCAGCTGATCCTTCTCGTACAGCGACAGAGGTATCTGCGTGCCGCGACGCACTATGTTCTCCACGCTGTGCATGTAAGGGTACAGCTCCTTTGATTGCATCTCTTCGACCTGGGAAACATAAGGAAAACATGGCCAGATGTTAGCTAAATAAGGGAAAGAAGGAAAAATCCACATAACATCCAAGAACGACTTGATCAAGACCCTAATTTTATTGGTGATGTTCTGTCTGTAAGACTACGTTCGCACTAACAGCTGCCTTGCTTAGCGCTTAGATACTTAACCTCTGGTTACTTGCTAGCGAAGGCGCCAAGCGCGCAGTGCGAACGTGGACGAAATACAAGGATTATTCGTTCATTCTGTAATATCTACCTATTCCCACATGACATATTATGGTGTGTTTGAGTTACCTTATTGAGCCAATCCTTGGCATGTGAGACGGCGGTCTGCAGCGCATGGTAGGACGGCAGCGCGGCCTCGATGTCCTCTCCGTCGGCCAGCAGCAGCTCCAGCTCCGCCAGCGTGGCGTGCGCAGGCGCGGCGGGCTCCGGCGGGCCGCGCGCGCTGTCCAGCAGCACGCAGCGGGCGCGGGACTCCCATTCGTCTACTTGCACTGGAAACAAATTAACAAATGGTGAATATCAAGTTTTTATTTAACTTGTTGTCACTAAAAGGTGATATGTCGAATCCACAGCTGTTGACGGAAGGTGAATATAGCCAACCAAATCACCAAAAGGATCACTCCACGTTAGTAGTGTCCTTTGCGCGTTTGCACGAAGTTTACTTCCTGTCAGGTTACCTACCCCGGTCGGTCCCCGGTTGATCTGTCCTCAGAAGCTTTGAAAAGTTTTTCGGGAATTACTACAATTTCCATAAAAATATGTAAGTACTTTCATGGTTATAACAACTTTATTTAGACCTCATCATCACACATTCTTTGCAACTATGTATTCTGATGAGTTCACCTGTATATTCGCACTCCTTACCTTTCAAGTTGAAAAGCAGCGACCTCTCCATCTCCACCTTGTGATGCGGCACAACGCTGGCGGCGTCGTTGAGCAGTCGGTCGATGACGTCACGCGTGAGGGTGGAGTAGTCCTCCCGGTAGGCGCGCACCTCCTCCAGGAACTTCACCTGCTGCAGGCGCGCTTGCAGCGGGGGCAGCTGTGGGAGGACGATGCAGAGGTGGGAGCCCAGCTCTGACGTCTGGAAGAATACAATACAACATCTTTATTATGCGCACTATATAAAGTTTTTTTTTTAAGACGATATATGATTAAATTATGGAATTAGGCGTTACTTTGATGAAATCCTAACAATAATGACATTCAAAGTAAGTTTATGAGTTTTGAGTTCGGAGTACGAAGTTTATACATGGACATTGGACAAGAATAGTCATCAAGTAACAAACAGGTCAGCATATTTAGACTGCCTCGTTGGTCTAGTGGTCACAAGCGCGACTGCTGAACATGAGGTCCTGGATTCGATACAGGTCGGGCAAAGTTTTATTGGTTGTTTCCATCAGGTAGACTTCTGCCTAACCCTTCAGCGTGATGTTATGTAGGTCACAATATTTAAAAGAACAGAATCACATACCTCTTCCAATTCCCTGACATAAGCCTGATCTGTCTTCTCTAGATCTTTATTGAGCAGGTCAGTCGCGCGGATCTCAAACTCCTTTGTCTGTCGTAATACTTCTTTAACTGCTGAACCTGTAACAAATTAATAGATAATCATTAAATTGTTCATTAAATAGCTAGTTCTTTAAAGGGTTCGATGAACTCCACAACCCAGTTACCGGGTAGTGGATTTCAGATAGGTAATCGCTCCATGAAAAATACTGGTTTTCAGCTGCATCAGGATCGACTGGAAGCTGAATCCAACAGACTAGGCAGACGATAATAAGTCGTTTAAATTTGATTAACAGGGTGTTACGTTCCATAGCCTCTGTGAAAAATGGAGGATCCTCCGACCAGATGGGTGAGCTGTGTCTGGTGAACTACTGCTCGACGGTTAGTAGTCAGGTTTCTGTATACTCGTTAATCGTGCGGATGAGGATAATGTCGCGATGTGTGGATGATATGTCAGTATAGTTTTAATATGGCGATATATAATGTCGTCACAGTTTACCTTCAGGTAGCACACAGGCCAGCCCGTCGATCTCGGCGGCGAACAGCGTGAGCTCGTGTATGGTGAGGCGGTACTTGGGGTCGTGGTGCCGCGTGCGTGTGCGCATCTTGTTGAGGTCCAGCTGCTGGATCACTGACGCGCATTTCTCCGCGTCTTCAATTGCTGTTTCTAGAGCTCGGACTAGCTCGGTTTTGTGCATCTGTTGGTGGAAGGGTCAATATTAGTTTGACTGTATTAGTGAAGCGAAAGCAAAGCGAAGTTCTGAGCTCGCAAAATATAAAAATTGTCGTGCTAGCGATACGAAGAAGAAGTGAAGATATATTTTTTTGGAAAAAACAACACGTAAAAGGCCAATGAAGTAGGACAAAGAAAAAGTAGACGAATACACTTGTATTAGAATGCCATAGAAGGCGAACAAATTACCACAAATTTGCCTTAAAATTAGGCTCCAGGCTGCTTCACGATACCTTAATTGATTACTAAAAAGTAAGTTGGAAATAAATTACTATTTTTAGGACTCATGTGACTCAAGCAAATCAAATGATTTCTTTATGGGAAATTAACTACAGGGACTTTAACTACAAGATTTTAGTACACAGATCCATGATACTTCATCCAACTTGACGCTAATTACCTTGAGATCATGCGCCCTCTTCAAATGCGCTCTAAGCCCATCAAGGTCGCAGGTCTTGGGCGTGTCGGGGTCCAACGCGTTTTGTACGGCTTCTGCCCATTCTCGGAACTGTTCAGACTTCTTCTTTAGCTTCTCCAGCATGGCAGGCAGCTCGTCTAGGGTGTAGCGGTATCTGTAGAATAATGTAATTACCATTACCATATTAAGTTTTAGGCGGTCAATGGAGTAAAATTTTAGTCGAATAGTGGCCATGGTTGGGTCAAAGAAATCAGACCAAAACCCAACAGGACACACAGAACCAAAAAGGGTTTTTTTTCTGTTTCGCAGTTGTCTCTCGTCATTGCCAATAAGCTGCTTCTTTCTCCGATATCTCTGGGTTTTTTTAACTGAGAAGTATGGCAAATGAAAGGGGAGGCCTATACCCAGCAGTGGGTTATTCCGGGCTGAAATGATGATGATAGTATCAAGTTTTCATTAGCTTCTCCACTGAAATAACGAAATCTTAACTGAGGTGGCAGGTTGACATTACGTTTGAATTTTTTTTTTAATGGCTTTCTCCTCAGGATTTCTAGCTCTTGTTTGACCGATAGAATGACCGTTATTATTACCTGAGCTTGTGAACGTGTGCGGGACAGTCGCACAGCTGCGTGTAGTGACGCAGACACGCGACGTGCGGTGTGCACACACACGTCACGCACGATAGGAAGCACGTCGTCTTGCACAGTTGACATTGTCGTTCATCGTCTGGTAGGAGCTCGAAGGCTTCGCGTTCTGCTTCAGTTACACCCTGGTGAGGAAATAAAGTAAAATTAGATAAAAATAAAACAACATTATAAAAAGTATCCCAGTGCGGCAGTCGTATGGACCACCACCTTACATTTTAGAGCGGAACCGCTCCGCTCACGAGTATGAGAGCACACGATTATTGGCAGAGTAGCGGCGCGCGCCTGCCGAACCATTCGGACCACGCAGAGCTTAATACAAGGTGGCAAATTACTCACCTGCGTCCTTCTAGGAGTATCCTTTACGAATCAGATATGAGTTCCTTTGGGAAAGTTGTTTAATGATGATGTTCCACTTACCCAGTCCAACAGTCCCTTCCTGAGTTTCCTCTCATCATGCAGCATGGTCCGCATGTCCCTGTAAGCCGCCAGTGCCACGGTGAGACTCAACGACTCGGCTTCTAGCGCCATCTTGCAGACCAGTTCGTCGTGAGAGAACACGCAGTTGCGGCGGAGTGTCGAGTAGTGGGCGATGCATTCGCGACCCATTTTTAGCTGGAAGAGAGTAATGGGAGATATAGTTTAGATGCAAATAATAGTAACGTCGATAAATAAGAAACGAGACTCATATGAAATAAGAATGTTTATACCTTGCATTCAAAATTAATTTATTGTTAAAAAAAAAACAATGCTAAAAAGTATATCTTACCCAGTCAGCAGGTGTGAAGTTGACCGCCTCAGCAAAGTTGTATCCTTGATTGAACCCGGCGTGATACGCGCGCGGGAACGTAATAACAAATTCACCAGCATGTTGGTCCATCCTAAACAAGGAAAATAACGTTATTTCTCGTCTCATTGATGAGCTAAATAATTCTTGTAAAAAAAACATGCCAGCGTGGCAAAACTTGTTGCACGAGTTTTGTGTGCGCAAAGAACAAAATCGTGTAGTTATTGTAGTAAGAATTATTTTATCAAAATACTTAACCAAGCCAATAATATTTAAACTCTAGTTCGTACTAAGTGTCATCAGAAACGAATTAACCAATAAATCTTTCCTCTAAAGAAGCTTAAAAATGAAAGCGAATAGTTCGATGAGGTGTCGAGTTGCGTCGCCCGGACCGAATCGGGGCGACGTCTTTTTCGCGTCTAGAGCATTTCCATAAAACTATCTGACTGACTTATTCTTCTAAAAACCTGTTAGTTGAATTATATCAAACTCACCTATACACGGGCACTCCCGCCTTCATGAGAACGTTAGGGTTCATGATGGTGACTAGCTGATGCAGCAAATCTGGCTGGAGTTGGAACAGTTCTGGTGCTTCCGCCTTCATGGCAGCTTCGAATTGCTCCGCTTTTGAACTTGGTACTCCGTACCTAGAGAAAAATACATTTGGTTTAGTTATTATAAGTCAAAAGTTTAGAAATATGAATAGCCAATGTGGCAATGACGGTCTTGGGAAATCGATGGATGCGAGAAGTAGAGGATTTGTCGTTGTGGTGACGCCAGGGTGAGACCAATGTCCAGCAATGGACATGATGATGCATAAGCATAGTAATAGCCGCCTATAATATTCCCACAGCTGGGACACGGACCTCTCTATGATCTCTAATCTGCTGCAATCTACAGTCTCTAGTCAATCGGATGATACTTTCCTCCACCGTTTTGAGGGCAGTGGTGATGAATTAAATTATTTATTTATTTTTATTTATTTATTTATTGCACAATGTACACACCGTTACAAGCTTGGCTTAAAAACAAATGAATACATTACCCCGTTAGGGCGCAGCAAAATAACTTAAGACTAGAATATACTTACAAAGAACAGTTTAAATTATCAATGTCATTAGGTACTAGTATAATATTTACGCAAAGTAACGCGCCTGATGGATTCAAACCACGAGCTGCGACTCTTAAGTCAGGGCCATTAAATCGGGGGTCACTGCTCTCCGAATGATGATGCTTTATCAATGAAATATGGGGGTGGTATACTGACTTAAGTGAGTTTATTGGATATTAAGTTGAATCCGGAGATTACCCTTTTTATTCAGTTCATCGCGATCACTCTCTAAGCAAGCACGTACTTTGCTTGTCCGCTACGCACTTCGCTCGACCTGTACGCAACTACCTACGCGCTTCACTTGATAGTTATTTTTTATCAGGGGTTCTAAACATTTTACTCATCCCCAAACTTTCGAGTTAACTATGATGAAGTGTGCCAGCTGCAACTCTGACTTCAATGATGGTGTCCAATGTGCCTCATGCAAGCGGGACCTCGATTTTGGCTGCGCTAACATCACGGAGGGCGGGTGGAGAAGACTGGGGGCTGACCGAAGGGCGGCGTGGAAATGTCCGAAGTGCCGAATCTCCTCACCGTCACCAACTCCTTCCCCGTCGCCAATACCGACACCTGAACCGGCGTCTCTGGAAACGATTCTTATTGAGATTCGCGAGCTCAAGGTTCAATTGGCTGGCCTGCCGACGCTGACTGATGACGTCAAATTTATTAAAGAGGAACTCAAAGAACTTAAAGTCAGTTGTGAGTTCAATGGCAAACGACTGGACGACTTCTCCACAAAACTTGCAAGCGTTGAGACTAGGGTTGCTAGTCTTGAACATCTTCGGGAATCTGTTGGCTGTCTTCAATCTGACGTTGATTTGATGAGGTCGGAGCTGTCCGCTGGCGATCAGAGATCAAGGCTGAATAATGTAGAAATTAAGGGTATTCCCCAGAAAAAGGATGAAAATCTGTTCGCTATCCTGGAGAATATAAGTAAAAAAGTTAATTTCACGTTTCCCAAAACCCAGATCAACTACATATCCAGGATTCCATTATTCAACACTAAAGACAAGTCCATTGTGGTTAGCTTTTTAAACAGATATATCAAGGAGGATTTTGTGGCGGCTGCACGCTCTTTCAAGACGTTATCGGCCCATGACCTTGGATTCACAGGCCAATCGAACCGGGTGTACGTGAATGACCATCTCAACCCTGACTCCAAAAAGTTGCTGAATAAAACCAGAACGATAGCAAAGGAAAAGGAGTATAAGCACGTATGGGTTAAACACGGAAAGATCCATGTCCGCAGGCAAGAAGGGTCGGCAGTCTTCGTAATATCTAAGGAGAGAGATTTAAACAAACTAAATTAGAGTGGTGCATCTTTCCGCTAACATTATTTTACCGTATTTTTTTTAAACTTTTGTCTAGTAGTAAATTTCTTTTTTATTATGTACTAACAGCCGCAAGTGTTTATCTTTTGAACTTTTATAAAAGGTTTGGCATCGCTGACGTACTCGAAGTTTCGACACCTCGCTTTTGTATTCCCATATGGGCCTTTTGTTTCTCTTATCGCGCTGTTCTATTCATTAGAACATCTCAATCTATGCTTATCTCGCTCGCACTTAGTATCGAGTCTAATTACTGCTTGCTTACTCGCACAGTTACCTGTGTTTTTGCTGCATTTTTTGTGCCGGTCAACTATTGTGTATGCCTATTTACCCTACTTGTTGGATTATTCGTTATTATTTTGTATTATTTATATTATAAGAACTGTGATCATCTGTTATCCGTAAACATTGTCTCGAAAACTGCATTCATGAGTCCTTTAGCGTTTTGTTACATAAGTGGTTTTACTGTGGTGTTAATTATGTTGCTATACCTAGTATTATTTATCAATGGCTTTAAACGACAATAAGAAACTGCATGTTTATTATCAGAATGTTCGTGGGCTCCGTACCAAAACTGAATCCTTCTTTCGACAGCTGTGTTTGTGTTCATATGATGTGATTGTTTTAACGGAAACTTGGTTAGTTGACGGCATATCGAACTCGGAGTTATTTGGTGATCAATATATTGTGTGGCGTCGCGACCGCGATTACGATCTCACAGGTCAGTCTCGTGGAGGTGGAGTTTTGATAGCTGTCCGTGCATGTATTTCCGCGGTTCCCCAACCATTATTTCACTCCTCGGCAGAAGATTTGTGGGTAACTCTGAGTGTACGTCAGCCTAGCACAAGAAGTTACTTTAAATTGAATGTTTGCGTCATCTACCTATGTAAACAGAACCGTGGTTATTCTTTTTCTGATCAGCTGTCAAATTTTCTCCATAGATTAAGTAGCGTAGTATTAAACAATCCAACTGATAATTACTTACTTATTGGCGATTTTAACCTGAGCGGAATTTTGTGGCAATTAAATAATAACACATTATTACCTGCGAATATTTGTAGTAGCGATGAGTACACACTAACCGATGAATTGCGTGTTTTAGGGTTCAACCAATATAATGGAGTGTTAAACGGATATGGCAAAATTCTGGATTTAGTTTTATGTAATGAAATGGTCTCGGTGTGTGAATGCTTGGTACCTTTATCACCTGTTGATAGGTATCATCCGGCCCTCTGTATTGACGTGAACTTTGCTGAGTACACCTACTTAACTCCCGCTCCCTTTACTCGATACATTTACGGTAAGGCTGACTTTGCGGCCATTAACAGGGAAATAGCAGCTATTGACTGGGAGAACGTATTTTTGGACATGTCGCTCAATGATGCCGTAAACTACTTCTATGCTAATATAGCGGATCTACAAAATAAGTTTGTTCCTGCGATGACCGTTTTTCAGAGCTCATACCCTACTTGGTACAGCCCGGCACTTAAACGGTTGATTAAGGAAAAGGCTAAATATCTCCGTAAATTTAAGACGTATGGCAGACTTTCTGATGAGGCAACCTTTAAACATTTGCGTGAGCGGGTTAATAAACTTGAAGCGGATTGCTACGCCAATTATCTAGCAGAAACTGAAGTCTCCATCGCAAATAATCCTAAACGCTTTTGGAACTTTGTGAAGCAGCGGTCTAAGTCCAGTGCAATACCCAGTTTCCTTAAATATGGTGATGTGTCAGTTTCCTCTCCTGAGTCTATTTGTAATGCATTCTCTTCCCACTTTTATTCTACTTTTCTAGATCCTATCAGTGATGTGTCTGCTAATCCTTGTCCACCCCCAACTGTTATAAATTCTATAATACCCTCGGATATTCACACAATTGAGATTGACCTAAGCGTTATAGTTAAGTTAATTAGTCAAATTGATCCGTTTAAATCTGCTGGTCCGGACCACTTATCACCTAAATTGCTGCTTGGATGTGCTAAAACCATTGCGTTGCCAGTATCTCTTTTGTTCAAAAAATCGCTCTCCTCATGTTCTGTTCCCCAAATTTGGAAGTCAGCCTTTATAACTCCGGTACATAAAAAGGGGCACAAAAATGAAATAATTAATTACAGACCTATTTCCAAACTGTGCATATTAGCTAAAGTCTTTGAGAGGGTTATTTACGACCAGGTTTATGCAGCACTGAGTCAATCTTTTAGCCCCTCTCAGCACGGTTTTCTTAAGGGTCGCTCAACTGTATCTAACCTGGCTTTGCTCAATGACTTTTTAACGGATAGAATGGATAATGGAACACAGGTTGACGTTGTTTACACGGACTACAGTAAGGCTTTCGATAGAATCGACCACAACATTCTAAAAACTAAGCTTTTCAACAGTGGTATCAGAGGAGATCTACTCCGTTGGTTTACCTCATACCTAGAAAATAGATCTCAAGCTGTCGTTATCAGTAACTACATATCGAGCTGGGTTTCAGCTCCCAGTGGGGTTCCTCAAGGTTCCTTGATGGGTCCGTTACTTTTTATTATTTATGTTAGTGACATTGACTCGTGTTTCCACAACTCAAATCTACTATGTTTCGCTGATGATATGAAGATTTTCTCTGCAATATCATCGGACGATGACATGGATGCTCTTCAATGTGACCTGGCGCGTCTTGATGATTATTGTCTAATTAATAAGCTAGATTTGAACCCTGCTAAATGTTCAGTACTCTCATTTAGCAGGAAACGCGTCCTTCACCCTACGTCGTATATACTTAAAGGGCAGCTATTACAGAGATGTGACGGTGTACGCGACCTAGGTGTTTTTCACGATTCTAAACTTTTATTTAACGTACACATTGAGCAAATAGTAGCAAAAGCTTCAAAGTCACTGGGTTTTGTCATGAGACTCGCTGGGTGTTTCAAGAAGGCCAAAACCCTCAAGATTCTCTATTGCTCTTTTGTCAGAAGTCATCTTGAATATGCGTCACAAATTTGGAACCCGTGTTATGGCAAATACATTAACCGTATTGAGAGTATACAAAAAAGATTTATTCGTTTTCTTTGTTTTCGCCTACGTATACCATATCATTCTGATAATTACATAAATCTCTGCAAGAAATTCCATTTACAGCCACTTATTGATCGTCGTCGACTTGCAGATTGCACTTTTCTTTTAAAAATTTTAAATAACGAGATTGACTGCTCGGATCTCCTGCATAAACTGCACTTCAATGTCCCCCAAAGATCAGTTCGATTTAATCCACCTATCTCCATTCCTTTTTCCTCATCTAACTACAGGCAAAACTCATACTTAGTGCGAGCGTGTAAGGACTTTAATATACTTTGTAAAGAGTTCTCATTTGACCCATTTACCACCAAAACCTATTCTGCACGCACTCGGCTGAATGCCAACTTTTTTGGAACCGCGTAGTGCTTTATTTTAATTTCTTTTTTATTATTGTTTTTTTTTCTCTGTGTCATTAATGCCTAAACTAGTGTCGAAGATTACAATAATTATAGTACTTACTATATTTTATTTTATATCGTGCTTGTTAACTAGTGATCCTAAGATTTCTATTACCTTTTCTGTATTTACTCGTGGGAACCTGTAATTGGCTCTGTGTTGCATATTCAATTGTTACTCATTTATTATAGCTGTTGGTTCTCCTATTTTTAAATAAATAAATAAATAAATAAATAATTGGTCCAATCCTTACAAAATAAACCCTATGGTGACGAAAGATAAAACAACGCCATTTTCAGACAGCTTTTTCCGGTAACTTTATATAAGATGGATTGCGTAGTGTACTCACCAAGTCTTGGGCTCTCCCCAATGCAGGTAGTTGATGGAATAGCTCCAGTGATCTTCATTGTGCCAGCAGAATGTGGCAAAGCACATGCCGACGTATAGCCAGGGGATCTGAGGACAAAATGACAACGTAACATACATAAGCAGACGCCTTTTCCTATACGTTTAAGAAGAACGTAAATATGGAACGCCTTGTGCTCGTTTACTTATGAATATTTTGCGAGTACTTTATTTATCGAAGATTCGGCTAGAAGAATAGTTTGTTATGGTTTAAACGATGGAGCACAAAAACTGGTAACACACTTGGCTTTAAGAATATCGTAGGTCCCTTATCAATTACACTTAGGCACTGGTTCCATTAAAAATCCAATGGTTTAGTCAACAGAAACTTGGATGGCTTCCCAAGACCCTTCAATCTCGAAGACTTGTGGTTAAACGTGGTAAAACATACCTTCATCCCAGATATATCCGCATTGATGTGTCCGAGTACAGAGCCTTCCAGGACGGGCAGGTTGTTGAGATTCCATGAGGAGTCTGCATACTGCTGTTCGCCAGGATATAAGTGCGCATGCGTCTTTGTGGGGAAACCTGAGAAAAAGGGGGATAAGTTTGTCATAAATTCATGTGACAACAGTCCACACAAGGCCACTAACAGTTGTAACAAGCAACTTAAAAGGCATAGTCTTTTTTCGACAGGAGAAACCTGCTTCGAATCCGACTCGGCTGGGCAGCGTTCGGGAAGTTGCATGGTATCTTCTCGTCCAACGTCCGGTACGTTTCTCAAGACGAAAGTCTATGACCAGTGTGGGTTGCCAGTGATTACATACGGCACCGAAACGGGGTCGCTCACAATGGGCCAAAAGGCTTAAAGTCACCCAAGGGCAATGGGTTCCTTGCGTGATCAAATCAGAAATTAGAAGGGCATTCGCAAGAGAACCAAGGTTACCGACGTAGCCCGAAGAATTGCCAAACTTAAGTGGCAGTTTGCAGGGTACATTGCTCGCTGCAGAACGGATGGCCGATGGGGCCGAAATTTCTGGAGTGGCGACCACGAAACGGAAGACGTTGCGTTGAAAGGTACGTCCACTAGGTGGACCGATAACCTGGTGAAAGTTGCAGGGATCCGCTGGATGCGAGACGCACGGGATCGGTCAATGTGGGGACACTTGGGGGAGGTCTATGTCCAGCAGTGGACGTCGGCTGAAATGATGATGATGATGATTCGACAGGAGTAAGACCGTGTCGGTAACACTTAAAAAAATATGACTTCAAACATTTATGTTTGCACTATGTAATTTGTGTGAAGGTATCTGGATTTTAAGTAGGTATTCTGCATGGCAGCATGTTGTTGCTTACATGTTATGGAGCCTCAGCCTTGCAAGGCCACAAGTCCAAACGATTCTTACAAAGCAGCTGAGCAGTGGATATTGACGATTCACTCACCAGAACCATGGTCCATAGAATGCAGGTCAGCGCCATACTCCACAGTCACATCCTCGTCTATTGACGACACGACGCGCCAGAACTCTTTCTCTACTGTCGATGTTGGCACCATCTAGAGATAGAACATAATAGTAGGTCAAAATATTTATGATCAAATGGCAAGACGCTCAGTGACAATTTTCTGCTGACGTTTGTTGGAATGGAAAGAGTCAGTTCTATAAGAGATCTTTTAGATGTTAAGGATATTCACGAGATTGAAGCCTTAGTGTGCGTCCACAGTGAAGGCGCGGCGACTAGGGCCTGTTGCGGGCGCGACGACGGGGGCGTGCGCCAGTGTCGAGCGAGCTGTTGTAGTGCTTAGACGTATTTCAGGGGTTGCAAACCATGGACGAGGATTTAGTATTTTTACTAGGCAGTCCGATTCTGAGATAGGAGGTGTTAAGCATAATAGAGGGTGTGCACGAAATCAATAAAAACAGAAATTGTAATTTGTATGAAGAATTGAGGTTATGCCCTAGAAAATTGAAGAACACTTCAGTATTTATCATAAATATCGTAAATAAACATGAAGACGCGCTTACGCCGAGCGACAAGACCGAATTGGTTTGATACCTCCGCCACCGCTCATTGAGTCGCTTGCTGACTAGGCCTGTAGTGTGGCCATAACGCGCGGATAGGAACGTTTGAAAACTACACGCGCTAGGCGCCCGCCTTTGTCACTACACTATGAACGTAAACGGCGGTTTCATGTTTGATACTTCGCGCTCGTCGTTGCAACCGCGCTACGCTCGCACTGTAGACGCACTCTTCGACTGTAACTATCAGATTATTCGAAAGGTCTGAAACGGCCAAAAGTTAAACACAAGCTACAGAACCTACACTCTTTTATTTATTACTAGCTTATGCCCGTGTGGTATTCAGTAATTATCCTACGGGATCGTACTACCGGGATATAAAGTATCCTATATGTGTTAATCCAGGTTATAAACTATCTGTGTGCCAAATTTCATCCATATCCGGTCAGTAGTTTTTGCGTGAAAGAGTAACAAACATCCAGACATCCATACATCTATACATTCTCACAAACTTTCGCATTTTTATAATATTAGAAGGAAGATATTTTTTTGACAATTTTAATGTCTCACCCAAAATATCCCAATTCAATCTTGAACAACCAACGCTTCCATTTACATTAGTACAAATTCCCCTAATCTTCTCAAAAACCTCCAGTAATAAAAAACTTACATGTACAGGCATATTGAAGTAATCAGACTTGAACTGATCAGCCATCTCTCCGAACTGTTGTAGTGTATACTCGCGCGTCGCTTGCTCAAAGCCGAACGCTTCTGTTGGCTTTGATACCTGATGGCAACAAGAAGTAAAAAGTTAGGCATTGTATTCACGTAGAAAGTGTGGAAGGCTATAGAGGATAATTTTGCTCAGCAGCAAGACCATCATCATCTAGCCTTTTCCGAGGTTAAATGGAACCAGGCATTACTTTGCGCCCGAACGACGAAGCGTTCAAAGTGTTAACATCTCCGGATGATGCCCCGTGGAGGGGCGCACGCATCGAGGGTTTGAGTTGCCTTAAAACTAACGCATAGATAGTTTAGCATGAGCATATCTGTGCTGGCGGTTGGGTGCTGCTGTATTCGGCCACCAAGTCTGAATCTAGTTTTTGCGGACGTATTTTTGCTTAACATTTTACAGTAAAATGGTATGGGGAAAAAACATTTCTTTATGAATTACAGGCACCGTAAAATGGAAGCAATAGTTATATCTAGGTCTGTTTGCATCACAAATTACTAATACATTTGGTACTAAACGAGTTCAAAAAATCGTTCTATTTCTGTTCCAGTTGATGACAGAGACAAAATGATGTTTCTGAATCTTGCGGTGCAAGAAACTAGTGCAAACTAGTGGTGTAAGTGGGCCCGCCCGATGGGCATTTCGTTCAGTGAATAACATCATTCCATCTCTATCAATCGTTTGAATTTGAGAGAGAAGATTTATTTTTCTATAATACATGCAACATCAATTCTACTTAAAGCTAATACTACCAACAGATTTTATCTACGAGTTTTGTTGAGCCTGCCCAAGCCTATTCCACGTCGCTAGTACCCACCTCTTCCGCCAGACACACAGGGCAGCGCCAGTCTCCCTTGGGCACGTCAGCGAGCGGGGGGAGCAGGCAGAAGGTATGGTAAGAGTCGTCGCAGCCGTCACAGAGTAACATCTGCTCCTCTACGTCGCCGCGCCCGCAAACGTGACACATGTACTTCGCCAGCTGGAGCAGAGAGAAATTTTCTTTTGTTATTTTTGCTCCATGGTTCCAACGGTTATGGCGAGAAGTCATGTGTTTCCCCTCCCACGGATGTTTAAACCCCACCCTTGAAAAAAGACACTAACCCACTCATAGCACATCATTAATAGCTCAGTAAGTTAACCCTTCCAGTTCCGGGTTTTAAATGTACAGAGATCTGATTAAAGAGCAAAAAGAAACAGTAAGGTATTTTGTTAGTTATTTAAATCATTTTGCTTGAAAGTAACAAATATTATGTGACAAGTTTTGAATATGTATGAAAAAGAGTATTTTAAGAACAGCTATGACATTTGAATTTCCAGAATGAATATAAAAAGCATAAAGTTTTTTTTTCAGTAAATTTTGGTTTATTTACAAAACATTACCTTTATGCTTATTTATCTATTTCCCTTCTGTGCGGTAAGATAACAAATTATTTACAAAAACATTTGATTCCCATACCGGACAACTCTTACCCTGGATATAGGAAAAAGCTCCTCAACAGAAATAGGAAGTGGATGGATAGTGCCAACAGCCTGCTATCTAATAGAAGATACTTGTTTAACATTTATCATGCAACATTAACCATCAAGATGTCAGGAAAATAGACAGACAGTAATCAACAGAAAATATATATAAAATAAGGTGTAATTTCCTGTGGTTTTCAAGTGAATTAAAATAATAAATTACTCACCTATTTTACTGGAACTGTTAAGGAAGAGTTTCCTTGTCCTAGCTGAGTCCACATTAAATAAAAATCAGGATAAAACACAACATCAAAATTGACTGTGCAATAAAATAAAAAGATTGTGGGCTAGTTGTGTGACAACTTCTGTTAAGTTAAAAGCCACTCAGAGAGCTATTTTTCTTTAAAAAATCTTTGCATAAATATGAAGTGTATGTCTCATAAAATCATAGGATAACAAATAGACGTCAAGAATGATAAAAAATTGTTGACGCTTTTTCAGCCCTTTTTAAGTCAAGTCAAGTCAAAACATTTATTGCGAACTAAGTAAGTTATTTTAAGTCTGGTTATTTTGCATTCCGAGGCGTGTATACAAATTGCTAAAGCGGGTCCACACCTGCGCAAGTGCAGCACACCCACGCGAACCGTGCACGCTATGCGCCTTGAATGGTTATGAACGCGTCACATAAGGTGCGCGCACGCGCCTCTCACGAATATGTCCAAAGGTATCCAATTTGGTTCCTAAAGTGCACGCGAACCGCACTATTCGTGTTCGCGAGAGGTCATTATAACTTTCCTGCGAACATGTCCGAAGGTGTTCATACTAAGTTCCTAAGATGCACGCGAACCGCACTGTTCGTGCACGTGCTCAGTGCTCAGGTGTGGACGCACCTTTATTTGTAGGTATACAAATTGTTTTGTTACTAAACTTGATATTCCAAATCTGAAAGATCACTGGGATATTTAAGTGTAGTCTGTGGCTATTTTTTAGACTCGTTGCCTCAGCTAACTGCTTGACTGCACCTAGAACAAACTCGTATCTGTATAACGTTACCGGGTCGTCCGGGTGCAGGGGATGGCTGGAGGGCGGCGCGGGAGTGACGGACACCGTCATGTTGGACATGCGGTGCTCGCGCAGGCGCGTGGAGCGCGTCACGCGGGAGCGGGCGCCGCACGACCCGCCCGCTGACATCCACTTGTTCTCACGAGGACCTGCGGAGAGGAAAGAGAGGTTCTAGTATGAGTGTGTCTGAATATTTGAAGGATCGTCGGGGGTTCTGAGATTGCCTGGGGTAACATATTCCAAAGGAATCCTAGGCATTTCTAAATGAGATCATTCAAGTCAAAAAAAATTTACCCAATGGCAAAAGTGCTGTTGTTTGTAGTCGTAAATAAAAAAAGTCGGCCGGCATGGGTCTGTCTAGGCGGCCCGTAACGAACCGCGCTTGCCGAGGTTGGTCCGTGGATTGGTGACGATCTCTGTGCCTCGGAAAGAACTTTAAGCCGTTGGTCCCGGATGTAATTTGTAGATCTTTGACAGTCGTTACAGGTAGTCAAGGGTCCGAAAGTCTGACAACCAGGTTTACCGAGTAGTACCGTGTTACCCAGTAACTGGGTTCTAGAAGTGAGACAGACAGTCGCTCCATATAAAATACTGGTATTCAGCTGTATCCGGTTAGACTAGAAGTCAACTCGAACATAGTTGGGAAAAGGCTAGGCAGATAATGATATAACATTGTGTACTCACTCCTCCTAGTCTCAGGGCTCTCCTCCTTGACCGGCGTCTTCATGGCCTCCTCCTGCAGCTGCGCCGGCGTGCGGTCTGCCGGCACGGTGTCGGCCGGCGTGGGCCCGTCCGGGTCGGGCTTGAACCGGCGCGCCGGCGGCGGGGTCGCGGCCGCCGTGCATTTGCTTGTTGAACGGCTCCGGGTGCCGCTTGCTTTTTCTGGCGTTTGTTCGCCTTTTACTTTGATATCCTGGAGATTGATTTTTTAGGATTATGAGTTTTTTTTTGTGATAATCGAAGACTTAAAGCCACCTGCACGGTAAACTCAAATTGGGTAGCATAATTGATGAAATATGGTAATTTTTGTATAACTGGAAATATGTTTCCAGCCAAACGAGCCTGCCACCAAACACTTGTTGCTAACTTAATTATGGTTAAAGCTAATAGATATTTCACAAATAAAATCAAAATCTCTTGCTAGGCAGCTTGATTGGGCTTGATTTAGAAAGCGGTACTCCTGGACACAGCTCGTATTTTTAGAAGGTTCCTTTCTCTGGAGTCCTGACCGCCGGTAGCTTGAACCCTGTTCCCGACACCGCTGAGCTACTATTAATTTATTTTTTTAATATGTTTTTTTAAGGAATATTTAAAAAAAATATGAAATTTTCCCAGGAACTGATCCCCTTTCTCAATCAGACTCCTAGGCTCTATTCTCAAAAGAACCATATCAATATGCAGCCAAAAATATTGCCTTAGGTGCATCTCACACATCAAGTATCAATAGTTAAAAAAACTCACTGTTTCCTTATTATCCACAGCTCCATTGCTCTTGAAGATGTCGTACCGGTACAGGATCTTCTCGTAGTGGTTCTTGAGGATGGATCCGATGCCCTTGCCTTGTGGGAAGCCCATGCGACGGGCCACCTTCGACCATTTCCGTTCTGAGGAGCATACTTCGAAGCCACCTGCGGGGAAAACCATATTTTGGTATTATCAACACATTTAAAGCTGCGTGAACTTTTGCTGGATACCGATAGCGCAGACCGCAGAGCAATCGCTATGGCAGCTTTTCAACTCGTAGTCGTCAAGTAAGTATTCTGAACACCAAACTAATTAACACTGCGAAAAATAATATTGCTGGGAAACGATTTTTATTTGGTGTGAAATATTACGGTTTATGGTAGCGCTCAATGTAATTAATTCAAAACATTGTGCTGATTGCATTGAATAGTACAGGGGTCCTGGAAGTATTTAAAGTAAAGTTATCAACATAAAACTTGTATTTAAAAAAAACCGGCCAAGTGCGAGTCGGAGTCGGAGTACCATTATCTATAAAAACGGCAAAAAATCATGTCTGTTGTATGGGAGCCTCAGTTAAATGTATTATTATTCTGTTTTTTAGTATTTATTGTTAAAGCAGCAACAGAAATACATCAACTGTGAAAATTTCAACTGTCTAACTATCACGGTTCATGAGATACAGCCTGGTAACAAACAGAGAGACAGACAGACAGCGGAGTCTCAGTAATAAACGTAGATACGAGGTAAATAGGTAGCAATTGATTTCACAAAACAGTTGATGATAGTAAACACTGCCTGTCGAGCCCACCGCTGGACATAATCCTGCGATCAAGTATTGGTGACACGGTGAACACGTAAACGAATTCTAAAAAGTCCCTGTTGAGTCGTATTATGGGATGCAACTGATCATTAACAAATTATACACGTGACTCACTCTTACATAAATTGACTAAACTTTTAAGACTTCAGCGTAAGCAAATTACTGTTAACAAGATTTTTTAAATTGACCGAAGACGATAAATGAGGAAAACTATACAAAAACCAGTTTACCTCAATAATATCGGATTCATGAAGTTACGCGTAAACGCGAATTTACAAATAGGGCAACTAAATTCGTGATTTTTCGTGTCTTTGAATTGAGACCATATTAATAATTGGACTGACAAAACATAGTGAAACATGGTGTCAGGTTCTACTTTGGCATAATTATGGCCCTACAAAGTTCTAGCTTGTGCGCTAAGAATATGCCCCTTCAAACTTATTTTTAGCAAAAGATCCCTTCTTGGGAGTAAGTAAACTTATCGCCAAGCATATAAAACGTTGCCCTACTACTAGGAATTTCTTCTGTACCGAGGGTGCGTTTACAAACATTTAACCTCATAAAAAGACAGGCCCGAAGCAACGTCCAGTAGGTCATACAAATATTTGTTCCGTGCGGGAGTCGAACCTGCGACACGCAGCGCAGCAGCCAATCGCTCAGCTACTGGACCAACCGTGCCGTTATTTGGTATTGATTCAACAACTGGTATGAAGATTTCGTTTTCCATCGTATCAGTCCAAGCTATCAGAAAGGCTCATTCATAGATGAAATCATCACACAAGTCAGCCTAGGTGATGGCGAGGCTGACTTTTCAAAGTGCGCTGGAAGCACTGAACCAACCCTAAACAAAAAAAAAAAAAAACAAAAAAAAAATTACGGTCGAATTGAGAAACCTCCTCCTTTTTTGAAGTCGGTTAAAAAAACACATACCTGCTTCCTTGACAATCTTATGTAGAGCATAAAGGTCCAGTGGCTTCCGTTCAACCGTGGGGATCTTGAGCACAGAGCCCTGCAGCTCCCAGAACTTGATGATCTGGTCAAGGAAGTTCAGCTTCACGCGGGTTATCGCCTGGCAGAGAAAGAAAATCACATTTAGTAACCAAAATCAAGTTTGAGTACCCGGCCGTAACAAAGACAATTAGAGTTCTAGAAAGAATTTCGCTTTGGCGAGCTTTTTTAATTTTTTTGCTATCGCCTGATTAGGCTGCTCTTCACCTCGATCTCGTCTGACGGAAAGCGATGGATGAGTCAAATCATTTAATACATCACATAGTTATGTTAATAATTTCAAATTATCGTATACTTCAATAGCTTTTGACCGCAGCATCGACCGCGTGGATATCAGAAATTATCCCATTAACAGATATTGACGAAGGCGGGATAAAAACATTGTATTATACAATATGTTAAAAATACCCTGTCCTATCCGAAAACGGCATATAGGTATCCCAATGACTTTACAAAATAAAATAAGAAACATAAAATATTCATGAAAATAACGTATAAATGAAATATAATGAATTCCAAAAAGTCACCATTTTTTGCTTGTTTATTTATTTATTTAAGCTTCATGTACAAGAGTGGCACATAGGCGGACTTAATGCCACAAGGCATTCTCTACCAGTCAACCTTTGGGTCAAATCGGACAGAATTGTGGTAGAGTACAAAAAATATTATAAAGTTACCATTTTGTTAACATAAATTGATACACATCCCAACGATACTACTCGCCCCTGCGTTGCCATGTTACTTTCCTCACATTTTATTTATTTTTTATCTCGTCTGATGGAAAGCGATGGATGAGGTTTGCGATAGAACGAGCTTAGGCAGAAGATACTAGTTCACTTTTGATTTGATCGCTGACGGAAAGAGTTCCATTCTTTGGCACGTGCCGTGTGTGTGCCTCTTTGTAAAAGTTCTTTGATGCGACAAACACCAAAACCCGAGGACTGCTGCTGTTACCACGTGTAAGTCACTCTCTCTGTTACATTATTATTGGAGCTGCGACAAAAGCTTGCAGATCGAATCCTCTTAAAAATTCTAAATGCCAGGAATTGTTACAGAAATAGGCTCGTGAGAATTGGTCTGCCGCATCTAGCTAACAATAGGGCTAGATCGATAACTGAGAATGAATCAAATAGGCGACCTAGGACTTGATACATTGCTGGTAAGCAGTTTCATAAAACCGCCACTTTTCACGATACTAAAGCCAATGTATGGCCATTAAAACTCTGTCTCGCATCGTGTTACAGCATTATGCTGAACACCGTGCGTTATTTCACGGGCGACCACTGAAAACCAGCGCTGTGCTGTGAGCTCCTGTAGGCTGCTGGCAACCTGCTTGCGGCAGTCACGACGTGCAAGCTGTCAACTTTTTTTTGTTCGTTGTGGATGTGACGCATGTTTTCCCCAAACTAGTTTTTCTTTCTACGCCTATATTATGCGTCACGTTTAGTACAGTTTGTTGTCAAAGTGGTGAATTAATTACGAGGTCTATACACAAAACAAACCTTGTGGTAAAAGTGAAACAGTTTATTAATAATCCTATTAACATATAAACAATTTACATTTAGAGCTAGGAAACATTTTCCTTTTAATTTTAAAGTCATACTCTATTTGCCAAACATATCAATCAGTCAATCAATCAAATTCGTTTATTTGTGACAGAAGTAGGAATTTCTATTTATACAAGGATACATAACAACTACTATTTACTTCAGATATGACATAAGGGTAATCATTTAATACATCAACAGTTATGTTAATAATAACAAATGATCGTATACTTAAATAGCTTTTGACCGCAGCATCGACCGCGTGGATGTTTGTTCAGAAATTATCCCTCTGGCAGTTATTGAAACCGGCGGGTTAAAAAAAATCCTACATTATTATACAATATATTTAAAAAAAAAACATATCCGATCCGAAAAGGGCATCTAAGTGTCCCAATAACATTACCAAATAAAATAAAAAACATAAAATATTCATGAAAATAACGAATAAATGAAATTCAATGAATTACCTAGTCGTTATAAAATCACCATTTCCCCAAAATCTAGCGAATTTTTAAAACATGATAACACCGTCTTCGGCGTTAGTGTGTTCGACCGTCACTAGCTTGTTTATGACGTCACTACCCGCCCCTGTGTTGCCATGTAAGTTTCCTCATTTTGAAACATTTTATTTAATTTTTAACGGGGTATTTTATTCTTGTTATCTAGAAAGGCGTACATATATCAACCCATCAATAGAATCAAAACTCGATACCTACCTTCACGGATCGAGCAGGGTTTGTTTTGACATATTGTATATTCCAAAAACTGGCACTAGCGTAGACCAATAGGTCTCAAGTTTGAACCCAAGTCAGGCACCTGTGATTTTTGGGATCCAAATGCGTATGGAATCATCACTCGCTTCGATGAAAGAAAACATCGTGAGGAGACCAAACCAGAATGCCTGAGAGATATTTCTCGACAGTATTGAAAGCCAAGTCAGAGGCCCATGGGCGGCATAAAAAAACTCTGACATCAGGTTAGGCTTAAACCACACGAAAAAGAAGATGTGAGAAGGAAACAGACAGAGTGACAAACAGAGACATTACTTATTGCGACAGCCAGCACAACCACAGAAAATTTCAGTAATACCGATACCATGGTTTTATACGCCCCGAACTCGGTAGAAAGAAAAAAAGTATGGTCTCGCAAAGGACAAAATAAAATGATTAAATTATTATCAATAAAACAAATTTACTTAAAAAAGTTAACGTAATACAAAAATTAAAATAAGACAAACTAAATTAGTCAGAACCAATTTAGTTTGTCTTATTTTTATTTTTTTCTACGAGTCCGAAAGGCCCCTACCTCAACAGGTAGCGTAAACATAGTTATTTGAAGGTGTGCAGATACTTCAGTAATTTAAACTACACTGGGTGTTCTGACCAATCCCACCACAGCTATGAATGATAATGACCTTTAAAACTAACAATTAATATGGACACTAACTCAAACACTGCTAGCGAACTCCAAGGGCAGTTAGGTACATGATTATAACGAACGAGTTAACTGAAGCCTGCAAACACGTCATTTAACACACTGCTACACGTATAGGATTATGGTCAGTAACTTAAACAAATAAGCAATACTTTTGTTAATTAATAAAAATTATTATTTCAGCCACGTCGGTCTCTAGCATTGTGGTCGCTAGCGTCACTGCCGAGTGTGAGGTTCTAGTTCTGGGGTCGATTCCCGAGTCGGGTAAAATTTTATGTTGGGTTTTTCCAACTGGAATTCCTCATTCAGGGTGATGGAAATACGCTCGCCCTTTACCTTGTCTGCATCGCACCCACATATTTCCGGGGAAAACACATGCAGGCTATCCGCTATAGGTCGTGGCCCAATTACTGTACAATAAAATCAATAGTGATATACCTATAATAGAAGATACAAGCGTAAACTCATGTCTTAGTCCCACAGGGGTAGGCAGAATTTACAGAACGCAACCAACAACGATCGTCACATTCACCACTCAGACCTTTTGCTTCGTCTAAATTCATACATACGTCTAGTCTTACACGCACGCCGTTTGCGAGTACTACGCACCTACCTTATTAAGAATATCACCTAATGTATGTCCATCTAGGGCGTTTCCACTCAGATCTGCTGAAATAGTCAGACTTGAGACTGGTATGTACACCAATTTGAACTATTTGCAGTAGTAATGTCTAGTTAAACATCGATCAGCATTGTAGATGCAGTTCAACTGTTCAACTAATCTCTGATTAAGCAGTCATTATGATAGTTCACTAACTAACCAATCAAACTGTTTGTACGAGTTGAAACGCGTCCGCTTGCTAACCAATTATTCAACAAATACCTATCTGATTTCAATGATCATGATAAAACAATGAATGTGTTTCAAGTGCAAAACTTGCATTGTACGATAAAAGTCGGAAGGATAAAAAAACAGGAATCAAAATAAACTTCTGATAACAGTTACTTCTATAAAGTGTCCGTTTATAGTTTATACCTAGTTCATTTTTTTTTTACATTTATGAAACTTCGTACATCGATAGCACGTCACAGTCACATTTTGACCTTAAACTTAGTGTAGAATGGTCTCCAGCCTCAAAAAGTTGTAAACATGTAGAAAACTTCGATAATTCATTTTATTGTGTATACAATTAAATAGCCAATTAATAGCCTTTTGTATAGATTCTTTTTAACGATTGTTTGTGAATGTGTGAACAGTGTAGGCCTTGTAGATTCCTATAGGTGTGTTAACTTTTGTTAAAATCTTATCTTGTTTTCCGTTTTTTTTTAGTGTAGTAAGCAACGACTTATTGTCGGGCCTATGCTGTCCCCCCATACTTGAGTACTAATGCTGTAACATGATAATATTGTAAAATCTAATCATTTTAAACGAGTAACCATGGAGTTTCTTGCCGGTTCTTCTCCATAGGAAACGACCAACCCGAACCGTGCACCTTTTTGTCGACGTTTCATAAGTGCCCATGTAGGCCTATGTGAAATAAAAAATATTTTGATTTTGAATACCAAAATAACAGCTCTTTACTGAATGTAGAACACGTTTTTTTTTTTCCCAATTTTTGTGTGTCTGTCTATCTGTTTGTTCCGGCTAATCTCCGAAACGGCTGGACAGATTCTGACGGGACTTTTACTGGCAGTTAGCTGATGTTATACGGTCTAAACTCGTCTTTTATTTTAGAAAAATAATTAGGGGTCCGTGCAAAAAAAATTAAACCCTTGAAATTGTTAAAAAATCAAAAAGGAATCGTTTTCTTTAATCTTAATCGTTTTTTTTTATAATAATTTCACACACACTACTACTACAGCTAGTGTGTTATATGTTTACACATTGACAATTACAATATTGTGGCACACAGGTTACAGACAATGAAATGAATTCTTGCCCATTTTCACATATTTTGAGGCTGACTGAACTTAGAACAGCAGCTCATGCTGGTTTTGTTATCATTAATGTGCGGGCCACTGTACTTGCCTACAATAATAAAAAAGAGGATAAATTCACAAAGCAATATTAATTCTATTTGCCCTCACTATAAATATTGTCATGCAGGCTGCAAAACTCATACGGCTGCAAGGCTGTAAATTGGTTCAGAGATCATTTAAATTCTACACAAGCAGACTGCAATTTGCAGATTTCAACTGCATTTGGGCAACAAAGACTGCACCTCCTACTTATGTATGACACTCAACATCACGCATGTATACCCCGAAGAGTTTGGCAGAGGGTCTACCTTTAGAATACCCACCGTTTGATTTGTTCTGTTTATGTCCAATGTAATAAGGAGTGTCTTGCTCTGCAGAAAAAGCCCAACCCGAACCGTGCCGTCCCGACCCGATCAATCTTTCCATAAGCGCCCATGTATGTTTATGTGAAATCAAATATTTAAATTTTGATTTTCGCGAGCTTAATTTGCGAGCTTAGTTTTATGATTATTTTTTCTAGTCTGTTCTGTCCCACTCCTGGGCGAAAGCCACCCTCCACATCTCGCGAACCCGACTGTCCTCCTTCAGTCAGGACTTATTATAATTTAATTCAATAAAATTGTTTTGATGTTTTCTTACCTCCAATTCATTGAGTCTTTGTATCCTCGGTGTGAAACGTAACCGGTCTACGTCCACTGCAAATGGGGGCTGCCAATGCTGTAACAATACAATTATGGTTTAAAGATGACTATTGAAAGGAAACAAATATGTTAGTATTTATGGAAACTGTAACTTGCATAGAACAAGTAATTCAATACTTTTTCTTTCTATGTAAGAGAAGCGACCTTTGCCTGAAAATTCAGTAGGACATTATAGAGAAGAATAAAAAGGATAGGTAGTAGGTAATTATTGAATGATTAATGAAACAAGGTCTCTTTCATACATAATCTCTTTAATACTTAAAATAAGGAACTAATTTTGTAGTACATCAGATAAGTATTAACAGCTCCATACATGTACTCAAGTCCAAAATACTCTGAAGTAACTTTTATTATTACATTATTATTTTGTCAGTACATAAACAAATAGTAAAAAAGTTCATTTACATCATAGGATGACCATACAATTTAATAAAGAACAAAATGTTTTCCTGCATGCATGCAAAGCAGTTTCCAAAGTTTAATCTAGTTACTTTAGTACTGCCAGTGTAGGTATGTATATCCTAAACTAGATCTTGTGAGGATCAGGTTTCTAGTAGTCTAGCTAGCACTACAGCTGTTTAAGTAATGTGATACTTTACTTACTAAGTAACAGCACAGGTAGAGATAAGTTTTCAATCTCCTGCTTGCATTTAGCTAACCCTCCATAAAACAGCATAGAACACGGAGCTGGCTGTATTGTATTGTATTGTATAACGGGCTGGTGTCCGCAACTCCACGTCCAATGCGCGTATTTTGCGAGCTGGCTGTAGCTAACACATACTTGCGACGGCACGGTTGGCGCAGTGGTCAAGCGATTGACTGCTGCGCTACATGTCGCGGGTTCGATTCCCGTACGGGACAAATATTTGTATGACCTACAAGTAGTTGTTCCGGGTCTGGGTGTTTTTCTATCTATAATATGTATGTATTTACAAAAAAAAAGTATATATGTAGTTTATCAGCCATCTAGCTACCATAGCACAAGCATTAGGTTGCTTAGCTTGGGACTAGATGGTGCTGTGTGAAATGTCCAGGGATATTATTATCATTATTACTTGTGAGCAGGTATTATCTGTGAGTCGCCGGGTCGTCCAACAATGAATGTGATGGCTGACATGAGTTGGTTATTGAACATAGCTGCATTCCTCTCTCGGACGGTGGGTTTAGTGGCCACATTTATTGAGGCGTCAAATGTGTTGTAAGTTTAGACTGTCAAGGGTGCGGACACCTGAGACACTAACAGGTGGGACATAATAATCAGGTAATAAAAAATAAATAAATAAATGTTAGTGCAATGGGAAACAATTTGTATAATTTTTATTAAATTTAGCTACTTTTGGAAGACCGATTATAAAAAATCAACACACTAAAAATCGACATACACTTTAAATAAAATATTAAAACCACATTAAAATTAAAGCTATTTAATTTTAATGTGGAGCTCGTGGCTAAATAAGAACAGCCGCTCGGATCGATCTTTAGGTTAAGCCGTGCTTACCTAGGTTGGTCCGTGGATGGGTGACCACCCATTACATACCGAGTTTCCTCCGTGCCTCGGAAAGCACGTTAAGCCGTTGGTCCCGGCTGTCATTTGTAGATCTTTGACAGTCGTTACAGGTAGTCAGTGGCCCGAAAGTCTGACATCCAGTCTTACCAAGGGGTATCGTATTACCTAGCACTAACTGGGTTGTGGAGGTCCGACAGGCAGTCGCTCCATGTAAAATACTGGTATTCAGCTGCATCCGGTTAGACTGGAAGCCGACCCCAACATAGTTGGGAAAAGGCTAGGCAGATGATGATTAAAATTAAAGCTATTCTAGTGAAATTATTACTTTCTCTGTAGCATTTAGGAATAAAGTAGCTGTATTAAACTAATTACAATTTGTTACTTATTTTATTATTCCATCATCCTTAGACTTTGTGCTTCACAACTCCCAGTTTTTATAAGATTACTTTAGAGTATATATCCTGCCATTTTCCTGACCTATTTTTACAGTCATTCATTAAATTCGGTCAGCAGGTTACAACATATACTCAATACTTATCAATCGACTAACCTTCAATTTTTTTTACTGCTATTGCAAAGGTGACTGACATTGTTACACTAAAGGAGTTGGAGCTTTGTTTTTCGAGTTTTGTTTTTCCATAGTTAAGTCACAATTCCATATTTATATTGTGGTTAAGCCTTTATTTAAACTTTCCTTGCCCCAGGAACAGCCCAGGATGTGGGTCTTGTGTGATCTGATTAGGTGGGGAGTATAAAGAAAATATGTTCTATCTTCACGCATTCACAATTTACAAAGAAAACTACCTATATCGACTTGTATAGGGGCCCCCTAAAACCAGTACTTACACAAAAATTGCGTTATCTCTGTTGTTTTAATTTATTGATGCACAATATTTTGATACAAATTATCATCACTGATACCATTAATACTATACTTACTATAACTAACAGTAAAAATACCTTTTAGCATCACTACTATAATAAATACAAGTGTCAAAAACCTGTTGCATAAATGTGTCATGAAGCAAAAATGAGTGAGCGTTCTAATTAACACATAAATTGGCATGAATGACCTAGTATTTAACCCTGACAGATTGATTAATATTTAATCTATTATTTAAGCTTTTAAAAAACACATTTATAACACAAAGTAGGGAAAGCAAAAAGATGTTTTTTTTACAATTATGCCTAGCCTTTTTCCAACTATGTTGGGGTCGGCTTCCAGTCTAACCTGATGCAGCTGGTTACCAGTAGTTTACATGGAGTGACTGCCTATCAGGACTGTACTGTGTAATACAATATCCCTTGATAAGACTGGTTGACAAATTTTCAGGCCCCTGACTACCTGTTTATTTTCTTATTCATATAATCAAATATTTATGCTGTCTTGGCCTCCGTACGTTTTTTCACAGGTGACCACTAAAAAGTTGAAAACCAGCGCTGTGTTGTGGGCCCTGCATAGCACAGCATCATACTGACTGGTGACCTACTTGTCGCAGTCACGACATGCAAGCTGTTACTATCCAAACCACGAGATGGACAGGACCACCGGGCAAAACAATGGTCGACTACACAATGCCTTACTAACCTATATATTTTGCACAAATCACATTTAAAATATGGGCACGGTCCACTTTAAGGACTAAGTGCGGAAACCAAAATCCCTAACATAGAACATAGATGGGCATTCACATATAATATGGGCACTCCTTTCTGAATAAATAAGTAATCCCGGGTTCCCCGGATTGAAAAAAATTGTAAAAACAACTATAACAAACTTAATTAAATTAAAGCAGTGGTTATTTCGATTTAGTATCTTTATTTTATTCAAAAAACAAATGAAACTTCTATTACAATCGACTTTTAAATTTAAAAACATTACAAAGAGAGTTCACAACAAGTTCTAACTATATTTTGTATGCGGACTTTTTTAGCAATCTCTGGAGTTTCGAACGATTCTGGGATACCGACATGTCCGTATTATACTTTCGTAGGAATAAAAGTGAAGTTTAGGTATATTAGCGCCCAGTTATCCAATCACTGGTTATAAGTCATATTAATGTGGATCATAATAGGACCACATTTGAAGTGATGCTATTACCAGTCCTTTCACAGTTAGAAAGAGAGAGATTATGAGTAATAGAGAAGTATGGAAGAAGAAGACACGCTACCTGCATATTTGGGTTGCTAAATAAATTGGGATAAAGGCAGGAGAATGATGATGATGTTAAGCCTTGTTGCTGGACTGCAGCTTCATCATTTTGTTGTTTTTATAATTCTCAAGTTCCTGCTAGAATTTCACCAACCACTTTCATTATAACATTTACTTTTAAACAACACTACTCAAAACCTAGTGACATAATTTTACTACCTACCGCATTTAATGGGGTAAATTATAATGAGGAAAAACCACACATAATTGCTTTAGATTATTTCTTGCAAGTATAAAAATGAGACTACAGGCTTACTGATTTTAGATTAGTACTTTTTGGCACTCATAGTTGAAAAACTGTTTTAATAATTGACACTAGAAATACATTGAAATTGTGTAATTATAAAAAATAAAGAAAAATGACAATATGAAGGAAAATTACCATGATATCTGACAATATAAAGGAAAATTACCATCAAATGATGGTAATTTTCCTTTATATTGTCAGATATCATTAGTTAGTACTTACTGCTGTAGAAAGGGTACCAAAAATTCATTTATAGATTATTTTACATTGTATTGTATTGTTGTGTTTAGTTTCATGAGAATATTGATTAATTATTGTTTGTTCACTGTCCAGGGGGTGAATGCTCCAAGGGGGTAGTTCAACTAATAGTAAACCTATTTATAGTTTTCTAGTATTTGTGATAATATCTTTTGTGCATATTAAAGTTAGTCTCTAGATTTGTACTGTTATTTTTTACAGTTATTAGTGAATTAGTATCACAGTCCGATCTTAATTTATTTTGAAACAAATAAGTACATGATGTACCAATATGGTTATTTCATGATTATGCACATTAAAATAGCATGCAAGATAATCTGCATGTATACAAAATATTAGAGATAAATTCTAAATCATTGATTATCATAAATGTTATGCAACATCTAAACATTTTGACTTTAACCAATAGTCCTAGGTGCACTTATTATCTGCCATTTTTTTACAAATGTCACCATCATTTACTTTAATTCTATTTTTTTTGTTTTCTAGAGATGGATGACAAAGCAGTGTGTTTCATTCAATTTCATGGAACAATATACAGAAAGTAGGTCTTGCATACCAATTATTTAGTAAGATAACTATATCAAAGTGCACATTCATTCTCTTGGTGTCTTTGCAACTATTCCAAATCCTAATAATCTTTCTACAGCAGGCTTCACTGTCAAATTTTAGTGTGCACTCAACAACCACTGAGGAGATTACAGTTAGTCACGACAAAAAACTCGCAATAGTTCTTTTTTTATCTAAACTATCGTAGGCAGGAGGGCATGACACAAAATGGCAACCAGCCTCCACAATACAATATGCAACTGCATTAAGGCCTAAATAAACAGAATAAGAAGCCTGAAACCGTATTCAGACGACACTTGACACGTATTACACGGGATTAGAAGGTAAAAATTAAATTTAGATAACGAGCAGCACAATAAGTCGAGGTAATATGGTTGCATCACACGTAATTCGCGAGTGGTTTTATGGTTAGAAAACTACTCAATCTTCGTGTTTTATCGATACAAACGCACTTTGGAAGGCCTATTTAGTAACACACTGTTTGTTGAAACAAAGAAATTTACTCACCGCTGGAGGTTTTATCTTGCAAATCCCCGATTTCTCAGCGATTGGTCGTATTTTGCTGATGTATGCCAGGGGGTCCAGGAATTCCTCTGGCGTGGGTTCGAACACTGGTGCCTCTGGAGGCGGGGTGAACGAGAAATTATCAGGTTTCATAGTAGGGGACGCCGAGTCCCCCATGCTAACTTCGACGTTAGCTTCGTCACATTTTCCCATTTTTGAGAAACACTATGCAGTCCACACAAATGCAACTATAAATAAAACTTTAGCATCATCTAATGTTAAGGAATGAATAAAGCACGACCACAAAGAAATAGAAGCATCAGAATTTGTCTTTCCATAGGGAATCACAACGAGATAATAAATGAAATTATCACCAACAAATAACAGAGTTCGCTTGCACGTCCGCCATGCGAAATTGAACTTTCGAAACTGCGATGTTGCCAAACGAAAAATAAATTCATTGCGCACTCAATAATATTTTTTATTTTTGAAACCAGTGCATTTACGAAGACACAAAAGTCCATCCTTGCTTGAAAGTTCATAAGATTATTTTGTATTTCTTCCACAAAAGCCGATTAAAAGCCAAGAAAAATTTTTTCTCGAAAGGCAGTTCACTATTCACTATTCTTGGTTTAGAAATTGGCCGTATCATTCACCCAGTCTGGTTTGATGGTTGAGACAATATTTTCGAAGTGTTTTTTTTTTGTTTTAGCTAGGAAATGGCTTTCTCACGAAGTTTTCTTCTTCAGTGCGGGAACATCATAGGGAGATCAGGTAAATATTACCACGACAACAACTAGATAAAAATAAATGCTTCTTTGTATGAAATTTCTTTTAAAGCTCTCAGTTGGTAACTTGGTGCAGTGAGTGTGTGTTATCTTGATTCAGTTAACTGTTTGACAGTTATAGAAATGTAGGTATCAAATGGTTTGAGAAAGTTTTAGGCCTGAAAAAATAGAAAATAGACACAATTTTAATGGAACTGGAAAAGCTTTGAACATTTTGCATAATTGTTAAAATTAACTCAAGATACGAGCACAATGCTGTCCTAATTGATCCATGGGTTAACTGGTAGAGAATGCCTTGAATTGCCTTGTGTTGTGAGTCTTGTGACATTAAGTCCGCCTACGCACAGACGCCAGCACATCAAGCTACCCGAAACTGTCAAATTTTCCCGATCACCGTGAACCTAAAGCTCTAGCGATAAAGTTGAAAATCTATTAAAGAAATTTGACAGATTGTAGTAGCTTGATGTATTGGCGTCTGTACCACTGTTGTACTGCTTGTATGTACATACTTACATGAAGTTTAAATAAATAAATACGAGAGCTGATGTAGAGCAATCTAAATGAAGAAAAATTTGAAATTGAAATACTTTTTGGCCGTGTATTATACACCACAATACAATGAACCACTGACACCAAATAATGTTACCCATTGTATCTATGAACGATTCGTTTTTTCTAGAAAATTGAAGCCACAAGCGGGAAAACTGCAAAATAACATTGGGAACACCAATTACAACTGTCTCTTTTTGGCTAATGTGAAGCATGATGCAAACGAAAGAGATGAAAGCCAATGACACATTTAGAGTTTTCCTAAGTTGCCATTACTGAATAATCATTCTCCATGTCTTAAATTCTTATTTAATCGGTGAATATAATTCAATCACTCACCCTATCAAACTAGTTACAGAAAAGGAAATAAAGTCGTAAAATACTCTTGTTTGATTTCTATCCAGTGCATTTATTTTTAGAAAATTCTCCCACGTGGTCAGTGTTGCAAGTTAAATCTCTTTGTTCAAAAGTGACTGCGTAAACGCGCAGGCTCGAGTGCAATCGATGAACACATCCGTCATCCGCCGCCATTTGCGAAAGGCTGATCGCTGCTCGGCAGCGCGAGTGTCATCGGTTTGATTATGTCGAGTGTATAAATTGTTATTTTCGATAAAACTGTGAACTCAGTGTAAGATAATAATCAGTTAAAATGATTGTGAGGTTTCTGAGCGTTTTGTGCGTCGGAGTTTTGGCGACTTCGGTGTTCAGCGCTGAGGGAAACAACGACAATGAAGGTACGTAATTTTTACGCGTGCATTATTTATTTTGTTATCATTTACCCAATTTTACCGGTGTGTGTGATAGAGTAATTTGGGACGAATTTATTTTTGTTGTTGGCCTGAGTCATTTTTCATTCAGAAATAACATAACGGTGTGATCTAAATACGAGTTGTAGTTTCGTTCTTTTTTCTCGTGTTATGAATTTATTTTCATATTGAAAATGGTTGAAAGTGGTGTGCGAAGCGTCTGTGCGATTGGTTGAAGGTGTATGCGGTACCGTGTGGCTTGAGTGTCGAGTGGGTGTGAGATAGTGGGACCGGCTTGACGACTTCTTGCCATGCACAATGCATACACACACACGAACAGGCGCTCGGCGCGGCTCCGAGGCTCCTCTCGTGCCGTGGGCGAGCGCTGGCTTCGTTTTTGCAGTTGATTCATTCACTTTATGAATGTTACTCACTGTTTTTATCACACAGCTACATACAACATCTATTACTGGATTCTGGGCTCATGTATGAACTCACCATGATATATAATGTTTCGTCATTTTGTGTACAAGCCCACTTTAAAAGCTCTTAGGAGGTATTGACCTGAAAACAAGTGTTCCCACTCAGTTTTCTAATTTATTTTACACATCTCGAGCTTTAAAAACCTAGATAACTTTGATACTGGACAACCTTATTTCTAATTAAACACTTCACTTGTTACAATCCCATTAATTTCCTACCTGAGCTCAATCACAAGTATAAAACCTACCTGTATCATTTCAAAATTAATTGTTATACACTACATCATGATTGTGCTTAGCCTGTAACACAACATTTACTTCCAATAATGTAAAAACTATGTTGAAACACCATCCATAAATTTAGGTTCCAATTTCCACTTCCTTTTCACCAATATGTTGGTAAGAACAAAAACCAAATCATGATTCATTGATGCAACAGACATTGTTTGTAAACGCAATTAACAAATAATACTGTTCAATTAACATGAGATGTTTAAAAAGATTTCATTTAGTAACTGCATTTTCGTAGCAGAACAATTGTTTTGATTGTGTAGGGAGAAATCTCCTCTTTACAGAGTTATTAAACTTGTATTCCAGTACGGTAGCGATCATGACATTGTTAACCTGCGTTCATAAAGGATCTTGAAGAAGACAAGAAGTTTCTATGAACATTTCTTTTGTAACCAAGTAATTACCAATTCTTTAAGAAAACACATATAATTTTATGTGACTGTATCACAAGGTTTTAGGCTAAACAATATGAACCTGCATAGTATTATGTATGTATTACCATACAGAAATACCATGTAACTGACAAGTTACTAGATAATCTGTCACAAAAAAATGCTATGACCTCAAAGATATGTCATGTATACCCTGGTCAGTCTAGGACTTCTGCTAGTTCAAGGCTTCTTATGAATATGTAACAAAATAGCTCTGTTACCATGGCAACCACACACTAAACAATACTTTTATCAGATTTACGTAGTATTTGTAATAATATACTTATGAT
Organism: Eurois occulta; assembly: GCA_950022335.1. Taxonomy (NCBI): domain Eukaryota; kingdom Metazoa; phylum Arthropoda; class Insecta; order Lepidoptera; family Noctuidae; genus Eurois; species Eurois occulta. The sequence goes on from OX465502.1 coordinate 13,320,887, forward strand.
TGATAGCAAGTCTTCAAGATTATCTTTGAGATAAAGTACCTGTAGAAGATCTAAGATTTTACTTGATGGTTTTATTAAAATTGGGGCCATGAATAATACATTTTCGATATAATTTATGAGACAACTATGTCCCTCTGGCCTGTGAGAGGCTCAGTTGATTTACGTTCAAAGTTAAAAGCTGTATTTAATACCCACAGAGCACGGAGGCGGCGGCCGCTGCTGGAGACGGCATTGTCAACACTTTTCGGACTAACTAAGCGTGTCACTGTTTACTCGCACGACGGCAATTATGACGTAGAAACTGACGGCTTTCAAGGCTGTCAGTAACAGAAGTTATATTCTCAACGCACTTTCAGCGCCACGAATTTGATTGGTACTGTCGTCTCTAGACGCTCCCGACACGGCAATTCCGTGCTCTGTGTACACTACCTTTATTACTACATAAACTGTGGGAGTACCTACCTTCACAACTTAATAAGTATTGAAAACCAGCCACAATCCTTGAAAGGGACAACAAATCGACTCTGCCTTTCACATTCTAGTTTAGAACTCCAAATAACTCGATACACTGCTAGACATACAGCCACCTTCTTTTGGCAAAAAAAAAAATACACAAAAAGACCAATTATGTTGCAATCATTCTACCTTCCTTCAAAAAAAAAAAAACGACAAAAACATCGTTTAAGTCCTTATTTATAATATTATCCACCTTTTTTTTTTTTTTTTTTTGGGGGGTGAGAAATCATCAAATGACTCCTCCCGCCCTGGGCAGAGCGGAAGGGAGTGTCAGACTCTTACTGACTAAAAAACACCCATGTTCCTTCATTGGCCCTTTATGTTCCAGGGCCGCGGTATCTCTTTCGAACAGTCCCGCAGCCCTGAATATTATCCACCTTACAATGAAAAAAAAGTTGTACTTGTAAATTTTTGAAGCAAAAACTATACAAAAGAATGGATCTAAAAAATCTTGTTGCCATGTGAAGTTTGAATAGCACTGGCGTAAAATTCGCTGATTCAGAAAAGCAAACAAGATGTGAATCGCACAGAGTCACACTTGTAATTTTTGGATATTTATAGTTTACTCAGCTATTATTGACAGACACCGTTTGTTGCTTTTCGTAAGAAAAATTATAAAATTGTTGATTTTGTCTAGATTTTGAGATGGTCGTGCGCGTAGTCCTTGAAATAGGTACTTACTAATAGAAGAAAGGAAAATAGGCGTTAAAGTAAAATCGTTAATACTTCGCAAAATATGATAATGAACCCATGAAGGACAATCTGTAGTAAAGAAATGACTGTTGCCAACTTATAATAAGATTTAAGAAATCATCTAAATAAAGATACCTAAAGCCCAGATCACGAAAAAAAAAGTGTTTAATGTAAAACGTATTAAGAGTTATAGCAAGAATTTATGGTTTGCGTAACTGTATGCACACAAAGCACCAAGTCTCATTCACAAAATCTTAATTGACTTCCCATCTAGATGATAACATCATAGCATTATCTACAACACCTTACAAGTACAGATAAACCTCAACAACACCATATAAAGCTGCAACATCAACAGGAAGCTCAAAACCGCTGCATAAGAAATATATTCAATTTGCAACTACATTTTACAACAAAGGAGATACCTACAGTCAATGTTTCATTGATTGACAACTCAATATTCCAACCGCAAATTATCACATCATACATAGAAGCCAACATCCCATTATTTAGGCAACATTTAGATTCTAGACTTCCTCGCTAACTGAATAGGTGGTCGAAAATTACAAATGGCAGCATTAAACGTGAATTAATTGTATATTTGCATAATTTTGAATGTCTACACATCGGTGACTAATACGAATTCATTTGACAATGTCAGCTTGCATTATAATGTAGCTTCATTGATATTGAATTTGAATAGATGGAATCTGCATCTCTAACTTGTTATTCATGTTTGGTTTGAAAAATTGGCGAATAATTATCTTTCTAGACTACATCTATTAAAGAATCATAGTCCTTGTTCCTGGATAAAAGGTCATGTACGAACGCCATGACAACTTTTTGCAACATGGATAATGATCAAACCATTAAACGTACAAGGACTATCGAAAAGGAAGGAGAAAACCAAGATGTCGCCAGTCAAAACCGAAGACACAATTCAAGTAATTAGATTAGAGTACGAAAAAGGGAAATGGACGAGCCAATTTTAAATCGAATAAAGGACAATGATCCGTGGTTTAGCTATTAGCACGTAACTGACTGGGGTCCTGAATACTAATCCCTACTTAGTCGGGGAAGATCGTCCGTGAGTCTACCATAGTAATAAGCTGTAAACGCTAGGTACAATGTAATGAGATGATGATGAAACCTCGGGATATGATCAAGTATTAGTTCTGCACTAATTTTCACGTGGACCTTCGTCTGTCAGAGCAAGACTATTTGTTTCGATATGATAGGAATGAAACGGAAGTTTTGATCCTCAAGAAATTATATTTTCTTACTTTCCTCAAAAACAATTTTTTCTTGTAGTTTTTTAATAAGCCCGATTGCACGTCCTCCACATTCAAGAGTCCCGCTATCTTCGTGACTGCGCTGCACCGCCTTGCAATCTCAGACCAGACTGTCTCAAAATCAATTTCACGGAGCCCTGGCATCCTCAACACGGTTGCTCAATTGTGGACAAAGTACCGTAAGATAAGAGAATTTATGACAAAAAGATTGTATCTGTCCCGAATAAACGAAGTCCGTGGAAGATAAAAATCTTAAAGGGAATCAAATAAATGAACTCTTTGAAAGTCGCAACTGAATTTTCTATTTGTAAAAATCTTTTTTCCTTGAGGGAAATGAAAAAAAAGTTGTATAATGGGAATCTTTGAACACGACGTGACATCTAAGTATACAAAGATAATGCAAGGATCGTTCACATTCAAGGATACAATAATTTATACAGGAGTCGCAGTTTGTCGCGAAAAACAAGTTCAAATCACTGACCATGTACAAATGTTTAAATGAAAACGACTATTTAATATTCCATATGTTACATAACATTCTGTCAAACAATGGTTCAGGCGATACATACACACTAGTATTACATTTCTACATTGTCGACGATTCCATTGTTGCCTCTATAAACTTCGTATTGTACATTGCTGAATTAAGTGTGGGATGAAAGGGCCACTGCTGGAGTTAAATTTATGCTAATTGCGACACCAATTTCACTAAGTAAAAGGATTAGATTGTAGTTAAGATTATGTGTTGACTTTACCGTCTCAGTTTTAGACTAAAGGAGCAATTTGGGCGTGTTCAAAGTATATTGTCTTTCTCGGTAAAGTATTTGTCATCAATGCTCGTCGATGAAGGCTTAAAACTTGTCGAACTTGTCTGCGCATAGACGAAGCCGGTTTATCAAGATAGTCATATTATAAGCTAAATTATTGCATGATACCTTAAAAGCTTATAGGCCTACTGCAGTTAATTCAGTAGATAAGTTTATGTGTTTGGTAAAACTTTGAATATCTCATCATATAGTATTAATGAATACAGAGGTTGGGAGTACCTGTTGCAAACAGCTTTCAGCTGACTGCTACTAGTGTTCCGTTCAAAGCTAGACATCAATATTGATTGTATCAAACGCGAATCTGCATGAATGCTAATAATTCACAGGTAACCGACTCAGTCGATATCCCTCGGGGTTGAGACGTGAACGATACAAAAGCATTTTGGAGAGTTGTTTGATAACCTGGGCATTTACCTAAAAGAGGCTATTACATTGAGTGTGTAAAAAGCCTTTCGCTTTCCAAAGGGCCGCTGATAACGGTTTCTCCAAATGGAAAATGTATTTCAATTTGAATTCGCACCTCCACTACTGAATGGTGTGGTATCATTTAGGTGGCAGAGCTATTGATGGATGAATGTGATAAAACTATACGCAATAGCGATTACATGAACTTGGATCTTACTCTTGTCAGTAGATCGATAAGTAAATCTGTGTCAACATCGATAACGGGAAAAGACTGAATTTATCAACACATTTGAATTTTGACTTGCCAGATACAAAAAGCAAGTAGTTATCAGACTAATGCATCCGATAAATCGACAAATAGATCTAATCATAGAGGGCCAATTTTTTTCCAAAATAGATAAAAGGTTACACGCAGTTACCATCAATCAGACTGATAGTGCAGAAACGTCGCTATTCATTCACACGTCCCGATGAGCTGCATATTGTGTCAAATTGAAATGGATTTCAGTTGCACACACACGCATGCTTCGCAAAAACATAGATTGGAAAAGGGGAGCCAAACCCGGCTCTCGATTTTCAACTATGCGTTTGTATGAAGCTCGATTTTTTTGGCTTCATAGCACACACGTTTTTGCTTTGATATTTGGCACACAGTGATATTCTGGTTGAATTTGGTTGAATCCATAAAGAGTTCTATCGCTGCGCAATAAATTTTGCTATTTCATCGAATGTGTCGGGTGTTTTTCCGAGCAACCACGTTAGGCCACGACGCCTAGTGTTGGTTTTGCACGATTGTGAATTCGGAATTCTGAGAAATATATTTGAATATTTGAACGGTACTTCTTTGTGTGTATTATTATCATGGTTTGGACAACGTCGTAACTCACCGATTTCCAAATATAAAACGTTTTTTTCGTAGTCACAAAGGCAAAGTTGGAGCCTGCCATATTTCAAAAGCACAGGTTTGACGATCTCTTGTTGTCAATTTACAAACCAATTTAGAATCGATCAGTTTGCTTCAAAAGTGTATCTACGGCAACGTTTTTTATCGAAAAGCTACAGCTTTTGACGTTACGCGAACGATCTTTGAGCACTTGCCTGGCCCAGATTTTTACGTCCTGTCGAGTGCCAAACAAGCAGGTGGCGTATTTTTTTATGGTTCCGCATCTGCTCACAGCGTATTGAATTACATTACCCCTGAACTGTGTGTTTTGTTCGTATAACAGGATAGCAGGTGGTCACAGTACGGCGAACCATTTGTGTAGGCGTATGGGCCGGCTTTGGTTCGAATTCTTCTCTGTAATGATATTATTCTATTTATAAGAAACTCATTCTTCGGAACAAAGATGAGGACTTTTTGATTTATGAGCTCCGAGGCATTTGTCATAATTAGTTTGATTTGAAAGAACGCGAACGATGAGTTTTCTCTCTTTAAAACTTCATTAAAGAAGTAACTTAGGAAATAAAGGCACCCGCCGCGCCGTTGTGCATATTTAGCTAAATTACCTATAGTAATTATTCCTGTTGTTTCATAGATAAATAACGAAAGGAGTCTAAATGTTTAGTTCGTTCTCTGTTCGGCAACAACGGGTTCTCCCGTAAAATCTTATCGCTACTTAAAGTAGGACAAACCCTTCATTACAGCTATCAGGGTCAGTAATGACCAGCTAAGAGTTACCTTTAGAAAATAACTCGTATTTTGGACTTACTGGAAACTGTTCGGGATCTTTGTTTTAACCGGTAAACAGAGTGGATTCTATTCGATACTTGTATTAAGTTTAAGCCGAAAGGTTAACTTTATTATTCCTAAATGTTCGGAGATAATCTTACTTCTAATGAAAAGAGCTTTAGCAAAGTTTACTTGAACTTCATCCATTTTCTATGGATCGATGAGCATGATTTTATGAAGACTTGCGTTTTTGTTTTTTTTCTCACCCACCTACCTCATTCATTTCAATGAGCTAAATGTCAAATCGATTTAAACCTTTATGGGGTTCTTGGTGTTTAATTTAAACCTTAATCTTAATAATGCATCGAAATGACAATCACAGGAGTGTTTACGATTTTCTTAAAATTCTTTGTTCCCTTTTGACAATTGATGGTTATTTGCTTCGTCTAAACCTCCAGAAAAATAATGGCTATGGCTCAACTTTTATGTATGCCATCCAAAAAACTTGCTTTATGACAATCTTTAGCAATTACTTGATTTAACGTCTATTTATATTAGTCGTGCTATTTGAACAAAATATTTCTCATGTTCTGCAAATATTATGACGTCAAATCATGTTGCCTTTCCTCTGAAACAATTTGAAAATTAAACTGAATAACGAATCAGAACTGTGCTGCGGCACTACAATTATAATACTCCACGAAGTTGTCGCAAGTGGCCCGTATGCACTATGTATAATAGTGCTCAAAGCTAACTGAAACATTTGAAGCTGTTTGGAACTGCACTGGTAATTGTCAAATTCAGTCAAATGTACATATTACAAGCCTGAAGTACTTTGAAACTATGTCCAGGCTGTGATTGCTTTGGAATATGTTCGTAAACTAATTATGAGCAATTCAGAACTTGAAAATGCCCATGTAAGAGAAGTGCCCCTATTAAATTTGCTGTTTTTTACAATGCGGTCATCAAATGGAAGGTAGGGAGTATGTTCCATTTACGTCGTAAATTATCTTAAAAGTCAATCGATATTTCAATTTACAATCTACCTTTACTGCTTTCAAAATTTCTTAAAATACCACGTCACGGTCAAAACACGAGCAGAAAAATTATTTCTTTCATCAAGCTTTCTATAGCAAAGAAGTCAACCGAACATTTTGAATAGCGGAAAAATTACTCACCTTTTACGAACTGTAAAAAAATGCTAATAGGAAAAGTCGGTAATTGACTGCAGGGTCTGCAGGGGTATAATTACAATCCGCTCAGGAAAATTCGCGTCACCGCAGACAATCTTACGGATCGGCTATTGATTAGTCAAGAGATTGAAGAAGCGTGGGTAGCTTCTGACCCAGTTACAGTCGACAATACCGGCGGCGACTTAGCCTTATTGTCCACCCAACCCACTTAACCAATACTATCAGGAATTATTGAAGGAAAAGGAACTAACTACATACTTTTGGGTTAAGTTCAGAAGAATCCGAATAAACAAAGACGGAGCGAGGGAGTGTCTCTAGATATCCGACTCCCTATAAATAACTGTGGATGGAATAGGGTGAGCTTTTCCGCTTCAATTTCAGAACGTTGCTGCTGATAAGGAATTTGTTCTGATGCCAACATTCTACGATTTGATCTCTTAAGTGTAGTGTAGAAGTATGCAAGTTGGCTTACATCATTTTACTTGCGTGGGTTCCGGTGACTACTTTCGTACTGCTCTTGTTCACGTCAGCAACAAAGCTTTGTTTCAATTTTATAATGGGCGTAAAATGTTTTTCTTATGGTCAGCAGATGTCTATCCAATACTTCCTGTTATGGAATAACTAGTGGGCGACCAATTATGGCCACGCCTGCTCGTTCAAATCTTGAGTTTTATGAACTTTCTCTAAGTTTGGAATAAATGTGTTGGTGGTTGTGGAATAATAAGTAGAAGACGTTGACAGTATTAGAATAAATGGGACGCTAATAAGCCCAGACCTTCTCTCATATGAAGACGAATATGACAGAAATAAGACAATAAGTTATGATTTGGGATCGCTGTAACGGAGATATCTGAAATACGTTTTGAGTATAACCTCTATAAAAACCTAAGACTGTTATAAATCAAAGGAAACCACTGGTGCTTGCCAAAATCCGTTACATTTCTAGCTGGAACCGCACTTTTTGTTGAAAGCTTTTGGTAGAGAGAAGTCAATAACGGTACTTTTTCTTTCTCCGTACATAGCCACCATTCGTCTTCTATAGAAGCCAAATGTAATGATTTTTTGACAAATGCCAAGCGAAAGCCACTTGAATATGCAGCGGGAGTCCATGTAATAAATCTCGTTTGTCACATGAAACAGTTTGGTTTCCGCATACACCCGGCTCCTGTTACACATTCGGTGATAAATTCACCCTCCAGAAATGCACGACAGTCGAGCCTTGTGGAAATTGGAAGATAGAATCCTATAAAAAATAATAAAGAGAGGACGTAAACGAGACAGAATAAGAAAACAAACAAATCGTGCTAAGGATCGGTTGAGCGCAACTTTTCCATTTGGTAACTTTGATTGCCTTCGTCCTGTGGCGGATTGGCGTGGCCAAAGAATTTAAAAGATCCCGTCGCATGCATTCCTATTTTTTTAGGTTACTTTAAAATACATTATTTTTATTTGTCAGATTATTAAGTTTGTGCTTAAATCCGCTGTGGTTTTAGTCCCCAAAAGTTTGTTTTTTGTGGTTCTAAGCAAATTTGTAGGCAGCCGCGTTATTGTTGGCCATAACTTGTTTCTGGCTTGTTGGCCCTACAGTACTTTGGTCTGTAATTTAGCGGATTAAAACACTTGCCGAGTTTAACATCAACAAAGTACTGTAAGCTTATTTTATTTGAATCGAAATCGAATCAAAGCTTTTGTGAATAGCTTTGCTAAGCTGTCTTTGCCGTTTTAATTCTTCTGTTTAGAACTAATAACGTATTCTGAATCCCGCCAATGTCATTTTTCGCTCTTTAACCCTTTCGCGAGCATTGGCAGAATATTTGCCAAACCACTTTTTGAAAGTTGCGCCAAAATGTATGAAGTATATTGATATTGTGCAACTATAGACAGCTAAAGCCATCTCTTAGAATATTGTTACAACGATTTGAATTCCGTCAATCAAATTGAAAGAAGAAATATTTGACATATTCATGACAACGTGCAAAATGTGAGGTTGTTTTTCGGTGTTCTAAACAAAATCCATCATAATCAAGAAAATTACCGTGTAAAATGTAAGTAACGACATGTTTTTTTTTAGCTCTTGATCTAATTTACTGAATAAATGTAATATTTCTTTATATTATGCAATTATAATACCTTTTACGATATAGGAAAGTTGACATTGCCGCTGCCCTATATAAACGGCAAAATAGTTGCCTATGCTCGATAAATTATTTGTTATGGATAAATAGCTGCCAATGCCCGATTTTGTTTTTCTTTTAGATGTCGCCGCGAAAAGTCAAACGTCATATACCCCTAAGAAGTACGGAAATTGTTGAATTGGTGAATCTCCCTGATGGAGATGAATCAGAAGATGATCTAGATAACTATGAATCGGAAGAAGAAGGTGTCCAATCTTCAGTTAGCAACTTATCAGCTGCATCAACTTCGTCGTCGGTCTCAGTAAAAAAGAATCCGTCAACTAGCAATTTGATTTGATGAATTTGATTTAGATAAAGTTTATGATCTCAGATTGTAATAATATTACAATATGGTAGTTACATAAGATATATTTTGCCTAAAAATTTGTGATCTCAAAAGATTTTGAGCCTATAATAATACCAATGTGATTGATGTCGTTCCTAATAATTTATAATTAAACTTTTTCAAGCTAAAAATAGCGTTTTTATTTTTATGAGAATTAAAATAAATAATATACTCAGGTAATTAGGTGAAAACAAGGCATTGGCAACGAAAAAATTACAAATTCAATCTGGGCATTGGCAATTACTTTGCCAAATAAAAAGTCACAAACGGCCATTGGCAAAGATATTGCCATGGCCCAAAAAAAAAGGGGGGGGCTAAGCAAGGGGGGAAATCTATTAATATTGTTTTACAAATGTTATTTCACAATGTTTAGAACAAATACAACAAAATCGGAGGTGTAAATAGTATTGCTCGCGAAAGGGTTAACTAAAAGGAACAATTCGTAAAAGTTTCCTAAGAGACGCCTTTGAATCTGAATTCTTTTCTTTTGTCTGCATCTGAACTTTGGACGTTATTACCACTGTCATACGACTTAAATTCCCATAAATTATATTCGTGTGTCAACCGAGACCTAGAATTAACGAGTCTCCGAACCTGTTTTTTTATTTGTTGGAGTTATTTTTTTCTCCTATCCTTTGTGTTTGGTATATTTTATCAGGCATGCTGAATCTCATTTGAGTTTGTTACGTTTGTATATTTTTTCTAATAGATTAATATGTTTTTACGGGTGGTTTGAAAATATTTGGTGAGGTGGATGTAATTTTTTTCGTGTTGGTTCTACGGCGAGTAAACAGTATCATTGATCAAACAAAATGCTTGGTTCAATGGCTCGCTGCATAGTTTCAAGAATTAACACTTGCTACGCTAGTAGGTCACTCGATTCTCGTTACAAAAGCACCGTGAATTTTGATTGCAGTAACGAGCGCTTTTGCATGTATAATGAGTATGACTGAAGTTTTAAAAGGAAAACTCTTTTCGTAAATATTATGCTTGTTCGCAGCAAAAAGTGCAAAGTGGATGTTATTTATGACTACGCGTTTATGAAGTTAAATTATTATTCATCGTATTCGTATGAGTTTAGTATCACTAAAATCCTTAGGTGTGGTCCGAATAAATTCTGGGTAGATTCGTATGGTAGAAGAACAAGACTTTCTTAGACAAAACATTATTTTTTTGTACATAAGATGTTTTGTCTACAAACGTTGCTGAGTCTATAACAACTCAGCGTTCCCAAACTAACTTAAAGCACCTCCTCCTTTACAATGTCCAATATTTACTTTATTTATCAGTTCAAAGAATGTGGCTCCGAATACCACAGCGACTTCACTATCCCAATGAGCGTATTGTGTTGGTAATTTTAGTACAAAACGAGGTGTTTCGAGTTCACTGAATAAATTCCTGCTTGATCACGATTGGAATTGAGGCTTCGTGCCGAAATGCTGGTCATTGCTTGCTCTTGTGTATTTTGTAAACGGTGTTAAAAGGCTTGGGAAGTGGGAATAGGCAAACGTGAATTAAATAATTTTGTTTAGGTTAGGGATTCTTTTATTGGGGTTCTGTCTTTTGTGTGATGGAAGATATGTGATGAATTTCTAAATTAAAGCCATCATACAATTAAACTTGTTCAATACAAATACATATAATCAAATTAATCAAAGCGTAAATACCTACACACATTTTTATTCATCATTCAAACAAACCTCGCCTTCCAACGAATTCATTAGACACAAGGAGCGACATTATTTTGAATTCGTAATTGACGAAGACCTCACCTTTTAGTTGTGTCTTCAAGTTTCCACGACATCATTACGTATTCAGTCTCTGCTTAGCTTTAAACTGTTCTCGGCGAAATGGTTCCATGTATTTCATTAGTTTAATTGATGCTTTTAATAGCTTTTGTAAACAACTACGCCTTTAGACTTCTACAAAAAGATGTGGGTGATGTTTATGCAAAATTTTGCTGGAGTAATCTGATTTAGCTTTACAAAAGCTTTTGTAGTTTTAGTTTTGAACAAGCTTTGGCTAATAAAGTAGATATTTTAATAGATTTTCTTTGAATGATTTTATTTTTATGTGTAGACGTTTATGGTTTTATGGGTCGTTTACAGTTTTAAGCTGACATTGAAGACATGGTTCGTGATTAACTGCTTTGCTCTAAATGAATGAATAAAATTAAACGTGATATATGATGCAAAATGCAATTTTTTCTGTAAATCCTACTTTAGCTCTGAATTTCGAATAGTACTGTTATTATTCTTTTGTTTTACAGTTATCCTTTCCTTGGGAATCCTGCATCTCCATTCGTTTATTATTCCTAAGACCACGACGATAAGACCAAAGATATAGAATTCTTGAAATGATCTTCAGACGATGTTCGCCCAGACAGTTCTTAGAAGCGCTCCGTAAAGACATAATCAATCTTCCCTTTACAAACAATATACATCTGATACGCCCACAATCTGCCGAGTCTCGTTCTACCTTGTAATTATAGAAACATTAATCATAAATGAAAAGACCTGAATTTTTTTCTGCGCGCGGAATGAAATGAAGACAAATCATTTGTTCTGTAATGGGCGGTAAATTCTTAATTTCGGTCGTAAAAACCGTCCTATGGCTAATATTAAACTTTGTAATCTCCAGGTCCTTATTGTTTCAGAATGTATTGTGTTGTAAGTTGGCTTCGAAAGCTTCTGGGGACCGAAAACCAATATTACTTTACTGTTTCCACTAGCAGCCAGCAAGTCACGTTTTAAATTCCAATGCCGTTAATAAAAATGACTTGCTAACCTATGGCCCTCACCACCTTAATGACTCTTCAGAATTTTTACGAGTTGCCTGGCAAATCACCAAAAAGAATTTCGACCCTTTTTTTTTTTTTTTTTTTTTTTTTTGGGGGGTGAGAAATCATCAAATGACTCCTCCCGCTCTGGGGGAGAATTTCGACCCTGACTTGACATTTTGCGACACAATCCAATAGGAGTTGGAAAAAAATTCCGTCGGGTAGCGTGTATATCACTCAATTTATGCCCAAACAGGTCATTAGATTCAGTCGCCAACATCAATGGAGTTACAAAACGATTCTACCTTTGATCCGGGCCCTTATAAATTCAGCTTAATAAGCTCTTCAGGTATGGGGACCTATAATTTATAGCGAGATGAGTGAAAACGTAAAAAATAGCAGAAACATGGGCGGACTGTATAATCAGTTTCCTGACCCGACTGGCATAAAATTAGCACGAAATATGTTAATTTTATCCATCTGGTTAGAAATAAATAGGGCCCAATTTAGTTATCTTGTCTAAATACCTTATAAATATAAACCCAGAAGAGTAAATAGGGCTCAGGCTCCCAGTTGGTTTGACAAAAAATAAGCTTGATAAAGGTACTGAATAAAATATTTTTAAACCTGCCATTTATCTCACTAAGTTCATGACAATTTAGAACAATACGGCTTGTGTTTATTAAGTAGGTAGCTTGAGACGTGAGACTACTAAGTTTTGCGTTATCATGGTTTCTAAGTACTTTTTGGTGAGCTCGTAAAACAAAAGTAGATATTCCTATTTGTAAAAAATCTCCCTAACGAAGTTCCTTACAACTTTGAAGACGCCCAACAATTATAATTAGTTGAAGTTAAAATTTTCTCCTCTGAAAAATAGAATCGGACAAATTTTTGTTCAAAGGCGTGTTCCTTTTGAGACCGTTGAAATGGAATTACATGGTTATTTTCAATTCAACGCAGAACCGAATGAATGAATGAACGAGTAAACGAACGAATCGAATCATATTTAGGAAGTTGCTTTTCTCTCGTTTTCTCTGTATCGGTTAGTAGACGAATCCTTTGGTCAATTTATAGAATTCCTAATTGCGGTACCTATTACCATAGTGGATGGCAGTAACACTGTTTGCTTAAAAGCAGTTATTTTCATTTGTTTGAAATGCTGTATTTACAAGATGATGTGCATCTTGCACATTCTAGAAAAGACTAGAAGTTAAAATATACTACAACTGAACATGTTAAACACACTAAATTCCCTGAGACATGGCGCTTGAAATACCGCTTATCTTGTAAGCCGAGCCATAAATGCATTGTCGCCACACAATCAGTCTCTGCATGCCTTACGTAATGCCGGCAATAAAGCCGAGAAAACAGAGTTAGGCTAAACAAATATTACTGCGTAATCCGTTATAGATAACCTTAGCAAGCCAGTGCAACTAGTGGCTTAGTCCAGACCGGAATACTTGCAGACTGCGGTCAGGCCGCGGCTTGCGACACTCTTAACCAACAGGTTGTAAATGCACCTAGAGTTGGTGTATTAATACGATCTTTATGTTAAATAATAATATGTGGGTACTTTGAAGTTAGTTATTGTGGTTTGGAAACGAGGTAAAATGTAGATACAAGATAAGAAAGGTGTTGTGAAAGCTGCACAACAAAACAGGAAAAGCGGCGATATAATATCAAGAGAATTTCAACTTTTCATGTTGACGATATGTTTATCTCACCTAAAGGAACAAACTTCTATTATCTTAAAAACAAATTCATGCCCGATATACTCAATCCTGAACTCCGAGTTTTAAACTTAACACACGTTTCCTAACAAGCGAAAAGTGGATCTCATCAGAGCCAAAGAAAATATTCATAACGAATCCAATTCATAACGGCCGTGAAGATTCTCGCCCAGCACTTTAATACACTTGACTTTCCTTACAACCTTATTCGATGTGACAACTCCAAACGATGGATTTTATCGAAAACTTGAGAGATGTTGATTGGGATCGAGTGCTGCTCCAAGGTTCAGAAACTTTGGGAACGTTACAATTATGATATCAAAGTGATTTGGACCATTTGTTATGGAGGTCTGACGTGCCATCGTACCGTGAAAAGTTTTTAGAAAAATGTTCATTATCGTTGAAATGTAAAAACTTGTGACGCTAAAAGTATCATATTATCTAACAATAATACAAAGAAAAGTTATCTAGTTAAGAGTTTAGGTACGAGAAAATCTTCTGACCGGAATGAGAAACTTAAGAAATAAACTGGTCTAGATTCCCACACAGCGTAAAAAATCAACAAAATAGGAACAGATTCTGGGTTGAGGGGATACACTCATACACAGTACACTTATTTAAAGTTATCTGATGGGGATAGCTCTTATCATATCGTCTTCGCAATATGCGATAATTATGCTTTCAACATCCACATTATTCCACTCCGAATGTAGACAATAAAATTATTCAGACTCTTTTGTATCTTTTCGCTGAAAAAACATTGTTCCGACTGAAACCATTATAATTTCATGCTAATTAAACAGGCTTTAAATTAAAAGCTTAATTTACAAGGCACCTACTCTACAAGATAATTGTTGTCAAAAAACACTTCCTGTCCAATGCTTTTAAAATGGCGTCGAGAATGGCCCGGTGTCACCGAGGCGGGAAAAACAAAGCGTCATTCATGGCTCTGTTACTAAGTGATGGAGATGGAAAAAAAAAGCTGCGCCAACTTAATTGAGTGGAAAAATTGCTTTTGATGTAGGTACAGATAAAAATATTAAAAGTTTAAAAACTTGAAAGCGAAATCCTCAAGGGCTAATGTAGAACCTATCTTGGTTGTTTAACCGTGTTCTTTTGTGGATGGGGGATGAGGCAAAATCATGTTATTTTTCAATTAATGTGGTTATTGCTGGCTAAATTGCTTTAACATGTCTTCGTTTTGATTAAAGTATACATTTTTATCGACACCGGAAGAATGGGAGATATTGAGCTCGTATGCTATGTAAAACATCCGATATTTCCATCGCAGAAATCGTTTTAATAAAAACACACCACCCCAATACTTATGAAAACCGTCCATATTCATACTTTTTAATATTTGATCAAGAGGAGGCAGTATGCCGATGAGGTCGGCATCAAAATGGCCGCCAACTTTGCAGATAAATCACTCGTTTCCTCCTCGTTTTATGTCGGTTTTTTTGTGGCGTCTTATTTCACGACATTTATTTTAGTTAAGCATTTTGGTCGCTTCGATGACATAAATATCGTCGATTGACTGCGATATAATTCGACAAAGTACCATTATTAATCGTGATTTAGTTCGATGTTGGGAAATACCTCAAAAAAGAACACTGATACGAGAAAAATCACTGAATGCTTCTTGCTGACTTGTCCCCTATAAACTTTAAAAATGCTTTATAAATTCTACATCCTGGTCATTGCCATTTCCATTAAGGCTGGACTGTGAAGGCAATAATCTATTACTCAATTAAGTTACAAATAACTTAACCACATTCCTACTCATAACTTAACCTTCTGCTACATCTTAAAGCTTATTTCCTTGTTTTAGATTGTTATGATGCTGTACCTCGAGTCTCTCCTTAACATTTATGTAGCCCATGAAATATTGACATATTATACCTCACAGTGGAAATACCAATAAGATTCACACTTGTAGTCGGAAATAATTACTATCTACTATATAAAAATAAGTCGGGTTTTCCTTCCTGACTACTATAACTCCAGAACGCACGAACCGATTTCCACAGTTTTGCATTCGTTGGAAAGGTCTCGGGCTCCGTGAGGTTTATAGCAAAGAAAATTCAGGAAAATTAGGGTAGGTAGGGTAGTGAAAGTAGTAGGTAGGAAAACATGCATTGCAACGCATGCCGGGCACAGCTAGTTGACTATAAAAATGGCTTTGGGAATCACTAACTCGCTAAATCACAGACACACCTAGTTTAGGAGCCAGAGTATTTAACTTTTTTGACCTGTAATAAGCCTTTATGTTCTTAGACTTATGGACATTGTTATGTGGCTTTTGGTGAAATAAAGAATTTATGTATTTCAACAGTTTTGCATTAAAGTTAAGAGAGTGGCAAACACGGATCAATACGGAATTGGCTTGAACCGGACAGTAAGAGATTTATGTCCATGGAATAGTTCAGTGCCGTGTCAAGTCTCGTGTTCCAAGCCTAAACCAGGCGAATGATGTCTTTTTCTTGCATGGACATGGGCATAGCCGATTCCGCGTCTGTTGGTGTTCACTCTCTCAATGCAAAATGATTTTCCAACCAAATCTATATTCAAATCCTTGTAACGATCCGAATCAGCATCCGAAACGGTTTAACACGAATAAA
Organism: Eurois occulta; assembly: GCA_950022335.1. Taxonomy (NCBI): domain Eukaryota; kingdom Metazoa; phylum Arthropoda; class Insecta; order Lepidoptera; family Noctuidae; genus Eurois; species Eurois occulta. The sequence continues at coordinate 13,337,132 of OX465502.1, forward strand.
ATCACAAATCGGATACCGAATTCGGAAAATTGCAAACGTGAAACCAATTTCCACGTAAAGTCACAGCTGCTTATGGTGTATGATGGAAAAGAAATAAGGAAGTAAACACCATCGAGCCGGTATCCCGTAGTTATAAATAGCTTTTTAATATGAAGGGGCTTTGAGTCTGTATCATGAATATTCATGTAATAAAAACAAACAAGTGTCTGAAATGTTATTATACGTGTTTTGTAAGTTATGACGACGGTGAGAGGTAATTTTACGCTCGTCTGCTGGTGATAGGGAAATTAGATGGATTAGTCTCCTTCATCTTTTTAAGTTATGGTTATCGATTTTTCGGTAATTAAAGTCTTTTAATAAAGTGGTTGTCTTATGAGACTTGAAATTAAATGAACTTGAACTGCCAGTAGTATTATGTAGAGCCAAAGTAGAAATCACAGTCAAGAAAACTACTAAGCTTTTAATCTTAGTTTCGGCAGAAGCTCCAACAGTACGTAATATAGTTTAACGTTTTTCCACGTAGCCGAGATCTAGAAATTATTCGAGTTGACCAAATCGAAAGCTTGGTCTTAGTTTCGGTCTAACTGGTCGCTGACCTCTCGTAAAATGAGGAGATTTCCAGTTAACATTAACTTACCTGATCTTGTTACAGAAAGTAAACCTAGAACTAACACAGTACAAGTTCAAGTTACACGGTGGAAACTAATAAAACGAGCTATTGTCTAAATAGACTAGACTATTAACTACCTCAATAAATTACCTGTTATTGAACCAGCGATCCAAATAGGTAGATATCGTTGATTTATGCGGTATGCATTCATAAATATGTATTAACACTGTTTTGGCGGGTAGGTCAAATTGCTATTTGCTCGCCTGTTTATCTAATACTGGATATTTCGCATTAGAATTTTACTAGAGGAAGTGAAAAGTTGACACAAATAGAAACTTTATCGTACACCACATTGTCACTCTTTCTACAAGGTAGATAGTTATACCTATATATATATATCTCTATCCTGGGGAATGTGGTGTTCAACACGGTTGTACTCCCGTTATGCAGAGCTACCAGGTCATGCTTGTGAGCAATGTATCTGGTCCTACGGGATGCAATGGAGCTCCTCACCAGGATCTCCTCAGTTTCCGGGTCCAGTTCCCAGTCTTGTTGATCGAGGGATCTTCTTTTATCCCCAGTTTCTCACCAGTTTTCTGCTGTAAGTATACTTCATAACTAAAAAACACCAACGACCTATTACTTCCAAAGAAAATGGTGAGTCGGTGAGTGTCCCAAGAGCTCCGTAGGAAGATTTTCCACCAGTCTATTTTCAAGGTCTATATTCGATTTAAATAATACATAACATGATAGAATTTTTAAGGTATTCGTTCAACTGGTAACGTATAATAAATAGCTGGTTCCAGAACTACTTTCCTTGTAGGTAATTTATGAATAGTAACTATGAGAAAACGTGATCCCGGGGTGCCCATAGCGGGTTGCCATGGCAACGAGTTTCTATTTGCGCCCTATTGATCTTTACACTCAATGTAACTGTGTACAATCAGTGTTGGTTTGTGCAATGCTTAGTCATTCGTTCTATCGATAAGTAACAACTGTACGGTAAAATAGGTTACGGGGCGGAGGAATGTAGTTTGTTCTTATTAAACCTAACAAAATTGGTATAGTAGCTAAGGCTCTGTTTTCAGAAAGGCTTCGTCACATCAATACATATGTATTGATGTGACTAAAAGGGCGCTCTTGGAAAATTTTATTAAAATTAATCAATTATAGTTGCAGCACTGATGACAATATTTTTGTCACTTGTTTAATTTAGTCTTTTATAATATTTTCTTGCCTTTGTATAGATTCTTTTTAACGATTGTTTGTGAATGTGTGAACAGTGTAGGCCTTGTAGATTCCTAGATGTGTGTTAACTTTTGTTAACCTCTTATCTTGTTTTCCGTTTTTCTTGTGTAGTAAGCAACGACTTATTGTCGGGCCTATGCTGTCCCCCCATACTTGAGTACTAATGCTGTAACATGATAATATTGTAAAACTAATCATTTTAAAAGAGTAACCATGGAGTTTCTTGCCGGTTCTTCTCCATGGGAAACGACCAACCCGAACCGTGCACCTTTTTGTCGACGTTTCATAAGTGCCCATGTAGGCCTATGTGAAATAAAAATATTTTGATTTTGATTTTGATTTGCACACGAACTGCTCAGGAACATGTCCAAAGGTGTCTATGGGCTCTTAAGATGCACGCGAACCTCACTACACGTGCGATAGGCATTAAAGTGCCACAACGATGGGTCCTAAAAGTCAAATAGAATGGAAACCGCAAGTCCTTATTAAATCATACATAACTTCAAACATTTATTGATTACAATTTACACAATCTACAGCTCTATAATTTTCATAAAAAATAACAAGTTTCTGCAAAATGATACAAACAGTATGTTTTGTTAGTTAGTGCCTCGGAGGCTCGGTCTAAATAAGGGAGCTACGTCTGGCTGACTCCAACCCTGATTGCTGACCCTTGAGACCTCAAATAAACCCTGTTTCTAATTACTATAGCGTTGAAATGTACGGCCATTTTATTTAGTAGTGACGTAATAAAATGTCTGCGTCTGGATCTAATAACAGTCATTACTGTTATAAAGTTTATGGTAGGAAAACATTGTAAGATATTACACTTAATTTTAATTGGAAGATCTAGAACCATCGTGCTTTTGTTAAATTGACTGTGTAATGGCAGAATGTCGATGACACTGGCTGCTGACCAACACCAACTAACTAGTACGTATTGCATGGTTTATTTTGGCGTGTGGCCTTAGTCGGAACTGACGCTGCCATCATGTTTTGTCAATAGAATTTTACAAATGTTTACCAACAGCGCCCTGACAATGTCATTCCAGCACCAAAAAACCATGCTGAAATATAACTCCCGACTGGTTTAGCCAGATGACATAACTTCACTTTTCAGAAGTTAGCAATGTTCTGGAGTGAAGTTTTTCTCACGAAAGCTGGCGGCTTAAGGTGCGTTTTTATTTTCGCAACTAAATCATCTAAGAAGCCGTTTAATGTATAGCTAATTAATTTGATCACGTCCTAATTGGGATAATTTCCCATGGGGGAGAATTTTCTTTTAATATTACCTTGATTAATGTCTCGAATGAAAATTAATTTCTGCAATAAAATCTTCTAGATAATTAATTACGTGTGTTTTTAATTTTTCTTATTATGAAGAATATCTGTTATAAAAATGCTGATGCAAGGTCTCTTTAGAAAGCAAAGCACAAGTCCAATCAGTGGAAACTCGAAACTTCCAATCTTCGTGTCCAAGAAAATTTTAATACTGGCAGATTATACAGGTATAACGAAGCGCATTACTGCGGGAATTTTCCGAAATTCGCCAGTTGAGAAGCATCTGCGACTAACGCGCGGACGCCCTTAATTTTAGAGAAAATTGTTAAGGCAATTCCCATCCCTGGAGCGCTGATAACGAAATCGAGTTCCGAGTTTTTACAGGTGTTCCGAAGTAAAATGGGGTTTGTTTGGCTAACAGAAATGTTAATACGGTGCGGCTCGGGACCCGGGGACCGGGGACCAGGGGCCCACAGGGCTGACAGTGGTCGTGTCTGCAGCCCGGAGTCGGGTCCGATGATAAATGATCGAGAGATCGTGTAGTGGGTGTTTTTGTTCTTGTTTTTGGGGATGTAGACTGAATAACATGTTTCAAAAGTAATCTATTTTCTTTACACTGAAGTTATCATGTCAGCAAACACCAGGATAACTTCTTCCTTAACGGACTCACCATGTTTTGTTTTCGTAAATTCTATTGTAAAAATCGAATGCTTTTGTTGCAAAATCTTTGTGCACCAAACTACCAACCCTGAACCTTGTTTATTCTAAGTCCACTATTCACAGGTTCGTGAATAAATGTAGTAAATGTTAGCGGAATAAAAAGTAGTTCACCTCTAACTGGGGTCGTGCAGGTACCATTTATTCAGTTAGCCAGTTTCTACCCGAATATAAGTTTGTTACAAGACTTGGCTTTATCGAGTTAACTGTTTATTGCGGACTCAGTCAGACGTTTTCGGTTTCTGGATTCAATTAAAATAATTATCAAGTTTTCTGGAAGTAATTGGGTTAGGTAGCTAATAAGTTGATCGTCGTGTCGTCCTAAGCACCATGTAGGGTGATGACATATACAGAATCTGAATGTAGATAATCTTCAATAGATACAAAGTCTGAGATCTTAGATAAATTATCGTTCTCTGCCACCGCTACTCCTCTATGTAAACGGTGCCTTTGTCTATACTTGTATGCCAAATCCATAATCGTGTCACTTGCGTCGTTATAATAAACTCATTTATTCAGCACATCCCATGGAAACACGATGCCCTGCTATTGCGAACGCCCTTCAGCAACAGTAGACCCTGCTCCTGATTCCCCCGACTGTAACAAAGGTAAAAAACGACACGACTTTGTATAAGGTTACTAAATTTTCCCGCGAAACTAATTTGATTCCAACAAAGTGTCAAAAACAAGGCGCACGGACCTTTGTTTTGCTCGATATTATTTATAATGGTACTTTTGTGTTCGCTGGTAGCTTTCACGAAAAATGGGCTATGTAAAATATAGCATATTTGTGTAATTTAAGAGAATTTATTGTGTCATGTCATGTGATATGGAAATGATAATGGGAACCTCGTTTCTTGAAAGAAAATCATACGTTTTACTTCACAGAATGTTGTCTCCTTTTAAAATGCCACACTGCAATGAACACAGCAAAGTACTTTTAAAAGATTTTACAATGTCGGAAGATTTCCTTGAATATTGAATCAAATACCGCTAGACCACTATTGGTCGGGAATCGCCTTGGTATTCGGAATTTCTTCATTCTATCTCGACTATCTAATAATGTGCTCTTACTTGAGAGATTCTTTAATGGATGTACAATTTCTTTCTATAAAAGAATTACATTTTTAACTAGAGTAACATAAAGGGGAGACGCCAAGAGCTTGAGTGGATTTTATAAACCATAGTGCTATCACTATGGTTTATAAAATCATACAGATGATTGATGCTTTTTGCCTATACTAGTATGTATTTAAAAAGCATCTTCATCTAGCTTTTCTCAAGCTCTAGCTGCCAGTCTAACCAGATGCAATACCGGTAATTTATATAAAGCGAATACCAAAATCAGAATCATTATTCTCGGTGTCAAATTCAATATTTCGTAATCATTTCGGAGAAAGAGTCTGCTCGAAGAATACAAGCCTTATTCGCAGACTATAGTCTAACCATGTTTGTAAAAGACGGATATCAGCGCTGTCTCTACGTCAAGTTATTTGCTCAAGTGTAGTGCGAGACGTAACCTCGCCATCTTTATTTGATTTCAGCAGGAAGCGCAATGTTTTACCAACTGTGACCTCAGAGCTAATATTGTTTGCTTGTTACATTCTAGTCTTAACTTAGTAATGATGGTGTAATAAGGTTCACCATATTTATTTGGATGAAACAGACAATTGACCATGAGCTATAATATACGGAAAATACAAGAGCCGCAGAGCTACTCCTGTAACACTTAAATACCTTTGCTTTTCAAACATCTTGACCAGATCAACATCAACTTTAGAGATTTGACGTTATTTGAATGAAGTTATTGTTTTAGGTTGTTTTCTTGCTGGATGTGTCTACAACTTTGTAAAAAACATACCGACAACTATTCGCCAGTGTTGCCATCCCACAATAACACTAATCGATGGTTTGACGTTCCCTATCTGTCAGATGTCAAACTGATATTGTTCTGTGATTAGTTGTGACAGCTCGGCGATCAGGCTCGTTACTAACAATCATCTAACAATAGGTATTAGAGCTACCATTGTTCTGCTTTTAGACATTGAATCATAGTAAAGCGCCATTATTAGCTACGGTACTTAGACGTACTGTGTTGTGATTAAATAGATTTAATTGTTATAGGTAACACGACGCTCAATAATGCCTTATTAATAACTTAGTCACGATGCTTATAAATAGCAGCTTCCATAATTATATCAATATGGCATATTACTTCGAACACAGTTCAGTGTGCATCGTTCTCTCCACGTGTAGTCTGGCAAGAATATCTTCGATTGCCTTAACACAAACTCATAAATGAAATATGTAAGACAAGATGTATTCAAATCACGTGAACCGATAGTAACTGATATAAAATCAGTGTGTCTTTGTTTACAATCGAAGATACTGTCCTAACTAGAAATGGTTCGTGATCTATCAGTAAACTCTATCAGCGTTGCCAGTGGGAGCAATAATACTTAAAACTTCGACAAATGTATTAAAATCATGACTACAAAGCACTTTAGATATTCTCTTTGTTTACAAAGCTATCAACTAACACCATTGTGTATTGTTTGGAACTCAAAGTTTGGTAATTCTGTCCAAAGTCAAGGCTCAAGGCTCAGTGCTAATACTTTTCGGTCTGGCGCGTTTTGTCTGAAGTTCGTTGACTCATTGGCTTCATCGATACTGTATCAGGCAGCTGGTTTTTAAAGTTCCGTAGGCGTACCTATAGCAACATTGGCCTTTCCATTGATGTCTCATCTAGCGTCTGCCCGCGATTTCGCTCACTAGAAGTTATTTGTTTTGTCTCTTTTACTCAGAAATAGTGTAACTTTCTATCAGTGAACGATTTCTTGGAATCAGGTAAGTTGTTTCGGAGATTACCTCCTACATCCAAACGTACAAACTTTCCATTTTCATATTATAGGTGTATATTAAGCTGCTTACTCTCACTGATGAATCTAAAAACTTGGGGAGAAATACTTATCCAGACCAGTACAATTAAATTATTCTATCTTGATAAGTCTCATTTATTATTTGGAATAGTTATTAGCTGCGGAACCCTAAGCGTGTGTCCAACAGTCAGGTTTTTAAGGCTTAACTAATAGCGAAGTAGACCACCCACAGATTTGCATGGCTTTGTTATATCTATTTATGGGGAAGCGATGTAAGCTGTAGTTTAACGTGGCCGGTATTAGAGAGAAATAATAGTAGGCTTAGTCGGATACCGTGGTATTGCAGCCGCATTATGAATTAGAATATATTGGAAATAGGAGGTACAATTACTTGAATAGGACTATTCGTTGTAACTCCCCTAATATTAAACATTTTATAGCCAAAATGTCCAATATATCCTGCTCCATTATACGACTTACGAGCAACTCAATATATTTTCCCGTTTCCAATTACACTGCACACGTATGCAAGTAGATACTGAGAATTTAAATGAGTTTCTTCATCGTGATCGTCGTCTCCTACAGTTCAAAGGACGAGGGAATACTTCGGGACATCTTTAGAAACACGAGCTTTGGCTTAATATTTAGTTGAAAGGGGGAGATCAGTTGGAAAAAACAATGAAACGAAACATTTGGTGAATAACATTCAAACGGAACAATAACAAAAATTTAATTAGTAATTTCGTGTATTAAACCCTCGCTTTACATTCCACCAAAAACATGCAATACATAATTAATTAAAATATCAGAGAGCGACACCATGACACTTTTGTTCACAGTGTTGTCACACGGAAAAATAACAATGGCCGCTGTCAGAATTATTAACATGGAGTTATGTTATTTCCGTGTCGCATTTATTCGAAAAAATAGTACAGGAAAGATCCTTGACTTATTGAGGATGTTTACTTGTATAGTTTCATGAATCAAATTTTAATAATCTACTTAATCGAAGAATATGATATCGAGTGACTGATAAGAAATGAATATTTTCCGCTGATTTCAGCATTTCCGAAAATCGGACTAATGAATGAGTTACTGTCATCATTTTAAATGTGTACTGGCTTTTCGGCGAATAAATGTGTCAGCTTTAATTAATGGGCCTATTTGAGCTCACTCCCAGTTTCACAGTAGGTAGAATCCATTAAACTTTTTGCTTACAAACAGATGCTTTTACACTGATCAAAAACATTTCGTAGCATTTTTGTAAATGGCTTATTTGTTTCAAATAAATCGATAGATTTTGTGTTGGAACTATTATATTGTACGCTTGTATGTGCCAGGAGCTATAATGTTGCTGATGCTGATTCATTTATTGGTCCCATATTTTTTTTTTCAGATCTACACAATTTATTTGGGAAACACGAATATTGGATGATTTGATGGTCATCCATGAATAAAAGCTTTAAAAATTTATGTGCCCACGTAAATCACTGAACACTAATGGGCGCCATTACAAAAACGAGTTGTTTTATGAAAGTTTTTAGTATTTTTGTACAAACATGTCCTGGGTGTTAAAGGACGGATGTGGAATATCTGTCGATTATTGAGTTAGGACGGTCATATTCTCCTTGGTCCTTTGTGTTGTCCTTCTTGACTCAATGGTCTCTTAAAATCAGCCAATTTTTATGTCTATTAGGTATTTAGTCAATAGAAAACGATTAAAAGGAGAAAATGGAATGAGAACACGTGTTTCACCGACACCAAGTAACATAGGCCAGAGGATAGGAAGGTGATGATGTCGATTATTACAAAAATTAAACTAAAGGGGGATTATTTATGAGGTTCATAGTTTTTCTGTTGCACATGTCCATTCTCGCGGATGGAGAGGGAGCTGTATTCCAACAGTGGGGGCATTATATCAGTTCTTCAGTAAGCTCTAATGAATCTGTTAGATACCACCATGTCCGTTGCATAAGACTGTTACAGTGTAGCTCAACGTCAACCAGTCAATTACTGAACTAGCAACAACTAATGCAGTTAAGATAACGAGAACCGTAACCACTTCTAGTAACGTTCCAATAATTACTGAGTAAGGTACTTCCAAAGGTACAAATACAACACAGTTACTGTACTACTGTGATTTACTACTGGTAGAATTGAGAGTTGCCATGAAGTTATTATCTATTCTGGAATTTAAAGTTGTTTTTTTCCGAAGTTAAAGATAAATGAATGAAAGCATACATATTGCAAAATGAACAATAACATTGAAGACCTGCTGAAGTCGCGAACGTATTGTAATTATAATCAAAATGTCATAGCCAGTCTCCACAAGTCTTTTTCATTATTTTCCAAGCTAACAGCATGTTCATGGCCACAAACAAAGATGTTTAACACTGAAACTACTTCGAAGAATTTCCTAAGAATAACAAAGCAATCATATTCTGGCGAGTGAATGCTCCGATATATTAATATATCCATGGAGAAATACTATTTGTTTATCTCCCAGATTATTTCCAATATTGCAACACCGAACACCCAAAATTACAAGCACATTAACGTGGAAAACAACTCATTAGTGAGAAGCATTTCCCGCCATTATGCGTTTGGCGTGTCGGCCGTAATGATTTTACGAAATTAATGGATTGTTGCACGATCACATCAGATTATCATTTGATGTTTTGCATTAAATTACTTACAACCAATACGTGTTTGGATAAGCACGATTATTTTTGGCACAATAATAATGTCTTTATTTAAAATAAAATATTTATAGGGGTGATGTTTTTTAGCTGGCAACAACGTCATCTATCTGTCATTCATTTTGACGGATGGCATTACACAAATACACACTGGCATTTCGGTGTGTGTTTCATGTTCCGAGTAACTACCTAATTGATAGATTGTCCAGTTCGTACGGATTTAATGAATGTTCTTTAAGGGGCAAGCGCCGGGGTAGCCCGCGAAATTCAAATTTTCTTGAGTTGTTTGCAATTTGCCGGTCAGTGTCAGGCTGTATGTTGAACAAGATATGATTTGCAACCGTCACACGTATGTATTTACAGAATTATAATTATTCAAATCATCAATTAAACCCTCTCAAGTTCATAAAATCCCATTGAATGACTATATTGTTGTTATTAACGAAACTATTGGTGTCTGCCTAGCTGTAAGTTTTCCGAAAATAATAAAATAAAATATCATGAAAAGTCATTTAATGGGATTAAATGAACTTAGAGGGTTGTATTGGTGATTTTAATTATTATAACTCAGTTAAGCCATATTTGTTACGGTCGCGAATACTAAAGGCGAACCTGCAAATTGCAAAAAACGTAAGAAAGTTTGAATTTCGCGGGCCACCCTGGCGCTTCCAAAATGTACCTATCGAAATGCTTTGGCAATGAAAACATTGAAGGTCAGAGTTACATAATCGCTAATCATATAAAACGAGGTTATTGAACTGACAATTAGATCACTGTGCCATTTTTTTCGCAGCATTCTTATCGCTTATCTTTGTGCACACAAGGGATAAAAATAAGTAGAATACTGTCACTGATCATCAATTACTTTCTCACTTGAAGGCTTAGATAACAGGGTTCTTTAAATTTAAATCCTATCTATAATATTATAAATGCGAAAGTAAGTTTGTTGTTACCTTTTCACGCTAAAAACCACTGGACCGATCATCCTGAAAAGAGATTGCCCGTTTTGTAAAGGAAGTTCGGTCCCAGTGGAAAATGCTTGTGCCGTGAAGATTTTTATTTTACTTAATAGTAAAAACATAGCATTTTCATAATCAGAAACCTTTTCCATTTATTCACCCTGGTTCAGGAGATATCATTATTTTTCTGCTTTAAAAATCTAGGTTATAATTAGAAATTGACATAGACTGTAAACATCACTATGAGCATGGAATGATGTCTCTACTACTTTATGCATAAAGTAACTCGGTGGTAGCAGAAAAAGCACGTATCATAAATAATAACTATGTAAATACGGAATTCAAAACTCAACGTATTTAAACAAAGCAATCACGAACGTAACGAACCTCAGAGCAAAGTGCTGTGACATGCGCAAGTAAATGTTGCCAGAACAAATATTTTTAATCGTAAATAAATCGATTTCAGTTTTTTTATCGATTAAAACTGTTTTGTTAATACGGGCGTTTCCAAAATACATAAGGCATTTATGTTTGTGTAAATCGCTTTTATGGACATCTATTCAACAATATAAACTTATTATGAATATAAGCAACCTATTGTTGTCATCGTTCCATCGCTATTACTAGCATCGACTATAAGCAGTGTACGTCTAGTAGTTTACGTTATCATGAATATTTTACATACTTAATTAAACTTATACTTGGCCTTTTTTTTTTTTTCGGGTGGGGAATCATCAAATGACTCCTCCCGCTCTGCATTTCAGATATAATATGCTACAATAATACGTACTTATGAAAAAGACAGGGTTAACACCATTCTAACTCATCGTCGTGAAAACATAATGCTAAAACAGTAGCTTTGAAGTTGTCAAATGTTGAGACCTTCATTTAAATGTTGACGTGAACTAGTTAAAATAATTAAAAAAAAATTGTTTTTTTTTTAATTGTTAACTATCGTTTTGATCTGATATCGATTAATCCATTGATTAAAATACCTTATTTTCAATAGTTATTTGATATCTGGCAACATTTTTTTGTACCTATACCTATCAAACGGATGTCGACGTAATGTTTAACTATTAATTAACTTTAACTTTATTCCCAGGGTGAAAGAAATTGTATAAAAAATAACTTGCAAACAAAAAAATAAATAATATTTTTAGGTTATTATTTCAATCAGGCACACGATACCACAAAAGGGACCTGCCTGGTGGCAATGTCCTTTTGCACACGTTGTCAGAAAGAAACGGACAAAGGGTAACTTAAATCCAAAAAAAAAAGTACTGTTCCCGAAGAAAACAACAATACGTTCTTATAATAATAGATGGCGCCACGTGTCTTCCGAATCATGATTGAATTATATTATTCCAAGCAGAGTACATCCCGAATTGATTGTTAAATTCTAAATTAACGCGAGCGAAACCGCGGCTAAAGCTAGTCTTGAATAATTATGGGGTTTCTCTTTCTAGTCTTAGATTTATATCTTGGACGAACTTAATACCAATCACCGGGAAGCAGCATTCGTCGGCTGATACTGAAGGAATCCTTCTGTAAAAGTAAAGGAAACTTCCTTATCCGGAAATCCAATTTGCTTTTTGCTTTGCTTACTGCAAAATCGATAGCAACTTTCTGCCGAACTAATACTGACAAATGGACCATGAATGTCCATCATCGGCCATTGTGTATAGACCCCCTGATAGATTGTGTGTTAGTTTATATGCATGGAATCTAACTAGATCTTTTCTCGAGTCGGTCGTAAATCTCTACTCGATTAACTACGGTTCTCGGGTCTTGACAACGGCTAACTGAGAAGCACAGACTTAGCTGCGTCAGTGTAAACAGTACTGTCTGTTGTTGTTGATTAAAATATTACCAGGAAATCTTGTTGCCTGTCGGTATAAACGCTGCTAATGAAGATCTGGTTGATTTGCTTTCCAATTCTAATTTGAATGCCACGGTGCCTTTCAAATATGGAATAGAAAATGAGACACCATTTTTAGCAAAGCAAACTCAAGTCTTAGAAAAATCATAAGCGGAGAAATAACTTAGCTTATTGTTAGAGGTTCCCTGTTACTTTAGGTTTCTCTAATAACTGTAGATCGTGATTACCAAAACATAATGAAACGGTTAAAATAAAATATATTGAAAAAATCATTGACAACCGAAAAACCATTTTATTCAGAAGTGACATCTCAGGTAACAATATTAAAAAACATAAAATTATTACCTGCCTGAGATTATTTCAGCAAAACCTCTTTGCTTCAACACTCCTCCTTAATCTCATGCATACATACAAACAACTCATGTTCATACATATACACACTCACACAACACACACTACTCTCAATACACCGCGTTCTCATACACACAAACCCATACTCTTAACACACCACTCAAACTTGCCTCTGGGGAGAGGCTTGGTAAGAATATCCGCAACCATCCTCTCAGTTTCGCGATACTCTAACCTTATATCCTCTGCTTCAACTGCATTTCGCACAAAGTGATATCTCACATCAACATGCTTCGTGCGTTGGTGGTGAACTGGATTATATGCAATGGCAATTGCAGACTGACTATCTGAAAATACCGTTAAAGCTTGTTGGTATTCTTTTCCAGTCAGTTCCAAAACAAATCGCCTTAGGAACACGGCTTCCTTAGCTGCCTCTGACATTGAGACATACTCTGCCTCTGCAGTGCTAAGTGCCACAGTGCGCTGTTTAGTACTTGACCACGAAACTGCTCCTCCTTGAATTAAGAATACTATGCCTGAATATGAACGTCGATCGCTATCACCAGCATAATCGGCATCAGCATAGCCTTCTACCATTTCTTGGCGTTTCTCTCTTGAGTACCTCACTCCTAGCTTCTTTGTACCCTTCAAGTATCGAAGCACTCTTTTAGCCGCAATCCAATGTTGCTCGCTGTAGCATTCATTGAACTGGCTCAAATAATTGACCACGTGAGCTATATCAGGTCTCGTACAGACTGCTAAATACATAAGTGAGCCTATTAAAGATCTATAAGGGATTTTCTCATCCAACTTCTTATCACTTGGAACCTTTTCTAGCCTCTGTCCTGGTACAGCTGGTGTCATCACTGGTTTGCAGTTTTCCATATTAAATGCTTTTAAAAGTTTATCTACATATTTCTCTTGATGTAGCTTAGTGCCATTAAGACCCTGATCTATATGAATTCCTAGCATCAGTTCAGCTCTTCCTAGATCTTTCATCTCAAAGATCAATTTTAAGTCTTTCTTGAGTGAGAGCATCTCCTGCTCATTATTCCAAAATATTAACAGGTCATCTACATAAATTGCAACGATGATCAATTTACCATCCTGTGCTCTCATGTAGACACACGGTTCATTCTCTGATCTTTTGAACTTTAACCTCAGAAGCTCAGAATGAAGTCTTGTGTTCCACGCCCGTGGAGCCTGCTTAAGACCATATAAAGCCTTTTGTAAAAGACACACATGATCTTCTTTGCCTCTTACTTGAAAACCCTCCGGTTGTTTCATGTAAACGACTTCACTCAAGTTCCCATTTAGGAATGCTGTTTTCACATCCATTTGGTCTATTTTTAAATCCATTTTAGCTGCTAAAGCTATCAGAACTCTCAACGAACTGTGCCTTACCACAGGCGCAAACGTTTCGAAATAATCAACGCCTCTGCGTTGACTGAAGCCTCTCGCAACGAGTCGTGCCTTGTAACGGATCTTTCCCCCCACCTCTTCTTTGATTCGAAAAATCCATTTCGAATCAACGATGTTACACGACCTCGGTGGCTTCACTAGCGTCCACGTTTTATTTTTCTTGAGAGCCTCTAACTCCTCCTCAATTGCAACTTTCCACTTTGCTTTATCCTCTCTCGATAATGCATCCTGGACAGTTAAAGGATCTTGAAGTACATTAGCCGCTTGATAGGCTACAAAATCTGGAAATTGTTTTGGTTTCCTTACTCGTAGTGGGTATCTCCTGCCTGATATCTCATCATTATGGGAGGTTTCTTCAACATCTGATGGTCCTCTTTCATCGGATGTAGCCCACTCTTCGTCCTCAGACTGGGGAGAGCCTCTCTCTCCATCATCACCTTGTCCTTGAAGCGGTGGTTCTACTCCAGTAGCAGCAACAGGTTCTACACTAGTACTTGGCTGTATAGATGGTGCCTCATCACTGAGCACGTCCGTTATTGGTACCACTGATGAAAGCAAAGGCTTCTTACCTTGGTTGCCAGCTGGAGTATTTTCAAAAAATACAACGTCGCGCGCTCTGTGCACGTTGTGTGTAACGGAGTCAACTAACCTATATGCCTTCGTGTTCTCTTCATATCCTACATGAATAAGCTCTTTACTCTTAGGATCCCATTTCTTGCGTTTCTGGTCAGGAATATGCATGTACGCCTTACATCCAAACACTTTAATGTGGCTTACGTCAGTTTTCTTACCAGTCCAGGCTTCTTCTGGCGTCATGTTGTGGACAGCGATCGTTGGTGAGCGGTTCTTCAGATAAACTGCATGTCTGACGGCCTCCGCCCAGAAGCGCTCATCCAAGCCTGCTTCCTGCAACATACTCCTGCTTTTCTCGCAAATTGTCCTGTTCGCTCTCTCCGCGCATGGGTTCATCTGAGGAGTATACTCGACGGTTAGCTGGTGAACAATACCATTCTCTTTGGTAAATTGTTCCATCTCCTTGTTGACGTACTCTTTCCCGTTATCTGTCCGGATTGCTTTCAGTTTCTTGCCGGTCTGTGTCTCTACAAGAACCTTAAACTCTTTAAGTTTCTCTACGGCCTCACTCTTTCTCCTGAGTGCATACATGAAAGTTTTCCGCGTTTTATCATCTATGAATGTCATGAAATATTTAAAACCTGTAAACGATTCAACACTCATAGGCCCACAGATGTCAGAATGTACAAGCTCCAGTACATCCTTGGCTCTAGAAGCCTTCTGCTTTGAAAAGGGCTGCCTTGTCTGTTTTCCTAACAGACAAGCAATGCATTCTAACCTATTATTAGAATCTTGAAAACTTACTCCGTTTGCTAACTTATCTCTCATTAGCTTTAGATTGCGTACTCCAAGGTGGCCCATCCTCCGATGCCATAACTCCAGTGACTCAGCGTTGTGTACGTCAGTCGCTAGCGCCGCCTTCGGTGCCGTGCACTGTGGATAATGTTTAAGTTTGTAAACACCTCTCTCTTCCATACACCTTACAGTCACTTTTCCTTTCACTACGCAATCATTCGAGTTATAAATCTCGCATCCAGCCTTAGAAAATACTACTACCCTTCCTCTCTTTACCAATGTACTCACGCTCAGTAAGTTCACTGCTAGGTCAGGTACATAGATAGCTCCTGTTACACACACATTCCTTCCATCTTTACTTACCACATCTCCTTTTCCTATACCATATACTTTACCGCCATCCGCACATGAAATCTCTATCTTATTATGCTTAACATAATTTCTCAACCACTCCCTATTATACGTCATGTGTTCTGATGCTCCCGTATCCACGATGAACTCGTATCTGCTTGAAGAGGTAGACGTCGCCATGGCACTGTGGAGCGCTCCGTCGTCTACAGTGTCCGCCGCTGCATGCACCGCTGTGTGCATCGTAGCGTGCGCCGTCGCCTTCTTCCGGGGATTATCAGGGCAGTCTCGTGCTTTATGCTGCGCAGAATCACAAATGAAGCATTTTGTGGTCTTCTGTGACGGTGGTATACACTTCTTCTGTGTTGTATTTGGTCTTCTCTTGGATCTGGAGGTAAGGGCTGCTTCACTCTGATTTGACTCACTCCGGTATGAAGTCAATTGAAGCAGCTTCGTCTTGACATAGTCTGTGGTAAGTGTAGTTGTTGTGTTCTCCAGGGCTAGTCTCATGGGCATAAACTCTTCCGTTAATCCCTGTAGCATTAAGGTGGCTAACAACTCGTCATCAATCTCCTTGCCAAGGTCGTTAAGCTGTTGGGATACCTTCATGACCTCCGTCACATACTCCGGTACTGAGGTAAACTGTTCCAGTTTTATGCTCACAAGGCGAGATAATAACCTGCATTTGTTATTTATTCCCTTGTCTTCATACGCTGACCTCAGGGCTTCCCATGCTTGCTTTGCCGTTTTCGCACTTTTCACGTGCACCTTGCAACTTTTGTTGATCATAAGACATATTTTCGCTCTTGCCTTTTGATCCCTCTTTACAGCGATCGCGTCTGCTACGTCTGGTTCGGCAATGATGTAGTTCCATAGCTCGTCATGGACCAACACACACTCCATGTCAAACTTCCAGTTTGAATAGTTTGAACTACCATCGAGTCGCTCAATCGACGGTAACCCACCCGAACTAGTAGATTGCTGCGCGCTATCTCCTGTTGCAGACATTTTTTTAGAGATTTTTCTAGAACTTTCTTCTCAAAGTTCCATCGACTTTTTCAAAAAATATTTTTGTTATTTGGTGTTTCAGTTCTGGGCATGTTCTGGGCCCATAACCTGTTAGAGGTTCCCTGTTACTTTAGGTTTCTCTAATAACTGTAGATCGTGATTACCAAAACATAATGAAACGGTTAAAATAAAATATATTGAAAAAATCATTGACAACCGAAAAACCATTTTATTCAGAAGTGACATCTCAGGTAACAATATTAAAAAACATAAAATTATTACCTGCCTGAGATTATTTCAGCAAAACCTCTTTGCTTCAACACTTATGATCTGTGGAAATCAGATCTAAATGCATTAATTTCGTCTCGGTATCCACCTTATTATATTCTCTTATCAGTCTTCCAGTGCTATTGAAAAATTAGGATTACTCACTCTCACTAGTCTATACATACTAGAAGTGGGAATATTTGTGAGAAAAAACCTAGATCTCTATGCGAAAGCTCCAGAAAATAAAATATTTGTCTCAAGAGATCCCACTCGTCTTGCTGTCACTGAAGATGCAGAAGCACACTTCAAAATAACTGCTATCAGTGGCGAAGGTTCCATACAACTCGATTCCTACCGGATTCGCTTTGAAAAATGGCACAGTCAGTATTCTATAGACAAATAATATAATCACATTAAAGATATTATGTACCTCAGCTTACCTGTGACAAAAATTGACCCTACGCTACTGACTGCTATAGTTTGTCTGTCAAAGTCTACAACAAAATAGAAATACCTAAACAAATAAGAGAACTCCCATTTAATTATTAAAAAAAAACAACTAAACAGATGGCTGTATAACAATGTTTTTTACACAATAAGTGAATTTTTAAGCCCAACTGTAGCTAATGGTTTCACTGTACGTTTGGTACGTAACAATTATTTATTTGACTGTTTTTTATTATGTGTTAAATTCTACATAATATAAATATTTTGATAGGTACTTATTATTATTAATAATTTTTAGTTGAATTTGTAACTCTAAACACTGTTTGTTATCTAAACTTTAATTGTTAACTTAGTGATTAGGATTTGCATGCTGAATTTTAGTAAGCGGAATATGTAGAACCTATTTATCTTTAACACCTCAAAGTACCATATTTCACACATATAAAGATTATTCTATTCTATGTATGTGGAACTATTTTGGTAGAAAACCAAACAAAAAAATCTTAGGCTTCTAGCTAGACAGATATCTATGTGGAAAGACTATAAATAGTTCTTAATAGTTTCATGGAGTAGAAAGTTCAATTTAATCGACAATAATTACACAAGGCTGTCACCATCGTTTCTACCTGGTAAGGAATAAAACAGTTTAAGTATTTTCCTCCTTAAACAAGTAATACGCAATAGGCAAGAACAAATATTCCTGCTCAAGTAGAATCGAGGCGTAGAAGGAATGCGACGCATGCGTTATTGTGTACCTACCTGCTTATACAGTGCCTGCAGTGCTTGCAGCTGGTAGGGTTGCCAGGATCAAAAATAATTTTAATAAGCAAAGACCATTGGAACTAAAAATTATAACTTTTAATAAACCAGCAGGTAAGATTATTTATTTTTCCTTTTTTTGGTTTTTCCCGTTGGTAGATCATATTTAGTTAATAAACTTGTCAGAAGTTTTGAAAATTCATCGTGCGTATTTATTTAAATAGTTCTGTATGATTTAGACAACATTAATAGTGCAACCCTAACAGGACCCTTAATCCTAACCCTTCTTTCTTATCGTGTGATTAGTGCAGAGCCTGGTGTCAGAGTTTTATGCCGCCCATGGGCCTCTGACTTGGCTTTACATGCCGTCGAGAAATATCTCTCAGGCATTCTGGTTTGGTTTCCTCACGAGGTTTTCACCGAAGTAAGTGATAATTGTACAATACGCACATGAATCCGAAAATGAGGTGCGTGTCTTGGGTTCGAACTCGAGACCTATGACTTGGCAGTCCGACGGTCACACCACTCGGCAATCACTGCTATTCTTACCCTAAAATTATCCCTTTAGGTAAAAAAAAATATTGAATATAGGTACATTCTATCCTTTAAAATGGCAACCCTGTCGGCGAGTGACATTCCTTCGGTATCAGATGTCGTGATAGCCTAGTTTGAGGCGCCCCACTTTACACACCTCGCTTTTATGTATATCTCTACTTCAATCCTTACACTTAATACCTACCAATAATCGCCAGTATACTGTGTTGCTACTGCAGATTGTGATCTAGCACAATAGGTGTAACGTAACAATGCAAGTGAACAATAAGCCCATTTATTTAGAAAACTACAGCTAAGCAATGAGAATCTTCATTTACCAGAAAAGTATGTAAATCGTTGGATGTCACCGTACTTCTGGTGACACGAAAAATATCAATACAGAAGAGTGCTTGCACAAGCACATCAGGACTTCAACTATAGGATTTTTAATATGAGTGAGCGAGACTATACTTTTCAAACGCCCCAACGGAACCAAAACGTGATCATATTTTGACCGGGTCGGGTGAACGGTTTAAATCTTTGTTATTTTCCTTGTTTAGATCAGACAGCTGTGTTCTTGAATTTTATTTACCCCGTGTATCATCTCATCCCTCAGAAACCATAAATCTTCCTGGATAGTCGAGCTCAGTGCGTTACTAGTCGCCACTAAACAACAGTTCTTCCAATAATACCTTCACTACGCAATCGTTAGCCTGTAGCAAATAGACAATAATCCCTTTTAAGGCGCGACATGGAAGTTCAATCGACCGTCCACCGGTCCACTCGACCCACTGTGCCCAGCTTAAGCCATTTTGTCGTAGTTCAGTATTAAAACAGTAAAACAACAAACTACAGTGCCGTAGCCAGGTTTAATATGACACATAGAACTTTAGAAGGTGTCTGTCACACAGGTGTCAGATGTTAAATACTTATTCGTGTCGGCATTCGTTGTCACATTTGATTCAGCTGCATTTGTGGAACAAAAATGCTGACATTTGCCGGCCGGCTCTACCGAATCATGACAACGATGTGTGTGTAGCACTCGTCGCAGAGACAAACGTAGGACAGCGTTTGTCTCTATGAAGAATACTTTATTTAATTAATTTAAAAAAAAAACTTTGCCCCAAACTTAGTATTTCTGTGTTCCGTGCGGGAATCCAACCCGCGAGACGCAGCGCAGCAGTCAATCCCTCAGCCACGGCGCCAACCGTGAGGTCAACTTAACTTTTTCTAAAATTTGGTGTGCCTAATATGACCTAACTGCCAATGAAACGTTTCTAGCTAGGTGTTGTGTCAGTAAAACAACAAAGTAACGGGTTGAGACGCAGCAGCTCGCCCAGCGACTGCCACAGAGTAATGTAATCGGTAGGTTAGAGCTACTGTTACGTAAAACGTTTTCCCTGCTTAGTAGTTATGCGCAGTTTTACGATTTTTCTTTATAGGTGTAACTTGATTGAGATTTCTAGTTGTATTATAGTATTGCATGGTTCTTATAGCTGGTGGCCATAGTTGGAGCGAAGGCCGCCATCTGTTTTTCAATACAATTTCCACAACAAAATTTCACAAATGTTGTTGACAATGTCATTCAATTCATAACTGTTATTGGTGAAATTGGTGGGCTCAACGTCATCAGGGAGTTGGGAAGTATCTGCCAATAGAAACCGAAACGTAGTCTAAACAGCTTGAACGACCAACACATTATTTTGAATCGTTTGTAGATTAAGCCTAAAGTATAAATTAGTGAGCCAATAGGATTAATCTGTGCAATTAATTATTATGATCACCCATAGAACCATTTGAAATTGACAAAAAGGTTTTAGCGAAGGATTTCTTTTGGCGCCGGAATGATATTGACAAGAGGTCACATTTTGTTAAACTGTTGTGAATAAATAAGATGGCGTCGCTAGTTCCGATTTTAGCCAAGCACCGGAAGATCCATCCATGTACAGTCGCCAGCATATCAAGTTACCACAAACTATCAAATTTCTCCAAATTATTTTAAACCATAAACGTTACGTGGTGGTTACGTTCAAAATCGAATGAGAAAATTTGACAGTTTGTGTTAACTTGATGCGCTGGCAACTGTAAAACTATTCGTACTATTCCGTTTCTAGACTATTTCATTATCATATCGCTAAACCACAGCCTAAGAAGCTTGCCAACAAATCGGCCTAACAAGATATGTAATGGCACTGCCATATGCATTAATATGCATAAACCCATTTAGGTGATATGCAATTTGCATTAACGCTATTTTGTGCGCATTTGCCTCCTATTTAGCACAGTGATTAGTATTTGTGATTCTATTATTTATGTAGTTAATTAAATAGTGGTTTTGTGTAGCTTTACGACTGTTTACCAGAGTGCAGAGCAGAGCAGGTGAGCAGAATCAAAAGTAGTGGTGTAGTATAAAGACAGGTTCTTGGTATTGTTACGAGCTGGGTATGGGATAAATTAAATACTACTGATTAAACACGAAATAACTTTATTAATTACAAAACACTTCAAACTTAATCACTTCGATTCTTCGTTGTAAAGCCAATCAGACTGACTGCTCCCGCAAATACAACGGCTAATTATATGACGACCGATCCTTCGAGAAAGTTCCACAACTTTCACAAACCCTCTTCACAATCCATAGTGGAACATCATCCTTCGAGAAAGTTCCACAACTTTCTCGGATCTTCTAGACAGCTCCATAGTAGAACATTGTCCTTCGAGAAAATTCCAGAACTTTCTCGAATTTTCTAGACAGTTCTATAGTGGAATATTCTAGACTCTAATCTTCTAGACAGGTCCTTACTGAAACATTCGAGACTCGCACGTAATCTAGAATATTCTCGTAAAGCAACCGACGTAACAGTATAATTGTTTCTGGCTATGCCTGTTAGTTATACGTTGGATAGGAGACCATCCATTGCATATCAAGACAGAGGTGTTGATAAGCAATGAAACCGTGCCTCAGAAAGCACGTTAAGCCGTTCCTCCAGTCTGACATTTATAGAGCTTGGACAGTCGTTACGGGTAGTCAGAAGAGGACTTCTATCAATCTGACAACTAGTCTTGACATGGGATATCAGTGGCAATTTTCACTTTTATTGGTTAATGGAAAACTTGTATTTCGTGTAAACGATGACAGGCTTCTTATGTTATAAAAGGCTTGGCAATTGCCGACTCATTTCTGCTCAAAAAACACAAGGAAAAATATCCAGAAAGTCGTAGGAAATGATAAATAAACAATAATTTGAATATATTTCGTCCCCTGTCATGATCTTTTTTACAAAAGCAAAACAGAAAAGAATTCCCAATGATTCTAACGTTTTATTTTTCTTGTTACAGGTAAACACACAACCAGAAGTGACGTCATCGCATATAATGTCAACAAAATATCTGTCAAACAGAATACTTCGGTTTTGGAGGGAAATGGTAAAACATTATGATAATGGCGGCCGCATGTAAAATTTAAATAAACCGTTTTGCATAATCTGCTGGGGTACTATTTGCTTTACAACCCGGTCGTGGCAGCTAGGTGGGGTAAAGAAATTGCAGTTTACAGGATAAAATTACAACTGCTAGATATTCATGACCATTTTCTAAATCTTACTTAAAATGAAGAAAGATTTAATCAGTAGTCTTTCACCCAATAGAAAATAAACAAGAAAATAAAATGATTAAATAATACATAATACTTATATTATGTATTATTTACCAAGCTACCATAATTATTTAAAACCTATACAATTAATTTCTTGCACAATGCATTGAACATTTCATTATTTTATTTGGGTGAACTGGGGAAAAACGTCCCAGTCATTAATATTGACAGTAACAAAAGTGTAATAAAATATTTCGATTGTCTCTAAGTATAAACTGTTCGACTGTAATTTATTCTTCCAATACCTACAATATAAATTTTTACTCTAAAAGCTCTCAAAAAGTAATAGTATCTCATATTCAACGGACTCAGTTATACAAGAAAAAACCGTAAAAATGCTATATAAATTGCCTAAAGCAATGTTGTTACGCATCAAGACAAGACGAGCAATTTAAACAATCATCCACTCAGTTGATCACGAAAATTGCTCTGAGCATCGCCCGGGAGACCGATTCCAGAAAATTTGACAATTTATAAATGTCTATCGGTCTAAAAGGGTTATTTTTTATGAGAATACTATTTCTTTTAGATGTTTAATTGCAGTTATTCATTCTGGCTTTGTTATGGTAAAAGATATGCAAGTAAACAGACGAGAACTCATTGTTCTGAAAAAAATCTGAATAAAAAGATTACTTGTGTCTAAAGTTCGGAGTGCCTAAGTTTTTCTGTCTATTGTCACACTCTGTTTTCTCCGAGCTAATTTTTACAATAAGGATACCAGTAAAGTCGCTCCTCTTCTTCTTTTTCGACGCTTTTGTTATACAAAAATCCTTAAAAGTTTGTTCAGTTAAGAAGTTTCGAGATAAAAATTCCTTTGAAAACTTTTAACATTAAACTCCGTGGAATTACTCGAAAATAAGTCTGGACAAAGGTAATTAAAAGCAGAACCAAGTTGATAACGTTAATGTCTCCTGAAACATTTTGCCGTGTTTATAAACAAGCTAGTCTACCTCTATTTCCATGTAGTCTTTCTTTAGTCTCCCAGATTACACAAAAGCAAAAACAATTTTCAGACAGAAATTTACTTTTGCGACAATCTCTGGCGTTTTGCTTCAACACGCTAAGATTCTTAAGTAAATACTTGTGTTGAAAATCTGGAAAAGCCTAAGTAAGTAAAGTCAGAAATATGTAGATCAAGAAAACCTCGTTATTTGCTCAAAAAAGCGAGCATTTTCAGCACGACAAGTTTTCCCAAATTCACCCCTTATTTTTTGTTGACTTAACACTTGACAAAGCACAGTGCCGTGGCGTGCTTGACATTCTGAACGTCGCTTTGTGCCGTTCTGCGTGTGCAAATCGAGTTTTACAACTATTTTCTGTGTATTTATGAGTGTTGGAAGTTTGGACAGAGTAGGAGATTTCATTTGCTCACGTAGCCACGTTGTGATAACTAATAGGTCGCATTATTTTAGGAAAATGCTGTAACGGGGACAAAAACCATGGGCATGGCCCTGGCGGTCGTAAATGTTATTAAAGTTGCTGTTATGTGTTTTTGTTAGCGAAAAAGCACTAGTGACAAGTAAAGTTTATAATTTGACAAATAACTTAACATCGTTTGGCAAGTGGCCAAAATCTGAAGTCGCCATCTTGTTATTTCAATACTGTTCACAAAACTTAACATAACTAATGTTATTCTAGCGCCAAAGGATTCTCCTCTATACTTCTATATATGAAGCTCACCGGCAACTGAGCCTATTAAACGTATTTGCTGTCCAAGAAAGCTCGTACCTCGCATTTAGTACTCGTGGCCACAAGCAGGTGTCTTCGTAAAACCGAACAATCTTGTTTATAATTACGCTGTACGTTGTAAGCAGAGACAAGTAATTAAGTGTCAGACGTGCGAAATTCTCTTCATACGGTTCTACCAGCATATCATGAAACGTGGCGAATTGAGGAATTAAGTTTGACCGTACTGAATTTGACAGGTTGCAGTCTTTTGCTATTACTAGTGGCGCCACTATGAAGTTCCAGGGTAATCTGGTTGTAGCTAGCATAGTGCCAGGTGAATAGTGAAGTCAGTCTGTCACTCTAAACGCATTAGATATGGTTTCAGACACGTTATTCAAGAGTCATTTGTGTCTTCTTGAACATGAGTTTTCTTAAAAAAATACAGTCTTAGACTTCAAACAACTTTATACTTTAACTCTTTAGGCTTGAATTAATAGCTGGAATTAATTATAACATAACATCACGTCACGAAGGGGAGACCTTTGCCCAGCAGTGGAACAATCAAATAGGCTAACAAAAAAAATAACGTCACTCCTGATATCCCCGAAGGGTTAGGTAGAGGTGTTTTTTCAGAATCAGAATCAGAATCATTTATTCGTAAACATAGGTAATAATTACAAACAAGATCTTAAAAATCAGTCCCATCCAGTTCAAGTCCAGTTTTAAGTCCCATGTATTAGGGGCAAGCCCATTGCCATCAACCGGACAGAAATCTAGACTCTGTTGCTCCAGATTCCTGATGAAAAAACACAATATCACCCCAGGACCTCATGCTCAGCAGTCGCGCTTGCAATCACTCGACCAACGACAACGAGGCAGTCTTAATTAATTCTTTCTCCGTATATCCATCGACAGCTGTTCTGCATCCCTTCCTTATTAGTCTAATTGGGATCTGCTTCCAAATACCGCCGATAATCTCCACGCGTCCCATACGAGACGAGATGGATCTCGTATGATGATGAGGAGATTTGTATATACATTATTCTACATGTACAGTGTATTTAGTCTCTCACAAACATAGTAATCGTAATCTACGCAAAAGATTAGAAATAAGACTTCATTAGTCTAATTTTGGAACTACGGTAAATGACTAATCTTATTAGATATTTCTGTGTCAAAAGAAAATGCCTGGGGAAAACGTAACTTTAGTATTAATATTGTGCCTTTTCTACGTCGTATAAAAGGTTTCTTACAGATTTCATAAAAGAAAAAAATAATGTTTTATCAAAATTTAGATAATTCGTATGTAATGAAATAAAGCTTGGAGAATATCTATTCAATATTTCGATTCTTTCTTGGAACTTCGACGTCTACCAAGTTTTTTTTATGATACAGGGAGGGGTAGCCATTATTGTTTATGTTCATATAAATTATAAGTTTAATAAGAAGAAAAGTTGGAATTCAAATAATTTGATTCTTATTACAAAATAACATAATACCAGAAATGAGAAAAAAAGGTTACGAACAGAGCTATCTATTATTAACCGTATCCTATAAATTGACCACTTGACAACATAAATTCTAACCACACACCGTTCCGTTCCCCATCACCACATGGGATCCATTTAACCTCATTGTTGACAAACATTTTGACACTTACCACAAAAAAAGATCTGGAATACTCCCCTGTCGTTAATTTTACTACCTGAGACTGACATAACGGTTACAGGTCCATTCTGTTTTACCCCTGAGTTTGCGGTTTGCGTCGCTGTCAAATCAAAATGATCTTTATTTCAGTAAGAATAAGGATGCTGGTCGGTTGCTGTCACTGACAAGTTCTGTCAATATCAAAGTGGTCTTTATTTTCTTTACGATAAGGTTGCTGATGGATTGCAGCTGTCAGACGTAAAATTACTTTGGCAGGACTGTACAGAACTACAGACAGCGACAGATCAAAATATTCCAGTATAATATGACCTCGCTTTGTATAGACTTGCCGTACAATGGGAGATCAGCTTAACGCGCTATGCGTTATGCGTAGCTTGATTGGTCGTTGTGCGTACAAGCAGTGCCTGACACTAACCAGTGTCTTATAGTGACAGATGATACGCAGGTGGTACTTTTTGGTACCGGAAGACTAGTTGGCACTTTGCCGGGAGATTGTGCGCTTTGCCCAGTCTTGGGAATTAGATGACGGGATATTATGGGTTAGAAGAATTGGGTTATTGATATTTTTTCTAGACATTTTTGTGTTGTGAAATACGTGTGACACGTTGCCGTGGAAATGTTATGTTATGATATTAACAATATGTGGAATTTAAACATCTTAGGAACTTGATGATTATAGCGGTTTTAGATTCAATTCTTTTTCCTTGTCAAAGATTTAAAAAAAAGGCCTGAGGTTAATTTTTTCCCAGTGAACTCTTACAATGACGCCAGCAAGCCGTCAATCAAGCAAGATGTACATCAAACTGAGTAAGCGTACACAAAAATTATTGCTGGGAAACGATTTAGTTTTGGGGTGAAAAATCACGTTTTACGATAAAACTCAATGTAGCACACTTAAAACATTGTGCTGATGGATGCTTTAAATAGTAAACGGGTCATGGAGGTAATTAAAACAAAGTTATTACCTTAAAAACTAGTTTTGAAAAATTTTGAATTTTGGCCTCCAATATCTTCGAAACTAGAAGTTTCCTAGGTCCAGAACAAAAAAGTGATCGCGGCGGGGCGAACCAGCGCCTTTCCGCTTCGTTAAGGTTACTTTTACACCCTTTATATTCTTATCAAGTATGGTTTTTGTTTAATAAATATGTATTACTAGGCATAGATTATGTTGCTCCCATTCGAGATGAGAGATACTCATTTAACATCAATAAACGCGTTTTCAGCAAAAGTTTCTATCTCCATATTGTAGAAAGATTTGCAGCTTTAATCTCCGCTCGCAGGCGTAAAACCATTCTTCAACTTCAGACATTGTCCCTTCAAACAAAGAGTATCAGAACATTCAGTGCACAGTATGAGACATAACAATGTTGTCTCTGCCCAAACCGTCGACAAACTTCGACATTGTGCTCGTTGTAATTCACTAGACCACAAAGTAGGAAAATAGGCAGAAGGCTCTGCTAAATGCGAAAGAGTTTTTGAAAAAGTATTAATTAATTAAATCTAAAGTCACAGTTGGTCTGTAATCACTTTCCTCCAGTTTGTAAAGCCCCTGATTATTAGTATTATTTCATGCATACCAATTTTTTTTAAATTATAAATGGAAATATACACCTCATCTGTGTGAATTTGTGACACATTAAATGAAGTGGTCCTACTGTGCGCATTATTTCGCGCATAAACTCACTTATTAGTCGTAATTAAATTAGTTCCGAGTTCAGAATCGCGATGAAATTGTATTCTCTAACTCGATAATAGCGTCGTGAAACTTTTCTGTAACTGCATTAAAATTTAGATAACTGGAATGCCAATTTTGGATCTTTGGACAGAGTGTTTGGGAAGTGTTGCGCATTTTGCCAAGTTAAAAATGGCTTACATTTTTTTCGGGGATATCATTTTTCTGTGTTTATTCTGGCAAGCGTTGTAACGGTGATAATAAAATATTGGGCTCACAGTATACTACATTTTTCACCCATACTATTATTATTTTATTATACATGCTAAATTAACTCTGTCTGTTACCTTTTCACGACTTTTTCGGATTTCGATTTCCATCACATAGGTTGACAATGAAATGGGTAAGGACTTAGAATACATTTTTATCCCAGTATTAAGTTCCTGTTAGTTAACCTCTGGCCGCCACGCAGGCGAAATCGGAAAAATTGAATACCAGTAAATATTGTAGCACTCTTCAATTAATGTTACTGCATGCAAAAGCAAAAATACGTCTCGCTGAGAACCGAGCTTTAAAATCGGTCTACAGCAAACAAAATAAATACATAACGAAACACATGAACCCAAAATAATTAAATACAAATACAACGCGAACTGATCCACTCACAAATTGTCCAATCAACTGTAATTAGTTATTAAGTTTCCTTTAATTAAAAACATAGCAGAGTATCAAAATCTCGATAAATGTCCGCCATTTTAAGAGCCCTTCGGGCCGGGCTGGTAATTGACAATCAATCTGTATTGCACTGAGTCGCGGGGACAAGGGGGAAGGCAACACGTAAGGTGATTGGGCAACTAATAGTGATTAATTTTGTTAGATATTGGTGAGTAAACTGTGCTTTTGAGTTTAATAGAGCGTATATTTTTGTGGGATTGTAAACGTGACAGTGTTAACAAGATTTTAGGTGGTGTCAAACTGCCCAGTTGGTCTAGCAATCGCAATGGTAACTGCAAAGTCTTGCGATCGATTTTCAGGTCGAGAAAACAGTTGTTGGCTTTCCCTATTAGGAATTCCTTGGGTTTGGAGGACTATGTTTTTGTGGGGGTTGTAAAAGACAACAGGCGGGAAAAGATTGTGTGGTGTATCGACATACTCAACTGTACAGCAAGCACAATGCCTTTATTGCAACCTTAGATAAAGTGAGTAGAATTCGTTCGTCGTCGTCGTGATGGAGTTTTGCTGCTAAACATTACACACTGTGTTTGATGCAGATAGGATATACAAAAGTAACTTCCTTCCTTGTAGTCCCTCGTATCATCGGGAACGGTTTGAGTATCTTGTTCCTCGAGGTAAACCTTGTCGCTCATCATCATCTCTTCTCCTTCGTTTCCCTCCACACTCCTGAAGTCGGTCTGATGGATCATTCACTGTTTGAGCTGTGTGCCTTTGGAATTCACTTCCACACTCCTTGCGGGGTAGTTCATCGTTAGAGGCGTTTAAGAAAGGAATAAAGGAACATTTCTTGTCAACATGAATGTATATATAAATATAGGATTTTATAGGTATGTATATGCATATAATGTCCGTATTGTATGTATGTAGTTTAGTTTATAAAATTAATTAATTTGTAAATGTTATTGCACCATAAGTATATCGTCTTCTGCAAGTCTCGCAGGGTTAAGCTCGCTATTGTACATAGCTAATATTATTGGAATTTGTATGTAATTTTTTTTATTTTGTGTGCAATAAAGAATAAGTATAAAGTCTGTATAATTTTCCTGATATACATTAAGACTAGATACTAACACAGAACGAATTAAAAAAGTAATACCTGCATTTAATACTTAGACTTACCAAGAAGAGGTAATCTAATTTTAAATCTACACTAATATTATAAAGCTGAAGAGTTTGTTTGTTTGCTTGAACGCGCTAATCTCAGGAACTACTGTTCCGATTTGAACAATTCTTTCAGTGTTAGATAGCCCATTTATCGAGGAAGGCTATAGGCTATATATCATCACGCTAAGACCAATAGGAGCGTAGCACTAATGAAGAATGTTTCAAAATCGGGGGATATTTATTGAGAGCTTCCGCTGCGTGCGCTGCGTAAACGGTTAAAGTTTCGCAAAAATCATGTATTACAGAATTATTCCTCTTAAAAAGTTTAAAAAAAAAAGTCCGCATTATGTCAGTTAGGCCGCGGCCTCGAATTTTGCGGGCGGCGGCGGCGGCGGCGCTCGTTGACTGGAGTGCACCGCTCGTTGCCCGCTCCCGCGCCGCTGTTTTCGAGAACCGGTCCATTTGATTTTACGCATAAGATCCTGCCGCTCCCGCGCCGCCGCCGCCGCGCGCCGCCCCGCTGCCCGCAAAATTCGAGGCCGCGGCCTTAAGGTTAGCTCACTATAACCTTTTTTATGCTAACCAAATTTGTTCTAAAATAATGCATTATTTACGAAGGTGTTTTTATAAACATGATATTAATCCTTATCCAAATAAATACGTTATTCATCACAAGTACTTAATTTAAAACAAAATTGCCCTTAACATCATTCGATTTAAGTGAATGTCTTAGGAGCTGTCGCAGTTTTAAAATAACATCACAGCAAAATAATGATGGGTACTGCGCGCACAATGTGCAAAGCCGGGCAGTCATTTTAGCCCAAAGTAACTATTCCACGCGGACGAAGTCGCGGGCGGAAGCGAGTCTCAAATATAAGGAATCCAAGCGCCCCATGATGGCTAAACATAGCTTCTCGTTTTATGCTACGCAAACATATATTTTTAAACATTTTATCTATTCCGTATTCGTTCAGTTTTCTTAAAATATCCTTCTATTCAAATCTCTGCGGAGGCAGCTGTTTTCAACTAGATGCAAAAGCGGAGAGACAGGTCACGTTAGACTGGAGCAGTCCGTAAGGTTTCTGCTTCTAATGTTGTCTGAAACGCGTAGCATACGAGGGTCACTCACTAGTGACTATTTATAATAATACCATAGAAATTAGTGTTCCTGTCCTATAAGTTAATGATTTTGGTAGTTAAATGCGCCTAGTTATTTTACTAAACGCTCAACTAATGAACAGCCATAATGACGAGTATTGGTAAAATCAACTAGCATTCATGCCAGTGCCTAAATCCTTAGAGACTCGATTTTGCTGTCATAGAGTTCCACAAAGTAACGCCATGATTCTATTATTTATCGTCTTTAGAAAAATATAGAAACCTAAGACTGTACACAGACTTCAAAACAATCTACATACCTGCAACTATCCGGTTTTATAAATCTATTAAGAGGAAATAATCCTGACGTCACATCAGTAACTAGATGCATATCAGGTAGATCGGGTGTATTCTCAGCACGCCGAGTGACTAACACAGGATATCATACAGGCGGCGTTTGCGCATGCTAAATTAGTTTGACTATGAATAAGTTTGGAGGACAGACAGATCATATTTTTGCAAAATTTCATTTACACTGCTATAACTGTGAGCGAATCGAGATAATTTTCAAGCACTGCAAAAGCAAACTAAGCTCCTCAGCCCCCATTGAAAATGGTGGAACTTCCGACCAGATGGATGTTGTGTCTGGTGGGCTACTGCTCTACGGTTGCTGTCGGGTATATAACCTAATCTTGCGAATAACTCTCGAAGAAGCGTGATTTTACATGACGCCAGGTGTGATGCGTAGTTCGTTTGTGGTTATTAATGCCGCCACTGAGTCTCAAATAATCATAACCAATGCATCGATTGCAAACACATACGGCGGTAATATGGTAAAGAACTTAATCGATCATATCACTGCCCCCTCGCCAAACGGAAACGTGCCGTTTGACGCGACGCCGGGCAATCGTCCAATGACAGACGTTTAATTTCCCGCCACGCTTCACATATGAAGACTCGATGGAAAAAGACGTTTTTAAACACTCCATTTATCTACTACTCTTTGGTCTACATTTATTTTTGCGAGAAGTTATATACCGCTTGGCCACGAGCTACAAGCTCAAGTAACACGTGTGTCGCGAGAGCCTGCGGAGAAATAAAAGTAATTGCTTAGAGAATGCCACGACTAAACTCAACGCGTAGTGACGGTACTCACGCGAAGGGAACAAGTGAAAGATGCACGTATCACTTGACGCTAGTAGTGTCGTAAGTTGCATCACCTGAGGTTGTGAACTCGGCGGTAAACACTCCATTTATCTACTACTCTGTGTTTTGCGTAAATTTTTGTGAGAGGTTCTTTGTCCTTCTGTAGTTTTATTATGCACTAGCTGCCCAGCGCAACTTCGTTCGCGTGGTGTCCTACCCCTTACCCTACCCTACTCCTAACCTACTCCTACACTACTCTTATCCTACTCCTACCCTACTCCTACCCTACTCCTACCCTACTCCTACACTACTCCTACCCTACTCCTACACTACTCCTACCCTACTCCTACACTACTCCTACCCTACTCCTACACTACTCCTACCCTACTCCTACCCTACTCCTACCCTACTCCTACACTACTCCTACCCTACTCCTAACCTACTCCTACACTACTCCTACCCTACTCCTAACCTACTCCTACCCTACTCCTACCCTACTCCTACCCTACTCCTACCCTACTCCTACCCTACTCGTACCCTACTCCTACCCTACTCCTACCCTACTCCTACCCTACTCCTACACTACTCCTACCCTACTCTTAACCTACTCCTACACTACTCCTACCCTAATCCTACCAAAAAAAAAGTATCCTAGTGTTGTTTTTAGACTTATCCAGGCAATTTTTTAAATTTTTCTCGCCGTAAAAACCATCCTTGAACTTCAACGAACATTTAAAAAAAAGAATTGGCCAAATTGGTCCAGGCGTTGTTGAGTTATGCGCTTACCAACACATTTTGCGATTCATTTTTATATTATAGATTTGTTTGATTTCGCCGCGGGTTTTCGGGTTACCTACCTGTGACCTGTGTATTGTAAGCGTCTGATTCATAGGTTCGTGTTTCGACTTGTTTAACCTTGGTTCGTATTTTGAGATGTCTGACTAACCTAAGTGAGTCCATAAAGCTCTGTACTTGGTGGTCCTATTTTTTCTGACATCCTAGGATTAGACACTATTGAAAATGTTATTCTTGTTCTCTTTATTTACAAAACATTATAAAATACAACAGGTCCGAAGACGAGACTCCGTGTAGGAAGACAAAGAACTCAAAGTAGGCTCACCCAACTACCCTTTCTTCTGCCAGGTTCTGTGTGTCCGTCACCCTGGTGTTTCCCGCGCCTTTGAAAGACCCTAGTTTTGTAAGAAGGCTTCTCCTATCACTCAAAAGCCTATCTGAAAAATGACGAAATTAGGACATCTTCTTCTGTGACTTCAAATTAAAGCGACGCCTAAGCTGTTAACTTTAACTGACCTTATGATGATGTCACCTCTGCCTCTGCTTACGATATCGGTAATTCGATCTCTAAAATTCGATCAACGTTTACATAACTAATTAGTTTGACAACGACCTCGTTAAGAGTTTTATGCACAGATTTTAAATTAATTAATGCATCACACAACAGATGTTTTACACCTGGCCTTAAAACTATAACATCTGCAAATGAGTCATATAGCTAAATATAATCAGATCTAATTAAAATTTCTTGAAACCTATCTATTCGTACAATTAGCATTTGTTCGTGTACAAACCGCCGCAAACCAGATTGAACCGGTTCAAACAGGAAAATACCCTTTTTTAAGATGGATTAATTACAAATTCCTGCTTTAATGAAAACGTGGATTGAAAAGCTCCCAAAGGTTTTTTTTTTAATTTGCTTTTTTGCTCATACATTGAGCCTTTTGTCTTCAGCCTTTGAATAGGTTCCGAACCTTTAGTGACACCAGCGTTATTACGCACATTCTTTTCCGTTGGCAACATTTTATTAGAGTATGATTACATCCTGTCATTGGCAAAGTTTTTTACTTCGGATCCGCAGAAACGGTCTCCACATTGTGCCAATCACTTCATTCACTGAACTAGAACTAAGATATCGTTCGATTTTAGCAGAGGCTCCACTATTTTGCACAAATTGCACATGATTGGCTGCAAACTCCATTTGTTTTACTTAGTCAGCACTTCAGCTTCCTGTTTACAGACAAGCTAAACTTAATATTTCTCGCCAGAATTTCGTATTATCGAAATTGAACTAAGCGTGGGCATTAAATCACAAAAGCGATGCATATTCATGGCTTTCTCCGGCCGGCGTCGGCTTATTCAGGCGCGAGCCGCTCTGAACCGGAATTTTCCGGATTACTACCGCTTATGGGCGGATATAATCGATTTTCTTTATCGATAGTTTTCGATGGAGCGGGTTTTTTGTAACCCAGTTTCATAAGCATTTTGGGTCAGGTTTTACTTAGAGCACATGACCTAATATAGGTCTAGCGTGGCGTAGATTATCTTTGAGTGGGGCGAGTACCGTACCTAGCTCAATTACTTACAATTATCTTCTAGAGTAAACCACTTGGTAGTGTGTGTCATAATCTGAGTATATTACGTTTTATCTAGGCTTTAAGGTTTGCAGGCTAGTTCCAGTTGTTTTGCAATTACGGACTAATGATGATGTTATTCCTAAACCCGTCTTGATAGGCCAATTTTTCGTAAAGCAGAGTTTATTACTGAAACGTTTACATTCGCCATCGCTAATGTTAGGAGGACTTGTGCAATAAGCAAAAGAAGAACTATTTACCTACTAAACCGAATTTAAATTCATGGCAGGATGTTATTTTCATTTTCCAATCGCAAGAATAAATATAAACAATCCTTCATCAAAACAAACTGCCAACTTCAAAAATAAAATAAAATAAACAATAAAGTTTTCAAATACAAATCCAACATGGCGATTTAAAACGTTCCGATTCCGATATTGGTACAAAGCCCCTCGATCTGTGCAATCCTGCAAAATATGAGAGGCCTCTCACAGTGCAATATAACGACCGTAAGCTGGTGTATCCATCCGCAGCCGGGTTATACCATGCTCTCTTAAAATGTCGTATAGGAGCCTCGCATATTTGTAATATTGCATGTTTGTAGTTTAAATGGAAGCATAGAAGATATTGAAATATTGCTTGTAAGAATGTTTTTGTAGGGATCAACTGGAAAATTGAAATGAGAGTTAACATGTGGGTTTAGATTCAGTGGAAAAGCTTGGCTCGGAAGAATTGATGTTTACTGCTTTTTAAATTAAAGTGAGCCAAACTTAACACTGCCCGACCAACTACTTCAGCCCTCCGTGTAGAAGGCGTACAGTTAGTTTGGCAGTATTTTTGCTCCAACATAACAAAATCGTCAATGTATGAAAGCTTTTTTATTGACCATCATAGAAAGATTTTGAGAAAAATGACCGTCTTAAATTTGACGGTGAATGTGGTCTTTTTTTGAACATTTTCTTGTTCAGTTATCAAAAAAGAAACAGTTACCAATTTCAAAAGACTTCTTAGTCTTAAAATTCGGTGCTTTAGAAATATTTTAAGAAAATGGGAATTTTTTATTAAAAAAAAATGTATCTTAATTTGCATTTTATCGACAACAATGAACAACAACACAACACACCAATTTTTCGTTTAATGGATTAAATTCCCAAGTAACACATCAAAGCATTATATCAGCCGACTTACAGCATTTCTGTATCGTTTTCGCATTTTGAGTTAGTTCTATGATAGCATTACAAACGTTTATACGGCTACTGTAATGCTAATTTGGGCACAAATTATACGGCTTTAGATCATAAATAAGTTCACAAATAGTTGTTTAATTGCATTACAGGCGCATTATATTAGCATTATTGTGACCAAATAAGTTGCGAATCGCATTATAGAAGCATTATTACGGTCAATGAAGTTGCCAATCGCATTACAGAAACATTATACTAGCAATATTATTGATAATGAAGATGTTAATTACATTACAAAAGCATTAGACTAGCATAAGATTGTTCTAAAAGTATGATTGAGGCTATTTAAGTGTTCACAGGTAGAACTTTAATCATCATTGCAAAAACATCTCTAATACCATGGCACAAATGTTATAATACAATTAACGTTGTAATTTCACTACTTTGTTCAGCAATATAATATGGACGAAGATCGTCAAAACTGAGTGACACCATACTTGTATTTGCATTAAAATAAAATTTATAATACTGGCTAAGTTTTTGACTCTTTTGTTATTTCATGCCTATTTTAAACGCAATGTAGTTTACTGTAAATATCTATATAGGTTTCATTGAAAATTTTCACGCGCCTTCGATATTTTGTAGTTTAGATATAAAATGTTATATAAAATATGAATCAAATAATCAAAACAATTTTTTATTCCTAGTCTAGAATGAATTTTGCATAAATAACGTAATAGTATTGATTGGGCAGTATTAAATTAAGTTAAATCATTATGATAAAGGTCTATTGCTATTATAAATAGGTTCGAATGATAATATTTTTTGGTTATAAAATATTTTCAAAATGGCGTGAGTCTACAATAGCCCGGTGAACCTGTATAAAGGCCAATTAATGCCGTCAGCAGTATAAATAGTCACACGTGAACAATCGTTAAGCTAGAGGCCAGAGAGAAGACTTTTGATGAACCACCGTAGTGCCATTGGCTATAAAGTAGTTCTCTAAGGGTTCACCGATAAACCAATAGACTTGATGTAGACTGAAATAGTGCCATTGCTTGAAAGTAATTTTGGGGATCCTT
This sequence comes from Eurois occulta, assembly GCA_950022335.1. Taxonomy (NCBI): domain Eukaryota; kingdom Metazoa; phylum Arthropoda; class Insecta; order Lepidoptera; family Noctuidae; genus Eurois; species Eurois occulta. The sequence goes on from OX465502.1 coordinate 13,373,289, forward strand.
GAGCAAAACAATAAAACTCATTTCAGAATTTGCATTTTTGTTATTAGCATAATTATCATAATCATTACACACACGGTTAGGCAACACACCATAAAAAATGCTGTTATTTGTTGATGTATACACATATTATATTGTATGTGCTTTTCCCCAATATGACCGACAAATGGTTTTAAGAATACAGTAAAGTGAATGTATATATAGCTTTACGCATTACAATAACTCACGTGTATTTGATTAAAGAGCTGTTACTCGCACAACAGCACTCAGTTGATGTTTAAAAATGCAAGCATTATATTGATTCACGTTTATGCTGTTCAGCAGTATTAGGCTTTTACTTAGCACTTAAAAGTGCTATAGCACAACAAAGGGCACTAAAAACAACCTAAAGCTGTATCACGGATTTACGGTGCATTATAATGGTACAAGTTTATGCTATTAAGCGGCAATAGGCATTATCTTACTGCTTAAAATGCTATTGTAAACCCTAAGGCACTAAAAACAGCTGAAAGCTGTATACTGGATTTACGGTGCATTATAATGGTACAGGTTTATGCTATTAAGCAGCAATAGGCATTTTCTTACTACTTAACAATGCTATTGTAAACCCTAAGTCACTAAAAACAGCTGAAAGCTGTACAGTTGCATTGTGGTTGGCTTCACTAAAACTAAAGGCTTTACAAAAGCATTTTGATAGGCCATTATCCAACCGTTATACATTGTAAAGCATCATAATGGTTTTGAAATACCAATATAAAGCATCAAGACGCTCGGTGAACTTTTATAAGAGTTTATACGGACCTTAAGTTTTACATAAGTTTACTATTCGTATTTTAAAATGCTTCCTGTGTTACTTGGGTTATACACTATAGATAAATTCGTTGAATTAGGTAATTTTTACGCGACTATTTTAGTTTTCTTTCATTTTTTTCAAAAAAATGAACGAAAACTAAAATAGTCGCGAGCGCCGATTTTTTTTAACTGTCTTCTCCACACCTTGAGAATCTCAATAAACAAATTTCCATGAAAAGCGGATCACTTCGGTCCACGTTTTCAGCATTTTTTGCGCACAGCGATAACCCAGCTATCTATTTGCAAAATACCGTATTCCCTAGATCATCATCTGCCTAGCCTTTTCCGAACTCTGTTGGGGTCGGGTTCCAGTCTAACAGGATACAGCTGAATACCAGTACTTTACTTGGAGCGACTGCCTATCTAGCCTTCACAACCCAGTTAGTACTGGGTAATACGGTAACGGTATACGGTACCCCTTGGTAAGACTGCTTGTCAAACTTTTTAGGGCACTTACTACCTGTAACGACTGTCAAAGATCTACAAGTGACAGCCGGGACCAACGGCTTGACGTGCTTTCCGAGGCACGGAGGAAATTCGGTATGTAATGGGTGGTCACCCATCCACATACCTAGGCAAGCACGGCTTAACCTATAGATCGATCTTTTACTTTCCCGCGTTATTTTCCCTAGATATGAAATTTAAAAAATGCCCATTTCTGTTCTTCGATACGAAGACGAGATCAAATCCCTCGTGTCTTTATTTGCACAGTTACCTACTTATCCATTCTTCGAACTTGTATACCTAATCAGAAAACTGAAAGTAGGTACTTACCTGATGATAACACTGTATTACAAAGGAAGATACAATAGGGAGATACAAAGGAAGATACGATTTGTGCTACGCATTCTAAGTAATCACCTTTGTCTGAGTTATTTCACAAGAAACCACCCTTATCAATATTATTGAAGAGGCAGCAAAAACATATTTTACGTTATTCCCCGATCAACTTTCTACACAATATCGCATTTCTATCATAAAATCAAATGACACATATCAGCATAAAATACACTACTCGACAGTTTTCGCAATACGCTCATATTTCTTGAATAACAATAAAATTCTCACTAGTACGTAGGTACCTAGTCGATTTTGTATTTTTCTACATTTTTTTCATCTAAGTAAAATACTTACACACATATAGTAATCCCCGAAGGGTTAGGCAGAGGCGTACCTACCTAATAGTGCATCCACATTGCGCCAGTTAAGTCCCATCTCACAGGGGACGAGCCCGTTGCCATCAACTGGGCACAAATCCAGCCTCCATTGCTGCTACTGAGAAATTCCTGATGGAAAAACCTAATAATACTGACCGACCTGGGAATCGAATCCAGGACCTCATGCTCACCAACGCACATCAATTATTACCGGTGGTAGAACTGTGTTAGTGAATGCTCCCGATCTTTTGGCGGAACTAGGAATAGCTGTAGGTACCTCGACAGAAAACAATTAGATCTGGTCGCGACACCATAACTTTTGCCACCAATGCAAGTCGTACTAACCTTGGTTGAACCGTCTTATGAGAAAAAATAATAAAATTCCCAGTAGCATTGACATCTAATAAAATTAAATTTCCAGTAGCATTGACATCTACTCTAAGAGCCCACACGAATACACGATGCGTTGCGGCGACGCGCGGTGCGGCTTCCATTCTCTTCTTTTTCAGACTTTTTTTTTTGTTTTTAATTTGTACATATTTTTTTTAGTTAAGAAATTCTGTATTTCCCACCGGCCTAATGTACACAGCCCATTTTTAACTTTTTAATGACGTTTTTATTGTATAACTTAAATCATGTAATGGTATCCTATTTGCCCTTTTATTATTCTGCGAGTGCTGTGCACTTCTAGAAGTGACAAACTCTCTATACTTAAAATAGTTTGTGATTTATGTTTATGTATGTTTTAGTGAGTAAGTCGTTGAAGTGCCATTTTAATAAATAAACTGTCCTTAGACCACAGGTCAGAGGGCCACAGACACACCTACTTTTCTGTTGACCTGGTTTAGAAATCATTACCCATCACCACTGTAAAGTATTGTTTGGTAATTAAATTTCACCCTGTATTATTATGAATTGTCAAATTGATAATAAATAAATAAAAACCAGCCAAGTGCGAGTCGGACTCGCGCACGAAGGGTTCTGTACCATAATCTATAAAAACGGCAAAAAAATCATATCTGTTGTATGGGAGCCCCCCTTAATATATATATTTTTTATTTTTTTGTATTTGTTGTTATAGCGGCAATAGTATACATCATTTGTGAAAATTTCAGCTTTCTAGCTATCACGGTTTATGAGATATAGCCTGGAGACAGACAGACAGACAGCGAAGTCTTAGTAATAGGGTCCCGTTTTACACTTTGGGTACGGAACCCTAAAAACTGAAAACAAATTAATACTGGAAAATTACATTTTTCAGAAATACATCTGTAGAGTAAACTAAAATAAGGCTTTAAAACAGAACTCTAAATAAGTAGTCTACACCTACCTGACTTAAAAACCCTGCTGGGCACGAATTTATAATAATAGCTGACCGCACATATTTCAAACATTGCCCACGTAAATGTCCAGACCAGCATTTATTGTTTTTTTCTAAAGCTTCATCGTCCTGAATCCTAGAGACCTTTTTATTATTGTCCACAAACGTCTAGATTTCTAGAAAAAGAATTGCTCTATTTATTTATTTATTTATTATATTAGGTCTACCAACAATTGTTCACACTGGATACAGCGACATGATTCATTCTTAAAAATAAATTATAGCGCAACAATTACTTATAGGTAAACACCACATGCACTAAACAATAAATTCAGAAAATAAGCTAACTTAGTAAGCTAAGCGCCAATATTCAATTAGATAAAATTAAAATTGGAAATAGTGAAAAACAGAATTATGACAAAATGATTAAAAATTTTGATTATTCTTTTACAATGAAAACATTGATACTTAGATAAAATAAAATAAAAATTACATTACATTGATGAATTGATAAAATTGATTAAGTATAAATAAAGATTGACACAAAATTTAAATTCATTGAATAAAATTGATAAATTGTTAAACATAAAAGAGAAAAAAAAAAAAGACGGGTTGCACTCCGGGAGTGCCGGCAGAAGTGAAAACTTGATTATAACAACGTTTTTTATAACAACGCCCTCTAGTAGCAGCTAAAAAAACTGTCGCGCCTACCAGTAACAGTGTTCTCTGTATCAATGCATCATTTTAGTTTTCAATATCAAAGATAGATGGCGCTTTGTGCTAGCGCCATCTACCAGCGGTCTCTCACAACAGTTACTCATTGCATTTGCTAATGTACTTTCTACTACATTCTACAAGATGTCGCTAGGAGTTATAAAACTACGATCATGTTCCAAAACATTTAAAAATTTTAAACCATAAAATGTTGAAGGTTAAGTTCAAAATCGTCTACTCTTCATCCGTCTTACGCTGTTTCCAAATTTCTTTAAATAATTTTAAACCATAAAATGTTGAAGGTTAAGTTCAAAATCGTCTACTCTTCATCCGTCTTACGCTGTTTCCAAATTTCTTTAAATAATTTTAAACCATAAAATGTTGAAGGTTAAGTTCAAAATCGTCTACTCTCCATCCGTCTTACGCTTTTTCCAAATTTCTTTAAATGATTTTAAACCATAAAATGTTGAAGGTTAAGTTCAAAATCGTCTACTCTCCATCCGTCTTACGATTAGGTCACGTGTCCTGACGCGAGTGTCCTGACGCGAGTTTAAGATTTTATACCCATTACAGAACAATTTTTTTAGAGTGCTCAACGCCGCTAAAGAAGTTTTCACTTCAATAAGTAATAACAGTGGTAAAATTGATGGATATGAATAGAAAGAGATATTTTTTATCTGTGAACGTACCTGTCATCCACAGGTGCTAAACTATGGATTACTATTCAGAACACCACTTCTATAAGTCTCTGAATAAGATATTCGTAGATACCTAATAGAAAAACTTCGTCGGAAAATGAAAAACTTGAAAAATGAGATATTTTAAAGTAATTTGCTGGATTTTTTTCTTTATACTTTGTCTTCGTTTTCCGTCGTGAACTGTCGTGTTACTTTTAGCTCTGTTAAAGGAAAAGTCGTCAATTTTGAGTTAATGTTTTAGGTAAAAGGTCAATGTGTCTGATTGTAGGTACCTGCCTGCGTCACAAGTCTCCCACAGCTTTATCTAACGGTGTTTCTTCCTACGTCAGAAACAAACTACTTATCGATCATTTTCCTATTTTAAACATCTTTAACCTTTCTTTTGAAAGAAAATAACACCACCTACAGTTTCTCCCACCCACTTCGCAACCCAAAAGACCTTTGACACATTATGAGCATAAAGCTGTTCAACTGCTGGGTCACAGGGCCTCTTTGTGGGAAAGAGTGGGTGGCAATCCCCAACAACGGTCCAGTGCGGGTTGGTGGATGCCATGGATGGCATGCCTTCGAAATTTTGGTTTTTGGGATATGTTGGTCTCCTCACAATGTTTCCAACGCCGTTCTGGAAGCAGTATTGTTGAAATAAATTACATAAAGTATCGGCGAATCCACGACGAAGTCGGGGGCTTTGCTACCGGGTGCCACTGCACTGCCCACCTCCTAGTTATAATCAAAAATACTATGTAGGTAATCAACTAATCATTTAATCACTTTACACAAGCTATTAACTTTGATGATCCCATCAATACAGCCAACAACTAACTGCTAACCCGGCTGCTGTGCAATGTCACAGATTACCTAATGCTGTGATATTTGGCAGCAATCTGATATTATACAGCATTTAGCACAAACCTGCTTGCAACTAGTGTTATTGTACATGAGGTCATAGAGGCTATTGTGTAGTCTAGCGAGTAACGAAACGTAAGTGCGTTATGAAACTGTAAAACTGGGAACCGTGTGCCTGATGTTATTTCCGATCGGCACTATTAAGATCATTCTTTCATCTCTTACTTATTGTAAAGGTTGAATTTAAAAGAAAACTTTCTTTTTGCTCACTTTTCGGTATGAAAGGAACTCCTCTGCATTATTTTAAGCTTCTAGACCTAACAGTTAGTCAGTGTGTGAATTTTAGCATTTTATTAAGTAAATGGTGACACCCTGCGTTCTAAAACGGGCATAGTGGACGTTGGGAAGGAGGCTGGTAGGCTAAAGTAGGATTGGGCGGGTCACGTCAGCCGCATGCACGGAGCCATCGAGGCCTGTCCAGAAAGGGGTGGCAAGACGCTCTAGACGCGTACCGCGAGAGCTGGTTCGAGGAGGCACGGGAATAGAGCAAATGAAAGAAATTGAGGGAGGCCTTTGCCCAGCAGTGGGACAGAACAGGCTATAAAAAAAAAAATGGTGGAGGTGCCCGGAAATCCGCGTTTCTGAAGAATAACTAAACGCAAGCGCATTTCTTTTTTCAATATTATTGACATATAGTATTGAAAGACCTACGAACTCGTTTGGTCTAAACCGACGTATATGTAACAACTGGGATATAAATATAACGTCACAAGAAGAGGTCATGAAAGACTAGCTTAACGATGTGTTCAAGAAACTCTACAGGCGGCCGTGTCAAAGTCAAGAAGGTTGACTCTCGAGCTTTGATTAGACGTCTGTTTTCAGCCCTCTACACCTTGGCTTCAAGTATAAAGCAGGGCTTTTTAGGGCCAAGAAACCTTCAAATTATTGTCTGTTTTATTCCCAGCTCGTATCGCCCCACTGCTGGTCAAAGGCCTACCTACACCTCTTCCACCTCTCTCGGTTCACTAAAACAAATGTTCATTTAATTTTCTTACTACCTCAATATCACACTGAAAATCAAAAGCCTGTTCTCATTTAAAGCCGGTAAACACATTGATCACCACTACGCAACATTTTCCCATTTCCGAAACTAAATCCCGCCTACAACCAATTTGTGCGTCCAATAAAATCCTATTCCGGATCACAACAACGTGCAAACGCTTAAAATGAAAATGCTTATTGCGTTGCGATATCGATAATAACCCTTCGAGGCAATAGCCCGGGCATTACGCGCTGTGAGCGACTCCCCTAATCGTATTATCGATATTGAGTTTCAGTACATCACTAGCGCTAATAAAACTGGGCAATTTTCAACGATACAACTTTTCTACGGCGTAAACAGTTTTTGTGAGATTATTACATTGTAGTTGTTACTTGTGTTGACTGCTCGGTTGGCATTGTTGTCGCTAGCGCTTCTGAACATGTTCCTGGGTTCGATTCCCGGGTCAGACAAAGTGTTATTGGGGTTTTTCGATAAGAATTCCGCAGTGCAGCCTGAAGTTTTGTAGGTAGCTGTATGATACCCCCATGCCTAAAAAATCACGTTAAAATTTAACTTAACTTTGTAGTAAAAAAATCATTAAAAAAAATCAGCTTTGAAGTATACGCTAGTAACTGATTGCAACTTTGCGAAGTTAGTTTCTTTCTTCTAGATTAAAAAATAACCCTTTCTCCTGGGAGGGAAGAACCACAGGCCAACTAATAAAGTAGATTTCAGACTGCTGCTATAAAGAAACCTTATTTACAGTTACGTTTAGAAGTTAGCCATCTTTTAACAACAGACTGGAAAAATAATAATAGGTACGGTCTACATAGTTATTTTGGCGGTAGAATGACATTGTGTCAGGAAGGAAATTGTGGAAATTGCATTGACACACAAGATGGTAGCTTTACTTTCGACGATGGCCAAGCTCCAAAACGTCCATGTTCATCTTTATATGTCAAAAGTTAACTAAATTCTCAATACGAAAGAAAATCTATTGGCAACCCATTACTCTTAACGCCTTAAGCAGTTAAAAAGGTTGCCAGGTGTAAAAATGTACGCGAATCTATTCGGAGGCTTTTAAAGTGGCCTGGAGGCCATAGATATAGCCAATTGCCTCCGATATATTACCGGAATGTGACTTAAGTGGCTTTTTTTGGTCTTCGCACGAAACCTTCTGAAACCCTTAATGAGTTAGATTTGTTTTAAATGGCTTCTGTTTTTTTGTTTTGTTCTAAATCTCGGGGAATAGGTGTCATCGGTTTCGCTAACTGTTTTAATGACTATGGGCTAAATTCTTTTACTAAAAGCTTCGTTGAAGTATACTTATTTATTTACCACATCGCTTACGTGTGCCTAACCCAAAAACAAAGCTATTCAGGGAAAACTGTATCTATAGCTGTAAAAGAATATTTCGGCCAAAATCGGAATCCAGTATTTTCAATACATTTTACAAATGTTTTCCAACAGCGCACCCTTCTGTCAAAGTCATTCAAGTTCCAAAAGGTCCATGTAGCTCTGTACCTAAGCTTCACTTTCAACAATTAAGTATCCACAATGGACGTCTTCCGCAAATACATGTACATTATTGTAGTCTTCTTAGTGTGTCGTCGTACACTATTGCTACGTATGTATATTTTGATAACACTATAAGTTTTTATTTAGCCTCGACAACCTCGAGTTATAGACTAGCTTCCATGAATAGGGTCTTCAGTAAAATTCTAGAAATGATGTCAAATATGTTATAGTAAACAAGATACATTGCAATACGTCTCCCCGACGTCTTCGCCAATACATCAAACAGGAATTGGACCATATTTCTGTTCTCTATTTCTCGTATAGAATCTAGCTTTTCTACTAAACTTGATGTTACATTTTTGAGTTCAGGCAAAGGCATGCTGAACAGCTTCCCGTGCAACATATTGTATGTCACACAGTAGCTATATTCGGATTGGTCAGTTCCTATGGAGAAAAACCGGCAAAACTGCACGGTTACACTTTTATCAATATTTTTGTTTTTTAACAATGTGTTAATTCTAAGGTATGGGAGGATAATGTAGGCAGATAGGCACTTGTTAAAAACATGTTAGAAAAAGGTCAACGCTGTATTGCTGGTTGCTGATCTTCGACTTATGAAAGAGTGAACCTATTTCTTCGGGAGACCTCTTCCATGATTGTCTAGAAGTCTTAATTAGGGCATCAGCTTAGCCCTTTGTCTTAAAGCTGGTTCACTGGTGTGGCTTAAGATACAGATTTAGATTTTCTAGCTTGGTTATCAATCCCAATCTTAACGAAAAGTCTTACAAAATTCTTGGAAGCAATTTGTTTTTCTGGTGTCAAATATATGTAGTTACTCTGATTTGATTGGCAGATAGACTTGATCTGGGTTTTAGATACCGACTGGGTTGAATGGCTGATTTAGCAAATTGAACCGTAACTTAAAACATTTGGGCCCAAAACCTGATATCATCTAACATAAACCCTTCTAACATTCTCAACATTTTTCCTTTCTAAAGCGTCTTCAACAAAATCATTAGTGTGTATAATAAATAGTTGATTCGTTTTAATTTCCCCGGGGCCCCGTGCCCGTGATTTAGATCGCGTTTAAAGAGATAACGCGGAGAAAACACTCCTTCCCGGGATCTTAGGGATGGGACAGCGCGGGAATATTGCTCCTTTTTTATATGGAGATGGTCTGTAATAAAATTTGTGACAAAATGCACCGACCTTCCTAGGACGTCGACGAAAATGTTGTCCGCGAATACTATTGCTTAAAAATGTTACTAAGCGATCTTCTCTATTTAATAAAACTCACTCACTGACAAGCAACGCACAGTAGTCTCGTAGCACGACATTTTGCACAACAGTTCCTTGTATAACTTGTAAGCTTCGGTTTTCTTAAGACAGATTTTATTAATCATTACTTTAACTATTGAACAAATGAGATAGTCGATTGCCTATTACTGATTTATAGATTTAAATAATGTAGGAATGCGGTTTGCGAATGGACCTACCTATGAACTTAGGAATTTCTAGTTAAGTTAATCTTTAACGTTGCCTAGCATTCGCTTGTTTTGTTGTAGATACAATTTATTAGGTAGAGCTTTCAAATCTCGAGTTCTCCCTTTAGGCAGACATTTAAACCGTCGCGGAGTGTCCTACTTTATTTCAACTGGTTCTTAATACATACATAATTGACAACCAAGACACCGTTTTTATAATTACAACTTTAGCTTTGTCAGAATAGAGTTCGATATTCAAAACTGGATCGATGTTTTATACATGGTAACTGTACATGGTAAATTAAGGATAAACTTTATTTCAGAATAAGGCCATGTCTGTCCTTTATCAGAATTTCCCGATACCTGTGAGCTAATGTTATTTTACCCTAGTGTGGCTTAAAACCTTTTCTAAAGTACAACGCAAAGGCGTTGATATAAAACAAATCTTAATATTTTTAGGTAAGAAAAGGCTATTTTAGGTCAAACAATAGACCTGGATTATTTAAACTATGCTGAAATCAAATTAGGATTTAAACGGGGTGACGTTCGCCATTAATAATCTTACTGTGACATTCTGGCTACTCATTGGTGATTTAGTTTTGTAACTAGTTGCCAGTGATAAGCGAGCAAGTGGTAAGCAGTGATAGTCTAGTGGTGTGACCGTCAGACTGTCAAATCATAGGTCTCAAGTTCGAAACTAAGACACGCACCTCTGATTTTTCGGATTCAGTGCGTATTGTATAATTATCATTTGCTTCGGTGAGGGAAACTTCGTGAGGCAACCAGCATGCTTGAGAGTTATTTCTCGACCGCATATAAAGCCAAGTCAGAGGCCCATGGGCGGCATAAAAACTATGACACCAGGTTAGGCACTAACTACACGATAACGAAGAAGAAAGACTGTTTACGAAAGACCATTGTCGTAACTAAAGTCAATATGAGCTCAGGCTTGGCAGGTTAATCACATTATTGTATTGACCATTTTGTTGTAGCTCAAGTCTATTTCGTGATCGGACGAATGTTTAGCGTTTAATTTACGAATCGAGAAAGTAAGAAAGAAACATTGCGAAATAACACTACAAATAGAAATATCAAGTACTCTGCACATATTTGGAGTAAAATAAAGTAACTAATATTTTCAGTATATATTTGTGAACAAACTTTGAAGTATTTGATTTAATCAAAATGAATTGGATTTTATGCGAATGTTGTAGAATAAATTGAAGTTTGCGCAAGTTCGGAGAGAATCTTTTTTCATTCAATAGCCATACTATTAATATTTAGAAACAGATAATAAAAGCCATACAAGTAAAGGAATGAAGCTCGCAATATCAATCGTATAAAAATCGAGGTTTGATTTTAACTACGTTTAAATTGCTATCAGAGTTTCATGTCCTATGCCTCTACCTACAACGTTTAACGTGGAGACTTGCTTGCATACAGTGCTTACTCTATAGAATCTCCCAGTCACCTCCTTATGTCAGAATAGACAATTATAACAAAAATAACGTCGAAAGTAATGCTAAAACCTAGCTAAAATCGTTTGTTTGGAAGAGATAATCTCTGAAAGTACTGACTACAATTTTTTTTCACTAATAGAAAGCCACAATTTTGCTGAGTGCTGTAGGATATATTTTAAACTATTGTTGAATCCAACGCGTAAGAATTCACCGGCAGAAGTTAATTTTGCAATTACTCCACTATTCTACCAATCACAACGTCGACTACTCAAAACACGCTTTACCAGTACCCAATGAAAGCCAATCAATTGAAGCTAAACTGCTGATGGCCAAATGTTCGGCTATCGCACAAACTCTCTCTTCAGATGAAGTAATTAACGTTAGATCACTGGAAATTAATAATTGCAGCTCACTGAGAAACTGCAATGAGTTTGGATTCTGTGAATGTGTAGGAGTCGGTTGTTTTCGATCTGCTAAAATTAACCGTTTACACAACAAAAGGAGATGTTTCACAATAACTGGTTTGTGAAGGTCAGATAGGCAGTCGCTTCATGTAAAATACTGGTGTTCAGTTGTATCGGGGTAGAAGCTGACCCCAGATTAGTTAGGAAAGGATCGGCAGATAATGATGATTACATTGAAGAACAGGTAACAAAGTAGTGTAGTTAAAGTCATCTCAATAGTGTCATGGTCATCTCATTAGCATGAAAATAGTTAAAGAATTTTTAAATACTCGTATGTCAACGTCAAAGGTCGCAATTTGCTTTTCAAAGGGTGTAATATTTGGTGCGTAATGAGAAAACCTGCTTATACGTATATGTCCTAGAACCAACTACCTATTTGAAAACATGTGACATCTAACCACCAGCACTAGGTCTGCCTGGTGGACCCTCTCCCAGAGAGGGGGCCGGTTTCCCACCGGTGGAAAGGGAACAGAACACTTATGCTGATTGTGCTTATGCCGTTGGCATGTATTAAGGCAGCTCCTAAAACACGAATGTAGAATATAACTGAAAATATTTAGGGTAAACGATCTGACGGTGATGACGACATTTGGGAGAGGCCGTAACAAAGTACGCCAGATATGCCTTAATCGATGAAAAAGAAGCCTTTCTCACAAGGCACATTAAAGACACTCCCAGTAACAATAGAATAAGCCACAGAACAGTATAGTTGCGTAAGCATGACATCATGGTAACCAGAATTCACAAACATGACTTAATAATGTTTTTAGCGTGTGACACCAAGGTTGGCGACTGTTAGGAATACTTACAATAGTGAATTGAGTACGTAAGCGCTGACAATCGGATTATGATTGTATCTGAAGCGGAACAGGAATATGTGCTAACATCTTGGTGGCAAAAGTTATACCTGAAGAAGAGCTTCTTTAAATGCACCTTAATAACTTGCTTGACCCATACTTAATGACATTTATTAGGGAAAACTAACAATTACACACTATAACATAATATAATATTATGGTTAACAAAGAATAAATTAAAAAGATTGATGGGACTAGGATAAATTAAGAGTTTGAATCAACGACTTACATCAACGGCAAATAGGTCGCACACATAATCGAGTTGTTATGAAACCAATTAAAACAAGTCCAGTAACAATTTAATTGAGTTCTAAAACACGCCACAAGAGACAGAGGGACTAAGGTTTTGTTTCGACAACTCTGAGTCAGCTGGTCAAGAACTTGAGTCGTTTGTCGGTTAGAGCAGTCGGAGCCATACCGGTGGTGAAGGACGCGTAGAAATGAGGTAGATCTATAGTGCATGTCAGGGAGGTAAAGGAGAGACTAACCAGGCAAACTCAATTCAAAACGAAATCAATAAATATGTAGTCTTCCTACTTCAGAAATCGACAATTCTGGGTATATTGTCCTAGTCGCTGCAAATAGACCTAACCGCCACTTGAATGGGAGGATGATAAAAACTAATAATTTATAGCGAATGCCAAGTCACTCTTTAAAAACAAATATTCGGTTTTTGGTGGTGGACCCTCATAATAATCATCTTGTTCCTCCTCTTGTTCTCTCTGTATTTCTTTTCCCTCTTCTACTGCCAATACGCTGTCTATTCTGCAATTTTAGTAGACGTATAGTCATGTTAGTACGATGTACTTCAATTTTAAGGATTTTTATAAGCCTACGCTGATGTTGAATAAAAACATACATAATAAACAGTACTGTGATATACTCTACCTACTCGTAATTTAATAACATTTTCTCTAACATAAGTTGTCGGTATATAAAACAAGCTAGACAATGGCCGGCTATCGACGTCGCCCGAGGCTAAGTCAGTAGGTCGAGTGCTGCACTCGAGTTTCTATCATTGTTAACTAACATTCTACAAGAAAAAGAAAGAAAGAAATATAGTTTGTTATGGCGCCCACGACTTAAACTAAACAGACAAATGTTATATCTATATCATAAACTAAAGATTCATAAATATATTGAAGAGGAAAATATTTGCAACCTTGCAAGGAACGAAACACTGATCATTAATCTTTAGAGCGTAATAAAAAATCATTTATCAAACTACAAGAAAAAAATCTCTTCACCAGTAACTTCTTCAAAAATCTCTTCACCAGTAACTTCTAATATCTTCCAGTTAATAACACACCTATACGGGTGCTATCCAAGTGAATCAGGCTAAAATTACATCAGCCAGCCATTTTGGTAGCCGGCCAGATCATTAGGGCATCTACAGGAGCGTAACGTCTTAACCCATTTCCTGTCCCATGAACCACATATGGTTCAGGGCGATTGTTTAGCTATTGTGTCTGCTTTGCGGACGGTGAAAGTGTTAAGACAATGGCACTGTATGTGCTGGCATTAGGTATTCGGGATGAGCCGGTGGAATGGATAGTATGCCACTAATTACTAGGTCAGGGAGGGATGCTTGATTTTCTATTGGAGGACTAGATTAGATAATCGAATTTTTGATGTCTTTGTATTTCTCAGTAGCAGCCACGGAGTTTGTATTTGTGCCCTGTTGATGACAGTAGACTCGCCCTCACATTGGACATACACACCGGTCGAAATATCGGTGTTCCATTAACTACACCTCTGTTTAACTTCTCGGGGATTACAGGCGTCATGTTATGTTGTGTTCTTTGATAGAATGATTATATTTTTATGGCCCACGAGTTATCTGCATCTGATTTTATGCATGTGAATAAGTATTTAATTTATTTATTTAACAAACACATTTGATGCGAGGTACAAACGTGGAGCACAGAAGTGCAAACATTACTCAATAGAATTCCGCAAAATCTACATGACGTGAATCTATTCTAATTCATGAAATTCCACTAGATTCGCCTTTGTTTGTGTTTACGTTTCACCACTGCTCTCCTCCCAAACGTACAGCTTTTGAAGCTTGCAATGGAGACTCCTTTGTAGCGTTCTTAGTATCATACATACTGTAACGAATAGTTATATTTCTATCGAAGCATCATCTGCTTAGCCTTTTTCCAACTTTGATGGGTTCTGCTTCCACTCTCACCAGCACTGCGGGCAAAACCAGAATGTTACATAGAGTATCTGCCATTCTGTCCTAATCCCAGTTATTGGGCAATACGGTTAGAATAATTGATTTTTTGGCAGTACACAATGTGAACTGAAGTGGTAGGTTACAAAGAAATGATTAGTTTGGACCCTTTCGGACAAAGCGAAGCAGAGAGAGAGTTTTTGATTTAAATCTCACAGTAACATTCAACCAATCATCTGTGTTCATAACATCCATTAGCTGCACAATTTTACCAATCATGTCACTGCGTGGGGGTTAAGCTGCTTACCGTAAGCTTAGTCTTGTAAGCGCTTGTGCAATGTTGTCTCAGCTTCTATATAGCAACTGCATAGCGTCGAAATCACAGGTACACCCCACCTACACAGCCACGACTTTGGGAATGGCTTTCTCTCTTGTGATTCTGAGAATATCTGTGAAAGTGCTTGTCGCTTTTTGAGGAAGGCTTTTGTCCAGCAGTGCAGTAGGCGTCTTTAATTATTATATCATAGTCCTTTTGATGAGTATTTTATTATTATTGGCCCGTACTGCACTGCTGGACAAAAGCCTTCCTCCATTCCTTTCATCGGTCACGATTCTGCAATACTTCATTTAAATTCTCAAGGAAGACAACCAGGTCGTCTCACCCAGGTCGTTTGCTTGGGCTCGGTTCTCTTCTCTCTGAGAGGATATCGACTGTAATCCACCACGCGTGTGTTCGTCTTCGAATTCTTAGTTGTAATTTCTCCTTATCGAGATGATTGGAGAATGAATATTCAACGAAAACTGCAAAAATATATTGCAAAAAATTGCCTGTACTTTAAACGTGAAAGCTTTTTGAAAGATGAGAGTGATATAACTGAATTTTCATATCGGAATATCCGTATTCTATAGATAGACCAAAATATCGTTAGCTCTATCTATTGAGCTTGCAGATTCGACAACCGAATCGGGACCAATTAGTGCCGTGTTGATGTTATTTGACATACGGTGCGACGAGGCGCGTTGCGGAAAAGCCCTAGGATTTGTATTACTCTTTTGGAACATGGAAGTTATTTTTGAGTGGCTTTCAATCTTTTAAGTTCTGGTTTTTCTTCCTTTTTCGTCCCCTGTTTGCCTCCAACCTCTCTACCTTTTACGGTGATTTCTCGAGACGTCTGCTCTGTAAACCGGTCCAGATCGTCACACCATTCACATATTTACCTATAAATAAATAAAATCAATATTCTTTTTCCTCTATTCTATTTATCCTTTTTTACCTTTATGTCAAGAATCGGAATTTCGACCATAAGAATGTGCTCTTCCAAAACACTTACAGATCAATTTCACAATACTTATAAGCTGTTACCTAATAGCCGAAGATATAAGTAATGTTACCTACATATTTCTTCAGTCGAGTCATGTGACTCACGCTGCATTTAAAACGGGTTGCCTTGAACCGAAGCTCGTAAACCCGCCTGCCTTCACCCATTTATATTTATAGTATTCGGGGAACCAAGCGTAATTGCTATTTTTTAGTAATTAGGGGTATGTATAGATGGTAGATCGAAGTATAAACTTTTTGTTTGTCATTAGTGTTGTTCTATTACTATTGAACTTGGGAGGTCCTGTGTCCAGGAGTGAATTTACACAAGGTGTCATTGAGACAACGAAAAACCTGAATATAGTTAAGATCATTATGAACATCTTTTACTGCTACTACAGAAAAAAAGTCAAACTAAATAAATGGATGATGTTAGTCACAATGTCAGTTTAAAAACTTATAAATAAATGGAGTTCATTGAATTTAGTTAAAATCAAAGACCTATCTAAGAGAAGATAATGCTTCAAGTTATAAATTCTGTTTAAAAGACATCTACACAAATAAAACACTTCATTATAATCTTCAAACATAATTATTAGAGTCCATTACAGAATGTGTTTCTTTGAAATATTCTTTAAAAAGTAAAATAAAATTTTCGTTTGACACGGTATCTCCTAATGTGTTCCACGAAGTATTTACGCAAGCTTTGTTTTGTAGTTGATCAAAGGACTTCTTATTCACAATCACAAGCTACGCGGGTATAACTTTTAATTTTCAACATGAGTATCTACATCACCTGGATTCATTTCATTAGAAGTAACATCAACTATCACTCTTGGCGTACTTAATTCATCTGAAAAATGAGTTTGATCATTCTTAACGTTTTCAGGACTTTGTCATTCATAACCCCCTCCCCCCGTTCTTCTTCTTTCGTTATTTCTACTAGTAATTGAATGATAACTTCTTCATCTCGCTTTGCATTTGTTATTACAAAGTCAGCTTTGTTAAAGTCATCATCATCTTTAGCAAATAATATATCGCCTATCTAAGCCTAAAGATATTTGAAGCACAGCTTTAGGCTTAGCATTTTCATTGTAAATAAATATTCCCTTACTGCCATCCCAAGCCCTGGTATTAATGAATGAATAATTGAATCTATGCTAATTCGCCAGAACTAAGTCTGGACACCTGGGACAGCCGCGTCAACTTGATTAATGATCAGATTCGGAGTTTTACTTATTTTAATTAATGTTGTTCAATTATTTGCCGTGTTTGCGTCGTTCAGCTTAGCTAATAGAACATTGCTTGAAGTTTGTCCTGGTTTTAATGAATAAATTAAGGAAATGGAAACTGTCGTTTTGTTACTTTTTTGTCTTTGCTTTATCCTGGATAGATCTAGTCTGTCTTTTCCAGACGTTTTGGCGGACTAACTTCATCGCTCGTTGACGTTGCTACCATTATAGTGCCTACATTCTCAGTGCACGCTATAGTTCGATGAACTATGGCTGTATGACCAATTCAGTTCAAAAGGTGAACGTTTGTCAGTAAAGTAGACCCAAGCAAACACGATAGAGTTATTTTCCTAGCTCCTCGACAGTGTTTCCACGATGAATCTTGCTATAGTTTGACTTTGCGACCAGTTAACCAAAAGTAATGTAAAAAAAATTAAGATAGGTACTCGGACAACAACACAACATAACATGACAGTTCCAGATTACAATTTTCTATAGTACGAGTAGTTCCACAGCAATATTCCAATCAAAATTGTCGTTTTGACCCAAAAACATTTTCAATCATCCGTACCCGGTACCATGGCACCATGGCACGAAAGAGTTAACATTATAAATTCCACAGACATAGATCTTATAGAAGCTAAGCTAGAACCGTGGTATTGTCTGTCTGTCCTATTTAGTGCCTGACGTCAGAACTAGCGACCAGCCGACAGCACTGCGGTGTTGTATGAAAGTGTACAAGTATAGTGAGCTAGCATAGTTGGCTAGTATAGTCATAGTTGAAGGCTGCGGATATTATGAATGCTATGATGCAGAATTTTATTGTGAGACGGTTTAGAATGTTGGAGAATTTCGGAATGGAGGAGTAAAGTCCAGTGGAGTATGGTTTGTAATTTCGGAATATGCTATTCGTTCGTGCAATATTTAAAATGGGGAGTTTTAGAAGTACCTTAAGTAAATTGCAGAATTCGGTCGGTGATCATTCTGAAAATGGGGATGTTGCATTGCAATGTCTTTTCTTTATCGATCATTGATTTATTAACCGATTGTCTGCTCTGGGTCAAATTGACTACTCTGGATTTACGTTCAAATACATTTTTTTCGCAATGGTTACCTACATAAAAATCAAAGGACACAAAAATACGGCAGTGTTCGAGTAGCTCGTAGGCTGACTACGATTATGTAAATGATAAACTATTTGTCTGTAGTCCTAAAACAACCTGTCACTCCTGACCAGTTCCAATGAAATATCGGAATTAAACAACAGTGACATAAATTGCCGCAGCATAGCGGCACATGCAGAATCAGTTACGCACAGCTGCGAAGACACACGATACATGCATGCAAATGTATGGAACATTGGTCACATTACCTTTCAACTGTTTCATTACGGCCGGATTCGCCTACTGCATCGCATGAGCGCCTGTCGTGATCTACCTTACTTGACTGCTGACCCTCAGCTCTCGCTTGGTTTGAGTATAAAGCAATGATTGTGTTACGTCTTGTCGTTTAAGGGTACGCACGACGACCAATCAAGCTATGCATAACCAAATTAAGCTGATCTCTCATTATAGGGGAAGTCCATACAAAGCGAGATCAGGTTATACTGGATAAGTATAACTTGATGTGTCGCCGTGTTTACTTCTATTGTTACAAAATCAGTTGAACAGTCTTTTGAATATACCTACCAATTAGGTATATTTATTAAATCCTTGAAAAATGAAGATATTGGTTCCTAAAACCTTTGGAAGTGTCTTTGTCGACACCAAACGCTGTAAGTACTTTTTAAGATGGCAGACTGAAAGACATCGTAAACTAGCTCATTAGGTAGGTATACCTATGGCAAAAATCAAATGCGCCTGCGTTTTTTGTTATGACCAAATGCCCCAGGATTGCTTGCTACATAACTTGCGAAGAATAATTGTATCAAATATCATTGTGTCGAGTGTTTTTTGAGAATACTTATAGCAACTTACTCCTGAACAAAATAATTTATAATTCAGAACATATATATTTTCAAATAAACCACAAAATAATTCCAAACTTTGACCTGCCAACAACAATAGTTTTAGTCGCAAAACTTCTATAAACTTTTACGAATAACTTACGCATTTAGCAACGAGGTGTCAGCTGTATTTGCGTGTCGCGTCGTTCCCGCGCTTTGTTTGAACGCCGCCATCTTTGTTATTACGTGATTTGCGTACAATCATACACATTTCTAGGTTTACTGCTTTACTACTTTGTCAGATTCCAGTCCAGTGTTGAATTGTATTTAATAACTAGGTTCTAGTGGCTTTGTTCTTGAATATTCGATTGTATTTGGCGAGTTGGATTTTAAACTATAAAGTTTTTAATTTTATTGTCTTGTAACATAATGTTATAATATAGGAGTAAAATTATTATACATCATATGAATTCACATAAGTTACTGTTATAATTACTGGCGGAAAAAACTTTAAAAATAAAGGACAATGAAATCCCTTATGTTTTTTTCTTGGATATCCAAAACAGTACTTCTCCCAAATATGTTTTTACTACACTACAGTATTAAAAACCACAACCATTGTTAATTTTAAACCAAGTGAAATAACACACCAAAATAAAAATAAATGAACACATAAAAGCCCCCCCAGGGCAAAAGGCACCCAATGTTATGTGACACTCGAAATCAGGAACTAAAATAAAATGTACCTACTGAGTTTGACACATGAAAGACGTTATCCGTAGCAAACAGCGCCACCTTTCCATGTCAAGTAACACCGGTTAATATGTAGACTCATAAAAATGGCGCCAAAAAAAAAAAGAATTGACCTCAAAAAAGCCTGTCGACAATGGCTCGTTTTCCAATCCCAAATGTGATTCAGTGTGGTCGCTGCTGATCCTTATTTGGGAGAGGTGACATCATATAGGTACGTGTCGAAATGGTGACTGTGGAACATTGTTAAAATAAAATAAAAAGTTTTCGAATGCCTAAATGTCGGGTCAGTTAGTTCTGTTTGTTTTTCGGTAGACTTGAAGTTATGAACGTCATTATTTTGGTATTTATTTAGTGACTTTAGTTCCACAACTAAAGGACTGATTGGCTAATTCATACTATAATATAATAACGTAACATCACCCTGTATATCCGAAAGCTTTAAACTAAAGTCTCGCATAGCACACCTATATTTCGCCAGTTATGTTTAAGTACTGTTGTTATGTTATAGGAAGCTAGTCTATTGACGGGCACTCAATGTTTAATTACTTCTAATTTGATTATTCTAATGAAAGTTAAGTACAATAACGATTCATTATTGTAAACCGCCGTCAAACTTGATTCAATTCATAATTATACAAACCCCAAAATTGCATTATAACGTTTATAAGAGTGGTTTTTAATAACTTTACCAATTAGGAATTCATAATTTTATCGTGTGCCAAGTGGTAATAACCGAGTGATATACTAATTGTTTTTTTTTTTTTCATTTTGTTTCAGGTAATTTAAAACGCCAAAAGGAGCGATGATTATCAAGCTCTAAAATTCTATCAAAAAGGTTTGCTTTTTATTGTTAAATAAACAAAACAGATTTATAATAACCTGCGTGATAAATTAAATCAAAATAGCTAACAGCTTTTATTTTGGTGATGATCAGCAATACAACAATGCAAATCGTAATGATTTAGCAAAGAAAATTCCATAGCTATTGAAATGACGGCTACCGTATTTCAGCGTATTCCACATTATGGGATAAAATATTAGGGAAAACAATGTAATGCACTAAATAGCACCATAGACCAATAAAAAGTCAATTCATTTTCACATAAATATTTATTACATTGAGCTCGGGGACAATCGTCAACGGAACAGTAAGTTGCTCAAGTAGACTAATTTAGACTAAGTAGCCGCCCTGGTTGTACTGGTGGCCGTAGCCCGCGTGGCCGGCGCCGTAGTTGTTTTGGCCGTATATGCTGTGGCCGCCCTGGCCTATCTGCGAGGCACCGCCGATGTCGTGACCGGACGACTGGTGGTGGTGGGTCTCCTGAGAACGAAGTAAGAAATTAATATAGCATGAAACATTTTAGGAGACTGTTTTTTTTATGGGAAGCCCGAAGAAACGATGGATGGACTGTGTGAAAGAAGATATGATTAGATAGGAGGTGACTGTTTAGATGACGACTAAAAGAGAGGTATGAAAGAAGAAGACATGCGGCGACCCCAAACAAATTGGGATAACAATAGGAGCATGTCAATGATGATGGTATATTTAAGAAGACGATTTCATATGTGCAGTTGGCCTATAGAAGCCTGAACCATACTCAAAACTGTGCCATATTTTACGATGCCACGGCATTGATAAAATTAACGCATCAAGTTAGTTTATAAGTGAAAGACACACCAACATAAACTGACAAGACAGCAACAGAAATGTGGCAAAGGTCAAACATTATCCAAATTTTCGGTAAGGTGATTGATTCTCTCTTGAATGTAACAATCATTCTGATTAAACTACATCATAAATATAAAGCGTTAGTTAATCACCTGATCATAGTCGCTCTCCTGGTGACCAATATTGTGTCCAACATTGAGGGCATCGCCACCATAGCCGCTGTTCCCATAGCCGTTGCTCTGGCCAACGTAGCCTTGGTCTCCATAACCGCCGCCAGACCCGTATCCGCCGACACCAGGTAGGCCTACGCCACCAAGACCTCCCCCGAGGCCGACTGAGGCCCCAATGCCACCTCCAAGTCCTCCGAGGCCTAAGCCAAGGCCAGCACCTGAAACAAATGGGTAATGTTTTAACTCGTAGAAAAGGCAACTAGTATGCTCCTAACATCACGCCTGTAATCCCTGAAGGGTTTTTGTCGATGTCAGTGGTCGTTGCATGATCATCCATTACATTCGAAGACCCCTTAGTGTCTCAGCTGTCATTTATAGATCTTTGAAAATCAAATAGAATTGTCGAGGCAGTTGCTCCATGCATCCGGTAAGATTGAAAGCCGTCCCCAACGTAATTGATGATGTATTATGTAAGAAGATAGTGTACCTGCTCCTAGGCCTCCGAGTCCTTCTCCTAGGCCTCCGATTCCAGCTCCTAGGCCGAGCCCGCCTAAGGCGTAAGGCTTAGCCTGGACCGCGGCCACGATAGCCAGAGCTGCGATAATCTGGAGGAAGAAGATAGAATTAGTTGAACTGTATTGGGAAAAAATGATTGACTGGAAAAATTAACGGCTTGATGTTGATAATAGACACTTTTATAGTTATTAAATACGATGACAATTGATTGGGAGTATGATTTGCAATAGGTTGTAATCTATTCTGCATTTACCGAAGACAAAATATTCAGTTTGAGAAATGATAGTAAATGAATGCAGGAAATTATTAATCAAATAGACAAGTTTAAATGTAAATTCAGATATTTGAAATGTATTGATACTTAATTTAAAGGTTTTTTTTTAAACTTACATAACCAACGAAGACGTTCTCAATAGAAAATTTGAATGTTTTAAAATGGCGATGAATATTGTTTTAGAAATTCATATAATTATGAGACAACTTACCATGCACTTCATTGTTGTTACTATTGTATCACAGCTGTTTACACAATGTCTTCATCCATAATACACCTAGCTTATATACCTCAATAACATCAAAAACTAATCACTAATTAACGAGCTCTTAACGATCCGGCCTGACGACAGTGGTAATGCGCTCAACTTTAGGGAATTCTGTCACAAACGAGGTTTCTTCTTGTGAAACCCTAATCGATGTGGTTTCCAAAATTATGCGTTTTTACTTACGGAGGTTGACGTTGCATCTGAGCTGATTAGGATCAGGATGTTCAAACAGAACAAAAGCATAACTTCATCGATAAACACAGACGTCGTCTACTCATCCATTAAAATAGCTCCATAATAATCTATTGTCCGTCTCCCATGCAATTTCACAAGAACCTTCAGGAAAATTCTTAAATAAGCTAGCATTAATTGAACGACAGGCATTCCATGGGGAATACAGTGGATTTCTTTGCAGATATTAATTAAACCGGGACAGCTGCCATCATTGAATTATTCTCTAATGAATAGGTAGTAGTCTGCCTGCCCCGTTGCGGCCAAGGGATTAACTTACGGGATAAATTGTGCGGGAATTTTATGTTACTGGGAGTTCTTTGACTAGACGGCTTGGTTATGTAAACTAGGATCATTTATTTTGAAATAAAAAGAGTTTATATGTTTATTCTTGACGGTTCTTCTTTAAAGGTCTTCTTCTTCGTCGTGACACTCTTGACAGAGCGGTCGTGGTCAACATGTAGTGACTTCTGTAGGGGCAGATGTGATTCACCTCACGATGTTTCGCCACCTCTCCCTGTTGGCCGACATCCTGGTGCACCCATGCAAGGGACCACCCATTGCAGACTTGATTTGGTCGGTCCATCGCATGGGCGACCTTCCCCGCCCTGAGTATTGAGATGTTGGTGCGAAATTCGGTCCACGAGGCTCCTAACATTCGCCTCCAGCACCACATCTCCAGAACATCTATTTTCTTACAATAGTTGTAATTGTATCTTGTGGCGTGTGGTCGAATCGAAACTATTCGACCCCATTTTGTAATTTCTTAAAACAGTTGCACAAATGTTTACAACAACGCCTTACAATGCCATGTTATTGCCATTAAGCTGTTGCTCTATACATTTTGTTATGGTTATTTGTCTTCGTTATTCATTGTTTTTTCAAAAGTCTTCTTCCTAATTTACATAAATGACTTAAATTTGCTTAACACTCTATTGTGTCTGATAAGTCTCACTAGGTATCATGTGATATTAAAATATGTAATCTTCTCAAATCTAGAATTAAGATCAGTTTAGATCAGATAGCCAAACAAGTAATGCGCCTGATGGACGTTTTCAACGAGAAAAGTTTCAACTCCTAAAATGAATATTCAAAATTACTTCCATATTGCTCACTTTCTGTAAAAAGAAGAAACTTCAGTGCATTTCGGGCTTATAGATCCAGCCGGTTAGACTGCGCGTTTTAAGCCAATGAAGTATCTATATTTTTAAAGTGTCCAGATATCTCGTGAGTTGTAAGTGGTAAGTTGTACCCCAGAACATTATTTTGTCAACCATCTCTCTTTATAACCAACAAACTGATATAGTCCTTTTGTATCTATTTAACTTTATCGTGTGTTCATGACCTTTAAAATCTCGAATATACTGGGAATCTAATTCTCTCAATACCTTCGTTATATTCTTCGACACCCACTTTGGGAAACTATGTGGTTTTCTAGTTATATAGGTTCATTTCAGTGTTTTCTGTAAGGTTGTTAGTGACTAGTCTTTCTATGAGGTTCTTGTGATGCAAATATACGTAAATGTTGTCACGTATGATACTATTTCTGTCTAACTTTAAGTTTGTTAAGCAATTATGTTGTATTTTGCATGAGTTTACGAGGTTTTCAGTGGGTTCAATGTTTAGAGGGTCATAAGCCATTTATAGGGAGATACTTTTATAGTAAATTCTTGTGAAGTTCCTAGATTTGTGTCTTGTGAAGTGTCGATAGTTAGATTGTTGTATTCCGTGAGACGACACAATGAAAAAGGATTGAATAAACGGTGTAGGTGACTACTGACAGAGGAGAACAGCACAAAGCATTATCGTACTAAGAATATGAGGGCACGGCAGGCAGAAGAAGTGTAGGAGAAGTTTGTGTAGCTATAGCAAAAAAAAAATAAGACTTCTAGTTCTATAAGTTATTCACTGATCAACAAAACGTCCTCATAAACAGCTAATGAGGAACAACCAAGTTTGGCTGCTGATTCAGTTTCTTGATACTTGTATAAATGAGTTTCCTGTCGTTCCTAAGTTGACATTTACAGACAAAACTCCAGTGTAACTCATAATACTATTTGTTAGCAACTGCAAGACTCCTTTAAAAATTAACAGCCACTTTGAAAACAGGCTCATCGTAAGCGAACATCGTTGAGTAACCTAAACGACTGCTCATCCTTTCAACAGTAGTAGCGCTATATATTTATCAGCGGTTGATTCAATTAACTGTAACCTTGGTTCCTTGTTTACATTGAATCCATCTCATGTGTGCCGTTAAGGGCTTGCGTGAGTCACAGGCAGAAATAGAAGTCGTTGATAATAAATTAATGGGAAGAATAAGGGCTATGTATGTCAAGTATGTTTATGAAATAAGAAAAAAGTTTCCAGTTATTTATTTATTACAGAATAGGCCATTACCTAATACTAAATTAATTTAATTAATCCTTTTATTTGGTGTTCTCACAGAACCACAAACATTCTAACATTATTGTCTTCCATTCATCAGCAAACAAGTCCAATCCAGAGTTGGTCTCCACGAGCGCTTTGAGCATCATCAGCAAATGCAGGGGAGGTGGATCGAGCTACAGTGCGTCAAAATGGGATATTGATCAATTTATGCTTTCTAGGTTTCCATGGAGTTCCCACCCCATTTTTCATAGAGATTTACGTTTTGGAACGGGCAACTAGTTACAGGTTTTTTAAATGAATGACAGACTCCTTGGCAATACAAAAGTGTCTGTAATTCTGTAAATAGTTTGATTGAAATTAAATGTTTTAAGTTTCTGCCTGTCGTTTTTTTAACTTATTTATGGGCTAGTATAGGTATTTCGGCTTTAGTTTTGTGCTAGTAGTTATGTGCTAGCTTTTAAAATCCTGATACTATTATCATCTCAATCATTACAATATGGGTTTCTTACAGGTCTCCTAATGTCACTAACTATTGGCTAGCCTTTTCCTAACTATGTTAGGGTCGGCTTTCAATCCAACTGAATGCCAAGTCTATTTTACATGGTGCGACTGCCTATTTGACATCCACAACCCAGTTGCTTAGTAATTCGATTTTTGAACCTTCCTATGAACACAAGAGATCTCTTGTTTCCATGACGACTTATTTATCTTACTCCTTGTAAGAAATTTGAGGCAACTCTAGAGAAACCTACATCTTCTATTCTCGGTTTATTCGTACAATTCATTTTCCTGTCTTCAAGTTTTCAATACGAGCGCTTATTTCGCCGAACTAAAGAATTATGTTTACTTTTCTACGTTGTATGTTTATGTAACAGAGATCGCTGACACGTTTTTATGTAAACATATTTATAATATGTAGTAAGAATCCGCCAACACACGTGGTTCCACTCAAGACATTTACTATGCGACCAAAATATTCGCCTAAAAATATCATATGGGTCAATCGAAAATGATCGTTAAGTAGTAGTCGTTAAAGATCATAATAGTTGACAACTGGACATGATAAGAGAATTAAGTATCGCTAATTAGACTGAAATAGACTTTAATAGGTTTGGTATAAGGGTTATGTTGGCAGTGACAGCGATAAGAATTGTGTATTTACATTTTTTTTTTCTTGTCATAAACTAATGTTTGGTTTTCCTTATTTTTAGCAGAAATTGAGCGTGTGATTTGTGCAAATTATTAATAAATTACTCCATTAGTCGATTTGTACGAAATTATCCCCCATTAACGTGGGACTTGAATATTAACTGACGATTTACTTATGAGTAAGTTGTGCAACTCAAGACTGCCTTGTTGGTCTAGTGGTCGCAAGCGCAAATGTTGAGCATGAGGTCATGGGTTCGATTCCCGTTTCGAGTAAAGTGTTAAGTAAGTATTCGGTTTTCTATCAGGAATTTATCAGTAGCAGCCACGGAGTCTGAATTTGTGTTGGGTAGATGGCAATGGGCTAAATGTGGGTGTACTATTAGGTACACCTCTGCCTAACTCTTCAGGGATTTCAGGAGTGATGTTGTGCTGTGCTAATTAGCCCCCAAACGGACAAATCACCTCATCAACTCTAATCAGCATCTTGGACACAACTTTTAGCATATTATCATTATCAAGCATTGTGCAATCAACCGGTATTCTTTTAATAGAACAATTAAAACTAATTATGTCAGTAATTGTGAGATAACTAAATGATATTATATTACGACGATAGATAACTAATGTTACATACTGATAAACAAAGGTAGCACAAACATGCAACTGTTGTAGTAACTACTGCTAGTATCATACATCATAATGATAGTGTCAAATAACTATCATATATCTTTATATATATAATTCTTCTGTGAGTGTGTATGTCACTGAACTTCTCTCAAACGACTGGACCGATTTTGATGAAATTTTTTGTGTGTGTTCAAGGGGATCTGGGAATGGTTTAGATTCACAATTTTGTCCGCTGGACAATGTTTTTTTAATTAATTTTTAATTTATTAGTAGTTTAATTTTGCATAATAAATTCATGACAGCCTGGTACTTTTTACAGAAAATTATGATTAAGATCCACAACTGTTAAAATACCACCTTGAATGCATGCCAGCCTGGTACTTTAGTACCCGGTAGGTGGGTGGTAGGTAGGTGGTAGGTGGTAGGTAGGTGGTAGGTAGGTGGTAGGTAGGTGGTAGGTAGGTGGTAGGTAGGTGGTAGGTAGGTGGTAGGTGGGTGGTAGGTAGGTGGTAGGTGGGTGGTAGGTAGGTGGTAGGTGGGTGGTAGGTAGGTGGTAGTAGGTAGGTGGTAGGTGGGTGATAGTAGGTAGGAAAAGATGCATTGCAACGCATGCCGGGCACAGCTAGTCATATATATGAAAACAAATGTATCTAGTTACATATGTATACGTTATGTTAGGTGATCTACCAACAGTCTTTGGTCCTATTGTCAGTCTTCACAAAAAAAAGTAGAAAGGCGTCTTCTATTGAGTGAATCTTACCCTGGTAACTATAGTCAATTTAAAGTAATTAAGTACCTACCACTTGAGGTTAAGTAATTACTTTATGCAATAGACGAGAATTTGAACGAAGTATGAACTGTCAAAAACTTTTGACAGTTCTAATTTCAAGCAATATTTTGATTAAAGATTAAAACAATTATTACTAAACTACAGAATAAATATTGTAACTGTGATATATTAATAAACGTAGCGTGAGGTTCAAGGTTCCGTCTCGACTAGTCCTGTCCTCACTTATCCCGGGAGCGAGTGCACCTACCCTTAAAGTAGTTCATCTACTTACTGATCATTTGGTGGTTTTATTCTAAAACCCTAACTTGTATACTAGTGAATATCACAGTATCTCAAGTTATTTTACTCAAGTAATACTATAAAAAACGGGTGTAAGACTTCATGCTTCAGTTTCTACCAAGGTCGGTCAGAAAAATCGAGGTTAAACCGGCTCTATTAACTAAAAAATTGTTAACCATCTTTAAGTCCCCCAAACATGGTTAAAGTAATATTCACATCACAAAAGACATGGTAACAACGGCAACGGAGACTGGAATCGTAGCGAAGGTACAAAGTAACATACAATACATAAGCAAAGTTAGAAGAAAATGAAACATCTCAATATCAGGATCAGGTTTGTCTTTTTCATAGAAATACTAATTGAAACTAAACCAAACAAAATGAAAGGTGGCGTTATATGAGAAATAAATCAACTCTTCTCGTATTTTCTAGTGTGGTGGTAGTGTTAGCACACATTCGCTTATAGCAGATGTTCACTATGAGGTAGGATCACTAACAAAAGATCAGAAGGCCAAGTATTAGACCTTGGGATATACAAGCTTAAAAATTTTGGGGAAACTCAGTGTCCTGCATTATCTGACTCTGCTTACAAAGGGGTCAGGTTGAGCAGGGTACTGATGCAGTCGTAGGACGAAAGGAATTGGTCCCAAAATCAAGACCCATCTTTGCATCACTATTACTGACAAGATTGCATTGAGCTTCTCGTGTCTAACATATTAACTCATCTACATTGATACAAAGTAAACGGTAGCGTAGTTTTTAACTTTTTAACAAAATATCTAGACACACGTCACACTGTATATTTTTCCTGCCAGCTTGCAACTGTATTTTCACCTCTTTATTTATACAGGTTCGATGCAAAATTCAATATTTATTAGAGCTTAAAATCGATTTACGACTCCCGCGTCCCAAAAAATACTTGGAATACAAATAGGAATATCGTATCACACCTGTATGAATATTGACAGGCTTTACTGAATATTTTTTGCTCGTTCCTATTAAAGCAAACCATGTTGGAGACTGGAAATTCTACTGGTGTTCATTTAATGTGGCTTACATTCCCCGTGTGTCGAGTGGGAAGGTAGTGCAAACTTAATTACTACCGCGCGTAACCTGGTTTTTTTAGGTGTACCCTCTTTTCTGGTGGCTTTATAAGCATGGCAGCTTTACTGTCTTTGTGGATCTACACTTTGCTGAATATTATAGTGAGTGACTTTACTGCAGTAGAGTAAAAGCCAAGGGCAGCTGTTGTGGGCACGCTAAACGAACCGTCGTAGAAATCAATAAAACAGACCCAGAAGTTCTTGCCAAAATGACGATAATGACAGGTTAATTAACATAACCCATTTGTGTCATATATCCTCGAATAATGTAAGTACATTTCAGGCACTATGTTTTAAGGCAAGCTACTCTGTCCCCGCTCCCCGCCAGAATCGCCGTGTTAAAGTACAAAACATTTCCTGCCGCCAAAAAATAGCCAGTCGGCTGAAAAGCCACCGATAGTATTATTCTATTCTCTTGTGACGATGATTTATTATTGGGTAGCAAAACTAGCAAACAAGCATCGGTGCATTTAATAGGCCTGTTGGTCTAGTGGTTAGTGATCCTGACTGCTAGGACGGAGGTCGTGGGTTCGATTCCCACACAGGACAAATCTTTGTGCGATGAGTACGATTATTTGTTCTGTATCTGGGTGTGTAATTTATCTATAATATGTATGTATTTAGAAATATATAAGTATGTTTATCAGTTGTCTGGTTGCCATAGTACAGGCTCTACCTAGTTTGGGATCAGATGGTGGTGTGTTGGTTGTCCCAAGATATATTATATTATCATCTCAGAGAATAATCGGAAATGTCATAGGTGCCTGTAAAGTGCAGATACACTTTTCAAACTTGGATAAAATAACGCTGCTGAAACACAAGTAGGTAAGGGGAGTACCTAGTATTCTCCCAGGTGAACATCTTCAGAAAGAGCTCAACTAGATACTACTAATTTTCACCAAACTGAATATGTAGTACAATTCCACTTATCCAGCTTTGACGTTATAGATAGAATATCTAGCCAATTACCTATGTTTCGCTATAACGAATTTTTGATCTGTGAGTGTATTGTGTGCGAGCAAGATGGAGGACGTGGGTGGGAGTGAGATGAATTCCACCCCCATCCCTCGGCGCCCGTCGGTAGTACATCTCCACCGCCCGAGCGTCAGTAACAAACAGTACGTGAAACGGTTAGGACTTCTGCATGTGTTACTTCAAAAAATATGTTTTGAGAAGTACGGACAGTTTCTTCTTATTTGTGTTGATTATTGTCTCATTAATTACGTTTACGAATTAGCAGATTGTCCAGGTGTGATTTGGTATATATTTACCACTTGACACTGATAGTCACGTTTAATAGTAGGTAAAGTTTTCAAAACAATTTCGTTGCAATTCATCATTTACCAAAATTACTCGATTTGAAAACCAAAACTGCAGCATCAAAAATCAATAACGTCTGCCATTATGGTCTAAAATTAATAACTGTCCGGCTTCTCTGATGAATCCCTCCCTCCGTCCATCTCCTCCTCCCTCGCCGCCCTCTCCCCGCAGACTCAGCGATGGCGCCCTTTTGCGTGGCGTACGTCAGTACCATACCTGATGAGGTACCGATCAGACGCATCGGCACCGCATCTGGTATGGTTCAAAAAGAACTTGTATATACATACGCAGGTCATGCCTGTGTGTGTGATGTGTACGAGTATATACCTACACATACCTACTCAATGTACGTAGGGTGTGTATGTCTACATTTTAATTTAATAGTAGGTTTTGTTGGAGATGCTGATGTTTGATAATGATTTTCCCTACAGCTGGGAATTATTGGATGTATGATTAGTATTAGTCGTCGCGTTTAACAGATTACATTTGCAATTAGGAATATGAAGTTTGGAATCTGGAAAGAACAGCATCATTAATTATTCAGCAGGAATATAAACTTTTCTTTTAAAGCAATTGATGAAGTTTTTTATTCCTGTAGTTTTAAGCAACTTTTTTAGAGCTAAGCACTCATTTGGATCTTAAATCTTTTATCGAAGAAGCTGGCAATCCTTCTCTTTTCTTTAGTTGTATAGTACGGAACCCCTTTTTAGATTTATGTTCTCATCAAGATTGTTGCTCAAGCACTATAAACTACCTAGAGATAAAGTACAAACTCTGTCCCCCGAGACAAAGTTTTGGGAATTAACTCAATTATGTGGAATTAATTCTGCATAAAATAACGACCGCTTAGTAGTTTACTAACTAAACGACTACTTTACTATACTATTACAAGCTTACTGCAATTTCATAAAAAACCAGTCACTTTACCCAAAAAGCAACTTAAAACCCTAAACTCAAGATTCATTATCGTTCAGCAGCAAGAAAAAATGCTAAGAACATTTTTCAGAGCACTTTCCAAGGGCACTCGCCATTTACACAGTTTTGAGGAGCGAGTTCATCGCGGGGTTGAAATTAACACCCCCAAATACATGGCCGAATACGGGTCTTTAATAACGAACATTTTTAATTGGCCCTTTTGCCTGTAATCCTGTGCTGTGCATGTTTTTATTCGGCGTTTTCGTGTCAAACGAGGTTTTATAGCTGGAGCAGGTGGGGTGTGCTCAGCGAAATATGGATGGTTAAATCTGACTGGCGTGTTTTTTCAGAAGTGTCATAAATTGGGATACTTCCTCAATTTACGAGCTGGATAAACTGTACATTATCGTACGGTGTCTGTTTTGAAAATAAAGTGTACCTACATTATTATTTATTACTGACGAAGAAAAAATGCAAATGATTTTATTTTTCAAGTTCGAGATGTTCGACTTCAAATGTTTCGCTTCTTTTCAATATCACATTGAAAAGATGCTGCATTGTTTGAATGACTTTGAAACAATTATTAATTAATTGTACAGCTACTTGAGCAATACCATCTTTTGTTCCTTTTATAACTACCCAAAATCTTTGGAAGGTGCCTTTGTAGAAATAATTGAAAAGATCTGGGTGTTATTGACTTTAAAAGTCTTCCATCATACAATAATTTACAAAAGGTTTTAATTGTAAATAATTAAAATTTAGCGTCGAAGTTGACTATATATCTTACTGTAGAGGCCAAAGGTTTTAATATCTGATGGAGGCTCTTTCAAGCACCCTAACACTCCCCGCCAGTCCGCCATACGGTCCGCTGGCGGGTCGTAACCACTCGAGAGTAACACGCCACCTGTATGCTGCTGAATAAGTTCGGCAGGAGGCCAGCGCGCTCATTGGTCGTTATAGCTTTGACACCGCGGCTTGTGCGGATGGTATTGGTGCGCCCGCCGGCGGATCGCATGGCTTCCTGGAGTTGAAAATTCTATTATATGGGTGGCAGTGAAAGTGCTAAATCAACCGCAAAACTTCGAGGAACACATTGAATGTATAAATACATATTTCCCCGAGCTAAACCTAAAGTTGTGCGTAACGTTTTACAAAGCGTTTCTAATTAACTGCCATTTAGGACATTAGCAGCATTATCGCGTAGTTTACAAACTCATTATAATTGCCAAACTTCTGTCGTTCTGTCAAACAACTTTGTTTGTGTTAGTTCACTTCTGTATTGTTAATTATTTATTTATGTTACTTTTACGAATTTGTTTTTGTTTTGATTGTGATTTATTGACGGTTTCGTTAGACAGTGGAAGTTTTGTTCTGAAAATCTTCCTTTGATTACATATTTACGTATTAATTAACTTTTTGCTTTCTTTTAATATGTATAATAGTTCTCAGAAGGCAGCGTTCTTCTCTGTTGATTGGGAATCTCAAGAATTTTCGTAAAGAATTTCGAATTAGGGAAAACGACTAGTTTCTATGTAAGTCTATGAATACGGCAACAGGCAGCATCGTCACCATCTCTGGATGCGTTTTCCACCAATCGCTTTCGGAATCGTACCCAAGCATCTCGAATGGAGATGAGACAGCCTCGGGCCTCGTTCGTTAGTATCATCTGTTAGCAATTAAAAAAAAATCTCAAAATAAAGTTTCTTTTCGTATCCCTGTACCAATTCTCCTCTAATTTCCTCCTCTCCGTGACTCGTCTGTTTTCATATGATTACACTGCACACGGCTATCATTACAAACTGTTCTCCAGAGTACTCGGAGCTGAAGAGAGCAACAACACTGTCGGATCGTCTGCTCAGCATCGCGCCCATTAGCGGCATCGATCTGAGCTATTGTTTTACTTAGGCTGGGGTCTCTGTGTGGGCGATTTTCAATAAGGGATGAATAACTTTAAACCCTGTTCTTCATACCCCGGATTAAGTTTGAGAGAGATAAGCTGATGGCGGGATGAGCTGGACAGAACCAACGACCAGGGTTCCACATTAGTCCTAGATCGAAAGATTTGGAAGTCATGAATTTTCCCAGCAGTGGGATGACACAGGCTAACTGCAGTGAACCTGTATTGGTTTTTCTTAGTTTACTAGAAAATTCTTGGGAGTGATTTGTCCAGTTAAAATGTCAAGAAAAAAAGTGATACAGTAGTACCTAATACAGTACAACAAGGGAAAATGTGGACGTACCTATACCAAGTCTTAGGACTGGCACGATTAAATATGTATGAATCAGCAATTAGCTGATTAGTGTTATTATTCCGATGGAATAGAGCAAATGTAATTTTATGTCTTGTAAAGGTAAACATTTATGTTTAGTGAATAGTTGATCTAACAAGAAAATTGCGTGTCAGTTGGTACTTAGGTAATAGTCATATCTAGGCAGAAATACTAACGTGTAATAAGAAACCTTGTTATATAAAGGATTCCGCATTAGTGTAAAGCCGTTTTTGGTCTTACTTCAATATTTGATTATATTATAGCAGTAAGTAGTTCTGTCCTTGTCCCATGTTATTATATGTATCTACACTTATTTTTTTGCCTCATTAACTTTATAAGAATATTAAATCATCAAAATTATAAAATCCAATGGAATGCAATGAAAATGAGATTAGGATTGAACTCTCTTGAGAAATCATTCAAACTGTACTGGCACTAATGGGACCCTGTAGGAATCGCAAATTACTTTAAGCACAATAAATCAGCTAATTAAATTGTACTACAAGAAGTAAATCTTATTCATCTAGAAAACACCTTGGATTTTAAGGTCCACTCCACTGCTTGCAATACAAATTACAAAATTTATTAAGGATTTATAGAAACAGGACGATGTTTTATCAGTTTTTCGCTTCTCAATCCGCTCAGCGAAATGCTCGGCTAGCATTGAGACCCAACATGTTAAAGACAACTGCGCTATCATTATCGAGTTTCATTTTCCACTGAGGAGCGCTGAAATTCAGCTGAAAGTTATTACAGTAATATTTTCATTGTAGACAGTTTTCTAATCTATGGACCTGCACGAACAATGTCAACTCCACATGTGTTTGTGTAAACAATAAAATTGTTTAATGTGAGCTTTTTTTAAGGTTCCGTAGCCAAAGGGTCCAATTGAGACCGTATTACCGCGGCTCCGCTGAACCTGTGTTCCGTGTGTAATCGGGCTGTATCTTTTTTACCGTTTAAGTAGGACATGAAATTAATAGTGTGTATTACTATGGCCGCTATAAAAACAAATAAGCAATAAAGTAAAAAATTAAAGGGAGTCTCGTACAAGAAACGTGTTTTTTTCGGCGTTTCTTGTATGGAACCATTCGTGTGCGAATACGACTCGTACTAGACCAGTTTTTGCTTATCAAAAGTAAGCACATTTTTTATTAACTTGCAAATTGTTTTCGTTATTTTTACATTTTAATATCATTTTTCTGAAGCTAAGACTTTTATTTAAAAAAAAAACATCAAGTTTTCTTTTAAGAAAAATTATTTACGTTTTAAAACACTCAGATACTTTTGTTTGATCTTTTGTGTGTGAGACCTAGCAAGTTTATTTTGAATAATATTTGCATAAAGAAATTAATTTGCAATGCAAACTTCTAACCTTAGTGACTATAAATACTTATGTTTAATATAAAAAGTAGGTATTCTAACTGGCGTAGCGATCGCAAACGATACTGTTGAAGAATCAAATCGAATCCAAAACTGTGTTCCCAGGGCATAGGGCAAAGTGTTATGTGGTTTTTCCATTTCACTAATAACCCGAAATTTGTATTTGTTTTCAGTTGATGGCAATAGGATCGCCCCCTATTAACTTACAAGGATTACAGGCGTAATATTATCTAATGCTTATAAAATCGCGTTTAATATAAAAAACAAGTATCTTAACATCGCTTTAAGACTTGTTTATAGTCCACCTAGTATTATTTATCAGCATTGTTAAGACAGATGAGTCGCTATGATCATTGTGTTTCATCTCGTTTACTGAATTTCAGCCACACACAACATATCGCCGCCATATTTTACGAGCCATTGCTTTTATTGACCGCTTGTTGATACAATCTTCTTTTATTTGATGTCTGTCATTGCTGGGTCAATGCCACTATATTTCCTAGATTATGCCATTGACCGAACATCCTACATCCTACTAACATAGATAGATATTTATATATTTTTTATGTTTCAAGAAGAAGTTATGTCTTATCAGTTGTTTTTCTTTCATACTTTTCTAATACTGTCAATCAATTAACTCAGTCTATCGGAGTCCTGTGCTAGACATAGTCCTCTCCCAAGGTGCGCCACAACACCCTATCCTACGCCTTTCTAGAGGCCTTTAGTAGGTCTTTTACTATACCTAAGGTATATTTCTGGAATTCCTCCTGTTATACGTTACCTTAACTCTACTTTATAAAACTATCTACGTTACGTCATGCGCTACATAAAACGATACATCGTCCATTTCTTGAGCAAACATCGAATGAAACCAAACGCCTGTCATAAATATCATAGCAAGCAGTAGTATTCTAGCGTTACATTGAATACAGGCGGTAACGACCGCAGGCGCTCACAGACCAGATCTTAGTTTAGGATACTGTAGCTTGTTTTAATTAAAGACATTTCCGAGTTAGTAAGGGAACCAAAATAGATAGTAACTTATAGTGTTGTACAGTTAAGTGACTGCAGTTTACCGTACCTAGTACCGTAGTCTTGTAGACTGTGTATAACTCTCAGAGGTAAACATTCCACTTTGTTTATAAACTCTATTTTATGTTCAGACTTAAGAAACGTTTCAACGTCAGAACATGTACATATAATAAGAATAACATAAGCTAACGTTAATTGTTCATTCAAAATCAAATCAAATCATTTATTAAACAGATAATACAATCCAATTTGTTAGTAATAATAGATACACATCATAAACACTAGTGTTAGTACATAATTTATACTTAATTTGGAAGATTTTGGTTTTGGATTTCATTAATGAACGCTTGTAGCTAAATGGGTTTGTTATATTTTAACTGAACTATACCTAGTTATAGTTAAGAATCTACTTTGCCTGCTCTCAACCATTCCACGCCGAACGATTATAGGTTCAAGGCAAAATGAAATAGATCTTTTAGGGTTCCGTACCTCAGTCCGCAAAGACCCTTAGAGGATCATTGTGTTGTCCGTCTGTCAAGACACTTTTTCTCAGGAACGCGTAGAGGTATCAAGCTGAAATTAATATCAAATACTCAAACTCTGCTTCTGCTACCCCTTGGAGTAGTGAAAAAATAAAACTTGTTTGTCAACGCGATCAAAAGATATGACCGTTTATGTCGCATATTTTGCGATTTCACTAGGGAATCAAAACCTTAGGTAGGTACTTCCCGTTGACCTCGAATTATAAAATTTGTCAGAAGCAATGTCTTACAGCACATGTACCTAAAGGAAAAAATCTGAAAACCGTGAATATGTAGTTTAATAACTAAATACCTACAAGTTTGTACGGAACCCTCGGTTTAGTCCAACTCGCACTTGGCCGGTTTTTTATTAATTAGTCTACACTCTTTAGCCTGCGGGTCAAAGGCCTAAAAAGTAATTATTCAAGAACAAACACGAGTACCGATCGTAGTTTCTTGCCCTTTTAATTGTATTAGGTCTAAACTACCATCAGCCCTTAACATCACGCAATCGTTTAACTTCGCACGTTCCGTACAAGTGTAAATGAACCTTTTATGTGATCAATTGATCATCAAACCAAGTATACGGGGTTATACGGGATAAGTTCAGAATTATTTGACTATTAGGGGAATATCAAATGCCTAAAAAATGTAATAACCTTTCGTATGTCGTTATGTTTTTATCAAGCAGTTTTGTGTCATTATTTTTATGTTAGAAAATACTGGTGCCATCGAGGTAGTGTAAATAAAATAAGAAAATCGAGACAAATCACATCTAAAAGTGTTTTAGAAGATCTACTTACAGAAGTAAGTAAATTTATTTCATTTATTGATAAGACGGATTGACAGTGCATTTGTAGGCATGATCAAAATTGTCTTGGGAGTATATCAAAGCTTTCAGAATCAAAAGAAATAAAATAATCTAAAGTAAACTAAACTTCTTATGTTACTTGTTTTCAATCTTATTTTCATGATTGACTACACTTCACAAAGTTTCTTAATCATTTTATTCGATTTTCTTCTCCAAAAAAGCTGAAATCTTCCATTCAGCTAAAATCTCAATAATTATTGAGAGTACCAATATATAAATAATCTCATTACCACTTATTTTCTTCTTAAGACGAATCTCAAAGTTCAGCCATATTGCCACAATCAGATACCTCTTGACTAAGTACAGTCAGTTCCGTTGATAGTTTACCCACATTATGTGCGGCCGCAATCTGAGGGCCCATTGAAAGGGCGCGGAATAAACTTCACGCTATCTGTCAAACTGGCGTAGGCAGTGTGCTGAGGTAATGCGAGGTTGGAGGTTAATGAGGGGTAGATGGTGAAATGGGAGTGTTTGTATTCAAGGTGTGAGAATGACGGAACGGTGCGTGAAAGGCAAGTACGTTTTAATGGTTTACCATTTGGAAAAACGGTGTTGGAGTCAGGGGAAAACTAGCTACAGAAAGTATTCTTGAGTAAATACTGTACTATGTAGTTTTCTGTCTCGAATAGCATATCGAGCGACTGGCTTTTAAATTATATGCCCGTTTGTCAAGCGTGGAAATTACATACTGAAGTAAACAGTCCACCTACGGCGGGTCAAACTGAGCGGATCGAACTCGCCATGGACCCGACCAGTCCGCTCATTTTTGACTTCACTTTTATATACGCCAGAGGGTAGATCAAGTAAGTACTGTTACTGTTAATGATAGGGCTTTTATTATGATAATTAGTATTTAAATACACACTGGCCACACCCGCTCTACAACCCCAATAAAACACAGGGGTGGCTTATTAAAATCGAGCGCGCGGCCTGTATGTTTGCCAAACCAAAACATTAACAAACACAGCTGAAATATGTAATAATAAAATATCACGAACCCAATTTTATAAAAGCCTTTTCAAACATTAATTATTGCCGCGTTTTAATGTAAGTACAAGCCACAAAATAATGAACAACAATACAAGTATTCGAGCCCGGGTTCCATACATTTCAATATTGGATTAAACAATGTTCCAAAATATTTGGGGCAGATTCGAGGGCAGACGAAACACAATAGCGTATTATTATAATTGAGAAAATGGGGTTTGCTAGTTCAATGGGTTTGGCTGTCTTACTGATTTCTGGCCCGAAATAATGACAACATTCCTTGCTTAAGAATTACGACGGTCGATGGGAATCGGGCAAACCTAATCACCCTATACTGTTCCAATTGCTGGGACACAGGCCAAAGGACCTACTCCTTCCCACAGAGAGGACACAGTCAGAGGAAGTGGTGATTTTCTTTTCTAAGATGTGCAAGTTTCTTGTCGATATTTTCCTTCATGAGGAAATGAATGACATATTACTATACATTTTATTGTTCCAGAAATAATCACTACATGGTATAAAACAAAGTCGCTTTCTCTGTCCCTATATCCCTATGTATGTTTAAATCTTTAAAACTACGCAACGGATTTTGATGCGGTTTTTTTTAATAGATAGAGTGATTGAAGAGGAAGGTTTAAGTATATGTATAATACATGCACCCGTGCGAAGCCGGGGCGGGTCGCTAGTAAGATATAAATAACAGTTGCCATCCAGATAATTATTACATTAAAATAAATAAAAGACTAAATAATACGTTTTAACTGATATCGGTAGATGAAAGGGACACTCCAGGGAAAACATTTGATTGTCTGGCCGAAGGACAGGAACGGGCGAAAGCTAAAAATATAAGGCCGTTTCAAGAAATAATAATTCTTTCAATTTCTTTCTTATTTATCAGGCCAATAATACCTAGGCCGTGGCTTGAATTGGAACTTGTTATAATTAACTTACCTGTGATTGGTTGAAATACTTTGATGTGTAATCAATATCGTGTTCTAGACTAAATAGCTACGTCACAAGTATTATTCTGAAGGAATATTTATTTGTAATTTGATTAATTTTATTTAGGTATTTACTTTGCGTACAATATTATAAACATTATAAATTAAAATAACCTCGGGAAACTAAACAATAAACTACATATTGCGTCAATAAACTCCTCCTCAACGCTGTCAGCTGGTAATTTCCCCAAGAGACTCACGAGAAGTGTCAACTAAGGGTTTTGAAATTTCCTTGAATTTTTGATTTACTACGTGAAACTTAGCATTTTTTCTTACGTGAAATAATTTGACAGCTGTCAAACTTCATTAAATTTCGAAATACTACCTAATCCGAACATGAAAATAGTCTGAGAAATGTGCTGTCAATGACATTGACCTGTCTTACGGACCCAGTCCAGTCTAAACAGTCCCGACATAAAGTGAAAAGTCATAAAGTATGGAATGGCGTGTTTCATAGCTTTACGTGCCCAGACAGGGCCATGATTTATGCCTCGGATATTATGGCGAAAGACGCTTTAAATAAGTATGAGTGTTATTCATGAAGAACATTTTGTGTACATGAGCTGCAAATTCTCGGGACAGTTTGGAATGCTATGGCCCGTTGCTGTTGTTAATTTTGTTCTAAATTGGCTGCTTGCTTATTTTTTGGTTTCTTGCAGTCATTTATGTATGCATGTAAAATAATTTAGAGGCATAAACACCAGGGTGTTCAGAAGGCCCGATGGCACCTAAGAAGCCGACTCAGAGTTCCCCAACCTCCTCTGACCAGACGGGAGATGTGTCTGGTGGCTACTGCCCTACGATTGTTGTCGGTTTTCTGTTTGTGTACCTACGCTAATCGCGCAGATTACTCTGATATCGCGATGTAGAATACGTCAGAATAGTTCATAAGTGGCCGTATTGTATAAAAATGTAAAGTTAAATACTTAATTCTGCAAAATAATTTATGCTCCTACTCATTGTCATTGTTTGCAGGTAATTATAAGACACCGAACTTACTGTATGTGGCTTCTAGTGGTGCTGTAGTATCGCATGTACCTGAGTGAGAAAAATACTTATGTGTGTTGAGTTTTTCAGAAAATATTTTTATTTTTACCATCTCAACGTAACTTGGAAGCTTGAAAGTCATTAATTGTGTGCCTTGTTTTAATTTGATTGCTTAAGTGTGACTTACGTGTGTTCAGTCAGCGCCCCGCATTACTTGACCCCTCTAAAAGAAGACTGAAGAGGGGTAGACAGGTCAGGTGTGCATTACCTGAGCATACCTGACCCGGTCACTATCTTGCTTTGGCTTTTTTGCAGTCAATATTATGTTTTTCCGATCTGAAAAGATAGTTGCATAGTGTTTAGAAATCTCTTCAATTCACTTGAGTCGGCTGAAGTGTAATTCTGTTCTCTAAGGCCTGGTGTAGAAGCTGGAGGATGCAATCAGCCTTCTCGTTTGGCAGAGGTAACACAAAAAGCCGATGCTTAACAACAATGAGGTAATCTCAAATTAAGTTCCATCACGGCTGTATATCCCTGAAGACTTAGGCAGAGGTGTACAACTATAGTAGTCCCACATTTCACCGTTTATTTGCTATCCCAAGTAATAGTGTAGCCGGAGTCGTGTAGTGAAGGCGGTAAGAGTCTCCCCACTGTTACCTCCTACACTACACCCCTATGGCGGAGAACATCATGGAGTTCGTGCGTCAGAAGACCAGGTACGTGGCGGGAGTGCCGCTGCTTGAGTCGCGCCGCAACGTCAACTTTAAGGCGTTCGTGGTGCGAATACCAACGTGTTATCTCCACCTCGTCTTGGAACAGGAGTTTTGGCCGCAGGGAGTGATGTTCCGTCGCTTCCACGGGCAAGTGCCACATGACATAGTGCACAAGTGTTACTAACGTAGTTACACTTCATTTGTGCAACCTTAAGGTTCTATTTACTTACATAATTTGTATTTTTATATTATGTAGGTATGAAAAATAAATGAATAATGTTATCATTAACACTAAAAACAGGATATTTACCATGTTTACTGTTTGTTTTGAGTTCCCGATATTTCGGCGCTGTTGCAAGCACTATGATCACGAATAAATATTAAACATGGTAAATATCCCGTTTTTAGTGTTAATGATAATGTTGGTGATCATGTCAGTTTAAAAACTTATAATGAATAATGTTGTATTTGTTAAACAAGCATACATGCATTTAATTTTCCTCTCGTCTTTTTAACATTTTTGAGGGAATAGTTTCATTTTTCTCATCAACTTGGTAAGCAGACCATGAAACACAATTTATTTAAATGCGTTTGAAAGTAACAAAACGTTCGTTCGTTTCTTCACGACATCGATCGCTGAGTGACCTCGACTTCGTTCTCTGCGACCCTCCCTTATTTAAACAAGGACATTGTTATTGAACTTATGAAGGCACTGAAATACTGAACATGGCTTTATCGCCTCACGATCTTTTGAAGCCTTGGGCCTTATGAACACTTGTATCATTTTGGTGTATCATATTTTTTTTTTGCATGGCATCCCCTTGTATTATTATTTCTAGTTTGGATACAAAATTATACGTGATCATTGACACGGTGTAGCAACGCAGTTCTGAGGCCTCATTTACGGAGACGTCGCGCGTCGCGTGTGGCGTGGCGTCTCGCGGCGCGTCGGACGTTTTTTCTGTTTACGGTGGGGCGGCGCGTGAAGCGGCACGCATCATCGCACGCGTAAACACAAACTTATAGCAATATACGACCATGTTCATAGAGAAGCGAGACGG
Organism: Eurois occulta; assembly: GCA_950022335.1. Lineage (NCBI taxonomy): Eukaryota > Metazoa > Arthropoda > Insecta > Lepidoptera > Noctuidae > Eurois > Eurois occulta. Next base: position 13,415,651 of record OX465502.1, read on the forward strand.
GAAGCGTGGCGGTGCCCGCCGCGGCGCCCGCGGCGAATCCTCTAGCGTGTAGCGAAGCACGCGGCGGGCATCGCGGCGGCGCACGCTCGCCTCGATCAAATCGACTAGTTTTATGTTGGCGAGAGATGGGAGCGCACGATAGCTTCATCGAGAATTGCCGCTGCGTGCGCCCGCGCCGCCGCGATAAACGCCGCGTGGGACGCGTCGGTGCCATCCGCGGGCTCGGCCGCAAAAAACGCCCTAATTCAAACAAACGCGTCTAAAATCGCTTCTCCGTAAACGCAGTCATACAACGCCATATATTTGAATTCAGTGCGGGCCGCGCCGCTCAACGCAACGCGCGACGCCCCGCGTCTCCGTAAATGAGGCCTGAAACTCCAAAATGATAAAAGCTAGTCTGCTTCTTACCATCCCTTGCAAAAGGATAATGAGAGACAGATCCTATATTCAGACAAAGGTCGCTCTCTGGTTGTTGTTATACTCTGAATAATTCTACTGCCGAGCAAAGGTGTCTACCCATCATTACCCATGACTTCCAGCTCTTCTGATCCAGTGCTAATGTGTATTGTTGGATCCTTTTTTTTTTGTCACGCATGTCCCGTCATCCTAGCGGTTCTGATGTGTTGACCAAAGTTAATAACTACCAATCAGACCAACGATACGATTCGTCCATTGTAATAATTGAGCAGTTTCAAAAATCATTACCTTAGCATAGACAGAACGTATACAAGTACCTATGTTAGGTAACAAGTACGTTTCTAGACCAGAGCCAGTTCGTCTCGGTCCACAGGGGAGGCTGCCTAATGCCATTATCCGAGAATTGTCAGAATCGATGTGTACAGTCGAACACCTTCGCTCTCTTCGGGGATTACAGACATGTGTCGATTTTATCTGAGTATAAATGGACACGTGTAGAATAACATAGTTGCACGAATGATATTTTATTTAACATTTAAATATCATCACGCTGTAATAGCCCAACAGGCTGCCGAGGATCACTCATAGTACACCCACATTGCGCCAATTATGTTTAAGTCCCATGCAGTAGGAGGTGAGCCTATTGCCATCAACCGGGCACATATTCAGACTCCGGGGAATACTACTGGGAATTTTCTGATGGAAAAACACAATTACACTTTGTCCGACCTGGGAATCGGAACGAGGACCTCGATCTCAGCAGTCACGCTTGCGACCACTAGACCTACGAGGCAGTCAACATGTAAAGTACAGTTTGTAATATTTAAATTCATACTCATAATAACACGAGGGAGACTGAAGTGGCCGAGGTCCAAAATAAGCTGGGAATCAAACAAAAAAGATCAGTTTCAACTTTTCAAGCGAGCGGTTCCATTTATTTTGACAGGTAGGTATTTTTAACGTAGCCAAGGCTGTACTTAAACTTCAACCAACTTATCTGTGCAGGCGGGAAAACACAGAACTAAAATAGATGTACCAAGTTTGACTTATCGATGCATTTTTTCTTGACAAGCAACGCCACCTTGACCTGCACACTTAAATTAGTCATACTATAGGTAATACAGTGTTGCGTTCTTTCGGCATTTGAATATTATTGACGGGAGGGCGCTGTAGATAAACATTTTTGAAATTGTCTGTGGGCATTGCAAAAACAAGATAGTGATTACCACAGTGATTACAGTTCCTATTAAAACTACACGTTGAACCATGAAACAATACGTCTTTGAACTAAAATTATAAATGTATCAACAGGAAAAAAGTAGAAAACAAAATGGCAGTCATTTTAATCTTCATTGTCCATTCTTCCTCCATAATAATGTCAGTCAATGTATGTGAAATATGCGAAGAACATAGTACACAGTACACGGCATATTACATCTACATATGTATGTACAATTGTACATACATTTTCACACAAGTTTTTATTAAAACATGTACATATTTTTGTTCGACCAACATGTTTTCGCGATGTGTTTTTGAAGCGAGAAACGGGAAAAAAATACCGGAGTGCAATGTTTTATTCACTTGTATTCGGCAGCGAATTTATTGGAGCTTTAGCGAATTTATTTTTATACTCGTGCAAGAAAATATTGATGGGCAGTGTGCTGTTGTCGATACTACTGAGTATTGTCCTACTTGCGAGAATGAATTTAGAAAACACGTCAAATTGTGGATCCCGACTGTCATATGTAGATTTTTAGCAGTCGTTATAATAGGTACCTATGTGTAGAGTACTGCACGGTTATTTTGGCGCTTGCAAGACATTGTCAAGGGGCAACATTTATGAAATTGTATGAAAAAAACACAAGATGGCAGTTATTTACGATTATGGCTAAAACGACCATGCTGCAGTATATTGGATTCTATACCTCGGAAAGCACCTTAAACTCTGAATCCCTGTTGACATTTGCAGAACTACGACAGTCGCTATGAGTAGTCCGAAAGCATAAGGACCAGTCTTACCAAGAGTTCTCCCAGTAACTGGGATAAGATAGACAGTCGCTCCATGTAAAATACTGGTACTCAGCCTGCAACAAGTTAGACTAAAAGCCGATCCCAACATACTCGTAGTTGGGAAAAGGCTAGGCAGGTGTGTTGCGAAAATACTATTTTTGTATGTTAAAAAACACTTGGCTCTTGAGGTTAAAAACCTAAACAAGTACCTAGGTAGTAAAATGCGGTTTTCTATAAAATATTGTTCATCCAGAAAAGCATCATATTGTAAAATTCTAAAACAAATTAAATTACCAACAATGTTTTATAACATTACCTACTTATACTCCTACGTCCTACCTACCCTCCGCGACTAAACTGGTAGCATAAACAAATAATAAAACAACATTATCTATTTCGTAAACGAAAACGAAATTCCGTCACACGAACATTTTTGACGTTGAGCTACAAACTCGGTAACGTCGAGTTTAGCCTCTTTCGCCGCGCGATAATAAGGTAACGCTAAATAATAATATTTCACGTCCTCGCGTCGCGTCACGTCGACGTGACGTACGGTTGTACAAATATCGTGATCGTAACGACCGCGTCGCGTGTCATGTTACATTACAGCGTGATACACGCGTGGGAAGTTGTTTTTTTACGATATTTTCAGTACTTTGAGGTGAACTGCTAATTTATTTTGATATTGTACTAGTTTTGTTCAGGATGATGGGCGTGGGCGTGTATTATTTGTGATAGGTTCGTTTTTGAAGCTGGTTATTATTTGTCGAACTATGGATGCTTGTGTTTATTGAGTCAGTGAGTTTTAGTAACGTAAGACTGAAGTAATAAAAGAACAACGAGTTGCTAACATTATTAGTAAGTGTCATATGACGCTTATTTCTGTTTCACAGTCTATTAACATGTAGAGTATCCCGGTCGTGTATTTTCGCTGACATAGGTCCAATTACAATATACCTGTTTCCATAGAGTGTATTATATAATTCAAAAACTTATTCTAACTTGACCGTACCCATTCAAACCTGGCTGAAAAAGGTTTATCTATTAATAAAACTACGATTAAATTCATACCCCTGTCGGAAAATAACTCGCAATTTAATATATTCAAAACAGTTGTGAAAGTGCCATCGCGACCCTCATAGGGAAGGGATCAACAGCCATTATCATCGGTTTGCCCAAAAATATGCCATGTACAGACCTTCATTGCGGTTTATTATGACATTTTTGTAATATCCTGGAAATGTGGGGGACGGGCAGAATTTTTATTGAAGAAATTGTTACTACATGCTTACTATTATTTATTTGGTTAATATTGCTGTTTTGGTATCTGCGTTGCAGTTGGCAACTCATTATCTTTACAATATTTTGTAATAATGATGCCAAAATCGTTGGCAACAGCATCATGGTAAGTAGATTGTTAGGTTGGTGAATTTATTTATTTACCAACCTCGCCATCAACTTACCTTGTAACGACGTTATTTTTAGTTTGATTATTAGAGAATAATATCACAAAAGAACCCTCGAAGTCTCACAAAGGGAAAAGTTCTCCTACACAGTCAAAGTTAGTAACCGCGGGTATAACCAATTCAATGATCAAGTCAAGTCAAATACTCTTGGGCACTTGAACGAGGTTTACTTTCAGCGAACCTTTCAAACTGCGACCCTCAAACTTGCGAAGCCTCCGAAGGGATGGGGTTGCCAGTTTCTGAGATTTTTTCCAATTTGAAAAACTTCGCGAGCTCGCCAGCCTCCAAACTCGTAAAACTTCGAGAATTTTAAAGTTCTATAGTTGCGAGACTTGTCGAGTGTTTCCTTTGCTGATTTTGTAACTTGTGTAATGAAATAATGCTCCAAAATAATCAATTTTGCTCAAATTTCCTCGTTGCTATAATGAAAATATAAAGTTTGTTTGTTATATTTTGGTACAAAACCCATTAATTAAAGTATAACAAAGTTAAATCGAAATGCCTTCATAAAGTATTTCCTTAAGAAATATGGTTAATGTTATACCTACTCTATCAGAAGAGAAGAGAGACGTTAAAAATATAAACAAAATTATAGTTGTTTTATTGCAGGAGTTCACAGACCCAATTTATTTTATTGATAGGACATTTTTAATAAATTACTATGTTAAAAAACAAATTTAACACAATTAGCTATTAAAAATTGTACCTTTTAACAGATAAATGTCAAAGCGGGTAACGAATGCTACCAAACAAACTCAGGTAGAAAACCGAGCCCACTGTTCGCTGCACAAAACTTTATCACAGGACAGTGACTTCACCTCCCGCGCAGCGTAAACAAAAAATCATGTGCGTCGGCGCGGGCATGTGACGTCACCCACTTAGTTAGTGTTGATAAAATTGGACGCATGAGTCAACTCGTCGCTCAGTCCATCGGCTATACTGTTCGCTTCGTGTTTCCGTGCCGTGAGTTCGATCCTCGCGGCAAGCATGACGCATAGATAGTCGACTATTTGATAGTCAACTCATCTGCAACTCCATGCAAGATAGTTTGGAAGCTTAATTTGATCAACCGACATCTTCGAAGGTTGGGTCTGTGTACACTTCCGACATTTTTTGGAAGGGTTTTCGAGTATTTTAACGTGTTATACGATTTTTTCCTCTAACGCATTTTTTTTAATACCTACAAAAAATATTGCAAAAGAAGCTAAAAATAAAAACAATTCCTTAAATTCTTAATTTAACAGTAATACAATAATATTCAAAATTCCATTATAAATTCGCATTCCACTAAGATAATATAAAATTTTCAATTATTTACATTCAAAGACATGCACACATTTTTGCAGGGTTAAATTACTTACTTAAATCTTTTACGATCGTAACTATAGGTTTTCAATAAAGCTTGCAAGAGTGAATGTTGAACGTTCAATAAATATTTTAATAACGCGGGAGGCTGTCGCATAAAATGCTGTTTAATATGTAGTTAAATCGTAGTGTTTTATTGCATTTCATTTATGGAAGATTGGAAGTAATGGAAGAATATCGTGTGATCAGTAAAAGTGCCATAGTACATTTGGCTTATTAAAAATGGCTCTTAGCCAACCTTTGTCTTATATTTCGGAGCATGGAAAACGTTAATATCATACTTCATTATTAGAGAAATATTTGTGTATTAGGGTTATTAGTTTACTTTGATGATATTAATCATACATAGACAATGTATGATATTAGTAAGACAAATAAAAAAGTAGATTTTCTTTTTACATGGTTTTAAATCTCTTTAAAAGCATAAAACTACGATGATTAGAGAGTGTAATACTAAGAAGATTACAAAGAATGCCAAATTAAAGATAATTTTATAAAACACCTAAATTTGTTTTAGTAATAGTTTGGTCAAAAGAAATTTAAATAAGCGCTACAGCGCTTTACTGAGCACCATATTCATTACTTAATTACACTTTCAACTTTAATTGTAGGCATCGCTTTAACTTGAAATAACTTAGAATCCATTGATTACCACTCTGAGATATTTTATGATTCAGTTGAATTAGTCCTGAATCTATTGAAATTCAGCCGAGAGGAATCAATTATTAAAACAATTTAGAAATGTTTTATTGAGCCAGCTTAAAGAGAAATTAATATAGAGGTTTTTTTATTAAAGTATGTTAGGTATAATAAGCTGAGCTGAAATTCTAGGTAAATTTTATTTGAATAATAGCAGATGTTCGTGGAAACCATTTCCATAACACCTGATAATTTTTACTACAAGAAATATGGATTATCAATTCTTGCCTCTACACTGTTATCAAAGTAATTATATAAAACTAAGAAATTGATAAGAATGATGTTATCATTCCGTCACGTTTACGTCACGTCCCTTAGGTTCCCTAAAGGGGTCAACACAATTCACCCACAATTCTCTCCTTATGTTTTTTCGGTTCTTTGTTTTAAGAGCCTACAAAATTTCTTGAAATTCTGGTCTCCTTAAAGAACGAAATTATAATTTATTACTTGTACGCAAACCATTCCACAATTATAAAGCATGTTGAACTTATGTTTCCTGTGCCACTTAATATAAAGCAGTGAAGACATTGTTCATGGAAGCCAGTATTAAACTAACTGAACTAAACACTAGGAGTATTTTTAACGTACAAAACTAAGCAGACCCAAAATTAGCACTTGTTTCAAACTTTAAAAATAATCCCTTCACTGACAATTTAAGTAGGTATGTAAATTAAAGTCGACCGACGCAGCCTATTATAAATAGGGATGTATCTAACTCCGACCCCCAGAGCAACCCCTTACTGTCCCATTTAAAAGGAATTTCAGATCAGGAGCTTGAATTATTGATGCACAGTAAAGCAGTATTGGTGTCACAGCTACAGACGCCTGTCAGAATTAGAAGTGCCGAATTGATTCTAATGGTAAAAGGATTAATTGCTATCTATTATTCAGGCCGAGCTGGGCTGTTTAAATAAATAAAGAGTTAAGCGACCTTGTGGGTAAATCCATTGCCTGATACATTTGTAATTGGAATTTTATATTTAGTGATAATAATAATCTTAGCAAAATGTTCATTCTCATTAGAAAATAATATTTTATAAACTTAATAGCGGTCATATAATTATGTCAGGCATAAACCTAGTTCCAAATTCTTTATTTAATTATCTTACGCAAAGAATTTGGAACGAAACGTAAAATTTTATGGCACATGGTTTTATGTGCAGAAAATAAAACGTTATGGCACACGAAACTTAAAAAAAAACACAAAAGCAAGTTTTCGCGACTTTTACTAACTTACGAAGCAAGTTTACGCGTAACTTTTCGCTTACGGAATAACAAATAAAAGCGGAAATTCGCAAATTTTCCTCCCGCTACATAAAAAATACGACCACATTTTGATAAGTCCTCCAATATTGTATTACGTTACAAATGTCCGTACTTTTGAAGCAAGGGGAAGTCGAATTAAAAAGTAAAGCATCCACCATTCTGGCCTGAATATTAGTTTTTACGAGGTCCTCAAATCTTTTGGCGTAGAATGGTAACATTCGTAACAGCTAGTCGCCCGGGGCGCGGGGCGCGGGGCGCGGGGCGGTCGCTCTGGTCGCTCTCAAACCTACAAAGGCGGGTATTAGGCAACATTTTCATATTTTTACATAGCCTTCATAATTCTGACCACGCTTCTTTTGTTTAGGTATTCAATTGTTTATTTGAGTGAAATATTACGGCATTTTGATGTTGTTTATTTTTAGAACTTTTTGTAAATACAAAACAATTTAATTTAGGCGACCTTTTATTAATTCTTAAGGTCAACACTCAGTTATAAGTAGGGATCGGACATTCGGGTGCATATTTACCTATTAGCTGTTCATCGGGATCAGCATCGCTTCAACTCAAGCTGACTCCATACTGAGACGAAAAGCGCCGTAACAGCATCGGGATCAGCTTTTAAATAAAGTTTCGTGTCCGCGCTATTAACGGTTGAGGAGGTCACTCGCTGAGGGGCCCGCAAGGGCCGATGCCTGCCAGGGCTGCGGGACTGTTCGAAAGAGATACCGCGGCCTTGGAACATAAAGGGCAAAAGAAGGAACATGGATGGTTTTTTAAAGTCCGACGCTCCCTTCCGCTCCGCCCGTCATTTGATGATTTCCCATCCGAAAAAAAAGGAGGTCACTCGTGAGGATTCGATCCTTGCTGCAGGATTAAGTAATGTCTGCCATAAAACTGTATTATCACCAGGACCAAAGATGTGTGCAAAATTTCAGCTCAATCGGTTGGGAGGAACTGGTTTGAAATTCAGTTGCAAGATTTGACCAATAAATACTAACTAACAAGGCAAGTTAAATAAAAGCTTATAATGGTGCAGGGCTTCTAAGTGTGCTTAAGCTTTAGATCGAGACATAATAGTTTATAATACATGGGTCTGGACCCAAACGTAAGTCATAAAAAGTTTGGCGTTTCCAAAATACCCTTGTTCCGGAGTAACATGCCAAGTTCCCAAGACTGAACAGCCTGTGTTCATATCATGTGATGGGCTTCCTTCGATGTAGTATCAAATTAATTACTTTCAAGTTGTTAACAAAGTTATGAAAATTAACCCTACATGTTTCATGAACGGACTACATTGTAAGTTCATTACAATGGGTTATGGGTTTCATTTCAACTTTTTATTAAACCTATACTGCCCCACTGCTGCGCAAAGCCCTACCAGAACTGCTTCCTTTCAACTACTGTATGTAAATGCACTTATTATTGCGTAGGTTGTATGTAATTTTTTGACTGAAAATTCCATAATAGAACTATAAAGATATAACTTTAATTTTCGTCAGTTTCTCATCAGTCTAAACCTAACATTCACTTCTTGTTAAGATTGTACATTATTTTGTCACTTTTAGCCATTTCATTTATTCAACAATATAAATGTAAAATCATACGAAAATCAAGGCACTACTCCATGATTTCCATATGATTTTCGCCAGCCAAGTGAATGTTCCCGTTTTTCTATTCGTCTTGTTATTTGTCTATCACCATATAATTATTTAATCCATAGAACCTCGCATCTCAAATAAAACCTCAACTAACTCAATTTCTTACACAAATAAACAAAACAAACCCACTATTTTTTTTCCTGTAAAAGAAAGGTAAATAAAACCTGTAGACCATACATAACCGCATGTGGGAATTAATCGGAACGTGCAGTAAATAAGAGTATGGCAGTACCACTACTCGCTTTATCCCGATATAATCTGAGGCAGAGGCGGTTTCATTAGCTAAGTGCGGGGTGCGGGGAGGACGGTACAGGTGGGTGCTGTGGGTAGCAGAGACCGCGGGCCGCACTGAGAGGGTTTTTATTTGAAGGAGAAATTATTGTGTTGCCGTGATATGATATGATGAATGTAATTCTCGATGGGTTAAGCGGTGTACGTATTATATCTATTGCCGGGCACAAATCCAGATTCCGTGACTGCTACTGAGACATTCCTGATGGGAAAACCCAATAACTATGTCCGACCTGAGAATCGAACCAAGAACCTCATGCTCAGCATTCGCGCTTTACTTAAAAGTATCCTACTGCTGGGTAATTGCTTCCCACTCCTCTCACTTCCAATTCCGTTCTCTGTTCATTAAAAAACCCCTTTATAACTTAATTATCATCATTACAACAACGTAAATCAACCCGTTAATCCACTGCACTTATTGGGTACGACCACAATTAGTGGCCAGCTCCTAACCACAGCGAATTGTGAGTAGCATCTAGCACTATTGAATTAGCCCTGACTTTTGCGTTCTCCGACCAATACTTTTAATCGTCATTCTTTTTTGATGCGTAGATAAGCTTGGTTTAGTAGCAACCCCAAAAACTATAAAATTGTGTTTTTAAGAAAACTTCTAGAAATGCGAGTAGGACTCTTGCCTGAGGGTTCTGTCTTATATCTGTTCACGGCCTCACTCAAGTGACACGGCCCACGGCCTATGATGGATAACCTGAACTTTGCAGTTGTAAAAAGAGGTTTTAGAGTGTACAGTGAACCGCTTTGAAAAAAGAAAGTAATGTTTATTAAGGATACCTACGGCCTATGCACTGCTGATTGCGAAATATAGGACAATAAGTTTGTCGGTCGTCGTCACCGAGGCAGGCCCAAGAAACACTGGCGTGACGATTTGGGCTCACTCGTTCTTCACTGATTGGCCAGAGAAGGCAAAACACCGAGAGAGGTGAAAAGGTATGGGGAGGCTTTGCCCAGCAGTGGGAAAAAATCATCTAAACAAAAGAAAAGTTTGTCCCAACCCAACACAATAACCCAACCGTACTATACACAATATTGTAGAATAAGTAATGTAATGTATCTTTGACGGATCAAACTATTTTTTTATTATGCCTACCGAGATCCTGGGCATTATATATCCAACCGCCAGATATTCATCATCATCTGCCTAGCCTTTACCCAACTATGTTGGGGTCGGCTTCCAGTCCAACCGCCAGATATTAGAAAACCAAATTCACAATAAATGATGTAGTAAATTAAAATGGTGAATTGCGAACGTATTCTTAATTTAAATTTTGAAACAAAAATCGACGCGTATTTAGCCATAGGTTCTGTCCGTGCTTACAATTAAATTGAAAATCGATCCATTTTCAGGTTTTTCTTTGTTTGAACTGTGAGACTTATTTCTTGCCTAATTTCACGCTGCTAGTTCAACGGAAAGAAAGATCAAATCATCAAAATGATTACATAGAATCAAGTTTTTATTTTATTTTATTACTTATAAATCTCCTTCTCTTGAAGTCAACCAAAAGCATTGAATAATTACTAAATGAAATTATTAAAAAAGATAAAATTAAATGATTAATTATTATTCGAAATTATACCAAGAATTCAGTCTCAACTCTTTTTTTTTTCTTAACTCGATTTCATTGCGAGTATCGATTAGGCTGAATACCACTTTTTAATCGTAATGATAGAACTTGGGTTTCGGTCAGCACTAAGAAGTGTCATTTTGCAACACTTTCAACATAGTTTTTTGTAATATTTGTCAAGACTTTGATCGTGTTTTTTATGAAATTATGTATGAATAATAGCAAAAATAAGAACGCAGATAGAATGTTACTGTATTTATTTTTCCTTTTCGAGTTTTTTAGCAAACGAGAAACTTGTCTATGTACATTATTTCCAGCGCATCTAAGTTACCTATTTTTTGGAAGCGTGCCGTAATATGTATTTTACACATATTTGGCAATAGACTGACGCCGTTTTACCAACCTCAACACGGTATTGAAGATATTTAACACAAACTCATCGTGTGAAACAGCTGCCGTGACATATTTATCATCAGAAAATCGAATGCTGAATGTTCACGAAAATTCTTGAATTTCATGACAAATCGCATCACCCCCACCGATTCAGCTGGTGTGTCATGTGTCAGAATCTTGTCGAGCAGAGTGGTTAATAAGCATCATTAAAATCATCATCACCTACCACAGCCCACTGCTGGACATGGACTTCTTCAATCGCACGCCACTTAACTCGTTTCTCGGTAACTCTCATCCAGTTGTTACCAGCCTCCCTGCGAAGATTGACGCTGCACTGAGCCTGAGGGTGTCCCACCTTACGCTTGCCGATTCGCGGTCTCCACTCAAGAACACGTCTACCCCAACGGTCATCGGTTCTACGGCTAATATGGCCGGCCCGCTTACTTATTCTGTGAGCTGTCGACAATTCAGGTTCTCTGGTGGTATTACTAAAATAAACCCTTAGAACTGGCGATTATATAGATGACTGTAAGGCTCTCTGTATTTTTTATAATAATAATCATAAAGCTACTCCAAGAGTTCGCATGAGCTTGCAACAAGTCAATAGAAGTAGACAGTATAACACAAGAACTATGCGGACTTCTGCTCTTACTTTCGTAGTGACCTCTTATGTACCTTTTACAAAGAGCCCCGTTTACACGTACCTCATATGAATATCGAATGTATTTTATCTGAACATCGTAGATTGAGTTTATTTGCGAGAGCTTGTGAGAGTTTATTGAAAATTCAAATGCTAACGGGATTTTATTGGTATATCTGAAAACCACCATCTGACGGGTCTTAATCCAATTTGTAATATTATATTACTGAAAATATGTAAGATGGAAAAATATTAACCGATCCCCAGTCAGAACATTAGTAGGTACACACGGCGGCACATAAAGCTGTACATTTACATGGCAACATGGCCTCGCTTTGTATAGATGTCCTATACAATGAGAGATCCATATAAACTGGATTTGTATAGCTTGATTGGCCGGCGTGCGTACACAGGTTCACAACTAATGATGTCTCTTCAACTTTAACTAGAACCCTAAAATCAGCAAGTTAACTTCGCGGCCTTCACTGCCTCTAATCGATAAACCGCTAACCCAGAAATGTATATGTAAACCTGCAGTCTTCGAAATACCATATTAAAGCTCGTATAAAACTACCCTTCGCCCTTGAAAACATAACACTCTTTTTGAGCATTAGCGCAAAAAGGGGTGAGAAGGCATCCCATTCATAGCAAGTAATACCATCATCTATACGCCAACACATAATTTCCAACTTTTCCGTTCTCCCTTCGATTATCAACTCATCTTCCACCCTGATCCCTAATACCAATATACCAATTTCCAGTACATTGGTCGTATACGGCGGTATACATTGTCGGGTCGCTTCGCCAATTCGCCAGAACGGCCGAACTTACGGCGCAAGCGATACAAAAGTGTTGCTATTACCCGCGACCCGCGGTAATAAGGGCATGCTCAGTGCAATACGGGTCGCAGTTTACTATAACAATGACGTCACTCGGCTATCGGGAAGCGAAACTGTCGCCTTTCTTTTGTCACAAGTTTGTGTTTATTGGGACATTCCGTGATCCCCTCGGAATACGTTTTTCGGTTATTTTCGTGGTCTGTTTTTATGCTGCGGTGTTTTTTTGCAAAATATAGGAAATGTTCGGAAAATGTTTAAACGTTGATGATAACATATAGACACATTTAAAAAATGGTCGAAAAGCTCTCAGTTTAACAAAGTAAAGAATAATAAAGACGTAATGTTTAATTAAAACATACACCCGTAATTACCATAATGAGTTATTATAAAGTCCAGACATGTACATCTCATCAACTCTAATGGCCGCCCTCCTAATTTTACGACAGCACTCACGCGCCATCTTGTTCACTAATACACCCGCCATTTTGTTGCTGTTTACGCCATATTTAAATCACCTGGTCATAATGGCCAAAAGGCCTTCACGTAATAGTATCCATTTAATAAAGGTCCAAAAGTTCATAAAATCAGTAAATTGTTCACGTTTTCAGTTTAATGCGAAACCTTAAAATAATTATGTCCTTGGTATGTAAATTTTCGTCTCATGAAAGCCGTACCTTAAGTTTTGGAGACAGTTTATAAGGACTGAAGTCGTTGTTAGTAGAATGGCGTCACGTTTCTCGCAATTTTCATTAAGGTTGACATAATATGAAATAATAGGCGTGCGCCACAATGTGAGACCTAAAAGACTCAAGATTGTGTTGATTTAAGACTACAAAAGTAACTAAATGTACTCTTCATTATTCTACGTCTACGGTATACGAAATGATTTCGTAAATTGGCTTAAAACATTATTCATTTATTCAACTGATGGATTTTCCTTGTAACATGTTACGCATCCAATCAGTAATAGATTTCACGCACTTTTTTCAGAACCTTTCAATATTTTTGCGAATAAATAGTAGCAATAACAACTGTAGATATACGATTGCAATAACCACCGTGTGGTTGCGCGGCCAGCATTCGAGCTATAAATCAGCCAATGACGTACGTGCGTTGCGTATGTGTGGATCGCACTACACTACACGTTTTCATTCAGTCGGTAATAATTTCGTTAGTGCGGATAGTGGTGACGTCCACAGCTTAGATTTATGCGTTCATAGGTTTGTATTGCGTTTTAAATTTTGATCTTAATTTGTGGATTCAGAAATGGTATCCGCTGTCAAATATGTATGTGATGGATGTTTTGAAGTATAGAATCATGGTTGAATATAATAAAAAGCGGAATGTTATAATTTTATAAAAACGATATGATATTTTCATGGATTCATACTTAAATTGAGCAAAAATAGCTAAGGATGAGTGAGAGAAGAAAACAACCTCAAACGTTACTATAGATTATTCGCATTCACAGCTCACAAGATTATGTACCCTGAAGAAACATCAAAAGTTCCCGGAGCGGGGAGTGCAATGAAAATAAGTCTAACTCTCAACCCAAGGCGAACGATCCGTAATATTTGCACAGGTTCTCAAATAGATATCCTAGTGGTACTGGAAACGATATGTTATAGTCAATATTGAAGGCTTTATTGCACTGATTTTCTTTCACAAACATTCGGAAAGGAAAACGGAACGGATATTGTTGTTGTTGGTTGTTATGTTGTTTACAATGGAGAATAGGAAACAATGCTTGTGTTCGTCATTAGGAAATGGGATTGATTGCAGTCTTTCAGATAATCATGTCTATTTTAATTTACCTACTAATTTACTGAAAGTGCTTTCAGTAAGTAGGTAAATGAGTTTTATATTTAACAAAATCATAACTACATGTCTGTCTTCCCGAAGAGTTAATAATAGGCAAAAGTTTGCCTTGCCATAAAATATTATGTGGGTGAACTAAACTTATACACACAGCGACACATCAAGCTAAACATTTCCAATGTAACGTGGCCTCGCTTTGTATAGATTTCCCGTACAATCAGAGATCCGTATAAACCGGATTTGTATACCTTGATTGGTCGTCGTGCGTACACCCATATTTTTCCAATAACGTTTAGGTCCCATGTAGAAGAGAGGAAGCCTTTTGCCATCCACCAGGTACAAATCTTGACTCCGTGGTGCTACTGAGAATTCCTAATGGAAAAACCTAATAAATAACACTTACCGGACTTGAGAATCGAATCTCAGCGATAGGGCTTACGAATATTAGACAAAAATATATAGGTACGTAGATATTCATATTAGAACGATAGGTATTAGTTTCTATGTACATATTTTTCTTCTGTATACATGGAAGAACAATTTTCCCTAACAAGAACACGTTTCTGCGTTTCACACTAAATGAATCGTACAAAATGATAAAATCAACAAACAATTGAACGCTACCCTCGAATCATTTATTGAAATAACACCCGTACACTAATTGGCTCTCGCACACTCATTTGTTGTTCTATCATTAATTATTGGCAACTAATGTAATTAACACTAACACAAGTAACTAATATCCCCCGACACTGCCCGTAATACTCTGAATCTGGTAATGTGGCCAATCTGGGTCACTGGCCAATATGGGCTGCGAATACTGAATACAATGAAATATTCAGCAGTGAATGATGAGGAATGCTTTTTGTGTTCCAATTATCTTTTTTTTTTCGCATTGTCAAGATTTTTTACGGGTATATTTCATTCGTTAAGCTGATATTGTGCGGTGAATTACATTGTTCATCAAAATGTAGAAAGGTAACAGCTTATTTAGGCTCTATTGACTTTTTTTGATGCCAGATTTTATTTTTGTTGTTGGTATATTTACAACTAATTTTATTGGTTAAGCAACAAAAAAAAAATTAAGACTACAACAAAGCTTAGGTCTTGCGGCCCGCGGAAGAGTTCGACCGATGCGACTTGCTTGAAACGACACACACGTGTGTCATTTGCTTCCTTCGCGGAATCTCGGGGCATGCCTTAAACAAATTCTTTCATTAGTTTTCCCCGCAGTCAAAGACATTCCAATACTTAATAGATATAGAAAGGACAAGAAAAAGAAAATCGTAACGCACTAAATCGGTCTGTTTAGACTCTAGTGTCATAGGCTCACCTATCAGTTAGCATTTTTGTGCCAAAATCGAAAATGTTGGGGATCAGAACTTTTCGCTTTTAATGTCCGCTGTATAAGTTTTTAATTAAACGCGTGCGGCGTGTAATTCGTGGCCAAGCCGTAACTTTGCAAACAAGGCTTAGCTCTTAGGACACGAATACACAATAAACTAACTTAATCGATATTCTAAGAGTTCCCTCTCAAGATATAATGGAGCTTTGATGACACTTAGCCAAACACTTTACAAAGAACGTCCAAAACCGTTTGGGAGACCTTCCAGAGTTAAAAAAGTTTGGATTATATTATTCATTAATAATTGATTCGAATAGTGCTTCTTTCTAAAAATAAATGTATTACGTGAGTTGGCTTGCTTTTTTCATTGAATTGGTTGAAGGAGGTACGTTCTCTGGGTCACAGGTGGTAGTGGTCAATAAAACATTAACATAATCAGCCTCTAATGCGCGCTGCCTGGGACCCAGGCCTGCCACCACGCGGGCTGGTGGATGTCACATGTCTGAATAAATAAAACAGTCATACTTACATCTTAATTAACCTGCAAAGTAATATTTCATACCGATACATTATTTTCAGCCGCTGCATCCGAGAAATTTCCACTGAATCGATCATTTTGTAAACTTTTAATTTTACTTCTGTTTAAATAAACAAAAATGAATGATATTATGTGTGGCCACTTCATGCGTGCACGTTGATGTGTTAAGGGTCGACTTTTATGACTGTCTTTCAATAAGCGACAAAACTGATTTTTTTGACAAAATATTACTATCACGAAACTGCTGAAGAGAAATACCGTGGCCGTTGGAGTTATGACGCCAGTCGCCACGTTCGGAATTAACACGCGGTTGCAATCACCTTCAGAAGAACACCTTCTGGCAGTGGCGAAGGTTCCATACAACTCGATTCCTACCGGCTTCCCTTTGAAAAATGGCACAGTCAGTATTCTATAGACAAACTAGTTTTCCGCCCGCGGCTTCGCCCGCGTCGAGTTCGTTTATATCGCGTTTCCAAGAGAACTCTTCAAAAGTCCGGGATAAAAACTATCCTATGTTCTTTCTCAAGGTCAACTCTATCTCTGTACCAAATTTCATTAAAATCAGTTCAGTGGTTTAGACGTGAAAGCGTAACAGACAGACAGACAGACAGACATACAGAGTTACTTTCGCATTTATAATAAGTATTAGTAGGGAAGTAGGGATAATATAATCACATTAAAGATATGTACTTCGGCTTACCTCTTACAAAAATTGACCCATCGCTACTGCCTTCTGGATAACGTATTCGCAATTATGAACAGATACTTGCTTCAATAAATAAGCCGCGAAGAGTAACTAAACAAACAGATAGTATTTCTACCTCGTTAAGATTTCATAAAATAAAGCTTTATACAGCTTAGGATAAGCAGCACCACATCAAACCAAGTGCATAACGCTATTATCCTTTCCTCAAGAGTATTAGACTTTCGTAATCTGTTTGATATTCCGCGCACGCCGTGAGATATGGTCTGGTGCAATAACTGGGCAGTCTGCGAAGTGGACCAAGCCTTTATATCTCTAGTACAATGAGTTAAAATGGGGTGAAATGTGGAAGACTAGGATAGTGAATGTATCTCTGACGACATAATTTTCAGTTAAGTTTTCGATGTATGTAGTTTTATTTTGTCCGTTCGTGGTTAGTTTAAAGAAATATACAGTAATCAAATTACAGCACTGAATCTTTCGGAAAAAACCAAGTGAAGAGTATATACAGGTTTACTGAAATATCTGTCAGTATTTATCCGAAGCCCACTATTTGAACAAAGTTTTGGCTGTTACTTAAGTGTTAGGTGTCTATGTCCGTACACGAAGAAGCGCGCCGTACCAGGAGAAAATTCTCCGTCCCAGTTTAAACGAACCTCATTGATTTTGGTTAAATACCTCTTAATAAAAGTCCGTACAGATTTTCATTTACCATCCCTTCCGATCCTCATTTATATCATCGTCCGATCCAATCAAATAACTAAATAACCCGTAGGGTGGGCAGCACACTGCCATCCTTTTCATCTCGCCACCATTTTAGGATGCTGGAAACAAAAGCCCTTGCCAATAAGACCGGGGCTCACAATGTAAGGGGGGGGGATCGTCATTTATCTGAAGCTTCTGAATGGTATTTTTCGAAGCGATTTTTCTCTATATTTTCTTTTTGTTGTTTTGTATTATTTAAACGTTCAAAGGTGCTTCTGTTAAGCCTTTTTCGATCTATTTTGTGGTCTGAAATTCCAGTTGAGATGTCCTAACTACTTAGGGCGTCTGGGTAGCCGAATAACAAGACAATCATTCTTTGTCAAAATCATTGTTAGACGTCGAAGTCCTGAAGGCTTTCGTAACTAGCTCTCTTGTTTAGTTTCGTGGGTTAGATTATTATCTAGTGCTCTTGCATTTTTTTTTTCTATGAATGACAGTTTTATATGTGGAACGTAAGAAAACATTTACATACATACCGAAAATACGATCCTGACCTCAAATATTCACTATCTACCTGTGCAGTAGTTTGAATATCAATGACAATAATTATCACAGATGATTGACTCTGTTTCGTTTACTTCGGGACTGTCCTTCTTCTTCTTATTCTTTATTGCACACAAAACTGACTCACAATGACACACACACACACACACTGACACTGACTGGACTGTCATATAATTACTAGTGGTCGCTCACAATCCAATACATTTAGACGACGGAAGTACTTTAATTGTGTTATGTCAACGAAATCAATATCGATGGTGTATATCAGTCATTATTCCGCTCCACCGAGTGACATTAATGTTCTGTTGACGCTGGCCGGCTAGTCCGAACCACAAAGTAGACAGGTAAAGAAGGCCGACTACATACAACTTGCTACAACAGGCGCACGCTCACATAGACGTGTACACTTTACTCTTACTCTTTACTACGAGCTACATACACGCCCAAACGACACGAGTCTGATTAAATCGACTGCGGTGTGAACAGATCCCAGTCACCTTTCCCCGCATTGCGGAGTGAGGCGTGAGGGTTGAACACCCTATCCTTTTCTATCTTCAGAACCGTCATTTGCTAGAGCAGAAAACAGAGTGGGAATGTAACCGCACGCGGCTGCATCGACGATGCGTTCGGCAACACGCTCAGAAAAGGATAGGAGCATGGAAAAGTGCGATTCCGTGCTGATGGATAGGACACAGCCCGAACATGACGATGACGAGCAATCTGGCGGTATTCGAATGAAATCTGCTGGTAAGGGCGGCCACGACTTAGCGGGTGCGACTGGCGATCGCGGTCTAACAATTGGACGTCGGCAGTAACGAACAGGTCGTGTCATGGCATGAAGTCGCCTATAGCCTTAGTACGGAGATCTCAAACGAGTGCCAGTCGCGAGTACGCTCGCACACGCTTTACGTAAAGCTCTCTGTGTGTGTTTACACGCGTTTACAGACTTTTTGTACCCTGCTTTTTTGTGTCTGTACATTGTTTTGATTTTCGTACACTGGCCGCTAAATATAAAGTGTCCTGAACATTTTCTGTCCTGAACAATTTTGAACAGAATATGAATAGATAATGTTCTCGAAATTATGTTAGATGACAGAAACAAATTTAATGTTTAAGTGCTTTTAAGTGTTTTTAGGAAGCGTGTAGAAAGTGTCATGGTTGCTTTAATATATTGTAGAAAATTTCCTTTAATGGAAATGTAATACGAAAGTCGCAGTGTCGCGCCCACATCTAACGTTTCTTAGGCTCTGCTGAAAGGATGGCTAAGAAATACGAGAAAATGCTAGAAAGGGAATTTAAACTAGCTTTTTGCCTTTGTTTACAAGAGGTCCTGAGTTCGATTCCCGGGTCAGGCAAAGTGTTATTGGATTAAATGGCGAAATGTGGGTGTACTATTAGGTACACCTCTGCCTAACCCTTCGGGGATTACAGGCGTGATGTTATGTATGGGTTCTTGCCTTAGTTCGAAGTAAAAATAACTTTCACGTTGCTGTTACTTAGACTACTTACCTATGTTGTTTATTACCAAAGCAACGAATTAAGCTCTGAAAACTCAAAAGGCACATTTTTCCAGTTAAATAATCAACTCATCTCATCACACATCCTATTCATTTATATTCATATTCATTTACATTCCACCATTCCACAATTTCCCATTGAACAAATTATAATTACATCTGCAGAACCGCGAACATGACACATGTTACACGTTACACTGTTTCCTCCGATATCAGCCATTGTGGCGAATCCGTTTTCAGGAAACACGTTTAGACTAATTAGATGATTACACTCATTACTGCGGTGGACAGATTCTGTCTAATAATAAACAGAGGAATGTTTCCAAATTGTTGACGGGTGAATAGGCAGATAATTTGAGAGGTTTCACGCATGAATAGGGGCGTTTACAGGCTTGGCTTGTGGCGTTTTAAAAAGGTTGGGGCCTTAAGTATAACTAACATAGCTTTAGGGTTCGATTAACTAACACAATTTGTATATAATCATATGTATGTTAGTCGGTAAAGCATATAACTATTAGCCAAAGTTGCCTGAAAATAAATAAATGAATGTTGTTGGTGTTGTTAAGCCTTAATCACTTGATTATTTAGACTTGGAGGCCTAGACAAGTAGCAATCTCTGCCAAAGGACTTCGTATTTCTAAAAAGATTTTTAGCGGAATGGATAAGGTTTCCGTAAGCGTTTGCCCCACACAGTTGTTGATTATTCCTTCATTCAAGATCTTACCATCATTCTAACTCTAATAGAAAGTCGTTTTTTAAGGGTGTGTTGTCTAATTATTCTCTCTCTTATCTCTCTTAATGGATTAAAACCATGTTTTAGTAATAATGTTTAACCCGGGTTAAATGGTAAACTTTCCGTCTATACTTGACGTTTCTGGACCTAATTATAAAAGCTGCTAACCTTATAAAACTATGTTTTAGACTACACCCCACACTCTAACCAACACTATCAATAAATTATAGTTATTAATAGAATTTATCGTATTACACAAAAGTTTAAACTTACCTACCACCCACACAAACCCACGGTTTATTTCGTAGTGCTACCTATAAATAAACTAAGACAGTATAAATTGTATTACTAAGGATAATTGTAGAGGTAATTTCACAAAGACTTACTGTTAGGGAATACCTAGGTGCAATTAGGGCTTGCATGCACTGTGCAAAGCGCGATTTGACGCGAACGTGACCACTAAAATCCGCGTGTCGCACTCCTAATAGAGTGATATTCTCAGATAGAGCAATCTAAGATTATGCCAATTGTACATTTAATAGTGGTTACTAGTAGTTGTTATTTCAGTAGGAAGCGAATTTCACGAAAACAGCACGTCTAAACCACGTTCATGAACCCTCAGTGCCATCATTGCTTTGGAATATTATATAAGTAAGGATTAGATACGAAGAATAACATGATCAAACCACAACTTCTAGAAGATTTCCATGACAGCACAAAGCAACTGTGTGATTGTGTGTGTTATATCGACAGTGTCGTCTTGAACGCAGTACAGATGTCGCGTTCAGTTCTCAATGCCAGAGCAAATACGCTGCAGTATTGTATTTTATTAGAATAAATGATACAAAAAAAAACACTCGCAATTATCTTGTAACCAACGTGAAACACCTAATTACTTATGTATTTTAATCTCTGTTACCATGTAATGTAAGAATGTGAATACATAGAAGTTTCAAACCAATTAAATATCTATGAAGAAGCATATTATTCAATAATATGTCTTCGCGATGAACGCTAATTGGCGCGTTTGAGGCATTGAGATGCGTCTCCTTTGTTGCTCAAACAAATGACACTTTTTTACGAATTGATGAAGCTTGCATAGATATGTAGCAGGTACACATAGGTTACAAACTGCATAGGTACTTTCATCATGTTTGAAACTGTCGCGTGGGTTGCTATAAACCGACAAATTAATTACTAATATGTAATGAAACCCTCAACACTATTTAGTTGGGGCACACAATTATTTTAATTGGCGCAGGGTTTAGTATATAATAGCCCCAAATTGAAGCGGTTTGTGGTACGTTTATTTTAATTTAAGAAACCGTAGGTACCTACTTTTTTCCCAATTTATTTGAAATTTTCTATTTTTTTTTTAGTTATTTACCTTGTTAGTTCTCAAAGACTCGATAAAACTAGGCCAATGACTAGAAACGGCACGAGGCAAAAGTTTTTCATCGAAATCATATTTAAGTATTAAAAATTTGCTTTTCCCGCGGCTTCGCTCGCGTTAATATAGAATTTGACAATCATTTCGGGTTGTACTATGCTTGTATAATAATATAATTCAATCTTGTTTCGAAAGACACGTGGCGCCATCTATTATCATAAGAACGTTATTATTGTTTGCCTCGGGAACAGTACTTTCTTTCGGGATGAAAGGTATCCTTTGTCCGTTTCTGTACACCTCACGTATACCTAATTATGCAAAATTTCAGGATAATCGGTTCAGTGGTTTAGGCGTGAAAAGGTCACGAACAAACAAACAATCTTACTTTCGCTTTTATAATATTATTTATACATATATAGTTAGGATAACTTGTAAAACATAGCATACAAAACTCCCACGTACCTACACCGACTCAAATAAACACCCCCAGCAGCCTTATTTTTTTATACTTTCACAAAACCAAAAAAAAAATGGCGAATGGACATCTAACTAGGGTTGCGACATCCATAAATAATGTTGCGGCGGATACCGGGTCTAATTGCAGCGTATCCGTATCCGCAACGTTATCCGCGATTGATTTGTTGTCCAACCCTGTCTGCGCCCGCATCCGGCATCGTTCGGGATTTCATATCAAATGTCCGATGCTATAAATAAATTCCCGCGACCCTATCCCGACTGGTAAGGTCGGTCGCGTTTTTGCGGAGAAAAATATTCGGTAAATGACCGACTGGTATTTTAATAAAAGGATAGAGGTACCTAATGACCACAGACCAGACAAAACATTTATTTGCAAAAAGTTGGGAGGCCGAAGAACACCCCACTTAGGGCTAGGGCCAACGTTTGATGACCAAACTTTGGTTGGGTCATTGACACTGGTACTTTTAGAAAAAAATTGGTTCTCAACAACGTGTCAATTTCCATCGCTGGCGTCTCTTACTATAACGTAAAATGTTCAGTTTCAGACAGTTTGTTATTTCAAATTGTTGTTTTCAGGTTCGCCTTTTCTGAACCCCTTTGTGTCAAGAGAATAAGTGCTTTAATTTATTTAAAAGCAAGAATGAAATATGTCTCCTTAAATATATATAGGAATGGAAACCGATCGTCCTGCGACCTCGCGCCGTGTCTCTAATGTATTCGACCGCATTCTGCATCGCCTCGGTTCAGGGCCGGTCAGGCGCCGAATATCCAAGGCTTTTAAATTATGACGTAAGCCGAAGGCCGAATATTTGCCGCCTGAAGTTTAGCATGAGTATTCCTGCCGCATTGTTGATTATGCGGTGTTATTAATGTCGGCGTATAGCGACATAACTCTGCTCTCATTATGGAGTCATTTGCGATCTGAATCTTGATGACAAGCAACACACAACATTCTGATCAGAATGACAAGCGATCTCTATCTACGACAAAATATCACCGGGGATCAAATTGAAAACTGGGACTAAATTCGGATCAAGTTTAACTACGTCCTTATTGCCAAGTATAATTTATCTTTATTTATAACCGCATAGATTCAATAAACTACTACATTAGTAGTCATGGATATAATCGCCATACCTTCAAGGTTTTCCACGATAGGGCTGGGCAGACGGTAGCGAGTCATAAATCAAACAGGCCCCATTTATCAAATGGTAAACCTTAGTATTTTCTTCATTCTAGCGGACATTTTATTATTTTAATGGCTTTTTAGGCTTGTGCAGACTATGGGATGGGCATTATGGGGTAATATTCATCGTGACATCATATTAACCGAAAAGTTTTGTCTATAGTAAGCACATCCACATTTTGGCAGTTATCTCAAGATTTGCCATCAGATTCGAGAATCTTCCAGGTCGCCTGCTACTAAGAAATTCCTGATGGAAAATCCAATAATACAAAAAAGAAATAGGTATTGTTTCAAATACGATCTGGACCGTGGGTGTTCTTTGCATAGGTACTTGTGGGAGTCACATTTGACAGACTTTTATTTTTCTTGTCGAAAAGCTTAATAATTAAGACCATATTTTCTTTATCGTGTGGTTAGTGCCTAACCTGCTGTCAGAGTTTTTATGCCGCCCATGGCCTCTGACTTGGCTTAACATGCCGTCGAGAATAATTTATTCTCTCAGGCATGCTGGTTTCCTTAAGATGTTGTCCTTCACCGAAACAAGTGAGAATTATACAAAACGCACATGAATTCGAAATAGCAGAGGTGCGTGTCTTGGGTTCGAACTTGAGACCTATGACTTGTCCGTCCGACGACGGTCACACCACTGTCACTACTAACCATTAAAACCATGATAATTCTCCGTTTAACCACACATGTTACTCTTTTCCCTTGATTCAGCAGTTGTTGTTGGTATTCAGAATAAAAAAATATTCCTCAGTTCATGTATCATTTTAATCATAAGCTTGATAGTCAAACATGTGGGTGGGATGATAAGAAATGGTTAGAAAAAGCCTATCAGACATTATCATAGCTTCTCAAATATACAGGGTTAAGTTTTGAGATGTGGCAGTATGTAGGGCGGACACCGCATTATTAACTGATTGGCATCATAAAAATTAAACAGGAGAATTGACCTAACCCTTGCTGAAACACTGAGAATACAGTAAGCAATTACCCAGTAAAACATGGCCAGTTTCATGTTTCTTATTCCTGTAGCTACAACGGTTGTGGAACCTGCCCTTACAGAGCCTTCTCAGCAATCCACCCTGTATGTTGATGAGTACAAGAGAACACGTGTCGGCCTTGATAAAAGCTGTTTTATTTTACCTTGTGTATGCTATATATAGAGCGTGAAAAGCTACTTTATTCCTTGTGTAAGGTTTTTGAAGGCTTCTGCCACATTCCGTCTCTTCTTTCTTTGTCTGTGTAGGCTTTCCCATGAACCGAATTTTGATGTAATGTGGCCGATTTGTGATGTTCTAGAGGGCAGTGTTATGAATTGTATAAACAATTTATTTGACAGTTTAATTGAGCAATGGTCACAGATCTCATTTTTTCCGTAATAGGAAGTGGGAACTTCCACACGAGCCTAGTGTGTCTTGGTGGATGTCATGTGTTCGAAGTTTTGGTTCCAGGACGTGTCCGTTTCCTCGCGATCTTTTCCCTTACCGTTTGGCATCTGTGCCTACCTGGGCTCACGATAAAAATTCGACAAAATCTTTGACCTTAATTGTGCGGATTTTTTTGTAAACTTTGCCCCCCACTAGTAAATTTTCCTATATCATGGGTGCGTGCAAACATTTAAACTCAGATAAACAAACAGGAACAACTATAAAAATATTTATCAAACCCGCGACACGCTCAGCCACTGATCCTACTGTGCCGTCAGTTGAAATTGAAAGCTTTATTAAGCATTCTATTGTTTGACCATTTTGACAAAGTGCTTTGTAAATGGCTTTCTGTCCATATTCGCCGTATTACATAGCGCTAACTTTAACCAACAGCTAGCCAAAATACAATAAGCCGAAGAAAGGCCGCGCAAACAACATAAATCATTAGACGAAACTAACTTAACCCTAAAATGTTCCAGTTTCAATTACTAAGCGTTACGCGTGTAAAGTTTGTAGGAGTTGCACGCCGCGAACCAATTAGAGGGAAGGAAATTAATTCGGCGACGAGAAGCGTCGACGCGTCTTGTTGACGAGAGAGGCGCTGCCGAATGAACGCAAGGGAGGCTTGACAAGAATATTTGGAAACTTTGGGTGCAGAGCACGTTTAGTTTTTTTAGTCTGTGGTATGTAAGTTTGCTGCCAGCAAGCTGTCAGTCATGTGCTTTTGGTGTTACAAAAAATTCTACATGTTTGGCTCTTAATTGACATTGTCACGGAAGGCGTAAAGATTTTTGTGAAATACAAGATGGCTGCGATAGTTCCGATTAACACCACGCGCCAATAGATCCATATAAAGCTGTGACTATGCGACACGAGGATAAGAAATAATTAAATTGATGACGAATGTCCCGAAAACAAGTACATGGAATTCGAAGCTTTACCCACTAACCTAGTGAGGTCCGACCTGTTCTTCACGATCTCCTACGGCCCCCATGGGAACTAATAATCTTTCCTCACTCATATGTAGCAATGCCAGCATCTTTCTCCAATTCCCAAAAGATCTATTCGTACTTATCTGTATTAGCAGACTTCCTTAATTACTAAAACCTTTCTAAACCGTTTATATTGTGTAATTTTCTGGTGTAATATAACCAAGACATCTAAAACCAAAGACATTCAAAATATAGTTATGATACACGGGACAAAGCAAACAACATCGTCAATTACTCGCAATAATTAAAAAAAAATCGCGTGATAGCTTAGTGGCATGACCGTTGGACTGTCAAGTCATTAGTCTCAAGTTCGACCCCAAGACACACAAACCCCTGATTTTTCGGATTCATGTGCGGATTATATAATTATCACTTGCTTCGACGACATGTAAAGCCAAGTCAGCCAGCCCATTGGTGGCATAAAAGCTCTGACGCCAGGTTAGGCAGAAGAGGCACACGATAAAGAAGAAAACTCGCAATAGCCAACTTGTTGATGTCGGCAAAAACTTAGGAATTACGTTATTTTGATTTGATTTTGCGCACAGTTTTTCTGTGACATTCCTTCTGATAGCCCTTTCTGTACTATGCTTGCCAACTAAAGCTATAATAAATCACTTACTCTATTCGTTGTCTAAAACTTACCAACTGATTGTCGCAGTCGTAACTTCAGCTATCTTCGATCGTTTTGTCGTGACAAGTTCGGGTGGGAAGTAATTTGCATGAACGAGACGCACTCCCTAACGAATTTGTATGACACGCCGAATTTGGCACTTCTCAGTGACAAATAACGCAAGCGTTAAAGGAGAGGGATCAGAAGGTCTACTCCAACTGACAATCCATTTGAACGTTTTGTTTCAGAGCCTTGTGTAATA
Organism: Eurois occulta; assembly: GCA_950022335.1. Classification (NCBI taxonomy): domain Eukaryota; kingdom Metazoa; phylum Arthropoda; class Insecta; order Lepidoptera; family Noctuidae; genus Eurois; species Eurois occulta. Next base: position 13,442,551 of record OX465502.1, read on the forward strand.
ACGGACGGAATACTGAAATGGTAAACTGATAGCCACGTGATGCAACACTAAAACTTCAATAGTCAGTATCATTTAAATTTTCACTTTTAAAACGTCAAAATTCTGTAAGGCTTCCTTCTGGCCTCTTCTTTCTGTAGCTCTAAAACGCCCACTCTTCAACACTTCAAACAGCAGCTATTGGCACAAATGCATTCTGACATGCTGTTTTAGTATCTGTTACAGAAGTCAGTTAGTAGAGATAACTTGTTTATTGTAACTAAAATTAATTTTAATTAAAATTACTGCTACCACAGTGCAAATGTTTTGAATTCGAATTCGAATTGCTGCTGCTGTTAACAATAGGCACTCCTATTGTTAATAGCAGCAGCAATTCGATAAATAAAATAATAATATCTTTATTTCCCAAAAATACAGATGTTAATTATATGAAAGGGTTACTGGAGCTTCTGTCTTTGTTATCTACAGTGACATCGTAAGAAAAACGTGTGTAGGTAAGAACGTGACTGATATACGAGCTGGGTAATTTTACAAGCGTATGTGTGTGTCAAGCTGACAAAACGTTGGCGGGATACCTGATGGGGGATGATTTCTTACGTGTTTTTCTTTGTTTTATCAAGTTTAGACACAGTTGCAACAGCAAGTCATGGTACTTCAAGTTGATAGCTAAGTTGGAAAATAATCCAGGAACTACTTCCAGCTTACTTTTCCCCGAAGGGTATATTGCAGTTTTAAGTGGGTAGATATATTTCGGAGTTACGGAGGCACGTTAAAGCAATTGAGCTATGGCCAAAATGTGTTGGTGGTTTTCTTCTTTCTTACACATGACTGCCTCGCTGGGCTAGTGGTCGCAAGCTCATCTGCTGAGCACAAAGTCCATGGTTTGATTCCCAGGTTGGGCTTAGTATTATAAACTGTTTCCGTACTCTAAATCTAATTCGGTGCCGTTATTAGTCATTACACTCGAGATCCTTACAACCGCCACTTTCATTAACCGTCCATTCATTACGAGCCATCGAATTAGATGGCCTCATATGTAACAAATTGTCGTCCTATGTCCGGTGCCTAAAGCTAGACTAATTAGTTCTGGAGCCTAGATTAATCAGTGTTAGTCCCTGAGGACTGCGGGTAATAGTGGGGAATGTTTTTGTGTGGATGTTGGCTGTAATGGTTCATTTGAAAGGGAGAAATCAGATGTGAACAAGGTTAAACGATAGTGCTTGAAGCCAGAGGCCCGATTCTCATCATCTCAGCCTCCATGAGAGCACACTCAGCAGTTTAGTTATCCTGTACTAATCTTCAGAGCTGTTCATCCCGCTGTCTTTGGGAGAAACGGTGTCGCGGGACGACCCGTCGTCGAACAACCCGGGAGGGTTCCTGGCTTACTTTTCGGTGCTGTGAACAGAGGTCAGGAACAGTGATAATAGTAATTTTGTGGACGTTGAGACTACGAAAACGGTTGGCTAGCAACCACACTTGGTCGGCCATTGAACTTTCATTCACGAAAAAAAGAATAGACCTGGTGGCTTTCAATAATGTATACTGACGCCTTACCACTAAATGAAGACAACTGTGAACTGGTGTACTTCTGTTAGAAACACAATCTCATATTTATCCAAAGACGTCAATGCCCGCTCGCTTCCGCCTTCCACCACAACAATGACAACTTCGAAACTTGACAACACAAACCTAACAAACGTCATCGCTGTCATCCTACCCTCAAAACTTAATAGTTCTGTGTTGTTATCATACGAGTTCCAACAACAACTGTAAGTTGCAACCTCGTGCCGTTCTGTTGTTCCTTTAATCAATCTTGTTATACGAAATCCAACTTTATTGCTTCGTGACTAAGGCGAGGTCAATGTCAAATAGTAACCAAAGGGGTGGAGTTCTGTTCTTCCGAGTGTGGTAGACCAGTGCGCGGATAACTTTAGTTGTGGGGGCTGTGGTTTCCCGGTTGTTGGAAGTTTGAAAACTGTTGCTTTTGGAGGGGATATTTTAGATTTTTTACACGACTGCCCAAATAAAAGTGTTATGTTTTCAGGGTTTATGTATACAGGGTTATTTGTAAAACACCTGAAACCTCTGAAGAGGTCATTGTACTCACCACTATGAACAACTTTTACTATGGGACCCTATGGAAACCTGAAATCGCGAAAAAAAAATCAGCTGTTCCCTACATTTTGACGAGTTAATCGATCATAAATGTAGGGAACAGCTGATTTTTGCTTGTGGCCATTCAGCATTAAAATCATGTAACTTGTTTCATGTTTGCTGTATGAAGAGTGGTGTTGTTGTAAATAATCGTAATTGATATAACTTTGTTCGGACGACAGCAGGAAATTGATGCTCATGCTCTTGACATAAGCCGTTAAAAGCCTTCAGCGACACGCGGAAGTGGGAATACTTTGTAGGCACACAAGGCACTTTAAACTCGAGTACTTATGTGGAAAGTAAAGTATTTGTTCGAAAATAATGTAGGAAATAGGATTATTGAACAATATAAACGTGTAATAATCATAGTATTCCGCATTTCCAAACCAGGTACTTAACAGTGAATAACTTGTACTGTAACTTACCAATTGTATTCGCTATTAATTACTTAAGTCACTTCTAAAACATTTCCTTATCCTATGCCTACATTATTATAGCGTTAAACAATACATAAACATCCAAAAAACTAGCATAGATTCAACGTGTGAAAGCCATACGACAGGAATGAGTAATGTTAGCTCCACCAGACCGCCTGTGACCTAACTGTGACAGTTATGAGGCTAATATGACTTAGGAGCCCAAACGGATTCCTCGTAAAAGTTTACGAGTTCCACGAAAGATAGATTTATGTATATCATACAGAAAATAATGCGAAATCTTACCCTTTCAGCATAAAACTTTATCTGGGAGAAAACAATTTTGTTTAGGATAACTTGTATATATTTGTGTTGCTTATGATTTCTGTTCAATGTTGGAAAATTCGATGTTGGTTTCCCTGTTTATGTCAGCAATAAAGTTTAATATTAAAGAAGCTCACAAAGCAATGAGTCAGTTTATTTACCTATTATGTCATTATTGAACTCGCAACAAACTTTTCTTTGTCTGAACCAGTATATGTCAACGTTGGTCCAGCCACGGCCAACGTTGGCCCGTCTCCACCACGATTGAACCATACTTGCTATATTTTTTTAATTAACAACGACATTCTTAATTTAATAATAATTTCCGGGACAAGCACTTACTTATTCAGCGAATACGAGTAGACTATTTAAAAATGGAATTCAGTTCGCTCATTGGATATTACATTTTATTAATTTTGGCCGGTCGGCGGAGCAAATTGACGGATTTCGTACGCGCCAATGGAGCGAAGGCATTGCTCTGTAGGGTTGCCAGGAATACGATGCTGTATTTTTATATAAGAAAAAAGGGGTAAAATAATGCATAACTTCATAGATATATTACTGATGATATTATGGTGAAGAATATCGTGGGGAAACCGGCATGTCGTGAACAGAGAGGTCGAAGACTTCATATACATCTACTAAGCTACACTGGGCTCGCATTGTAGATTACTACCCACTCCCTTTCATTGAGAGGCTAGTGTCCCAGCAGTGGGAGCCTTTTTTATCGACTGAAGTTCAATGCACGCCTTTTAATTATGTCTGTATGCGCAAACACTACAAATATTCCTATTAAATGCAAAACAATTGCGTCGTTGGTCGTAAAGTTTCAATCTGCCTTGCAAATACATTGCTATAACTTGCAGCCACTGATGTCATGATTTTATTAGTCTGGCAACCCTTGCTAGTGTGCGCCGAGTATCCGCTGCAGCGGATAGTGCAGCCCAACTCGATCATCATAATCGGTTACCGAAATACGCAGAGAACGGCTGGTTTGGTTAATTGAGGGATTTCATACATATGTTACATGTTGTTGTTTCAATATTTGAGTTATTTGGGATTTGTGTAAGTGTTTTCAGACTATATGTTGTTAGTGCGTTGAATTTCGTGCAAAAATTCAGTGAAGTAGCCAGAGAGACAAATATGAAATAGATTGCCATTAAGAATAGTATTTAAGGAGCAGTGTGTAGGGGTGCTTGGTCAGAAAACCTCCTCGTGGGCCCAGTGGCTGCCGGTCCCTCTCGATACGTCTGGAGGGAACAGCAGCTGCTGGGACGGTGCACCCTGGGCGCGGCAGTATCCTTCCCCTAGGAATGGGAAGAAATTCTTATTCCTCGGGGAATGTTACTGTCGTGGCCAATATTCTGACACGGTGGGGTCCAGTTGGACCAAGGGGGCGGTTCTCCGCGCGTCCCTCTGAAACGCAGAGGGCGCAGTGGAGGAGCAAGGGCGGGCTCGGTGTGCACTAACCCTGCCGCCGGGCAGACAGTGAAGGACTGCGTCCTTCACTGTCCCCGTCGTATATCGTAATCCCATCATCGGAGTGTCGTGGATCACGTCTCGCGGCTTCGATAGGGACCGAGGGTCTTGGCTTGGCCGCCCGGACCGCGAGGTAGAAAACCTCTATAAAAAGTTACCCCGAATCCCAAGCGGCGCCGCACCGCGAGGGGATGTATGGCTGACGGGTAGATCAGTCGCTAGTGCGTCCCCCCGCCAGAGTACCAGCCGACCCTCTGGCGGGTTATGGGTTAAAATCCGCAGGCTTATCTGGGTACAGGGGGTACCCCAGATGGACTTTTTAATTCCCCCACTACTCGTGGGAACAAAATGGAAAAAACTATACCAACAACAAAAAACACTGCCGATGGCAAAGGTGAGGAGAGGAGGGATGCGCGGTCGGAGGCCGACGCTGCATCCAGTGATGTGAGCGCAGGAGGAGGCTCAGAGAGCTCCTCCCGCCGCGAGAGGACCAAGACTGCTGCTGCGGAGAACTCTAAGTTCTTCCGCAAGCGGTCCTGGCCGGAGGGCGACCATGGGTCGTCTTCCGAAGGCGAGCTGGCCTCAGCCCGCAAGATCCCCACCAACAGGCGTGGTGGGATCCGCGGCAAGGGGCGGGGCCTCTCAGCGGCCCAAAGCGCGGCGCGGCTCGCTGAGGAGGGGCGGCCCCTGGGGGTGGCCGGTCACGAGGTGTCCCGTTCGGGCACCTCTGGTAACGAGGCGGATGCAACTGGCGGCTCCGATGCGGAGCGTAAGTCCAGGTTTGCGGCGGAGGTGGAGGCCGCTTTGAGGGTGGTGGCCCACAAGGTGAAGCCCTCCACCAAATTTGGGGCCATACCGGCGGCTTCCGCCTCCATTCTGGCGGCAGCAGAGGCCGCCTATGCGAGGCCTCCGCCTGGCGAAGTGGCCAAACTGCGGGCGGAGGTCGCCCGCCTGACGGCCGCGACGGAGCATCTCCAAAAGGAGAATGGGGAGCTCCGAGCAGACCTGGCCAGTCTGCGCGAGTCCGGCTCCCGCGAGGCGCCCCAAAAAAAGGGGGGCCAGCAGGGACAAAGCCAGCCTGCGTTGGTGGAGAACCAGGTGCTGAACCTGGTTCGGCAGGAGCTGGCTGCCTTCCAGGCGCGGTTCTCCGTCCTGGAGGGCATTGTCCTGCGGCCCCCCTTGGCAGCTAACAAGGCCACCCCGGGCCCGAGGGCGGCCTCATATGCTGCTGTGGCTGCCGCCTCCGTATCTGGGCCGTCCAGCCAGCCCTCCGGCAGGGCTGCGGTGGCCCCCCCCAAAAAGCCGGCTCCGGCAAAACCGGCGCCGGCCAAGAAGGCGGTGGCCCAGAAGAGGGGCAAGGCGGCGGCAAAGCCCGCGAAAACGCCAGCGCCAGCGGCGGGCCAGCCGCCGCCGCAGCCGCAGCCGCAGCGGCAGCAGCAGCGGCCGCTCCCCCCCCCTCCGCCCCCTAAGCCAGCCGCGGCCGAAGCCGGGTGGCAGGTGGTCGGGGAAAAGAAGAGGGGGAAGAAAGCGGCCAAAAAGGCGAGGCAAGCTGAGCGGAAGCGCCAGCAGAAGGCGAGAAGCGTCGCGGCTAGGCTCCGCGCCCCGAAGACCGCAGCTGTAGTGATCACACTACAGCCGGACGCGGAAAAGAAGGGCGTGTCCTACCGCGACGTGCTCGCAAAGGCGAAGGCGACGGTGAACCTCGGGGAGCTGGGGATCACCGGGGGACTCCGGCTGAAAGTCACCGCGACAGGGGCGCGAGTGCTGGAGGTCCCCGGCGAGACCAGTGGCTCGTCCGCTGACGCTCTGGCTGAAAAGCTCAGAGCGTCCCTGAATGCGGACGAGGTCCGAGTGTCCAGGCCCGTTAAGTGCGCAGACCTGCGCATCCTGGGTCTGGACGACTCGGTCACCGAGGAGGAGGTGGTGGCCGCCGTCACCAGGACCGGTGGGTGCCCTGCCGAGCACGTCAAGGCGGGCACCTTACGTCCGGACCAGACGGGCATGCGGACCACCATGGTTAGCTGCCCTGTGACGGCGGCTAGAAAAATAGTGGAGGGCCGAAGGCTCCTGGTGGGGTGGGTCTCAGCGCAGGTGAAGCTGCTGGAGCCCAGACCTCTGAGGTGCTTCCGCTGCCACGTGGGGCACCACGTGTCAGTGAAGTGCACCTCGGAGGTGGACCGCAGCCGCCTGTGCTTCCGATGCAGTCAGCCCGGTCACATGGCCGCGGCTTGCTCCGCCACGCCGCACTGCGCTGCATGTGCGGCGGCTGGCAAGCCCGCCGACCACCGGGCTGGGAGCAAGGCCTGCGCCCAACCCACCAGGACCAGGGGCAGGGGAAGGCGGAGGCCCTCCGCCGTTGCCACCACCACCCCCACCGTCGCCACCGCCGCAGCCGCCGCCACCGTCGCCGCCGCCGCTGCCACCGCCGCTGCCGCCACTGCTGCAACTCCCGCAGCGGGGCCCTCACAGGGGGCCCGGGAGGGGGCTGAAATGGAGTGCCAATAGTGGCCCCATTACGCCTCCTCCAGGCGAACATCAACCACTGCGCCTGCGCTCAGGATCTGTTGCTCCAGAGCATGGCGCAGTGGTCGATCAATGTCGCCGTGGTCGCTGAGCCGTACTTTGTCCCACCCAGGGAAGACTGGGTGGAGGACCTAAGCGGCTCAGTGACCATAATTTCGTCGGCCGCCGCCGGTACCCCGACCCTTGAGAGTGTCAGGAAGGGTCAGGGGTGCGTAGCAGCCCGGTTCGGGGAGATTGTCGTAGCGGGAGTCTACTTCTCTCCGAGCCGAACTCTCGCCGAGTTCCACAACTCCCTCATGGAGTTGAGTGTCGTCATCGGAGGCCATTCCCTCCCCGTGCTTGTGCTCGGGGACTTCAACGCCAAGAACTTGGCTTGGGGTTCTCGTTGCACGGACGTGCGGGGAAGGATGGTGGAGGACTGGGCTCTGGAGGCAGGCCTGGTCGTCCTAAATCGGGGTTCTGTCCCCACGTGTGTGCGGATGCGGGGCGAGTCGGTGGTGGACATATCGTTCGCTAGCCCCGCTCTGTCACCGCGTGTGCTTGACTGGCGCGTAATGGAGGAGGTGGAGACCTATTCCGACCACCGGTATATCCGGTTCGATGTCTCTGCCCCCTCAAGCGCGCCGGTCCAACAGGCCCCGAGTGGTCCGCGATGGGCGCTGAAGCAGCTGGACCGGGAGCTCCTCCTGGAAGCCTCGATCGTGCAGGCCTGGGTGACACCACCGGGCAGGCCTGCCGATGTCAACAGCGAGGCGGGGTGGTTCCAGGAGGCCATGTCCGAGATATGTGACGTGGCAATGCCCCGAGTTCGGCCAGGAAGCGCCCGGCGTCAGGTGCACTGGTGGTCGCCGGAGCTGACGTCTCTGCGCGAGGCGTGCGTCGCCGCGCGGCACCTGTACGCCAGGCATCGCAGGCTCCGCATCCGTCCTGCGGATGCGGCAGCCATTGAGGCGGAGCTGTACGAGGGGTACAGAGCAGCGAAGACCGCCCTCCAAGAGGCTGTCCAGCGGGCCAAGGATTTGGCCCGCGAGGAGATGCTGGAGACTCTCGACAGAGATCCGTGGGGGCGCCCTTACCAGATGGTGCGGAACAAACTCCGCACCTGGGCCCCCCCGCTGACGCAGAGTCTCCGGCCGCAGCTCGTGGAGGACGTGGTGAGCGCTCTGTTCCCTTCGCGAGGGGAACATCCTCCCCCGCCTATGGCTTCGCCGCTTGCGGTGCCGGAAGCGGACCACGATGACGATGACGACACTCCGGAGGTGACTGGGGTAGACCTGAGAGTGGCGGTAAACCGGCTTAAGGCCAGGAATACCGCCCCGGGACCCGATGGCTTACCTGGCAAAGCCTGGGTCCTGGCCTTGCAGGCTCTCGGGCCCCGACTGGAGGGGCTCCTAAGCGCATGCTTGGAGAGAGGCCAGTTCCCGCTTCGTTGGAAGACAGGGAAGCTGGTCCTCATCCGGAAGCCGGGGCGCCCTGCGGACTCTCCGTCCGCATACCGGCCCATTGTGTTGCTCGACGAGGTGGGCAAGCTCTTCGAAAGGGTCATTGCAAACCGCCTCGCCGGGCACCTTGCGGGAATGGGGCCGGATCTTGCGGACAACCAGTTTGGTTTCCGCAAGGGGCGCTCGACGGTGGACGCCATCATGCGCGTGAGAGCCCTCACGACGGGGGCTGCGGTGTCCAGGGGTGGGGTGGTCTTGGCGGTGTCTCTCGACATCGCCAACGCCTTCAACTCCATGCCCTGGAGCTGCATTAGGGAGGCACTCCGGTATCACCGGGTGCCGACCTACCTTCGTCGTGTGGTCGGGGACTACCTGACGGACAGGTACGTCATATACCCTGGTCACAACGGAGAGTGGAACCGGCGAGAGATGTCGTGCGGTGTTCCACAGGGATCGGTTCTGGGGCCGCCCTTGTGGAACATCGGCTACGACTATGTGCTGCGTGCCGACCTCCCTAGCGGCGTCAGCGTAGTCTGCTACGCTGACGACACGCTGGTGCTGGCGCAGGGGAGGTCGCACGAGGCGGCGGCCGAATTGATGACACGCGGGGTTGCGATAGTCGTTGAGAGGATCCGGCAACTGGGTCTCGAGGTGGCGTTGCACAAGTCCGAGGCCATGTGCTTTCATGGGCCTCGGAGCGCGCCACCGTCAGGATCCACACTGACGGTAGGAGGGGTTCCCGTCGGCGTCGAGTCGACGTTGAGGTACCTCGGACTCGTCCTCGACAGCCGATGGAACTTCGTTGAGCATTTCCGACGTTTGGCTCCCAGACTGGAAAAGGCCGGGGCTGCTTTCAAGCGGCTCCTGCCCAACCTGGGGGGGCCAAGCGCCTCCTGCCGGAGGCTCTATGCGGGGATCTTGCGGTCCATGGCCCTTTACGGGGCCCCGGTGTGGGCGCGTTCGTTGAGGTTGCGTGCAAAGCACTACCTGAACGCGCCCCAAAAGGTGGTAGCCGTAAGGCTGATCCGGGGGTACCGCACGATCTCCCGCGAGGCGGCGAGCCTCCTTGCCGGATTGCCGCCATGGGATCTGGAGGCCATAGTCCTCGCGCGCCTGCACGAGTGGCGCGCGGAGGTACAGAGCCGGGGGGTAACTCCGCTGCCGCGGCATATTGTCGCGCGGCGGACAGACCTCCGCCGTGATCTCATGGCGACATGGAGAGAGCGACTATCGCAACCCCGTGCAGGGCACGCCACGATAGTGGCGGTAAGTCCCCTCTTTGAGGAGTGGCTTGAGAGGCGCCACGGCGCCCTCACCTTCCGCCTGACGCAGGTCCTCACCGGACATGGATGTTTCGGGAGGTACCTGTACCGAATCGGGCGGGAGGAAACGCCCGGATGCTACAATTGCGAGGATCGACCGGAGGACACGGTGGAGCACACCGTGGAGGTCTGCTCTGCTTGGGCGGAGCACCGCCGTGTCCTCGTAGCGGCGATTGGCGGCGGCGACCTCTCGCGTCCGGCCCTGGTTCAAGCCATGGTCCGGGGCGAGAGGGAATGGGAAGCCGTCGCCTCCTTCTGCGAAGCAGTCATGCTAGCGAAGGAGGCGGCGGAACGTGAGAGGGAGAGAACCTCCTCACGTCCCAGCCGCCGCGGGAGAAGCACCGGGCGTCGGGGGCCACGCCGTGATGGCTCTCGGCCACCGTAGGCGCGGGCCTGTGGACGGCGAGTAATGGGCTAGCTCGCCGTCCGTCCGTCGTATGACGACGGGCAGGCCGTGTCGACGGCGCGTTCGTGTTCCACGCGCGCCTCAAAGAGATGTCAGCAAACGGGAGGGGCCCGCAAGGGCCGGTGCCTGCCAGGGCTGCGGGACTGTTCGAAAGAGATACCGCGGCCCTGGAACATAAAGGGCCAATGAAGGAACATGGGTGTTTTTTAGTCAGTAAGAGTCTGACACTCCCTTCCGCTCTGCCCAGAGCGGGAGGAGTCATTTGATGATTTCTCACCCCCCAAAAAAAAAAAAAAAAAAAAAAAAAAAAAGGAGCAGTGTGTAGTGGTAACGGTTCTGAATGACGAATTCTTCTTTCTTTCTTTATCGTGTGGTTAGTGTCAGGGTTTTTATACTGCCAATGGGACTCTGACTTGCTTTTACATGCCATCGAGAAATATGTCTCAGGCATTCTGGTTTGGTAGCCTCACGATGTTTTCCTTCACCGACGTAAGTAATAATTATAAAATACGCATATGAATTCGAAAAAACATAGTTGCGTGTATTGGGTTCGAACTAGAGATCTATGACTAGGCAGTCCGACGGTCACATCACTAGGCTATCACTGCCTGTTAGTCGTGGGTTTGAACTCCAGCAGGCGCTTTGTGTAATTTATTTCATCATTACTGCCCTCAATGCGGCGAAGGAAAACATCGTGAGGAAACTGGCAAGTCCTAGATCTTAAAATTCGAAGACATTAAAATTTGACATCCACCAACCAACACTGAGCCCACTTGGTGGATTATAGCCGCCCTACACTCTCCCTCAGAGTGGAAACCAGCAAACAATTACAGGCTGATCAAGCTAAGTTTCGAAATTAAACAAAAACGATAGTCAGTTCGTTTGCTATAACTAATAAAACCTATCCTGAATAAAAGATGCAATCGTTACTCTCGTTACACATAAACCCAACATTCTCCATCATTCAATGGGGCTACATCGAAGGGTCCATCCCATGGGGAGGATCCCTTGCTCGGAGTAATAATGGGCGATCGTATGAATGCCTGAAATAGCGTCAATAAGATCGTCACACCCTTCCACCACACTGTGACGTGGGTCCATGGGACATGTGACCAATTTTATGGGGACCATGCTTTAAACAGCGTTAGGGTCGAAGGTGCTCCTTGAAATATGTTATTCGAGTCTTTTCTTTGATAAACGCAAGGAACGCGCATTGGCCTTTGCAAATTTTATTTGGTCCTTTATATTTCCTTTCTTTATGTTCCTATTTTTAAGGCTCTTTAACATTCAGGATTGATCTATCGGTAATTCGGTAACCGTGAAGCTAAGGTTCAGTTGAAGGGAAAGGTTTTAGTTATAAATACATATGCTCACGTGAAGAGCTGAAGCTTAGGTTTCTGAGAAACTTTATTCTGGTAAGCACCCAGGATAAATCTTAGAGCGGAGCCCGTGAATCGTTTAATAAGGTCTCGAAAATTTTTCGTTCAGTCACGTTGGGTACTTTATACTAAGCAAGTGGTCGAAAATACAAGAATCAACTCTGTTTGTGCCATTTAATGGCTCGATTGAAAGAAATGGGTTGACTTTGGCTTTAAATCACACCTTTCTGAAACACCAAAACAGTCACAATGCGGACTACCTCAACAAATAAGAGTAATCTTCCACCATCACACCCGGAAACCCTTCTAGGTAACTGCCCAATCCGTAACTTAAATAAAGAGACTGTGGGTTCGAGTCCCCGACGATTACCATATAAATTGTGTGCACAGGCCGCCGACGTTTTGTACTGTAAGTTACTTTATTTGGGTGTAAATAATGGCGGTATATTTTAAGGCAACAATGCTGAAAGGTTGAGAGATATGCATATGAGGTTGAGTAGTTTAGTTTGGTAGAAAACAATGTGGAATTCGTTACCGTAGAAATTCTTCTCTGTATGAAACGGCATGAAATCTTGACTACGATTCTCCTATGACAACTTTGTCCAGTAATGTATTCAATCTGGCGTTGATTTGGTTGTCGCAAGCACAACTGCTAATGCTGAACATGAGGTCTTGGATTCGAGTTCCAGGTCAAATAAAGGAAATATGGGTGTATTATAATAGGCAGACCTCTGGCAATCCCTCCCAAATTGCCTAAATTCAAAGTCAAACCAATTAGGCCAATAAACGGCGTTTTTTACGGTCAAACCAAGGTCAAGTCATGGGGGGCGTAAACCTAGAATATTTATAGTAACTATTACGTTGACTTGACTGCTTCGTTGGTGTAGTGGTCGCCAGACTGCAGAGCATGAGGTCCTGGGTTCGAGTTACGGGTCGGGCAAAGTGTTATTGGGTTTTTCCATCAGAAATTTCTCAGTAGCAGCCGCGGTGTCTGAATTTGTGACTGATTGATGGCAATAGACTTGCCCCCTATTATAAGGGACTTAAACATTACTTGCGAAATGTGTGTGAATTATTAGGTAGAGGTACACTTCTGCATAAACTTCCAGGATTATAGTCGTGATGTTTTGCTATGTTATTACAAAGACCTAAAATATCAGGTGGTCCATCGCCCAGTCAAATAAATACAAATCATTCGGATGTTGGATCCCTAATAACTGCAGCGCAATGCTAAGCTCTGCTATCGAAGTAATATTAGATGCTTATACTCCGAGCCAGTCCCCTAATCCCTGCGAGGGACTGAGGGAATATCCCCGTATTGAGGAGCCCCATCTTAATTCGATGTTATTATCTTCTCAAAGGAATTTTAGGTAGGTACCTACTTCCATATTAGTTAATATTAGACTAGCTTTTGCTTGCTGGTATCGTCCACGTGGAGGAAATTATACCATGGGAACATACTATCGCGATACTCGTATCATATAATCTGTATATCTGTTACTTTTTCACGTTTTAGCAGATAAACCGGTTTCGATGTCGGGACACATGGTGGCGGTAGACCTGACTTGGGTTTTGACAAAGTATTACTATTCCTAATAGGACCTTCCCTTGGGATACTACCAAATTTATAATATTCGTTTGTATTGAATTTAAGAAATAACAGAAATTAGAACATACCCTGTATTTTGTGTGAGGTTTCTTGCAATTCCTTGAAAGATGTTCTTGTCTGGCTGGTCGTCAGTCGTTTAGAGGTCCATGTAGGTAGGTACCGCGAATCAATCTGTTTACATTACAAACTGCTATAACTTATGCCGTATCACGAACTAGAACTAACTTCGGTTTCTCTTACTAATACGTTCGTAACTTAAACTTAACTTGAGCAGCGCCATCCATCGGCGACTCGAGAAACTACTCCACCAAGAAAACAGCGACTGTGTGGATAGGTACTTAGGACCGGTGCAGAGTGTTCTACCTTTCACAACAAGTACTAAGTAAGTAGTTAAGATAAACGGAACCTAGTTTTCTAACTGTTACCGAGTCAAAAGGGTTATTTATCCATTCTTAAGATAATATTATTACCTTTATACCTGTAGCTGAATATACGGTCGCCTGGCAGGCAGATTTGCAAGTTCATTGCTGCCTTCTCGACCTGATTATATTCACATCTAAAATAATAACAAGGTTGAAGGAGCCAGAAGGCCTAACCTAACCTAACCTAACCACACGTCGCTGAAAATCGGTACCCATAAGTTTTTTCCCCGTAATCTATTACATTAATATTGTTTCACCTCCCTATGAACACTTGGGTTATAATCGACTTTCTCAAGTTAAAAGCAAAAAAATATTGCTGAGACAACGTGTCGTAAAAATGAAATTACTTAGTGCACATTACAGGCCAGCGATAAAGCGCTTTGAAGCGATACGCGGGACCATAAAGCGCTGGAAGCGATGGAAGCGATCTCAGCTGTATCCCGTCAATGATGGCGGCGCTTTAGCTTAATGGCATGTCTTGATTGTTTCTTCAGTGCAAATGAAGCTTTTTACTGTAATGTTCGCTTTAAACGACAGTTTGGCGGAGGGCTTTGGGATAAGCGGTAGCGTAGAGTATCTAAGTGAATACTTTCTTCTAAGGTCCTGTAAGGTTCCTGTTTGGGTGTGCCCACAAGATTTTATATTCTCAATGCAGGGTATAACGAGTCTCTCGCGATTCTCACCTTTCTCAAGATTCACCTTGCTCTAATTTAGCGAATAGTCTGTGTGCTAAATTGGAGCAAGGTGAATCTTGTAGTTGCTGAGCGATCGCATCCTGTGTTTTAGAATGTATTATTGGACAAAATCTTCGTTTGACCCCCTTAAGAGAATTGGTTGGAATTGACTCTCTTAAATATAGGAAATTCTGTCTTCCTTAGTGCTATATCTATTCAAGTGCTAACACAGATGAAACTGAACACCATCAGCACAAATCTAAACCAAGTGCAAGAGCTTTCAGTGTAATAATTTATAATTATAGAAAATTGTCATTGACAAGTCATTTTCAAGTTTGTCTGTGACAGACAAGTTACATAATATAGTGTCGCATGAAATAGACTACTTTCACGAATATAATTGATTCTGATTGGATATGAATTTCATATTGGTAATTTGTGTGACGACATTGTTGCCATTGCGGGAATATCCTGGATGAGGCTGGCACAGGAGCGTGGAGCTTGGCACAAGCAAAGAGAGGCCTATACCCAGCAGTGGGTGAAGTCGGGCTGTGGATGTCGATGATGATGATGAATTTGTGTGTTGAAATTGTATTTATTATTTGAGAATTAAAAAATCTATATGGGCTATGTGGTACCTGAAATAAATAAATTTTAATTTTTGATTGACAGCTCTCGGTTTATAACTGCTGATCGCTTTCAATTTTATTGTTAAAATTCGCCCTGGCATATGTGATGAAACTTCTTTACCTTGTCCTTTTCGCCATCTCGTTTTCAACAAAACCACACCCTAATAACAGTTTGTATCTGTAAGCCTTCGCTGATAGCATTTGATTGTGAAGACTCCAGAGATGTTGAGAGAGTTAAACACTCTTATCCATTCAGAAATAATCTTTTATTAGTCGTTTGAACTTTAAACTAGATGTTTCAAGTAGACTTTGTTGTTTTAGAAACTGTGTTGTGTTTTGATGCCCGAAGACAGGGTTTTGACAATGCTTTTCTACTTTTGTTCTCAATTGAAGCAATATTTGTCATCTATTTTATCAAATCATGCAAGTTTTGACGATTTGTCTAACATATATTTTCAACTACTATCCTAAAGAATAAAAACTTATGTCAATAAATTTCCTACATTATTTTATATTGCTCCTAAATGAGGTCACACACAAATACTTTCCAATTTTCATTACGAAGCTTTTAGGAAGTTAATTTAGAAAATTCTTCGAAACTTAAATATATTTTCACAAGCGTGAAAAGACCACACGCTCCTTAATGAACAAATAACTTACAAAGCCAGAACACATTCCTAAATAAACTCATATATTTTTAATTAACTTAGAGCACACTGCAGAGCACAATATTTAATTATACCTTAATTTGTTGCAGGTAAACACGAGGAAGACAACTTCAAAAGAAAAGTACATTAGGAGAAAGTGGACGAAGTAAATCTAATATCCCCAGGTCACCTGTTTTCCGGAAGTGCTTTAGAAGCCTCTAACTTCCGGTCATCTAATGGAGCCTCCGATGGTCTTTCGGGATCTTAATGACATTTGAAAATAAAATGGCTGCTCGTGATTATATCTGTCTTGAAATAGGACTAGGTACTAATAAATTAGAGTGCTGATTGACATATTAATGTGCGTGTTTTTTAAGGTAATTAGTGATATTACTGTTACATAATTAATTAACAATCTATTCGGCAATACACTAATGTGTCTGGCACAACTAAAATGTTACGAAACATAGTTAAAACTTGAACAAAATGTCAGCTCGTCCTTTCTTTATAGGTTGCGTAGCGAGCGATAAAAGAAAAGTCAATTTGCTGACTACTTATGTAAATACCTTATAGATGTTATTGAATATTCGTTTGCAGTCTTATCATAAATAGTTCGCTTCATCAACCTTTTAAAGCAAACAAGCTTTTCAATAAAATTTAAAATACAGTGTACCCGCATGAAACAGGTGGTATACAAAATGGAGATCGCAACTGTACAACACTGCACACTCGTCGAAAAGCATGCACACATCAAAAATACATTTAGATAAATGTCGACGGCAAAATATTCAGTTTTATTGAACTATCATTTTTGAAAATGTGTCGCTTATTACTTAGGTATTTAATGTCAAATTTGGTAAGATTGTAAGTAGGCAAAAAACTCACATAATATCTTCCTTTGACACTTGATCATATCGGTGTTTAGAGTAAAATTATGAGTCGTCTCTCGCAATCACAACGCATTTGTGGGTTTTTATAATACTTTAATAGAGGGTAGATTTATATCCAATAAACTATACAATCCAAATCAACACAACGTCTAGCTTACCTACAATAGCGATATAAATAAAATAACATGCAAGTATTTATTACATTTATGATGTCTTCATTGCTCACGTTATTACAGTTAAAACCAAGACTTCATTTTTTTAAGACTCGCATAATTTCAGAAGCACCTAGTAGCAAACGGCCCCTTTAGTATTATCCCCTCTAAGCAGTTGATTTAGGAGCTGAAACACGTCCGATATAATTCGATACTGCGAAATGCCGTATAACAAAGTTAAACCTATATTTATTGATGTAATATAATCTATTAAACTTAATTAAACTCGAAGCTTCTCTCGAAGTTTCCTGTTGGCGCCCAGCGTGGGACTCTTTTCCTAAAATTTATATTTGCCGTAATCTCATCTAGATCTTAATAACAGTAATATTTTACGAGTGGGATTCTATATTTTTGCTTCCTGAGGTTTTTATCCCAGGAACGGATTTTATTAATTTTGTATTCGATTCTTATTTTTCCTCCAACTTCGCTCTCGTCGCTCGGGCAACAAATGTAAATGTACCCAATTATTTGCGGTTGCCATCCGTATTTAATCCTCTTATATTATAAATTGAATTACAGAACTATTCCTGAATACCGTCAGTTTTCATTTAAAAGTGTTCGCTAAAAACAAAGTTAGTTCATTTTTAACGCAATATCAGACAACAAATGAAAAAATTAAACTTTTCTCATTTATATTAGTAATCCTTGAAACTTGAGCGTTGCATAATGAGAACATTCTTGACTCCATTCTAATCTTGCAAGCTTATTATCTCTGTTATGGGATATAATTATTTACTTTGGAAATGTCTTTGTTTACACGCATCGTTGGTAATGCTCCTGAAAATCTGAACAGAGCATGTTTTAGTGCTCGTTTTAAACTTGTTTCGGGTTTGTGAACAGCTAATGAGCTGTAGCAGACATAATGCTTCAATCTGATTAAATTATTTTGATCACATCCCGCCGCCGGGGCGGGGCAGTGTGCAGGTATTTGCATGTATAGAATATTGCTTGAAAATACGAGTAGTAGTTTCGTTTATAAAAGAATGTAATAAAATTGGACTCTCGTATTAATTGCGTATTACATCCTTAGGGAAATTTGTCCAGTTTGATGGTCTGAATCACCACCTACATCTTACATAAATCTTTATAAGTATATCTGCCTACATCGCATATTAGCAGTGACTATGAAAAGTAGAGTAATAAACCCCAACATATTCTCCCCAACATCAGCGCACTAATCCCCGCTGCGTCGAACACGAAGTTCAATCCGAATCCGTGATCCAACAGGAACTCGTCAAGATATACTCGCGAGGCAGCGATCCATCACCGCGTCGCGTTGTAATTAGCTCATCAAGCACAATGCGCTCTGTACTGAGTCGGCAATGGATCATGCAAGCGAATTTAGCCGCTAGATAACTTTTGTTAGGAATGGGAGTTGTGTACAGGGATTTGGTGATAGTCATTGTGTGTGGCATTATGTCATTTTGATAATTAAAGTTTGTTTTATCAGGGGCTATTAAAAAAGCAATTTTTATCCTAAAATGAGTAAAGATACGTGAGGGGATAAGTGAGGCTACGAAAATGAAGAGAGGTATTTAAGATAATTCGTATTTTAGAACGTAAAGCCTAGTTCCCTAAATCTGGTTCAATCGATACATCGTTAACGTAACCTTAACGATTACCAGTTTAACCCTTTGAAGTCAAGGGTTCAACCAAATAGGCGTTGTATTAACCTTTAAGTGTTAGTACTCCGGGCAGCATCAACATACGGCTTGGAGTATTAACATAATGGCTCGAAAGATTATGGTAATGTTCAAATAATGACAGCGCTCTTATCGCTGCGAGCCACTATTAAGTAATTTTCCCCTCAATTTTACATCTGTTGCATGTTACCAGAGTTTTACATAATTTGATTTGGATGCAAATGGGTAACAGTGACCAATCAATCGAAAGCTGCATGGCAACAAAAGCAAAGCAAAACAAATAGTTCTACACACTACAGTAACAACCAACAGTCTATATCCAATTAAAACCCTTTGAGCCTCAACAGTTTAATAACATCAACAGACGTCCAACTCGTTAGGCTGCCGAAAACCGACTGACAAACACATTCCCCCCACCCCTGCCCAGTGAGTGATGGCCGCTCGGACAAACAGGCCGACGGAGACGGATGGCCAGACCGACACTTAATATTTGCCGCCATTAGTTTCATGTAGTGTACGAAGATTGAATTGCGATCTACTGTTTGCGTTGTGTGTTTGGCCACTTAAATATGATATCGTTCTGTTGGCGTGAGGGTAGATTACGGGTTTATCTTTGTGGTTAGTTGTATTGTTGGTGTTAGGTTTTTGTAGCGGAGACGAATAAATGCCTATGAATAATAACTACATAACACCACGCCTTTAAACTCTGAAAAGTTAGGCACAGGAGTAGGACCTACATTTTGCCAGTTATGTTTAAGTTCCACGTAATGGGGGACCTGATGGAAAGACCCAACAACATTTTGCCTGATCTGGGAATCCAACCCAGGACCTCGTGCTCAGCAGTGGCTAAAATGACTGATAATACTTTAGACAAGAACTTATTATTCAATATGAACTCGAAGATAATACGGTTTCTGCCAACATTTACATAATCACAATTCAGCATGAATTATATCAAAGTAGGTTTTTTAAGAATGACAAATTCTAGTTCATTACAGTTTCTTTTACGAACGACCTTGCCTTCGCAAAAAGAATACCCTTACAATTTAAGCGTCGTATCAAATAGTTGCGGTCGTTCCGGCGGAAGTGCCCGCGGCCATGACGGCCCGCCATTAGTGGCGGATGACGCGCGCCACCCAACTTCCGCCCATAGAGAATACCTACAACTAACGGGCATTTTCTTAAAAATGTTAGTGGAGGTAGTCTTTTAGTGATAGGTTGTTAGGGAAAAAGATTTTTCGTTAAAAGTCTAATGGCAAAGTGAAAATATAAGTAAAAACACGTCGTTCGCTATGTCGATAGATAGATAAATACTTTATTGTACACTAAAGTCGCTACACAGTTCTGTGACAATATTCTGAAATAATTGGGAAGCAATGTTTTACGATTGAACAAAACTACTTTAGCAACTAACCAGGGCCCTATTAGGAAATTAATAGACATCTGGCTGAAAACTTAGAAGAGAATTGAAGATTTATGACCACAACTTTTTTCAGCCTGATATTGGAAAAACTTTTAAACCAATTACTAAAAGCCTAGAGTATTACCAAACATAGTTGCTATTCGCCATATAAAATTATATTAAAAAACTTGTATAAAGACGCGCTTTGATTGTCCCTCGCCTCCGAGAACCGTTACCTTTACGACGCCATCTTTGAGTAATAAAATAACGTTGTAAAACGTCAGCTTGCAAGTTTAAACCCAACGACTTTTTAAATATTTCTTGCCTGTTCAGTGTTCATTCATCGCGTTTTATGATTGGATGTGTATTAAAAACTCGTTAGGATTGAATTGGACCTTTAAACAAGTATAAAACGGACGATGTTTTCTGTTTAACGAAGTTTATATTTTTGTCCATCTCGTTTCGATGATAAAATACCTGGAAAAAAACACAGTCTTTTCAGGTTGTTGATTTAAGAAACTGTATAATGAGCGATATTTTCTCTAAAATTTTTCCTTTTTCACATTTGCCTTTGCTTTTTCCATTAACTACTTAAAATAAAATCTTAGTAAACATATTATTATTAAATAATAAACTTCTAAGCGTTTTCTCTCTTTAAAATCCTTTTCCTGGTATAATTTTTAATTGGATAGGTATTTGCTGAACCACTAAGCTCACAAGCACAAAGGTATTACTAGAAACTTCGTAAAACTTCCTGTTCCAGAAAATGATGCACCTTATTATAAATAAATATTATAACATTTACTAAGGAATTACCTCGAAGAATTTAATAACTGCAGCATCGCATGTTTTTTGATAATAATTGCATTAATCTATTCGTCCTTACATTAGGCATTCTCGATTTACACCACAACTTATTTACCTTGCATTACGAATCTAGTTTAGCCCAATGACATCATCCTAGCCTAGCCGTTTCCAACTATGTGAGGTCGGCTTCCAGTCCAGTCGGATGCAGCTGAAGACCAGTATTTTATTTGGAGCGACTGCATTTCACATTCCAGGAGGACTGCCTTTCGCAGCCCAAAAGCCAA
Organism: Eurois occulta; assembly: GCA_950022335.1. Classification (NCBI taxonomy): domain Eukaryota; kingdom Metazoa; phylum Arthropoda; class Insecta; order Lepidoptera; family Noctuidae; genus Eurois; species Eurois occulta. The sequence goes on from OX465502.1 coordinate 13,463,212, forward strand.
CGCCGCCGCCGTTACGACTATCAAAGATCTCAGAATTAGTATACTTAAAAAAAATAAACATTTCAGACAACAGTGATCCATATTTAGCTGACATTGGTATAAAAATAGTAAAATTAAAACAAAAGACTGCCAGGCAGGAAAACGTGTTTCCTACCTCATCAACCTCTGCACAAAATGACTAATATTTGGAGTATAGCTCTCCGCCACAGCTCTCGGGATATAGTTGCGACTACTCCGCACTCTGCACAGCAATGAAGCCATTTTTTTGCGTATTATGCCTTGAAAGCCATCTGTGTGGGTCGCGGCAAATACTTCTAAGGCGCTACAGAAACGGGGCAGTCGACAACATCCTGAAAGCATATATTGTACGCGTAGGACATCCAGCGATCTCTTAGTGTAGTCTTGAGCCATAGATTGCTTGTGTAAAAGCATTACAGGCAGAGCTTTTACACAAGCAAAATAATAAAAAAATACCTTTAAAAGAGTATTTTTTACTACGTCAGAGCACCGAGCAAATCTACGGGCGCTCGTTACCTCTGACCACCAGCCCAATGAAGATTCTTATAATTTTGCTGACATGATTTTATTGTGGTTTAAAAGGTTAGTTTTAGGTCTTCTTCGCCCATTGTTCGCTGAGTCGTTTCATGAAGTCGTCGTCACATCTAAACATAAAAGAAAGACAGTTCAAAAGTCACTACAACTTCAGCTTTCCCTGCAAATTCTCTTTAAACACATGTATGTGTCTACTCCCAAAGGCTGAGATTAGTATTCCACCTTCATCCGCGAGGATCAAAAGTTTAACTTATACGCGTGCTGTAAATAAATAAGGTGTTCCTTGACGGCCCCATAAAAACGAGGAGTAACACTTTACTCAAATATTAATGGTCTGAGTGCTAACACTAGTAACTTTCGTCGGAGATTTTCACTTTATTAACTCGAAATCCAAGTAAAACGACCTCATGAGCGAGCGTCTAAATAGGATTACATTTGTTACTGTTAAATAGGTTTGCAAAAAAACTTGCTAGATTTTGATGAAAAACTTTAACAAAAAAATATATAGAATAAGAAGTTAGTCTTTTAGTAAAAGTTAATTAATTGAAAGCTTAATAATGTCGAGTAGTAAGCGAAGGTAATAAATAATGCCGCATGGAATTTAATTTCAGATAAAACCTTTATACTTATTCACAATGGACTAGCCAATTACTTTAAGAACTAATAAAACATCTTAAAAATTGAGCTATCGCATTGTTCAGTTCTTCTTGTATACATTTTCACTTTACCGAAATCCCACGGGCCGAATACGACCCACTCAATATACGCTCAGAACAAAACACGTCAAAAGTGTCGCAATAAAATATGACACCCTGTATGTTTATATGTCACTTGTCACTGTGATGTCACTCGAGTAGGACGTATAATTCGCTGCCGTAACACTTATTTTATTGCTTTTCCCGCAGCTTTTTCTTTTGTGTTGAAGACTAAGTTTTGCTCGCGGCTTTGCCCGCTTTGTGTTCGGAAATTATTCCGTGGGTTCGTCAATCGGGAATAAAATGTATCCTATGTGGTTATTTATAGTCATGGTCTATTCGTATTCTCAGTTTAGCTGTTGAGGCGTGAAAAGGTAACATACAGACACATTCGCATCATTATAGTATGGTTTGAAAAAACGTAGTTTCAGAACTTGTTCCCTTCTTAAATACAAAAAACGTTTAGTTTCGATGTGCCAATCAATCAATGTCAATATTCTTTCATATTATTCAGGCAAATGTAAGTAAAAGGGTGGAAACCGGAGCTTAGTGATCCCTTGACGGATTTGCAAATGCTTGGGGAAATGCTTACAAGGAACCATTTGTTTCCAACGAAATATTTGGAACACAACTAAATACTTTTCAAAGACATTTAATTATATTTACGATGACGGGACAAAGCGAGCAATATAATCGCAGCAGCCAACTAGTTGTTAAGCTTGAAAATTTAGTCATGGTCTCATATTTTTTCTTTGACAATTCTTCCGATATCAGCTTTATAGTGCCATACATTTCTTTGCTTTTGCTGCAATAGAAGTAACGGATAGAAGACAGAAACTCGAAGAACATTAGAGCAGAAACACATGTCGTGGGTGAAAACCGATCGGTCGGCAAATAGGAATCGTAGGTGCATCTAACATTACAATCATAAGCCTGATTTGAACCCTGTTCAACGTCCCATAATGCTTCTACAGCCATTACTTAGCGTTAACAGTTCCGACGTCGTAACTTCTGATTCACGACTCGAACACTAAAGGTCGGGCAGCGGGATAAGCGGGATCGATTGTATCGCAACCTTGGGCTCTTGTAGTGGCAGGGTAGGGTTGGTTTCTAGACAGTTTTGTATCCTAAATCTATTAGAAAGGTAACTGTCCTGTAACGTCTTTTTGGGCAATGTTGGGAACTTACAAAACGCTACTTTTTGTATTTCATATTTATTCTACTCTTTTGTTTACTTTCTTTGTTGCTCTTCTAGTCTAACCGAATGCAGCTAAAATTGTATATTGTATTTTTATGGGCCACTGCCTATCTGCCATCTACAACCCCATTTCTGAGTAAGGAATGACTTGTTGTTTATATTGCTGAGGTAAAAGCACTTAATACTGTTGTAGTGATTTGATAATCATCTTCATCTTCGTTTTCTTTAACACCCGCTGGTGGATTTCTCTGTTGGAAAAATGCTTGTATCTAACTCCAACGTTATTGTTCTCCATCATCCAATTCAGGTAAAATGACAGATCTCGCAGTACTACCAGCTTCAGTAATGAATGGACGTTACCCGTCCCGGAAACTGTGCCTTTCAAACAATCTACTGTCATAGTAGCTATTAGTTAGGTCATTACCCAAAATACTAGTTACTCTATTATGTCGGTGCTCAGTGACTCGTATACTGAACTAGGCTCACCAGCGATTGTCAAAGGACCTCGTGGAGGGTTCATTGTCAGATCATTGGACTGAAGAGTTGCTCCATGTAGTTAAGTTATTAGTTAGAATGAATACATTGCTACTGGGTTGATGTTGTTCAGTTCTGGGATTTCATTGACTGAAACTGAATGTTTTTGAGCTTTCTGTCTCTTCTTATGTCTCTAAGCTTATTCAGAAGCTGAACGTGGCTGGTAATGTGCGGATGAATGTCAATATTTTTGGTACATTAACTCGTATTGTACGAAATCTAAAAAAACCAGAGCTTGTTCACAGTACCTATGAAACATGTTATATTTACAATACACGTCTGTTGACACACGAGGGTTAGGAAAGTCTGATCACTCGATCGAAACGACTCGCCTCGAGCGGTTCTATACTTCTATTAAACATATTGTTTCTCAATTTGCTAAAACTAAACGAAACCACGTTCTATTTTAGAACTAAAAACGAAATATAAAGCTTTATTTGTATTATCTGCTAGACAATTTTAAATCCAAATAAAAAAGTCTACAAAATAAACGAATCTCGATAGAAACAAAAACGAAAACACATAAATCAGCAAGCCTAAATTATTTTAGTTCCACGTTTTGCATTTAAAATCCCAATTTAATAAGCTAAAGTTGTTTATTTCGGGCGAAGTTTGTAATTTATCGCGCGGAAGCCGCGCGGAGCGGACGCGTCGCGTGCCATCCGCTGATAAGCCGCCGGATAAATCCCGGATTATAGAGGAGACGAGCGGCAACTTCTGATTTATTTGTAGCGCTCACTGATTCGGGGTCTAGGCTTTGTTGAATGTTGACTACCCTTTTAGTGCTGGCTCTAGGGCAGATAGCGTTATTTATGTACATACGTTTCACGCTCTTTGGTTCTGTATTAACAAAGATAATGGAATTTATTCATAGCGTCATTTAAGATTTAGATTATTTCTTTCAAAGAAAATGTATTCAAAGATTTTGAAATCAATTACATCGAATTTCTTATTTTATGCCCGTCGACTCTCATCACTCTCAATACACTTCAATTTTGTTTTTGCTTTACACAGCATCTTGTACTTTAATAATTGAAAGAAAACATGCAGCACTTAGGCCCTCTTTCAAAAGGTTTATGCCTGGAATATATCACTGTTTTATTTTTATTTCTTTAAAAGGGTCGAAGGTTTTTAAATTGATAGAACACAGACCATCTATAATTTCAATAGGGTTGAGTTGATATAAGGTTTTCACAGAGTGTGTGGATGGATGAGGTTCATGTTGCTTTTAACCCGTAAATGGTGTAAAACTCCATGGCCGGATACAGGGTCGGTTAAGTAAGGGACTGAGGGTAGAGGTAACCTTCAGTGAAATGTTTCCCTTCTCTTGATGCTTCCCTTGAAAATGGGTTAATGTTAATCACTTGTTAGATATTTTAGGGATTTATATTCTGCATGATCAGCATGAAATATCTTTTTGCCACAGTGATAGGCTCTACACCAAGACTAACATAAATATTTATAACCAGACAAAATCCTAAAAGAATCTGTGAGGACAATTTAAACTATACAAAGCTTGTTTCTCAAATAGTGCTGCACTTTACCTTTGATTTAAGATTTTCTGTTTGCAAAACTAGGAGAAACAGACAAATCGTTTCCTCTTATTCCTTTCCCATAAAAAGGAACTTATCACAACATTAGTTCAAATGTGCACTTGCAACGCCCACCTTAACACGGCCCTGCCGTCCCCATTTGCCCAGATAAAGGATGAAAGCCGTCACGAAGGACAAAACGTTTGGAATAAAGAAAAATAAACCCCATTGTCCACGTTTTATGGTCGTACGGAAAATACGATATATCGGCAACTTTTGTTTCCAGTACATTGTTTTGTTTGCGGGTACACGGGGACCATCATAAAAATAGAATAAGATGGATTCCGATGGTCAGATTCAGTAATGACGTAGTCCCCCACGTTGGGCGCCAATATATTTTTATTCTCATGATTCATTCATAGCTGTCACCTGGGACTCACGAAGGGTTAGGTAGATATGTATTGTCGTGCCATGTCGTTTAAATGGTTATGAACTCACATGAAACGTAAAATACCTATACTTATGCTAAAATATACTTTACTTCTTCTTGCTTTTTATCAGTCAAATAACAGTAAAATAATACTCAATTAGAAGTTATATCATATCGAAAAATAAAGCAAGCACTTATAAAACCAAGCAATATATAAAATAATTGTTCCAAGCACAATAAGAAAACGATCGCGAAAGTTATTCTGTCATAATTCTGATAAAGGCTCCGCTTTCCCGGCCATCCAAACGAATTGACCTGCCAATCAAACCGCTCTCTTTCACAACAGTAAATCAGTATTTCTGTACATAAATAATACTGAGAAGATTGGATCTTATTCATTTTGTGTAACAAAAAGACAAATTGGGAGAGGGCTTAATATGAATATAATCCGATATAGAAATTATTTGGTTTGTTTCTTTGTATATTAAAATATTCATTGTTGTGGTTTACCTAGGACTCTTTCTAAGTCTTTGCTGGTTTGAAAAGGTTACTTTATGTTATATTACTCATTTTACTGATAAGCATGAAAAATAAGCAGTATTCTACCCCATAATTTAACAAAAGGATGACGTAATCACGTAATATTTCATGAAACAATCGGACTCCTGTGATCCCACATAAGCCTTACAAAAACACGCTCCACATAAATAAATTAACCTCTTAGGTAACTGTCTCACTCAAATACCGGAACGCGTCAACATTTTAAATCCCACCCGCAAAAACTGAAAGCCGACCAGATTCGGGAGCCCGCATGTCTACGAACGGGGTAACAGTGAGCAGTCCACTCAAACTCGCTGGATTATCCGTGTAAGCGGCGGATTAAGGCTGACAGTCACGCCAGAAGACGGCTCCTCAAACTCTTATCTCGCTATTTCAATTAATTCTGTGTTCAATCTCTCGCTGCCCTTCCTCTGCAACTGGATCTCGGCTTAAAACCCTCTTCTTCAAACTTCCAACTTGTCCGAACATGTAGGAACTTTACCCAGATATGAGGGTATTTAGAATTCTTCGTGTATTTGGATTGAGGAAAGTAATTAAAGCAGGAGCGTGCACATATCTTCAAGTTTGATTTAGTACTTCAAGTTTGACTTGGGTTTCGGCAAACATGTTTAAATATGATTCTTGTCTGTAATTACTTTCGCTGCGGTAGCATAATGGGAACATTTATAACATATTAAACCACTACTTGTTAAGAAACTGAAGTAGTTAATGCAAACACGTTTAACTTATGGAAATAAACTTTGGTAATATTTGGTATTGTGAATTTGTGACACATTTAAAAAAAAAACATTCAGTTTTATTAAAAAACAATCTGTTATAGAGTTAACAGCATTCAGTTGCAAATGTTATTCTCCTCTCGTCCGTTATAATTGAAATGAGTCCCACGTGGGCGCCAACTAAGCGGGAAGCGACAAAAAATGTTTTATTGTTTTCAACACGTTGAAATTTTTATTATACAGCTACGATATGTTGATAAACACCTGTATAAGTTTCTTTTGTACCATGTGTGGGTAGCTATGAAATTTTACGGCAGCAATAATTTCACGCTGAAATGGAGTATTCTTGAGGAGCTCCTGTTCAAACTTAGGGCAGGTTTAATAACTTGAGTAAATGGCGTGTGTTTATGTTTTATTGTGTTTGCTCAACGTTCTTCCACTGTAAGTAATTCGAAAGGATAATTAAATTGGCAGGGACATGACAAAGAAATAATGATGGCCACGAGTAAAGTTTTTAGATGAATATTCAACGTCGGGGCTCTTAATGTAGACTGTAGTGCCTTTGAATATCAAGAAGATATAAAAAATACCGCAGCACTAGTTACTGGGTCAAGAATATCGCAAACGATATTCCTTTCAAATAAGATTAAAAATATGAAAGAAATATCTTTCATATTTCTAGACTTTTATAAGAATTGCTTACTGTGCCATTAACTAAGATATCGCTGAACAATAACTTCGGGGAACTATTGTCATAATAAGATCTAACCAATGGAATCTTTCAATTTTAATGTGAGACAATAGTTGTCTTTCCAGAAAATTCTCAATAAACAATAGGTATCATCGATAGTTTCAGATTGGACGATAAAGTATAACGGAATCTGTATATCACTGTAAGTAAATCAGCATTTAATTTTCAGGCCTTTGTTTCAGACTGCCTCGAGTTCTAGAAATTACTTCAGTAATGATATTTACTATATAGATGTAATCTTAGTTTCGAATAGTGTATGTAAAAAGAATACTTACTCTACTGTCTTATTTTTTCATGATCACATTGATCACATTCATGAGAACATTTATCAGATTAAAGGCCACAACAAAATTACAAAAAACAGAAAAGTACATAGAAAACCTTGGCACACGTATAAAAAATGACGCATTTGCAAACGCATCAAAATAATCTAAATGGCTTTAAATCACACACACTCATAAAATCACGCCTTTTTCTCCGTAAAGAAAGGCACACACACGTGTGTTTATTTGTCTTAATGGCAATCTGAATTGAATCAGCACAGCAAATTTAGCGACGAGTTTGGCACTTTCAGTAGTATCCATCGACTTCTGTAATGATCAACCAACAGGATAGGCAGGTCACGACATCAACTGTCCCGCTGTTTGTGGTACAACACATTTACACTATCTTTATCCGTACAAAAGTAAATAACAACTATCATTTCCAAAATACTTAATACAAATCTCCTCCGCCATCTTGTTCAGTTGACACACGTCGTGACGTCACATGCGATCGGTTATTTGTCGGCCATGTTGTTTCGCCCACTTAGCGGCGCTCACTGTGTTTGAGTATCGTTTCCCTAACATCCATGTATTGTTTCATCCTCTGTCACTTGCACGGATTTCCGGGTACCCTCTCTTTGTTTAGGTAAGAAAATCATGCTTGGAGTTCTGGGAAATTGAAATTGAAATGGTACGTACATTGGACAAAATACAAAATACACACAAAATAACACGCACAAAATATGTATATTTAATGTATATTAATGCTGTAATTTATTTGTTGTATATTAATGTTATAATTTATTTGTTATATATTAATGTTGTAATTTGTTTGTTGTATATTAATGTTGTAATTAATTTATTGTGCCTATCCAAATATCCGATAAAATTGTAGTTTATATAATGCTTAAGAAATTAATTAATTACTGTCAGTGGTGTAGAACCGTTGTAATTAATAATAATAAATAAATTGATAAATTGATTGGACATAGATAGAATATTAGAAAATGAGTTTGGATTGAAAGCCAATATAACATTAATTTTCTTTCGGTGATAGTAAATGCGCTAGAGTATTTGACAATAGTAGTAGTATTACCTGGTTACTAGGTTGAGGGGGTCAAATTGGGAGTTATTCCACGTAAAATACTGGTATTCAGCCACATCCAGTCAGACTGGAAGCCGACTCCGACATAGAAGACTTGTGACTAAGCAGGTGATGATGATGACAGTAGTAAACGATGGCTAGTAGAAAGATATGTACCCTGCTGCAACAAGTGACAACAGTAAACTTCCCAAATTCTAAATCCCATACATCATCTATTCCATTTCCCCTACAACATTTCCGTAGTCATATTTCAAGATTTACAAAGATAAGTAACACCAACACATTGTTTTTCTCCCTCCCGAACCAGGAATAATATAAGGTATATTCTTTTATTTTCAATCCCTTTTCCGTTGTGTGTGAAGTAAAATGTCGGTGAGATAGCTACTTGAGACTCCAGCGCAGACCCCGTATACGTCTGAATGACGTCCATGATTACAACGACATCTTAACGACCTGCAATTTGTATAGAAGCATTATCACGATTTGGAACAAGACGTGCCCAGTATTTATTGTCCAGGATTATGCCATTCTGAATAATATTGAGAAATGGTCTCGCATTGTTCGGAGGTATCGGGAATGGTATTGGATGTTGCTTTGTTCGGTACGATCTAGAACTTTCTGCAACTTATTGCCAATTATAATTTTGTTTTGAACAACAATAACTGAACTACCTGAAGTAGTGATTGTTCAATGTTTGACGAGGCATTGCGTTTGCGTCGAACTTCAAATAGATGATTCAAAATCTCCAAAATAATTGGATTTTACAGTAACTACCGAGCACGAAATAGTTTCGACATTCTCTGACCCCAATCCTAACCATATCCCAGTTTCCCGCTTTTAATTCCCGCCAATAAAATCCCAATTTGGCAAACTTCAAAGAGTGTGTTGACAAAAGACTATGCGCCCGTATTGTCCCGCCGTACTTTCCGAAGTTAACCGAACTTGGCCGAAGTTCTCCGACAACACTGCGCCTGCCGCGGTGGCCGACCACAAACCCAATTACCTGACTCGCTGTATAAACAATGGTTCAAAGTGACCCACGACAAGTTATTATCCCAGTTTACGTTTGGCGCAAGTGAAGGACTTGGCAAGTTTCAGCCATTCCCATAATTGGCTCGGGCAAAACTTGTAAGAGTTAATAGCGTTAAATAAGCCGACAAGTTTTGATTGGACTTTATTGAATACACACGAAGTCTGCGAACTTCACAAATACCCTTGATAGGAGGCAATTTGCTTATTACTTCGCCGAAATAATACACTACTTATTGAAGTAGACATTAAGTCCTTTAGAGAGGTTTCTGAACCCAATTAATTACGCAGTTCTGCCTAGTAACGGCAACGTACAAATAGTCTTAAAAACAGTATGCTGATAAAGTAATATTCATGGTTCTATTATAAGACGTTCGTGTATGACCAGAATACCAGATGTATCAACGTGAACGTAGCAAAGAAAGATACAGGTTTCGATAAGTAAGGCATTCTGTAGTTTCTGCCTAATCCCCTTAGGAAAAAGGTGTATGAGTTTATGTATCAAGTAATATTCAATCCCGTCGGTTAGTTTATATCTACGCCTTTGCAAGTTTGTCAATGGTCAGAGGATTTTTTAAATGGTCAGTGGTAACAAAAGGCAGACAATACTACCAAACGAGCAGTTCTAGGTGCAGCACGGTCGAGCGACACGAGGCAGCGCTTTGCGGGGCTTACATGGTAAAACGTTTTGAGTAACATTTACAAAACCTACGAAGGAATAGAATAGAATAGAATAGAATAGAATAAGAATAAGAATAATTTATTTCAAAAAAGTAGGTATTACAAAAGTGTACATTTAGGTGCAGTAGTGTTATTTCTAAACAATTGTATAATTAGTGCTTATAAGTAAACTATAACTAAAATATATAACTGTTGCAAGTTACGATAATGGCGAAATCAAATGTTAGGTAGCGACCTGCCTGATCTAGGTTTATTTAAACCTGTGTTTCAGGCCATCACTTTACAATGCATAATTTAATTAGGACAGGAAAAGTTTTAAAATAAAGTAAATCTAGGAACAAAAACAGTAAACATTAAAACCAACTTAATAACAATATGTACAACTAAATACGAGGAGATGACATATCAAATCAAACCAGGACTTCTAGAAGTTTTTCTGTGTCCGTGTAATTAAGCATCGCTAAATAATCCGATATTACAAAATTACATTTCCTATAGAAGTTTAGTTTCTTGTTGAGTCTATTATACAGAAAAGGTCCTAAAAACACATAAAATCGACTAGCAAACGCATGTCTAGTTTGAGGCTTTGTGCAAACTAGGTCTTTTCTTCTCATATCGGAAGGAACTGGGTCATAGGGAAGGGTAGAGTGCTGCTGTAGTATAATGTGAAGAATAAATAATTGCCGTACTGTGAGCACATTACATGCTTTGTAGAGCAGATGTGTAGGAAATCTAAACGGACGAAAGGTAGCAACCTTTAGAATTGCTCTTTGAGCACGTTCTAGAGGGAGAAGAATCGAATTTCCCGCCCCCCCCCCAGGATGTTATGCAATAGGTTAGAATAGACTGACACAACGCTAAATAAACCTGTTTTATTAATTTATAGTCGGCTACATTACGTAAATACTTAAAAACATAAATTAGTTTAATAAAACATTCTAGATGGCAAAATTGATAACAAGGCTACAGGGGTTTTTCGCTCAAATGAGGGTGACAGCTGTTAAACTTGCAATTATGTTGTAAAATGTGCTTAATATGGAAAAATAAAATGGCTTCATCAGTTCCGTATTTGTCCACGTTCCCAAGTGACTCTTGTACAGTTTTATCCAGTGAGAAAACCCTTGTTTCAAATCTTTATTATGACTTAATCAAACGGTTTCATAAAACTATACGCACAAATAAAACGAACCGCTTGGTTTACATTTTATTCCTCAATTTAAAGCCCTTTAATATCATGACCGTCGTAACTTGGAAATAAACTTAAGACTAACACAATGCGAAGTAAATAATGTTAGGTTTAATTTAGCAGAAACATTATCTATTCAACTAGAATATTTTATTGAAATTGTCTGTGTTATTCCGTTTATTTTATATGGAAAGACTTAAATTGTAAACACTTGGAGGCTACATTTTAGTTTTGTTTCGCTAATACCGACTGGCTTGGCTTTAATTTTCTGTGTAAAATGTTGCTAGAAGTTTTAGGTTCAAGTCAAATGGCTGTCTGCTTATTCATTACCAACATTTTACGTAGGTGTATCTACGACTGAAGTCCTTTTCTGTCTACCTGAGGACATACACAATTGACAATCGGGTTTGAGTGTTCCATATTTCTAGAACGGCTTCCAACAGAATTGACATAATATTTTCGGTAGCCTATGTAAATCGATATTTTACTTTTCCTTATCGCACACGTATCATAATACACAGGTCCTGCATTATGATACGCGTTAGATATGGTACTAAAGGATAGGCCCTCTGGTGTTGAATCATAAGCTTCAAGCATGACCTTTATATTTCGAAGTGAGACTCACTAGGGATTCGATATAATATATTTGACACCTGACCTTTGCACGTTATTGCTATATTACTATATTACCCACGTATCTTAGGATACGGTAAAACGGGTTGATTTGTGGCACGGAGTAGGAAAGAATTAAGCATTCGTGGAGGAATTTTTTTAAACTATCAAAATAAGAATGAGAATAGTCTGATCAAAGTCCATTGTGAATTGCATGATGCATTGTGGGACATTATAATAAAGGTGGAAACACACTATTGAAACGCCACGCGACCCGACAAAACGCGATGCGTGTTGAGTTGAATCAAATCGTATTATTTTCTATGCCCAGAATCACATTATAAACACCCGTCGCGACGAAATGCGCGCAAACGCCACCCGATCCGTACCTGCCAGATCGACGTGTTGCCGGTGGTCGGGGTTAATACGCCACCCGACGCAGCACACGCAGTGTGTATCTAGTCCAGACCCGACGCCACGCATCATTTGTTATAAAATACATATGAAATCTTTCATTGTCTAGAAGCAAGTCTGGATATAGCGTATGAAATTTACCACACGTCCTTCTCTTTTGATTTGTTTCATGCACCCAATAACGTCTATTTATTTTTTTCTTCTTGAGTCGTTTAAGTAAAGCATCAAATCTTCTTCAAAATCTTCATCTGACTCGTTACTTAGAAGATCCGCATGGCATCGCGTGTTGGTAATGTGCACGGTGCACATGGGGTGTCGACACATTGCGTCGCGTCACGTTTCAATAGTATGTTTCCACCTTAACTCACACTAGTCAAATGCATTTACTTACACGGCAAAACAAAATGAAGAAAGTTTCTTACATTCGACAGTGAACTTATTATTAGTAGCATCTTAAACATACGTAAGGTTGCAGTGACGTGTCTGATCACTTCACTTTTTGTTCATTTATGTCTTTCATTCAGCATCTCACTTTGAGAATCAAATCACAAAATGAATCAAAAGTGAACGAGGAACGAAACAAAAATGAACATCAAACAAAGATTTTTCTGAAAATGTTATTATCAGTCAATGTTCCCATTCATCTCGCCCCATAACACAAACCACATTTCTTTTTACACCAAAGACACCACATCTTCAAGCTTAAAATCTGAATATCAAGAAAAGTAACAACTTAAGGCGCAGTCGTAAGCATTTCACATCAAAGGTGTTTAAGGTGTGATTGCCACGGAGTCGGCTCTGACGGTGAACGTGGCAATATCGCGTTTGATGTGTGTTTCATTATGACTGGCGGTATTACCCTCTCGTATTATTATTAAATATGGTATATTGACGCGGTATGGTCTTGATTGTCGAATCAAAGAATATGTGCTCTGTTGAACTTTGATATATGAAGCGGTGTAGTTTATTGTCTAATTATAATGTGTTCGGTTTCGAGGTTTCCAAGATACGATCAAGTTAGTGTATGGTTACATTATTGAGCTATTTTCGGGAATGGCAATATTCGTGTTGGTTGTCTTTTACGGTTTACCGCCTGTTATAGTTGTTTGACGTTGTTTATTAGCCCTTATTATAAACTAAGTATTCTTAAAGCGTCTAGTTTTAGGTGCAACAAAATAATCAGCCCATAACTGTCTGGTCTGCAAATAGGCTGTTGGTGTAATGCAGCACGCGGGCGCAACGCGTGTTGGTAGATGCCACATGTCTTCGAATTTTTGGTTCTAGTACCTACTTCAGGTTGCCGCACGTTCTTTTCCTTCAGCGTTTTGAGAGGTTCCTATGCTCTCATTAGTAACTATTCTTGAAACTTCTACTTATATTTGAAAACAAAGCTATTAAGATATATAATATGTACTAATAAATCATTTATCATTTGTTCCAGGTACGCAACCGTTTCCTGCTACTACAAACAGTAATATCTGCTAGATACAGTACATTTCAACGAAATAATATGAAGGTAGCATTTGATATGGTTCTCATGGGAATACGTAACATCTACCGTTTCTAACGGAGCATGGTGATAATGTGGATAAAGGTGAATAATATGGAATATGTACGCATCCTTCTACTAACTGGATGGCCGGACATGTGTCCGCCTCCGTTGGATATGGAAAATGTCTGAGGGATAACGGTCTTTGATCTTGTTGTATCTAGCATTTCAATGTAATTCTGTAATTAATTAGCTGCCGTAATAAACCAATTATGATATAACAATCAGAGAAGGGCCGACTTAGATTTTGGCCGGTCATTGCTTTCGGTGGAGTTCAGGGGCCATCAGCAATGTCCATGACGTTTCATGTTCAGCTTAGTCGCTTGCATTGTCGGCGAAAAGTCGCCGCTTTTCACCGACTGTCCGCTGACTACAAATATGACCGAGTACGGCTTTCCTGACTTATCGGCAAATAGTCATTTCTAATAACAATGTAAGTACCTACATAAAAGAAAGGTTGGACTATTTGGCCATAAATTACATGCTCAAGCGTGCTGTTACAGCGACTGCAGTGAAAACCAATGAAAGAAATTGCTTAGAGCACGCCACACTCACCGCGACGCGATTGGCGTGCGTTGCGTCGATTCTAACGCGAAGTAAACAAATGACGCACACGCTTGCTTGATGTAAGTCGCGTCGCATAACGTCAGGTCGTGAACGGTACGTTAAAAAAAGCAAAGAGTAGGTACCTTTTGAGTCCACACAACATATCACTTCAATGAAATTGGCCAATCCCTCGGAGGTTAAAGCGGAGAAGTAAGGAAACCCGGACCAGCGTTGTGTTTTATTACTACCCACCTTTGTAGGTTAAAAATAAATATGTTTACGTGTGACCTAATTTCGTTTCAATTTAACACAACAAACAAAAGAGTATATCTTATAATTATGATTTAGCCATGTAGAGAGTATGAATGAAAGACTACCAACAAAAGGCAGAATTTTATTTTAAGGCAGATGTGAATTACAACGCCCTAAAAGGACATACTCTGACCTTATTGGTGATGATCTTCAGAAAGGATGGATGCGTGTATGACCCGATGTGAACGTGCACGAATTAAAAGGACTATGTAAGATTAGTAGCAGGTGGCTTTCTGTATTTCCTGCCTACCCTAATAGGATAAAGGCGTAATTTTTGTACATACGGAAAATAGAGGAATGATTAGGACCGATAATCCATTAGTTCATTTACATACTTAACTTTATAGTTTCGACCTTCGGAAAACCTCGATCCTTCTACCCAAAAAGGTTATTTACGAAACATGTCCGTCACACATGACATAAGCTCGGCTCACTCTAATGAGAACAACTTTCTACGACTATCCGCAAAAAGTTGGGACTCCAGCCAGACTACCGCTTTCCGCAACTATCTGTAATTAGGGACCGAAGCCGGTTTTTTGGCAGTTTTACCTGAGATGGGAAATTCTAATTTGGGCCTTGTTTAGTTTTATTTAAATTAGGGACTAGCTTTGGCTACAGTCATTCGGGAACTGTTTATTTTCCTGAAATCAGAATATTCACAAAATTTAGGAAAACGTAATGATCAAAGGTTGTCTGAAAGATAATTATCGCTAGCAACGACAAGACCGCCAGTCGCCATTATATCCATAGAGCTAGTAATGTTGTAAAAGAGTGGGTAACAATGTTGGTGTACAAATAAGGATCTTTATTCTATGGATCAATCAACAAATACTGGCTAACCGCTTTCATCTCTTCTGCTTTAAAACTGGTTGATCATCTAGCCGAAAACAGTATCTCATCCCGTGTGCCGATTATTATCAGTACAAATAACCGAACTGAACTTTTAGAGCATCAAGACTTAGAAAATTTTCGTACCTGTCGTGTCGATGATTCTTTTAAAATGAAATAAGCCTCGATCACAACTCTGCCACCTCGATAGCGTTAGTAGTAGCCTTGGACGAGTTTTTTAAGGCGCAGAACAAGAGGTGGGTCATCGTTTGCGATGTGGCTCCGTAACAATTTACAATCGTAACTGAACAGAACAAGTTGCGCTGCCCGATATCAATTTTGTATGAATCAGCTTTGCAACGCAAAACTTGCAACATTCAGAATACACATACTCGTACAAT
This sequence comes from Eurois occulta, assembly GCA_950022335.1. NCBI lineage: Eukaryota > Metazoa > Arthropoda > Insecta > Lepidoptera > Noctuidae > Eurois > Eurois occulta. The sequence continues at coordinate 13,479,107 of OX465502.1, forward strand.
AATCCCATGCTTAACTTCATATTTACGTTGGTGTTGAATGCCACACATCTCGTGCTATTGTTCGCTGAGAGGGGTAACTAGCAACAAACTGAAACTAAGGCAATAGTGTATTATGCTGTCGGGGTTCCAAACTTGGGTATTGTGACGTCGTGTAATAGGAGTGATTTGTCACTAGCAGGTATATTAGAAGTTCATTTTGAGGTGAATATTTTCGCCAATTCTTTGATACATAAGCACAAAATCAGTTCAAAAAACAAACGGTTGAAGTTTTCCTTAAGCTGCAAAATGCAAAATTTTCCTTATTCGCAAATGACATGCCAGCTTGAGTCACACGTGAATTCTTTGGGCGCGTGGCTAACATCGGAACTAACTCCGCCACCTTGTTATATCAATAAAATTTCATGACACTCTTTCTCAAAAGTTTATAAACTACTCCCCTGCCAAAATCATTCAAACGGCAAGTTCTTTCTACCACTGTAAACTTGCTAAAAATCTAAAACCCTAGGCTAGGGTAGGTAGGGGCTCAAGTAACAAAGTAGACTGAACTAAAATCTAATCTTAACCGTCGAAAATTATGACGTCATCGCCGTTCTAATTCAAAACTTACGTCTAACGACTAGTGACGTCACTTAGTACCTCATTACTATCAGCGCTCGCTCTCCGCATATTAATTATGTGAAAGTTCACAATAGTTTATAGTTCCTAGTTCGTGCTCATTACGGCGAGGTGGCTTTCAGGCGAATCGTGTTAGAGGGAGTTAGTGTTCCATTGGCCAGTTCAGCTCATACAAGTTTGGTTTGGTTGGAAATTAATACTTCTTAACTCTCTGGGAAAATTGTAATAACATACTGCGAATGAATATTCTCTGGCGACATTTTCATATCGAAACTCACTTTTGAAAGTCGAAAGGACCTAACCAAACAAGTGACAATCGATCTCAAAGCGTTATATCAGGCGACACTCGACAGGATTAACGTAAACTCTTTAGGTAGCTGAATATTATGTCGATCCTACACTCCCTAGGCTTAGACGCTACGGTTTTGTTTGATTTATCTGCCAATATTGTTGTTTTTGTGTCGTAAGCTTTTCAATAAAGATTATATTTGCTCAAAACCATACCCAATTTAAACAGACGGCCAAATTCGCAAAGATTACTTTTCCATCGACCATAAAAAGCAAAGATTTTCTCCTCTTATTTCAAATATGTTTCTACCCGCACTCGATCTCCTCGTAACACATTGCCACTCCGAATCAATTCCTCACGACATATAAGTTTTTGCTTAATTTTTCCTTTCTACCCTTCTCTGCGGCTTCTCAGTTGCCACGTGAATCCCTTGTACCATGTTTGTTCCGAATTAACGAGTCTGAGTTCTCCCGGCCTCACATTGCCTCACAGCTTCACTCTCTCTTAGTATTCCACACGAGCCTTTCATGAAAATTGTTATGAATAAGAGTTTTTATTCGAGGAAAAGTATACGGTTGCGTAAGATTTTCTTTTGCCGCAATCTGGGCTACTGGGGTATACAAGTTTTTGTTGGAGCTGTAGGGTACAATAAAAGCTAGATGACAACATGTTTTACTTAGTGACTTGAATACTAAAGTACAACGAAACCTCAGATGGTAAATATAATTTTGTTACGAGACCTAGTTTCATGAATGTTAGAATTTCACTTAAATTTGAGTCTGAAGTCGCTCGTTAGTCGATTCTTACGAAGATCAAAAGGAATATGGAGCACTTCTATGTTGGCGCCCAACGTGGGACTGATTTAAATACAAGCAATTCAAGTAATTGTACGTTTTGCCCTGAGAAACTGAAGTCAACCATTAGGAGTCAAAGTGGAGAAGGCAACCGCGCGTGCTATTAGACTAAATCGAGTAAAATGTAATTCGGCATCAAAATGGCGACGCTGGGGCCATAATGGTAGCTTAATGGCACATGTAATAGTGTTGTAAATAATTTCTGATGTGGGCCCTTTAGCGCAGCCCGAGGAGAAAATATTTACACCGATTTTGTGCGGTAGTACGTCCTGGGGATTTTAATCCAGGGAGCCGAGGTAATTAGTTTAATCATCTTGCGGAGTGCAAAAGCTGTGCGGACGCGGGAGATAACCTGCTCATATGCGGCGTAATTACTTCGTAAAGTACCACTTAGCATGTTATTATGTTATTAATTTTATCTTTCAGAAACATATTAGGATCACTAAAAAGTTAAGCGTGTCAATTCTGACAGTTATATAGGTAAGAAGAGTGTTCCCAATAAATGCTTCTAAAACATTTATAAACAAACGACACACCCTTTGTAAGTGACAGTTGGTAAACAAAGCGGTTAGCGAACAAGGGATTGCTCTTAACCGCCGCCACCCTACGTCTGGGCCGTTACCGACCGATCCTACCCACATAACGCACTCCCACTGGCAACCCTGGCAACACCGCCAACACTGCCAACGCTGGCAACCCAGTAATAACCGTAAAAAACTTACCTCCACTACTTAGTGGGAAATTCACGGAATTCGAGATATTAACCTGTGACGTCAAAACCGCAGTGGGGGAAATTTTCTACTGAAGTAATGTTATTGGTTGGATATTTAACCTAGATTTTTTCCCTCGAAGTAATAACAGTACATTTAATTATATCTAACTATGCAGGCCTGTCACCCAGTCACCATTTTAAGTAGACCTCTGCGGTGGCTCATAATCTGATTAAATCAAAAATAATTTTCGTACTGTTTACTTACCGATGAAAAGTTATACCTATATATCCTTTTTGTAATTAGATGTCTTGGAATGTTTCCCACCCCACTTCACCGTGCATGAAGGCATTTTGTTGCGTAAAATTGCATAAAAAGTTACACCTATTTGTAATAATTTAGCGTGCACACAGGTCTAACAATTGGACACAACTAAAATGGTTACTAGTACCGTAGCCTATACATAGGCGACAAAATACTAATAGTTTTCGAGCGCCGGGGCACTGTATGCGCAGTCAAGTGGTTATATAGTCTTTGTTCTAAGCACACCTGTTTTTTCTTCAATGAAGATCCTTTTTTGACACCATTCTTTCACCCGGACCGCCACATCTATCCTTTTATCGTATCCCCCTTTTTTTTTTTTTTTTGGTGGGTGGGAAATCATCAAATGACCCCCCCCCCCCGCCCTGGGCGGAGCGGAAGGGAGTGTCAGACTCTTACTGACTAAAAACCACCCATGTTCCTTCATTGGCCCTTTATGTTCCAGGGCCGCGGTATCTCTCTCGAACAGTCCCGCAGCCCTGGCAGTTATCGTATCCCATGACTAGAATATTAATACAACGCGTTGGACATCCGACGTCAGTTTTACATCTACCCTCTTCCTTAAAAAAGAAGTAAATAGTTTTTTCGCACATATATGAGGGTAGGATGAGGTTTAATTGGCTTGGTGGTAGTAAAGTCATTTACTTCGTGTAGGGAAAGGCTTGCTTTGTTAGTTTAGAGGCTAGACAGATAGAGTTAATAAAGGCGAAAGAAATATATTTATTGTAATTGAGGAATAAAAAACGTAGGTATGACAATACAAGACGTAGGTTCATGACAAGCCAAATTATGATAGGATTTCATAATAAAATATGAAATCCCATTATAATTTGGCTTTTGAATTTGAATAGAAAATCAATGTACTAGATTTATTAATTAAGAAACATAACTAAATGGTACAAGAAATTCCGCGAAGACCATCGTTAAGGTTTAGCGGAGTGTTTTATTAAGTTTTAGTGTAAGCATAAACTGTTGTATAGTGTCAAGTGGTCGTTTAATTATTTTTATTACTACTTCTACTATGTACCCACATTTTTACATACTATAGTTCAATGCCCTCTGCTTTGTTTCCTAAAGCACTCTTTTTATGTTCCCAAGTGTTGTTTGGTATAATATCGTGCTCCGTGGAAGAGTTATTTGAGTAATTCTTCACGCCAGTTTCCCCAAGGGGCCGACAGAGTGCTTTATAGCAGTTTGTAATGGCAGTTCCTAATTGAAAGTGATAAGGGTACCAAATCTATAAATTGAACTAGAGGTCGTAAGGTTACTCCTGAGCATGAGGGCTTGGATTCGATTCCCAGATGGCGAAGAAAACATTTTTAATCCATTTATGAACTAAAAGTAAACATCCCCCGTCTGCATAGTTAACTCAAGCTTGTTTCCGAGACATATTTAAGCAAACATTATAAAATAACTTTACCAAAAATGTAGTCTCGCGAATCTTGTAGTCTCGCGAATCTTGTAGCTCGCAACATGTCAAGCGCAGTGGCTGCCAAGTTTGTAACTAGCGTGCACCGAAACTTGGCGCACACTGCCAAGTCGCCAAGTTTCGCCAAGTTTTTCCTGTTGCAGGCAGTCGCGTCATAACTTTATGACTTCAATGGCCAAGTTGGGCTAACTTTTAATTTGTTGTGTACGAGGTTTAGGGTATTAAAAATGCATGAAAGTGCTGGAAACTTACGTGTCATTGGTTCTATGACTTCTATGTATATGTTTTTTCTTTTACTTATTGTCTTAAGGCGAAAAGTCAGTTGTTACGATACGTGATTTTTAAAGACTGATATATATTTCCTCTGCGTCTGCATTGATATAATGTTACCAACGTTTTAGATTTTGACCTGGACCATAGCCAGTATAAGCTGGTCTCTGGTTCTAAAACACCATATTACGCTAGGCCAGCTCAAAGTCAGATTGTGAACACTGCCGTACAGTCTTCTCTACAATAAGTTAAAAGTCATCTAACTTCCCATACCTAGTTATGAAATTAATGAAATCTTTTTAAAGCATTCCCAGAATACATTCAAAGGTTTACTTTTGCTATAAAGTATTTTACATTTAATTTTCTACAACAGGATTTTAACTTATTGTTGTAAACATTAGCCCCTCAGGTCATAAACCCAGGGCTCAGAAGTGATCCATTTTTGTGGCTAACTGTAACGACCCTCGTGGGGATAGCATGCTCACTAAGACTTGTTCTATGGTTTCATAGTGATATTTTAGCTTTTTAACAGAGCAAATAACCAATTTGGGCAGAGTCCCTTACGGCCAAATATTTGACCATAAGTTTTAAACTAATGTTTGTACTATAGACCGAATGCCAATGATAACAAAGTCAGTGTAACCTGGCCTCGTATTGCATTAATAATTACATGTGGTAGGTATTCTATCGAAACTCCGTACTACGCCAGGTCAAAGTGACGCGCGGTTGACTACACTATCTCTTTGAAAAATAATGGACCATCTATCAAATCAAATCAAAAATGTATTCTAATTGGGCTGAGTATTTACCACCTTTTGAATACCGCTTGCCCTTGACCTGTTTCTGGTGTTTTAGCTAGGCGTAAAGAGTAGTGGAACAAACGCCCCAGCAACACATCAGATGGCATGCGAAATATTTTCTAACTCAATCTTACAGATTCTGTATGTTGAGTTAGAAAATATTTCGCATGCCAACAAATTGGTTATTTGCTCCATGTATCAAAATACCAATAAATTTGTTAATTTAGCCATAAGCACGTTAAAGCTTGTGTTTATTATAATTTTCCAATTAGTAAACTTTTTGAAACGACCTTCTTGTAGATATAGGTTTTCTTTACTATACTTAATTAATATTCTATCGAAGTACTTATCAAACTTTCTTAAGTCTATTTGTTCAATATCTAGAGTTTCTAAACACTAGGGAAAGTTCTTTAGTTCTAGGCCTTGGGAATACAATCTTAAGGACGGGCGTTGTTCGGGGGCCTGTTTGTAATATTGGTTGATTAACAATATCTGAAAAAGGATTGTCCAAGTGTGAACAAGTACTTTCTTTTAGTAAAGTTATAGGTAATTCAAATAATAACTCATGTATTCAGAAGCTGAGAACTAGTTTTTTAACATAAAAAATACATGTCTCCTGACGGTCCCCCAAAACGATCGCACTTCATTTCAATGTTTTTTGAACCAATACTTATATCTGAACAGAACAACATAACACAAAGTCTATTTCCCCGAAGGGCGCATTTCAACAGAAAACAGAACTGTATATTCTGTTTTAATTGTGCACCTACTGATAAGTTACTCCCAACATCCAACAAATGCAAAATACTACCCTTTAGGAAACTCCCAAATCACTCATAAATTATGAAAATGGAACCCGAGGCCACTATTTAGGCCTCACACAGAGCGCGTCCATTAATTAGGCCTAAACATAGAACTGGATTATACTAAAAACCGACCTTAGAGCACTGCATGCAATACATTAGTGATTTCCCTGTATTCTGCATCCATTTCACTAGTTAAAAGTACTCACCAGAGCCACAGAGTAATTAAGTTCAGAAGGACCACAACATGCCACAAAGGATTTGCGCACAGCTGTCAATTCGGTAACAACTTTTTCTTGTCAAAGTGACCATAATGTAAAATATGTTTTTTACCGTCAATGCTACCAAAGGTCGGCCAGCGCTGTGTTGGACGCCTCCGGCCCGAAGAACCGACGATCTTTAAAAATGGGCTGGGTCAAACTGGATGCGAAACTGCGGAGTACAGGGTGTTGTGGCGTCGCTTGGGAGAGGTCTATGTCCAGAGTCGACTGAAGCGGTATTTTAGTTTAAAAGAATGCACGTTGCATTCTTTTAAACTAAAATACCGCTCGTTAATATTGTTCCTATTGTGATTCGTAATTGCTTAATTTGCAGTAGCAGACCTTCTGTATGTCCTCACTCAGTGGTACAGCGTCCATTTCGCTGGTTATTAGTGCTTATCTGAGCTGGCGGTGGTCGCCCGCGCGGATGCAAATGTGCTCAAATTGCGAGCACTGCACACTGCACAAAGGAAAATACTGGCTCATTCCGTGATGTTTTTAAATGGAAATATCATAGCGTTTGTGGCGAAAGGTTGAATTTAATTAAGTGGAAATTAGGGAAGTAAATACACAGTAATTTGTTTTGAAAATATTGTCTTTAGAGAACCTTTTTCAGCTGTAATAAAGCTAGTAGTTTATATCACTTAAGCTCGTAATGTCATAAAAATATCCCTAATTACGTGTAAAACTTGCCTTAAATCTCAACAGTACATTCAAGGACATACATTACTAAACTGCCGCCTCACTATCGATCAATAGACCGGCTGACTCTATTATCAGCTAGAGATTGTAGTAGACAATAGTAAGCCGCTTCTAAGACTAATCGATTTAGTGACACGGAGTAGTGACAATAAAGAAGGCTCTTGCAAAACCTCGCCGAAGAAACGCCATTGAAACATCACAGATGATATTATAATTTATTCACCTATTTCACCTACTATGGTATAGTAGGTAATTATAAGAAAATGCAAGTAGGTACTAAAGTGGGTGGAACCTTTAATACAGACGACTGACGGCAAGACCCTGCGAAACTGTATTATTTTTGGGTGTCTTGCCGAAAATGTAAAGACTGCACTTTCTTAGCCTCTTTTTTTACAATTTGCATCACAGCGTTTTTAAGACACTTGCTACTTTCATCTTGATGAACAAAAAAAAGAATTTCGTTTGCCAGATTTTACTGTTAATCCATTACCTCTCTACTCCATGGCACACAACGTACGCCGAGTAATCAGTGCCTCGCCAATTATACACTAATTTGTCAAACGTGGTATTGAACTGAACACAATGCCTGGTCTGGCGTCCCTTTGTTTGTGGGCAGGCGTGGTAATAGGTCAGCCATTAATATAGATTTTAATCAAAGATGGCAGTATGTGCTCTTTAAGGGCTTTTGAGTACTTGCAAGAATTTATAGAAAGACGTTCGCGATAACTTAGAAACGGTACAAAGGTCCACGATCGCATTCTAATATTAAATACCAAAAGTAAATCTGTATTTCTGTTATATTTTGAAGTCTAGACGGCTGAACGTATTTCAATGTAAATTGGAACATAGGTACGAGTAGACCATAACCTAGGCTATGATATAGGGTACTTTTATTGTGGGAGTTTGTTTCTTAGTAGCCCCTTGACTAGCTGTAACTCGGGGCTCATGACACGAGTCAACATTGAACATTGTGTAAATATAGAATCACCTCTCACTCGCAACACGGTCTTCTTGCGATAGGTTTCGTATCGACATAGGTATTGATACTAAAATACTTTCCTACTTAAAAAATTAAATCTCTTTCTAGCAGCTTATTACAAAAATGAAGTGCGGTTTGTAAACCACCCAGGTTTTCTGTAAGAGTACTAGGTAGCAATTCAGCTTTGAAAAAAGAACAGCAGACTTTACTAAAGAACCTCCCTAATTAGATACCCTCTTCCGAAGCCCCGAACTGAAGCATCTCATCCTAGACGAAACCGTTTCTAGTTTCCTACAATTAAGGGGAAAACTACGACAAAAACAACGAAATAAAATTGTAGTGCTCACTTTTCAGGAAGTTTTTCTTACGAAAGGGCCCGGGCTAATGCATTCTCTTTCTAAACGATATCACAATGGAAATGCGAGCTCTTTATCGTACAGAACGTTGTCTAGATAACTTTTTAGTGCTTTCAACTTTGAGCTCTAAGCACTAGATGGAATTTCCTTTTTCCTGCGTCTTGAAATTACGTTAATAAAGCTCAAAATTGCATGAGAACAAACCCTGTTAAGCATACGAGAGCTTACCGCTTGGACAGAAGCAACATGCGCAAGCGACAGCGACTACGGGGAATGCAAATTGAAGAAGTTGTGTAGAGCTAACGGTACTAACGCGAAGGAAACAATGACAAACGCACGTGTCGTTTGACGCTAGTCTTGTCGCACGAGGCCGTGAATACAGCTCTCTGAGAGCGTAGACTTGAGGTGCATGAAACTGTAGCACCCTCAAAATTCTTGCAACAGGGGATCGAAGATCAAACGTGCAGACAAGCAGCAATAGGTACTTTGCAATAGGTTTGCGGCGCTGTGCACCTATTTCACGGGGCCAGATACCCGATATCTTTAATGTTTGATCGGGTAACGTGCCTTCAGCGACGACGACGTGCGACGTGCCTCTCTGTTCTGTGTTTGCCAACCTGGATTATTTATGTAGCCCTGGGCGAAAGCTGTTAATTTTATGAAGTTTGCATTTTGAGATGGGCTTTCCGTGAAATCTTCATTATTTTGAGTGTGTATAAATTGTTCCGTTAGCGCTGTGTTTATTATAATTGTTCTTTCATTATGAATTAACTCATTCCTGGTATTTTATAAAACATTTTGTAATTATTTCATTTTTGTGTACAGTGAGTTATAGCAATTAGCTGACCCACCTTTGCATAAATGGTTGACTAAAAACTATATTCTAAACAGGCTAGTCGTACACAATATGACATCCATTCATGATAATAGCTTGTCGCAAGTTGTGTCAATATTCTGTCCGCCAGTGTACACTGTCAGACAGATGAAATTGTTAATGCTAGGGTTGACACAATTAATAACTGTTTAAGGATCATATTCAAATAATTTTTAATGGAATTTGTCTCTTGACAAGAGATAGGTACTAATTGGGTACACAAGATCAAGCCATTTAATTGATCTAAAATTCGTTCATCTACCAATGCACATTGGGACCTGGTGGTGCATTTGGGCATGGGCATGGTATGTTAAAAAAATAAAACAGCAAAATAATTGTACTGAAACCGAAAGTAAAACAAATATCCATCTCATTGTTTTTAATCCTAAAGAGCAAAGTGAACAAGGCTGAAATATAGCCATCCTAGTAAAAAGTCATTAAGTAAAAAGCTCCCACGCACCGTACTTCAGTTTTAATTGAGATGTTAATGTCGGCTGGATACGCCTTTATTTTATCTGAAGGAGATGAAGGGTTTCAAGTGATGCCCAATAAATTTCTGTGGGTGTATGAAGCCTTAGTACTTTCTGTTGAAGATTGAGATTTACGAGTACTTCATAATTAATTTTGATTGCTTGTTAATATCGCGATAAAATTAGTTCCTACTTGTAACTAATACGTTTTAAAAGGAATTTAAAAAGTTGCATAATGTAAACTTTTCAGTAAATAAAAAAATGGCTTTGCTGAGAAGTCATAGCTGGTAACTCTGGGCCTGGAGAACCCACAGTTCAAAGAATAACCAATTATAATACTGAGTAAATACTTGCTTTATAAACATATTTCGAGTTAGCTGCTATAACTAGAAATACTTTATGAACAGACAATACTGCTATTGAAAAAGGCGCGATGAATTTCTAGGTATCACCTCTTCTACGAATCATAAACTAACTCCATAAAGCTCATTTATATAGAACTTCCAGATTGAACTCTGAAGCTTAACTTGTAAATATGGTTCAAACAGCCCCTTGGCCGCGGTTAGCCGGTAACTAACGGAATCACTTCAACTAGTAACTAGATAGAAAGTTGACAGTTGCATTCGAGCTTGTTACCTGAATCGATAGACAGAAGATAGAACTGCGATGCACTAAGACTGGTTGATAAGCAGCTTTTGATAAACAGACTGATTTGTTGATTGGTTGGTTTGAAATCTGTTCTATTCTTATAAACAAGACTTCTTGTTGGACGTTGGTATAGTCTGGTTCGCCGTTGCTTTTCATTTTCTTTTATTTTGTCTGTTGGCCGCTTTTCTTACGTCAGCAGAGTAATTATGTTGTTTTCTCTTCTTTTTTTCTTACGTTTTTAGACAATTCAGTAATATTCAATGGTTTATTTACATGTTCGAGCATACGTATTCTTCAAACACATGAAACAATGAATTATTAATTTCCTCCAATATCATTCAGATTGCGATAGACAGCACGTTACACACGTACTGGTCTAGATAGAAATCCTCACCCCTATAAGAAAGAGTGGTTTTGCGCCAAGATTCCTTTCCCATTTTAACTTTCATCATTACCAGATTGATCTTCTTACTTCAAGGAAGCAAATACGATTACATCACAGCTATACCTACGTCCCTAGCCCGTGCACGTGATACGCTTACCTGACGGCCTACCACAGGTTATCTCTGATCCTACTTAGTTGCTACAGAACTACAATTTGTATCGTACGGCAGTATAAGTTTATAGGAAGTTGGACAGTTGTAGTAAGTACTGGTACCTCGGCTGTTAGATAACTGATTAGCAAAGATCGGAATAGGTAGAGAATATTTGCCTGAACTTCAAGGTAGTAAGTAACATGTGGATAATATTATACCTGCCTCGGGCTGCATGTTCCATGCCCCCGAAATTCAAATTTTCTTCGTATTTTTTGCAATTACTATTTCATGAAAAAGTTAATTAAGGGTATTAAATGAACTTGGAGAGTTGTATTGATGATTTTAATTCTGTAGGTAAATACGTGTTACGGTCGCGAACCATACTTTGTTCAACATAAAAAATGTTCTGGTATTTTAGAGACAGATAATATTCACATTTTACTTACTTGCTTGAAGAGTATTTCGGCCAAGGTTTTCTTCTACGTATAACTCTATTATTGTACTGATAAGGAATGTATCTGGTTAAATGAAGATAGGATCTCAGTCATCACGGATCTTCCTTAATAATGGCGATATAAAGGTGTCAATTATAGCATTTCCTGCATGCTTTATGTCCGCAGCATGTCATGTACCTAGACCTTGAACCGGTTTTACATGGTGTTGTCTTCGTCTGTCCACGGTTATGATGGTACAACTAGTTCGTCAATGTAAATATCTGCTTTAACGTTTTGATCAGAACGAGTTTTAAATCACACAATCCTTTGTAATAAGTTGCCTTATTGAGCTAAAGTTTTATTATAAAGTAGCTGCGCCCGTGGTGTTACCTGCGGTGAAAAAATTTGCACACGTACAGACACCAGGACATCAAGCTACTCTACAATCAAACTTCTTTAATAGAATTTCAACTTAATCGTTATAGCACTATGTTCAAGGTTGTTATTACCTACCCACCTACCCTGCCTACCCTACCGTACCTAACGTACCTACCTACCCTACCGTACCTACCTACCGTTCCTACCGTTCCTACCTGCCTACCTACACTACCTGCCTACCTACCCTACCGAATTTATGCTAGCCTAGTACTTTTTTTATAGTATCCCACGGGAACACTTCATTTTTCCGGGATCAAAAAGTAGTATATGTGTTAATCTAGAATATAAGCTATCTTGATACCAAATTTCATCGAAATCCGTTGAGCCGTTTGAGCGTGAAGGAGTAACAAACATGCATACACACATACAAACTTTCGCCTTTATAATATTAGATTAGTGTGATATTTACCCAATTAGTAAATATTCCAGTGTTTTCCAGATAAAAGAGTATTAAGCAGAATATACAGTCAGGTGTTTTGTTTATAATTCTCAAAGGTCAATTTCTGAAAACAAAACAAGTTTCCTGTGTTATTTTATTCCAAGCATTGTAGTTCGTTAAGTTGTTTAGTGTTGACCTTTATTTGATGAAGTAAACAAGCTAAGAGCATTTTGATTTCGCAAATACCATTAATAAAGACGAAATTCTCAGGTTTCATGAAACATGTTTATGAGAAAATCTAAATAACATTACAAGGTACAAGGAAAATCACTAGCACGTCCTCGAACGTACATTCACGCACATACTTACGCTATGTAATAGGACAAACATTTTTTGCAAAACACGTTACGACTGTCTGCAGAATTCGAACAAAACTTGGAATATGAATTATTACTGAAACTAATCCAAAGTGTCTCGGGATCGAGGTGCAGGCATACGTGGGTAGGCACAACTCCAGCCATTTGCCAAATGAGACACTCTTAACGCTGGGTTCACACGATGCTAGGGGACTGCTATTTGTTCACGTGAGTGGTCAAATACTGCTGGATCAGTTGTGTGAGTATCGTTAGCTGTGTCGTCGGTAAATGTTTGGGTGATCGCCAAGATATTGGCAAACACTCTAACGTATGTACATTTGATGGTTTTGAATGCGGCGGGTATTAATTTGCTTTAGTGAACCGTAAACTTTTTTGTCAACTACATATTTGTTGTATGGTTAGTGACAGCCAAAACCATTAGCACTTAGGAAAACGGGGTTTTGACAAGCGGTATTCTGTTTTTCCATAAGGAATACCTGTAATACAGCCAGGCGTATAGATTTGTGGATGGATGTGGCTGGCTCTATGTGAATATAAGCGAGATGTTTTGTATGAAAGGGGATTACTTATAAAGTAAAACACTCTTGTCCTAAAAAGTTCTAAAAGGTAATGCAGCAAATAATGTCTCACTCACGAATAAAGTAGAAAACAACTCTAAACCTCACACTAACCAGTCTTACACTCTACTAAACCAGGCCAGTACCTACTAGCTGTACCCCTGCACCCTTGATCTACTCGCCTTAACCACTAGTCACGTCTAAACCCGCCTCGTCCTAAAGCGGGGCACGTGCTCCCCGTTACCCCGCATCCCGCTGCATTATCGCGGCGATAAAATCACACTGTCCGTCAGACGACACCTTTACGGCCTTCACGGGAACCTTTTTACACCGAGACGTGACGGATTTGTTTAGTAAACGGGCCTTGAAGAGTGGAACCCTTGATATACTTACTAGCATACTTCACTCTCTCCTTATACATCATTGTGTACAGTTCTTTGTATTTCGTCGCCACTGCTCTCAAAACGGTGAGGGATAACATAGTCAGGAAACCGCCATGTCCTAGAATAAAATCTGAAGTCATGATTGTGTCATCTACCGACCCGCACTGGGCCCGTGTGGTAGATACCATACCATAGCAGTGCATGGTCATTTGATACTCATTACCTCTGATACGAGGCCGGTATGAGAACATTATAGACGTATGTTGCAATTATTATGATTATTTGTACAGACAAGTGTTTGCTTTATGTATATAATTATATAGCTATTCTATATTTAAATACCTCGCACTGCCTATAGTATTGTCTCTTCTTTCCTTTAATCCAACCAGATTGCCATTAAAATATCGGTTTTTGCATCCTATTAAAATATCTAAGTATATAATTATCTGTAATTTGTGTCTTTTACAGAATAGAGATAATGTTATCTTTTATCTCACTCTAGTACCTACTATAACCCACACTAGAGACATGTAACCAAGACCTGTACGCCGCCGCCCAGTAGGCCCTAGATTTAAGTGTTAGGTCCGACAGAATTACTGCCATCATTAAGTTAATCGCTAGTAATTAGATCTTCTACGCCTAGGTCCTTAGCACCAGATGAGTTTACGACGTCGTCTGAATAGGAGTTAGGCCAGCAGTTTCAGATTAATTTTGCTTGTACTGTGTTATCGTTAAGTAAGTACAAGTAATATAAGTGGGGGTATGAGGTAATCTGCGGGTCTTCGCAAGTACGTGTTGAAGTCTCAGCAGCCTTATAATGAGTTTTTGTTGAGTATTTATCCGTAGTCGACATTTCTAAGGCTATTTTCTTCAAAATTTCTAAACAAAACGGTTTTTCAGGTAAAGACATCTAAATATCAGAAGAAGTCGACGATTTTTGGCTTAATATTGCCAATTCATACATACATTGTATTCCTTCCTATTTACCATTTTTCCTTATTTTTTTGCTTCCGCTCGTTTCTAATCCTGCTAGTATGAAGCTTTATTTATTTTTATTAATACGTGCTTCATGTATAACAAACCCGAGTTTCATGCTATCGTACACAAACACAACTGGACTGTCCACACAATAAACTAAAAGACTTATACGAGCGTGTGATAACCAACACAACAATCCGAGATCTTACGCTAAAAATCTCGAAATACCCTCCAATTGAAACGGAACTCTGCATCAAAGGGGATAGAGTGGAAAATTCTTTGTGAACAGCAATTCAGCCTTTGGCTATGCTATTTGAAATGCCGTGTGAGCTGAGTCGTTTTAAAAATTCACTGCGAAGAGAACTGGGGCTGAAGTGAATTGGTCGTTAGTACGTCCGTCCTTATTGAGTTCTGTACTGGGAGCTCTATCTGCTCTGCTCTCCTGTTACCTTAGGGAGGTAAGGGCCAATCACTATCTACCTCAGTATTGTTAGAATAGCTTTCCACTACTAATTGTGCACTTCACGTGTTGTTCTGCTGCTTCTAAACATCTTAGAAATGTCTTTTCCCGTAATCCGGTTTTGTGAATTGGCTGTTTCTAGTTGCGAGGGATAATAGGGTTATTTAGTTCTTAGTGAAATTGGTTAGATTCTCAGTTGCTTTTAGTTTTTGTTCTTAAGAAATAACTGCACTGGCATAAAATGTAACAAAGTACGTAGTCAAGTTGCTGGTGGGCTAGTTGCGTAATGCTTCTTCCTACGAGTAGCTAAAACTAAGTGATGTAGTGAAGCGCCTTAGCTTAATTTGTTTAAATGATTTTGGTAGATTACCCAGTAACTGGATTGTGGAGGTCAGATTGACAGTCGCCCGATGAAAAATACTAAAATACTGTACTCAGCTGCATCCGGTTAGATTGGAAGCTGATCTCAACATAGTTTGGAAAAGGCTAGGCACTTAGACAGATGATGGTATGGATCGATTTACATTATTATTGAATTGTGTAAGTATGTAGTCATACTTAGCTTGAATTGGCAATTCAGTTCCAGCTACTGTCACCTGTCAAGGACAGAGATATCAGACATTTGATATTGAAATGTGTTACGCTAAGTGTCGAGATCTCATTTCGAGAACGTCGAGAATTCAATGTGTGATGTTATCTCAATCATCTTCAATTAATTAAGATAATAGCAAACAAAACACAACACAACTTGGTGATGAGGCCCGTAGGCATAGCAAACGTTGCTACGCTTTGGAGAGATTACATCAATTCTAAAGAGTAAATAACTTGTGTGGTCTTATGATCTTATAATTGACAAGCTTAGTACACATTTAATATTTTCTAAGGTTTTCTTTTACTTGCTTTTTGAGAGCATTCAGGTCGGATTCTACAACGATTTTCTATTTGATCGACAGCTTCTCGGTAGCTAACCAATACATATTTTTTTTTTTCAGTAAACAATTTTTTTAACTTTTTCGTCATCATCATGAACACTGAAAACGGGATATTTACTATTTGTTTTGAGTTCCCGTTTTTTTTTGTCTTCTCATAAACACCCTCCCGCAATAACTTCAGTATCCGTGATCATGGTGCTTGCAACAGGGCCGAAATATCGGAAACTCAAAACGAATAGTAAACATGGTAAATATTCCGTTTTCAGTGTTAACTATAATGTTAGTTTAAAAACCTTTCCGTTATCGCTGATTAATGTTATTTGCCTAGGCATTCTTGTGCAGGTTGTTATTCTATAAAATAGTATGTTTTCAGTAAGTTATTGCTAACTTTATCGAGAAGTCATAAATACTTGTGATTTTGTCTACTTCTACACACCAAACAAAGCACTTGACCCCACTTCCGACGCTTTCTTCGGAAGTGTAAGATTTATGAAGTAATATCTCCCATAAATCTTCGACAGAATCTCGGAAGAATCTCCACCATATATAGCAAATGATTCACTGAAAATAAAGTTGTAGACGGAAGGAAGCTTTCTAACTCCTTGTATCAATCGACTTCTATAATACAAAAAATCTTTACTAAATCAAAAACATTGCGTGCCGGAAATCCGAAAAAAGGAGATTCCTCGTTCAGATTACACCCGAAACGCATTCAAGTAGCTATCTACTCACTCGATTAACTTCAAAGTAACGCAAAATACTCGAACCCCCAATGACAGTGCTGTTACACAGTAATTTCGGCGTAACCAGCCTTTCTTTCTGCCGTTTCATGGGACCTTCGCAACCTCTCTCCTGTCTTCGTCACTCCTGCCAAAAGTTTGGGTGTAAGAGTGAGACAGGTGGAGGTTTCGTATTTCTTGCTTCAGGACTGGAATCAATACTACATGGCGTAGAGCGAAGAACACGCAGCATACCGATGCATAATGTATGTCACGACCATTACGGGTGTAGTGTAGAAGTTGTCGGATTTTGATTTAAACTGTTACAGCGTTTGGGACCGACTTTATGTGTGAAGTTTTTCTTTTCGGGGTAAATGGTACTATGTGGGTAAACTGGGTTCTATTTTGTAGTAGCTCGGATATGAATAGTTTCAAAATTCTAGTGGTTAGTTATCCTGTACATTGACTGTACAAATTATTCCATATTATGTGACATTTAAATTTTTGACATACTATGAGTAATTTAGCTTTTGCATGATAAATATATCCTTTTTCTTTTCTTGCCACAATTCGCATGCTACCATATTTGTACACCTCTTGGCATAACATAGCGCCCTAAGAACTTTAAAGAACTATATTTACTACCTATGTTACACAAATAAAATGATTTGATTTGATTTGTAGTCTTATCTACACTTAGTAAAATGAAGTCCTAAATAAGCCCCGGATTTCAATTTTAGAAATAAGTCTCATACCCGTACCGTACATGTGGGTGTTTATTTATTAGACTTATTTTTCTTTGACAACCTAACAGTCTTCGATCTATATCGGTATCGTAGCGAGGGCTGAATGAAACTATTAACATAAATAAATATTTTACATACATAATCTACCTATACGCTTTTTCTTTTCTGAATTGCGCTTTTTGCAATCAAGATGTAATACGACCAGTGATTTAAGCCGAACAACTTAGGATCCCTATGTATTCCTCTCATAAAATACCTATAAATTATATTTTTTCCACAAACTTGTCATCAAACAAAGCACATGAATATTGCCACCAGCAGAGATCATAGTTTATAATCCTCTAAATCCCACAGCTCCCAACTTTAGGGTCCACAACTAAGTGAAACTGATGAGTCCTGCCACGTCGAGACACCATAAAATATACAACTTTTGTCCGTAACTTCGGCTCAGTTTTGCCAAATGACCGGTTAGTGTCGTAAACCCATTGTGTCGAAGGGGTCCAAATATGGAACTTTATCATGAGGTAAGGTAGTAAAAGTTCAATGGTGACCTTCGTTTTGTGACTGTGTTATGATGATGGTGACATAGAAAGGTTATGGTGTTCAGTGCATATTGGTTTTGGGTTAGTAGTCATAATATTAGAGCTTTATCTTGCAAAACCTGCAAGAAAGAAAGAAGTAACTCTAAAATCTTGATAAGAGAATTCAGACGTGTTGTTTCCATTTCTGACAAAATATAATATCTGAATTTAAAGTCTATAAAACTTTACAGCGAGGCGTAACAATAAAAAGCTTTACCACTTCACCGCAAATATTCAAACCGACGAAACCGCTGAGCACCCATACGCGCACCATACTACCCACTTTTCAGCCTTTTAAATAATTTAGCGTCGATTTTATCGCCCTTTGCGGCGGATCTGCATTTATGACCAATTCTCGCAGGATCGGATCCTTGGAGTTCTTACGGGAGACGCTTCACGGGGCACTATAACGATGTTATTCAAATCCAGACCGTAATTGTCACATTATGTACGCTTTCTGACTGACACATATGGCTCTAAGATTAATGGTCGTGGGTTTCCGATCGCAGGCTACGGCGAAAAGGGTTTTTTATGCTCCCTTCACGTGAATGAGTAATTGAAATAAATGATCGGCTTACTCGTCTGTTAGGATGTTGTTGGAAGTCAACGTTTGTGATAAATTGTTCGTGTGATTTGGATTTCTTTTCAATAACCTTTTATGTATTTATTTTGGAAATTGTGTGTATTCACATTCAGGGTATTTTTCTGACATTCTTTATTGAAAGCGGAGGGTTTATGTAAAGAACGAATGTTTTTCTTACTATATGAGAGTACTTTACATTACAAATGTACTACATTCGCAAGCTAAAATTGGCGCCCAACGTGGGACCAACATATCGAAAAGTTTTACACCACACACAATACTACACGTCATCGTTTAGAGGTCATTTGTTTCCACGCGTCGCCCAACAGATGTGCATGTTTGTTACTACCAAAAACAACCAGTATTTAGCGAGACCATTCGGTTTCATCACCGAATGGTCTCGCTAAATACTGGTTGTTTTTGATCCAGTGATGAAGATCGAAAGCTAATTTAATTGCACCAACAACCGTTATCCTCAAACTGCATGAATCTTACGTACATAGTAGTACATACATACATTGGCTTTACTTCTAATGGCGATACAACATGGTACCAACGAACAGCAAATATATTGGTCAGATCATCGTGCTACTTGTCATAGTGAGGCTATCTTAGTCTGTACCTTTTTCATGAGGTGAGTACGCTCAGCTTGTCTCTCCAAGGTGAGCCCATATTCAACACATCCATTTAGCGTGTAAACTCGAATCGTAAAAAACGAAATGTTTTTAAACTTTGCCAACATAGCAACAGAACATTTCACAATACCCCCACAGTTCACTATTGGTGCCCAGTGTGGGACCAACAAATCTAAACTTTTTGTCGGTACTATCACGCTACATGCCATCAGTACAAAGGCTGTTCGTTTCGCCGACTACCCTCCCTGAATATATGTCACTTCAGTATTTAGTGAGTCCATTTGACGTGAAAACTACACGTACCATTTCTTTTTACGACAATCTCTATTGTAAGCAGTATTTTTACACGCATATGTCAGAGTGTAAGTTATTGTTAAATTTACTGCTTATTGTTATTATAAATACTTTTTTTGCTTTAGTAAATGTTAATGTTGGCATCGGAAACGTTGTTTTTTTGTTTTTCCGGAATCAACAAGGCAGTTAATAATGTTAAATGTTTAATTCAGTAGATACTTTACCAAAGAAAGCAAGATATCCGCTGGAAGTGAAGTTTTTACATCTAAGTATTTAGTTGTGAAAGGTCGCAATAGTTTATAGCTGTGTGAAACTGTGTTCCTAACCTGGTTTTCTTATGATATAGCCGAGGTCAGGTGACTGCTGGAAAAATATCACGGGAAAGTGCCTATTGGAAACTGTCCAATGAATAAAGAATTGGATTTATTAAAAACTAGAGGAGCTCGAGGCTAATAAATAATATCTACTAGGGCCGCTCTTTAGGTTGAGCCACGCTTGCCTAGGTTGGTTGGCAGTTGGGTGACCACCCATTACATACCGAGCTTCCTCTGCGCCTCGGAAAGCACGTTAAGCCGTAGGTCCCGGCTGTCATTGGTCGATCTTTGACAGTTATAGGTAGTCAGTGGCCCGAAAGTCTGCCAAAACGTATCGTATTACCCAGTACTAACCGGGTTGTAGAATGCCCGCGGCTTCGCCCGCGTGGAGTTCGGTAATTGTTCCACGGGATCATACTAACGGGATAAAAAGTATCTTATGTGTTAAACCAGGTTATAACCTATCTGTATGCTAAATTTCATCAAAATCCGTTCAGTAACTTTTGCGTGAAAGAGTAACAAACATCCGTCCACCCTCGCAAACTTCCGCATTTATAATATTATATATATACATAATTATATGTATATAATATATTATTAGTAGGACTAGACGAGAGTCTTTTCGAATAATATAACAAAATGCGAGATCATATCTACACACACTTTATTACCTAGGCCCTGGATAATTTTATTACGTAAACTGGGCTTATTTGTTTAAAACTCTCGACCCACAGTTAACACGCAAACAAAATATTATCCCAAAACAAAATATTTACAATGATTTACACTCAGAGAGTTGAAACAAATACCTTAACTTGAACGCAATAATTCACCTGGCTGGGCGAAAGTAAGGCCACGTTCACACGGAGCCTGAGACCGCAGCGTCACCGCTTGTGAATACTAAATAAGGCCCCTGGTATGACGGACTACCCTCAAAGGCGAAATAAAAAAATATTTTTTTCAACCCTTTTTGCAAGCGAAATTACCTCTCGTTTCGTGAAATGACCTCTTTTTAATTAATGTAGTAGAAAATTTTAAGCTTTTTTATGTTTCAAAGTGCGCAGTTTACATGCTAAGTACCCACTGTCGATTTCGAATGAGTTTCTGTATTCTACGAACGGGTTGTGAAACGGAAAAAAACCTTTTCCTCCTTTTTTGCATTTTCCTGCAAGTGTTGATTCCGGTAGTAATTTAAAACCGTTGTGTGAGGGAAATACGAGTATTATTTTAGTACGAGCAAAGTTTCACGCTAATCTCGGTTCAAGGAAAAATCTAGAACATGAAAATTGCTATCTTCGTGCGCAGTAGTAAGTTAGCCTGAGTGGGCGCTATGGGGAGTATTTATGTGAGCTGCAACACTACACGGTGCATTGCAGGAATTCTTAGCACCCAGGGAAACTTATTAAGTAATTTCAAGGTACGATTTGCTGTTCTAAAAAGTATTTCTAAATGACAAGATTCTTACAAATTATTACAGACAGTCACAAAAACAAAAAAATACAGAACCAGATATAATTAACGGTTCACTTCAAAAGATAACCGATTAATATTATCTTATTAATAGGGTACCTATAGGCTATTTTTGCTTCCACGTAGATCTCGTTAATACTCATTAATTATTATTAATTAAAGTGACTACTTTAATTAGACTATAAATCAGAAATACAGTCAATAAATATAAACGGCTGTATAACGCTGTATTTCAGAATTATAAAGACACTAGGGACATTTTCATAGATTTTTTATATTGTTATTGGGTCAAGCAGGTCACATTCAAAGTTCAAGTTTCTTTTTGGCACAAGCTTATGTTCGGGCCTCAGATACAATGTCTTGCTGTGTCAGATGCTAGTTCTGTTGATGTAAACAGATTTCATGCCAAAATATTTTACGATCGGACATAAGTTTAACTCTATTTGAAATTCAGCGTGTTTGGACTATCGGTATTATATAGAGATTTGTGGGTTCCAAAGA
This sequence comes from Eurois occulta, assembly GCA_950022335.1. NCBI lineage: Eukaryota > Metazoa > Arthropoda > Insecta > Lepidoptera > Noctuidae > Eurois > Eurois occulta. Next base: position 13,500,804 of record OX465502.1, read on the forward strand.
AGCAGGTTTTACGTTTCGTTGTTTACTCGACTTTCGTCCGGATTACAAACAGGGCCGCCCTAAATACCTGATCTTTCGAAAGTCACAAAAGAATCACGACCGGCGGACCCGCATTTTTGCTTACCGACCACATATTTGCACAGAACCCCGAGTTTGAGTCACATTTCTGTAACACAAACAATTGCCACCGTTTCAACCCTTCCGGCCGTAAAACCGAGAAAAATTTCCATTATTCAAACGGAACGTAAGAATAACAGGAAAAGTCGAGCTTTCCGCGTTTGATCGTCGGCTTACGCGACCAGCGCGGCACAAATTGCGTGCCGCGGACGAGTCTAAACTAGAGATCCGGCCTATGTTGCTCCTACGAGATTGTAAACAAACCCGGACGATCCTGTGCGATCCGGGCGGGATTAAATGCAAGCTGGTGCGTGTGTCAGCCTGGGGCACCCAGTCGTAAACGCAGCGTCAAGTGTTGCGAGTCGGGGTCACCGTTTTACGAGCGAATTTTTTATGTGTACTGTACGCATCTGATCGCACGTTTTACACTTTGACTGTGTCTGGTGGGATTTGTATCGTGAATTTCCTATTTCGAGGTTTTTTTCGTGTTGCCTAAAAACAAGGAAAATTTTTGATTGATGTGAGATTGAGTTAGTATTTCAAATAAAGCCGACAAAATGCAGGTTCTTTATCAGAAAATGTAATATTTCTGACATTTTTAATTCAACATCCCAACAGTAAAAATAAATTCAAACACAAAAGTATTCCCATAACGCTTCAGTTTCGCCCCATGGATTCGAATGACCCCCCATCCTTATCACAAGCGGGCATTACACAAGATCGTCCCAAAAATGGCCTCCAGTGTCCCCGGAATGGGTTCTTACAGGCCTTACACTACATCGGATTGTGAGGCAGAGGCTATTTCATTTAAATCCGCGGATAGCCCTCCTCTCGGAGAGCCTAATAGCCTCTTTAACGGTTATGGCCTGTTTGGACGCTTGAGACCCTGGTCCTTCGAGCAAATTATTAAATTTTATTACGGAATATTTAATGGCGGCGCCCTCTTGATTATAATGAAACGAGTTTTGCGTGACAAAGTTTTTACTTGTCATGGTTTGGATTAAAAATTGTAAAGTGGAGGAACAATGAACTATTAATCATGCTTGTGGTTACTAAAAATGTAGTCTTGGAGTGTTTAAAATTATTTATTTTTGACTAGTATATTGCTTAATGAATGTAATTTCAGCCGGCCACTTAAAAATCCAGTCTTGGTTATTGTAAACCATTCTGATGCCTTAGATATCTGCCAGGGCTGCGGGACTGTTCGAAAGAGATACCGCGGCCCTGGAACATAAAGGGCCAAAGAAGGAACATGGGTGGTTTTTAGTCAGTAAGAGTCTGACACTCCCTTCCGCTCCGCCCAGAGCGGGGCGGGTCATTTGATGATTTCCCACCCACAAAAAAAAAAAAAATGCCTTAGATTTCTTGCCAATATTGTTCCTGGTGAAAATATCGTCACCTGAAAGCTGTAAAGACCGGCTTCCAAGAGACTACTACAACTTTATTTTCAGCCAAATGCACAATTTCAAAATTCCATTCTTTTAACAGACTCTTTTCTTCTTTCCAGACATTCCATACTTGGAGCTGGCAGAGCCAGAGGAAGGCTACCACGGTCTGATCAAGGAGAACGAGACGCTGGTGGAGGTGACGCCGGCCATCCGCGCGAGAGGACCGCTCTGCTCATTCCTTATCCTCAACAACAAGCACCATGGGGAGGCTCCGTTTGAGGTATTTAGTCTTGAACCAATAAGCATAAACATCGTTTAATTATCAACTTATTATGTTGCCACTCTGTGAGCTAGGCGACCCCACCTCTACTCAGGCCCAGTGCGGGTTGATATACATATTTGTCGCATGTCTTCAAATTTTCAACATTTTGTTACCTATATCAATGAACAACCTAATCGGGACAAGCAGTTGCTTGGTAATTGTAGTATATGGTAGAATTTAAGCTGAAATCCAGATCATTTCTGAATTCTCTTTATCGTCTCATCTTAAATATAGCAATTACCGAACCAAACTGACAGAACTAACCTGAAGTCATAGTTTTGTAATGTGTCGCAATAGTAAATCGCCCCTCGTGCACCTTCCCCCTATCCTGAACCACACAAGCATTATTTATTTGGACATGGTGCGCCTTACATTTTCATCGCAGTAATCTTGTTAGCCTGAACTAGGAATGGTCGCCAGGGAATCTGTATAATTGTCAGCGGTAACTTGCACGCTGTGTCGTCCAAATATGTACCGACACAAGTAATGTGAAATAGTTCAGTAAGATAGGAATGAAAGGATTCAAACATGAAGAAGATTTATGTATCTTGCCCGATGTGAATGTTTAATCTAACGTAAATTGTACAAACGGCAGAAATGCCAGGTGCTTCAGCTAGCAGAAGGTTAAGCAAGTAAGGTACTAACGTAACTGCTTCATCAAACCGAAGGATACGCTTGAGAAGTAAGCAGAATTGCTTTGGCAGTTCCTCTAAGTCAAAGTAGAAGAGTTAATCTATCCAGGGCCGGGTAATAGCACAACAAAGGTACTAAGTTACACACATTCACCTTTGTACGACGATACGCCGTAAACAATGAAGGATAACCCCGAACTATGCGACGAGCGTCCCGCATCCCGCCACCCAGTACTAAATCAACAGAAACATTGCGCGTTCTGCTCGTAAACAAGCCCCATTTGCAACGTACCCGCACAGCAATGTAACTCACATTGTGCGATATAAACTCACCGTAGCTATGTAACTCACACGGTTAGGGTTACCATACGGATATGTCCGGCTTTTTGCGACTCTCATTGGTCTAGTGATTGCAAGCTACTGCTGGGCATGTGGTCTTAACTTCGATTCCCAGGTCGTCAAAGTGTTATTGAGATTTTCATCAGGAATTTCTGTAGCAGCTTCAGAGTCCAGATTTGTGTCCGGTTGATGGCAATAGGCTCGCCCTCTATTGCATGAGACTTTAATATAACTGGCAAAATGTGGGTATACTACTAGACACACATCGTTAAGTTATGAATACTGATCATAAAAAGATTTTTTATAATGTCAGGCTTTTCGTCAGGACTTTTTAATTTTCAAAATGGTAACCCTACGAACAACGTGTTATAAAACTTCCCCGGGTAATATACGTCGTATCGTATGGTGTGCCGACTGTGCCGTAGTTTTATTGTCCCGTACAGACGATAACTAGAAATGGAAAAAGTTGGGATTGCAAGCGATAAACTGCATCAATGCAGGTAGTTTCAAATCGCCGTTAAAAACTTTAAAAAGCCCGGCTTGTTTTTTTAGAGGTGCGACAGCAAACGACTTGGCGATGTGTACTTTTAGCAACAAAGTATTTTGTCATAAGTACTGTAGGTATCGAGTGGTTTTTGGATGTTTGTGTTTTTTGATGAAAGTGAAATATTTACTGTAAGCTGTCTAGATTTTATTGAGTATTATGACACAATATCGTATGAGAAAGGAAGGTTTTACGGTGTACATTAAAGGTTTGGTCAAATCAATACGGAAAAACAGCGGCTAGGCTGCAGAGAGCGTACACTGATTCCCACTGCAGTACCGTATCTGTAATTGTCCGGGAGTCCGCAATTTTTTCGTACCGGTTTGTCTTTAAAATGTTTCCTTCACAACAATGTGAAATCTTTCCTGTACCAAAAAACTAAAATTTTCATGTTTACTGTTTCATACAGGCGGACAGGTGTCAGACCCAGTACCCAGAACGATGCAATTTCCACCCAACATTATGCTCTAGTGTTCTTTTAACCTCTCCTAGAAAACTAGTTAAATATTTAGCAAATCACATTTTTCATCCGCCACGTCTGAGTACAGGATAGGAATGTTTTGTGAACTGCTCGCATGTGGCTTGTTGCTGTGAGTACTCTTATTCTTTATATTTCTAGATATTATTAGTTAATTTTTGTATAACTAACTAGCACTGACAGGATAAACTTTAGGAAACTGTTAGCTGTTATCCTTACAATACAGAAACTAAGTTACGGGACCGAAATGCAATTAGCGAAGCCTTGTTTAAAAACGTTCTATTTTGATTACTTTAGGTTTTCGAAGTTGCCTTGCTGGGTTTGTACCCAAGGACCACATTTTAATTAATTTGCATAGGAACTGTCGTTGCTCTACCACTTTTGACGAAACCTCCTGATGGATCTTCACTAATGTTGACGCTACACTATCTAACTGCCACATTGGTCTTAAAACCAAAATAGTTGTAATATAATACCTAGTCATTTGATGTCATGCAGGTGAGATTAAGTGATGATTAGTCAATTTATAGTCGATTATACATAAATATGTATAAGCTAGACGGAAAACCAAAAACAAAAAATATTCAAAAACCATCTCACATATTCCAGCAGACTTATAAGCTACAGAAAGTGGCAACTTTCTACCGATTGCCGCACAGTGTGGCTGGAAAGTTTCACGACGCAGCGATAGCCCGGGGTAGGCAGCGAGCTAGGTGGTAAGTTTGGAGAGCCAATAACAGTAACTTTACATTGTCGGCTTATTTCCTTGTTGCAACTTCAAGTCTGGGCAATAAAATACTTACAAAGACTGAGTTTGTGTTGGCGTTTTTTGATGCAACTTCCCAGTAATAGATCCTACATATTGTGGTTAAGAAGTTGGTATCTACATTGTGTAAGTTTGTAGAAGATATTTGAAAAGTAAGTCATTTACTAGGATTGTCGTAACTTATTGGAAAGGTCAAAGGTGGCTCGCACAGACCAAGGAAGAATAGCACAAAATAGAGGAGGCGAGATTGCAGCTCCTTCGTGTTTTTCCCATTCGTTTTCAATTAGATGCAAATTTTTATTATCTACACATGTTTTTGCAAATAAATAAATTGAATTTATTCTAGCACTTCAACTTAATACGTAAATACTGTCCTCGACGACTCAGATGGCGTGACATGAAGACCTAGTCCAAAGACGTCCCCAAAAAAAGACTCAAATTCGTCGTTTTGATCCATGCCCCCAACGTACGAGCCTCCACAAATGTCGCACAGCCTCCAAACAGTGCGCCAGTGTGCAGTGTGTCAACACGGTGTAAGATCCGCACGCATCACACAGTAATATGTAAACGTCATCGTGTACCGCAGTGATATTACCTTATTGTGTTGAACTACTGTGTTTGAGCAGCCTGTGTGTTTGAGTTTACGATTCGGTTCTGGAGTTATGTGTTTGTTCTTAGTCTAAATCAAATGAGAATTGTAAAACCTAATAGTTCAGGGACAGACGTTCCTTAGCTTTCACTTTTTAAGACGAAAATAATCAGTTTGTTTCTCGAGCTGCTCCGTGTTTTGGTCAACCAGGATAGGGGTCACTAAAGCTAATTATCATGATGGTTTTTTAAGATGTTATTCTGTCTCCAAACAGCATAATAAAACCAGCTTATTTTGAGTCCGAATAAGACATAAATCAGCGCATTACCGAATCTATTTTAAAGCCGAACTTCGCAACTTGTTCGAACTTCAGTGATTTACTGGTAGTTGTCAAGTTAGTCCGGCCACAGGCCACGTGTAGCCAGGGTATATACCCCGCGTATAGCCAGCTCACAATCTGACAGGTAATCGATTGCAGACACAGGATTAGAACTTATCTCGCTCCGGCATTCCATGTAGCAAGGTGAAGATGGATTGTTGAGGTTTATCGGACCGAGGCTAACATATTTCCAGACCTATTTCGGTCTGGAAATATGTTAGCCTCGTTCTAAAGTCCGTATTATTTATCAATCAAGTGATTGCATTCTTCTTTGTCGTGTGGTTAGTGCCTAACCTGGTGTCTAGTTGTCTGACTTGGCTTTACTCACGATCTTTTCCTTCACCGAAGCAAGTGATAATTATAATTATCGATTGCCTACAATCCGCTTTGTCCTCAAACCAAAATCATATATTTTCGTAAGTTACACAAGGTTCTTTCTTAAAGATAAGTATATTGATCTCTTATTCTGCCATTAATTTCGGCTTGCAAGACCTCCCCAAGTGGTTTTAACGATTATATTTATTATCGTTTTGATTATTTTTTTCTTATATACTATTTCGGTTCATGCATTTGTCGGGTTAAGCAACTGATATTTAAGAGCTCTTATGAATCGATTTGATGTCCTATCTACTTTATTGTGGAAGTACTTCGCAGTTTCTCATTCCAAAAAGCTTTAGTCCTATTTCAATTCAATTAATGGTCGGCCTTCAGTCTAAGTACGGCTGTATTTCCACATTGATTGAATGATTAATCGTATTTACTTTCTTTTTTCTTAGTCCTAGTTTGTCCTATTTATTTCTACTTAACTTTGGATACAGCTCCTTCAATATCATTGTTATCCTGCCCTTATCCCAATTTATTTTATTGTTTCTTCCATACATCTTGAAGATTCCTTATCTTAATTTTTTCCCTTCCTTCTAGCCATGTCATCATGCATTCTTTAACAAACAAACTATACAACGTTTATTTGATCTTCGTCTATTTATAAAGCCATTTACTTCGCTGATGGCATGGTCCTCATTCCTTCCAAAAATCCTACTTTATCCTAACTAATATTATAAATGCGAAAGTTTGTGAGGGTGTATGGTTGTCTGGATGTTTGTTACTCTTTCACGCAAAAACTACTGACCGGATTTGGAGGAAATTTAGTACACAGATAGTTTATACTTAACCTGGATTATTTTATTTTATTGTGTTTATCTATTATTATCAATACTCGGATCTCCACTATCACACAGGATACTTTTTATCCCGGTAGTACGATCTCGTGGGTCAATTACCGAACGACACGCGGATGAAGCCGCGGGCATAAGCTAGTATCCTTATAAACAGCCGAAAGTATATTTATCAACGTACAGTAACCATTTTGTGACAGGTAGCTCAGTGGGCCACATTCACACCATTCTACCCAACAAACAAAACATAATTTATATCCCACATTAATCACAAACCCATAGAACCCCTCCTCCCCGTTGCCATGGCAACCCAACAATACCATTGTCCATTACTGACCGGAATCACTTTCATTAAAGGACCTACAAATATTTTATGGGAATTATGCTCCGTTCGTCCGTTTGGATAAGTTTTCTATTTGGCTCGCCCGGCTGGAGCTGATAGGTCGGCTCCTAACACCGGATGGGATAGATCCGACCATTGATAATAGACATGTTATTGTATTGTATTGAAGGATTTTATTGGGGAGAGTTTGATTTGTTTTTAGTGTATAATCGGGCGTGAGTGATTTTTGTTGGGCTCGGATAGTTTGCGGATGTTTGATAAATACAAGTTTGTTTTGTTTTTGAGTCTTAAATCTTAAGGTTAAGGCTTCTATTTTCGGTTGAAATTCTTTGCTCAATAAAGATAGAAGTTCTCAGTTATGTGACCTCTCCCACTACAGTGTAAATTCTCGTAAAACTTCGGAAATGGAACGGAACTAGAGGAAGACATTTATCTATTAAACTGGTATTGAAGGGAAGGAAAAAAGTCGACGACCCATCAAGCTCTAACTCGATTGATTTTAGGAATTTCATAACACAAAATCAACCAAAAAATTTTTAATCGACTGCTAAAAAAGAACTGATTTCTCCATGTTATGGTTACTGGTCCGATCGAATTGATTATTTTTTAATTTGGTAGAGGAAGGTCGCGCCGTGGTCCCACATAAATTTTATTAACTTTGCTTAGGTACTTTATGAGTTATCTTCTATAATATGCATTTTTTCTTCTTCGTCTATGTGGATCATGTGCTAATATTTTCTAGTTAAAATGTAAAATTGGTACTTGACAAGGATTTGTGTGAGATACAACAACTAAAAAGGAAGTTTATTTATTGTATGAAGTAATGAATAAGCTCACGCCTTTTTCCCATGAGGGTAAGACAAATTCCAGAACACCGTTGGCTACGACCCTTACAACTTTTACTTCATCCACGTTCATACATCATCATTTGCATGTACCTGTACCTATAATAACGTGTGTATTGTTTCAGATAATGGTAATAGACGAGAACGAGGCGCGCCTGCGCGTGCGCTACCCGCTCAACTGCGAGAAGCGCCGCAACTACAAGTTTGACATCGCCGCCGTGGGCTGCGACGGCTCTTACTCGAACACGTAAGTTTCACTTGTGATTTCACGAAGTTCATCGCAGTTTATCTGAAAATGAATTCTCTTTAACTAATATTTAAATTATAATAAGCCATGATGCAACCTAGTTCTCGTTTTGCCCAAATAAAACGCAACGCTGGTTTTTACTTACCTGTGTTCTTGGCTTTGGAATGGATCCTATAGGGGAATTGGAACTTTCACTCTTCGTTCTTTGCGTCTCCATGGACTAAAATAATAACCCAGTATTTAGCCACCTCTAAGCACAGCTATTTGGTAAAAGGAGGATAAGGAGTAAAAAATCACCCTGAATATTTATGTGGTTCAGGGATAAAAAAATAAATTACCCAAAATAAACTACCCTAGATTAGATAGAGTACTGGAACATATACAGATTGTTTTTGAAACATTAGAAACATAAGTGTTGTCCACTGAGATAACTATCCCTACTGTATAAACTAGCATCTGTCCAGATATTCACCTGGAAGTTCATTCCAGAATTTTCCCCTTTAATGCAAGGATGTACGTCGTAAATTTGATTGTTCAACCCCACCTTTCGCCCCCAGGGTGCCGGTCCACATAACAGTGACGGACGTGAACGAGTTCGCGCCGGTCTTCAGCCAGGCGGCGTACGTGAAGGCCGTGGACGAGGGCCGGGTCTACGACGAGATCCTCAGGGTCGAGGCCACCGACCGCGACTGCACCCCGCGGTATGGGGATGTGTGCAAGTACGAGATACTGACCGACAGGAGCCAGCCTTTCACTATCGATAATGAAGGTGGGTTGTGAACATGTTGTTACCCGTCATTGCGATAGCAGAGACAGGGTTATGATTTTTACAGATAGCTTTAAACAACTTTAATACCTACTCGTTATTAAATTATCCTTTTTATTGTGAGGCTTTTATGATTTTGACAGCTATAGTTTATTTTTCTAGACTGCGAAAATAACGCAGCGTTTTCCATTTAATTTTTATTTGTTGAGACTTTAAAGACTGGAAACTAACGATATACGTCCATTTATAGGCCGTTAGGAGATCCCAGGTTAGAACAACTAGGTGATATTTGTTACTCATCTACTCATGCCCTCGCTGTGGAACCACGCACCCCCACGGCTACTTCTAGTTTTGTATTCTTTTAAGTTAGCTCATTGTAGATTTTGTTTCTCTATGTTTGGATGATATTGATAACCTAACGTTTGTGTGACAATTAATTAATTAATTTATAAACAACAATGAACTGCCAGAAGCCACAGACACGACTGATAAACCTATGTATTTTAGATCTTAATTCGTTTTTCTGTTCCCCAGGTGTGATCCGCAACACGGAAGCCCTGGACTACGAGAAGTCGCACAACCACATCCTGTCGGTGGTGGCGTACGACTGCGGCATGATGCAGTCGGCGCCCGTCATGGTCACCATCAAGGTCAACAAGCCCTGCAAGGCGGGCTGGAAAGGTTAGTACTGGGATCTTCTTCTGTAGTACTGTCACGGACTTTCGTAGGATATTCTTCGCTCATAACTGAGAAGAGGTCTTGCGGTGGTGAAGAAATGGTATACTTTAAGGTAGTGTGTAGGTACTTGTGCATGACAATCAACAACTTTTACGGGTACAACTCTGTAAATATTTATCAATTTCGTCATATTACCTTCTTCTTCCACTTGCGGTCATTCGTTGTCTGTACACTCAATGTTTTCATACTTATTTTCTATCATTCCGCATTTTAATAATGTTGCCGGTCGTTCAATTTTATTTGCTTATATACGGGGTGTAAGGCCCCTTTCCACCCCGTATATTTCCATCCAACTACAAGTACAACACCAATTATATTGAAACAAACTACGAATACATACATACAAGTCGGTTCGTCAGTAATTGTGTTCAGGGAAACACTATTGTTATCAGAACTGGGCCACACTATTCAATAACCACAACAAACCGACAAACTATAACAAGTAAACGTTAAATAATTGATGGGGCTCACCCCGGGTCCCGGTCCCGGACTCGGGACTCCCGGCTTAGCGCGGGATTATTATAACAACGCTATTCGAACGAAGCCGCAGAAGTAGCGATATTAATTAATTACTACTTTAAGACTTCGTGTTTGTATTTGCTCACAAACTTGCACTGAAGAGAAAGTAATTTAAAAAGGAATAATCATTTCTTCAGTTTTGATTGGAAAGTAAGAGTGATCAATGAATAGAATAAAATAATTGCTGCTTTTTAAGTCAATTTATTTATTCTTTTGTGAAAAACACCGATTTTGAGGTTGCAATTATCGAGAGAAGTCCAAAGCACACGTTTACTTTCCAAAACCGTCCAAACCTAACGCCAAGTTTTCAACAAATAACGCAATATTAGTAGAAATACCTCACTGCGTATAAAGCATTATCTTTATTTTGACATCCCTCCGTCTAGAATAGCAATCAACACAACAATACAAACCTATATTGATTGTATACCAGACACCTATCCTAGCCTCTTCGGTGCAAAACTGCGCCTTAGGGTCGATTGTAAACACAAGACACCACACTAACCCTACCCGCTCCGCAGGCGTGGCGGAGCGCGTGGACTACGCGCCGGGCACGGGCCCGCTGGCGCTGTTCCCGGCGGCGCGCCTGGAGACGTGCTCGTCCGACGAGCGCTGTCCCGGCGTCACGCGCATCCAGGCCGCCGTGACCCTGCAGGCCTCGCGCGCCGGCAGCGGCTGCGACCGGGACACCTACTCGCTGCACTCGCAGAGAACTATTTGCGGTAAGGGAACTAGAATAACTGTTTCTTTTAGCCTCTGCAGTCCAGAGCAGAATGATGCGAAACGGAGGTGGCCACACTCAACAGTGGGTGCAGCAAGGCTGCTAATGTTAATAGCGTCAGTCGTTGGGCTCCATAAGTTTTAGTTGAGCTACACGAAATCACTGACTGGACCGGTCCACTCAGATCTGTGAGGTTATTCACTATTTGATTGGAGACAGAAAGAAATTATGAGGTAATGATGAAAAATGTGATTTTTTCTGTGTATTTGCAGGATTGGACCCGAAAACGATCGACCTACTTCCAAGCCCCGGAGTCGGAAACGAATGGGCCAAGTCACTGAAACCAGATTCAGGTTAGTTTTATGTTCATCATATCCTCGAAAACTGTTCGGGATAGCATACTTGAACATCATATTTGTGTACCTAAGTTCCTTAAAGATTGTTTACCCTTGTAATTTCGTCTTGTCCGTCTGTTCGGATGTAGGAAAACCGTTCTAGAAGACTATTCATTTAGAAATTCTTTATAAACTACTCGAATTTAACATCATATTTGAATTGTCACAATATGTTCCAGGTCGCGATGGCGAGCAGATGTTTGAGTTCGACGGCGAGACGACAGCAGCTGTGGTCCCCGAGTCCATCCTCCCTCATGCGCTGGTGGGGAGCTTCAGCATCAGCACCTGGATGCGCCACGCGCCCGCCCCGGACGCCGACAAGCACCGCAAGGAACACGTGCTGTGTCTCGCGGATGACCACAGTGAGTACTAGCATGCTGTGATCACAGCAACTCTACAGCATCGGCACCTGTCCAGCTTGGAGCGCTCAACTGCTGCAAATCAACAAGGCTCTTACAGCACTCATGAAGCCTGGCCTTTGTCATCTCTCACTGAGGCAGTATTTTTTGCTGATGTAGAGAACTAACACGTAGCACAGCGGTCAGGACCTTTCACAACTCTATAATTGTTCGCCTAAATTCTTTAGGCTACGTAGTTATTACCCGTGTCAAACGCATTGTGGGATGTAGTTGCCCCTCAGAAAGCTTAACGTACTGAAATAATGAACCAAAAGCGCAACCACAGCAAAACGAAATTGTTACGACCACCATGACAATCACTGTTATTAGCCAGTACTAACGTATTCTTCCTTCTTCCAGAAATGAACCGCCACCACTACGCGCTGTTCGTCCGCAACTGTCGCCTGATCCTGCTGCTGCGCCGGGACTTCGGCGAGGGCGACCTCAACATCTTCCGCCCCGCCGAGTGGAGGTGGAAGCTACCGGAAGTACGTATCAGCATCATCATCGGTCTACCTTTTTCTCTGTTGGGGTCGGCTTCCAGTCTAACTGGATGCAGCTAAATACCTGGATTTTAGATGGAGTATTAAGTGGCGTGCAATTGAAGAAGCCAGCAGTGGAATGCTGAAGCTGATGATTATAGTGAGATGGAGCAACTGCCTATCTGGTCCCCATAACCCATTGACTGGGTAATACGATAGTATCTCCAAGGGAAGAAGGCTTCTCCAAGGTGGGAAGTACTTAGCATCATCATTCAATTTGATCTTCAACCTCCACAAATATACACATTCTGATTTCCGGTTTAAACTACAAAACGCTTTTCTTATAAAAATATTTCTGATTCTTTCTAACCTTTCCTATCTCTTGAGATTTTCCTCAATGTACGAGGACTTTGACGAGTATAAGAAGACTGTATCTTTTCTTTCTGACGCTTATGACGAGCAAGTCGAATTAAATGCCCGAAATAATAACAATATTGCCGAACTCCTCAAGAATAACGCCACGATGAGTGATCAAGTGAGGGAATTGGAGACTAAATTGCAGCTAATTGATCAATTAGCACGTGAAAGCAATATCGAGATACAGTGCGTTCCTGAACACAAAACCGAAAATCTGTTAATGGTCGTAAAACAGGTGGGTAGAGTTGTGGGAAATGAACTTCAGGATAATGAAATCCAGTCATTTCATAGAGTTGCAAAATTAAATGAAGATACAAATCGTCCACGTAGCATAGTTGTCAAGTTAGCCAGTCCTCGTATTCGCGATAATCTACTTGCTGCAGTTAGAAACTTTAATAAAAAGAATGGGTCGGAGAAGTTGAATAGCAGCCATATTGGCATTGGTGGAGTAAAGCAGCCGATTTTTGTGACGGAAAATCTGACTCTGGCTAATAAAAAACTACATGCAGCGACAAGAATCGCTGCTAAGGAAAAGAAATATAACTTTGTATGGGTTCGGAATGGTCGCATATTTGTGAGGAAAGATGTGACAACTAAATCTCTTCTTGTTAAAAATTTGGCATGTGTAGAAGCTTTGTAACTTTTTATTTTATTAGTCACATACTCTGCACGCTTGATAGTGTTTTAATAAATAAAATTCAATTTTAAAATCTATTATCAAAATGTAAGAGGCTTACGAACCAAGACAGAGGATTTTTATACAGCAGCTTTAAATTTTGATTACGACATCATTATCGGCACTGAAAGTTGGCTCAATGATACGATGTTAGATCATGAATTTATAGATAACCGATACAGAGTGTTCAGGCGCGATAGGTCATCTACGGTATCCTCGACTACAAAAAGGGATGGTGGAGGTGTATTTGTTGCAACTTTAGAAAAATATGAGGTCTCACGGAGATTAAATTGGGAGTCCCATTGTGAGGAATTGTGGATCACAATCAAGTGCGAGAGTGGTTTAAGAATTAATATTTGTGCCGTTTATATTCCACCTCCAATCAAACAAGACTATATCGATGCACTGTTTCGAAACTTTACAGAAGTAATTAATAAAAAGAGCAAAACTAATTCTATCAATTTACTAATCGGTGATTTTAATATGGGTAGTATCTATTGGGAATATAATGCGGATTCTGGTCTATTGGTCCCCAAAGGATCCAGTAGTAATATAGAACACACTTTTTTAGACATGATAGCCTTTAATGATCTACATCAATGTAACACGATACTCAACGCTTCAAATCGTATTTTGGATCTAGTTCTTAGTAGTAGTAACAATAAAGTGCTGGTATCTCAGGCCTCAATTCCGCTTATACCAATTGATCCTCATCATCCAGCGCTGGAGATCTCGTTTACATATAATAATAGCAATCCTCTTGTGCAAAATAAAATCCCATATTTGAACTTTTATCTCTGTAATTATGAAGCGGTCAACGCTGAACTTGCGACAATTTCTTGGTCTGATGAATGGAACTCTATAAATAATATTAATGACATGTTGCAAAAATTCTATAATATTCTTATGCCAATTATTAAACTGCATACTCCGATTACAAAACCACGAGATGAACGCTATCCTGTCTGGTACAGTAGAGCTTTACTAAAAGTCATTAAAGAAAAAGCTAAATATCACAATATATATAAAAGATACGGGAATCCCAGAGATAAAATTACGTTTGAATGCCTGAGAGTGCGATGTAGTGAGTTGATAAAAGGCTGTTATGTTAATTTTAAAAATAATATAGCTGAACATCTGCGTACCAATCCTAAACATGTCTGGAGGTACTTAAAAAATAAACGAATAGGTAACAATTATATTCCCAACAAAATGAGTTTGAATAACACTACGTTTGCCAGGGGCGGCCAAGACATCTGCGACATGTTTTCCGATCATTTTCAGTCCATATACAGAGTAGATAGTAACACACTCAGTTCAACACCAGTTGAACCCACTCCCTGTAACAATAACACTTTCAGTCGGTGCAAACTTGAAGTAAGAGAAGTTTTCGATTACTTGTCATCCCTAGATTGTGATAAAGGACCCGGGCCTGACTCAATCCCTCCTCTCTTCCTTAGAAAATGTGCAGCGAACCTGGCTGATCCTCTGACTACATTGTTCAACTATTCCTTAGCACAAGGCGTTTTCCCTGATCAGTGGAAAATAGCGCACATCACGCCAATCTTTAAATCTGGTCGTGTTGATGATGTTGCAAATTACAGACCAGTGTCCATTTTATCCGCTTGTGGTAAAATTATTGAATCGCTTGTTCAGAAAAAAATGTTTTCTCACTTTAAAAGTATGTTGGATGATAACCAGCACGGCTTTCGCCCCAAAAAATCGACAATGTCCAATCTAGTCGAGTATGTTTCATATATATCATCTGCATTAGACGAAGGTAAAGAAGTTCATGCAATATACACCGACTTTAAAAAGGCCTTTGATTTGGTTGATCACGACTTACTAATTGCTAAATTAGAAAGTATGGGCGTTCATGGGTCGTTGCTGCGTTGGTGTGAATCTTACTTGAAAAATCGTTCACAACTGGTGTATCTTAAGGGTTTTAAATCCAAACAATATTACATATCATCAGGGGTGCCGCAGGGTTCACACTTGGGGCCTCTATTTTTCTTAGTTTTTATAAATGATTTGGGTTGCAAAATTAACTCAGAATATAAACTTTTTGCTGATGATTTAAAAATTTATCGAACTGTATACAACGAATCCGATATTATTCAGCTTCAGCTTGATTTAAATAACGTACACAATTGGTGCATACAAAATAAAATGTCATTAAATCAAAACAAATGTTACTTTATCAAATTTAGCAGAAAAAGAAAAACATGTGAATATTATTACTCGATTAATAACAGCCCACTCCAAGAAGTTGATACCATTAGGGACCTCGGTGTTTTAGTAGATAGTAGTTTAAGTTTTAGGAGTCATTACGACCAAATTATTAGTCGTGCATCTAAATTGTCGGGTTTCATCGTCAGGGAAATGAAAATTTTTAAAGAACCACTTCTGACTATTTCTATTTACAACAGCGTTATTCGAAGTATTCTGGAGCATTGTAGTCCGGTGTGGAACCCGTTTTATCAGGTGCACTCTGATCGGATTGAACGTATTCAAAAGAGGTTCTTATACCACTTAAGTTTCTCGGATGACAAGTGTTGTAGTCTGAACTCATATAACTCTAGGCTGAGTCATTATAAAATGAAATCGTTGAGCGCACGAAGGAAATCTCTAGATTTCATGTTTTTGTTTAAACTAATAAATGGTATAGTAGATTCTCCTGAGCTTTTAGAAAAGGTGAAATTTAGTATCCCACGTAGTAGTAGCCGCTTGATTAACCGAAGGACTTTCGTCCTGCCTCATAGTCGAACTAATATAGGTAATTTTTCACCCATTTACCGCATGCTTTCTCTTGCCAACTCTATTCGTGGTGAAATAGATGTCTTTGCTGGTTCTGTAGCCTCAGTTA
This sequence comes from Eurois occulta, assembly GCA_950022335.1. Taxonomy (NCBI): domain Eukaryota; kingdom Metazoa; phylum Arthropoda; class Insecta; order Lepidoptera; family Noctuidae; genus Eurois; species Eurois occulta. The sequence goes on from OX465502.1 coordinate 13,516,946, forward strand.
GGACTAAACTTAGAGTCTTAATTGTATAATGATATGTTGTGGTTTTTATTTTTTTTTTGTATTTCTATGTTTAATTTTTTTTTTCCAAAATTTTTTCATTGTTTGTGGAAAATTTCTCAATTTGTAAGCAAGTTTTGTCTAATTGTTTTTTTTTTTGTTTTTAATAGTACCTAAGTGTTTTACTTATAATATGCATGCTAGATTCACATCTAGTAGATGTCAATCAGAAATATTGTTGTGAAACTTTTTTATTGCATTTGTGATTGTACATCAGTTTTGTGAATTAAATAAAAAAAAAAAAAAAAAAAAAAAAAAATCTCTTGCAGGTTTGTGACAACGAATGGCATCACTACGCGGTCAACGTTCGCTTCCCGAACGTGGAACTGTTCGTGGACGGCGAGCCTTACCGCTCGGTGGACGGCAAGGGGCCCGAGGTCATCGACGACTGGCCCCTGCACCCGGCCCATGGAGTTAATACCACCCTGGTCATCGGAGCCTGCTGGCAAGGTAAAGTGGACTTTATTGTGAAAGATATGAGGTGCAGTGTTCCCTTACAGCGTGGTGGACGGGAAGGAACCCGAGGAAGGAGCGAGGAACCATAAGATTGGGCTTGAAATGGACCGTCAAGCAATTGCATACAAAACAGCAGAAAATAAACTAAATCATAGTTATTTAGTTTAGTTTCTTTTTACTGTTTTTTTTTTCTGCAGGGTAACATGCCTTCTGATACAATTCCTTTAATTGATTTATAGTTTTACCGGACCTCCGTGTAAATAGGTCTTAAAACACCAACATTGCACTAAGTACTACACCTTACTGCTATAACAAGTCTGTACATTTTCCCCAGGCACAGAGAACGACATGAAGCATCATCTAAAGGGCTGGCTGGCAGGTCTGGGCGTGGCCAGAGGGACGGTGCAGCCTCCGCGCGCTCTGTCGTGTCTGGCGCACTGTCGGGAGGGACTCAGTCTAGCTCCTGATCTATGTGAGTATACCCGTCTTGGCGTTTTAAAAGACCGTCATTTTATCAATGTTAAACGCCAGCTTTGATATGAAATACTAGTAAGATCTTAGTTTGGTCTGCACTAGTAAGTTAGGAGGCATTTCTTATATTATAAAGAGTTGTTGAACCATATTAGATTCTATGAAGGTTATATTGGTAATGAAAATGGATCTTGGATAAAAACGCTACTGATGCCAAAAATCAGGTTAACGTTAAAATTCAAGAAAACATATGTTGTAGCAAACTATGGAGAAGACTTAACGAAATTTCAATACTAAGCGGCGAACCGTGCGTTGAAAATCCAACAGTGTGCTGTAGTTTAGGCATAATATTATGATGGTGTCGCATTGTTAGTGGACAGCAATACAGTGTGTCTGTGTCGCAGATCTGAAGTCCGTGTCAGTGGAGGGCGACGGCGTGGCCGACGTGGAGACGTTGCTGCGGCGCGTGGCGTACGGCGACGCACGCGCCTTCCCCACGCCCGGCCGGCGTAACGTGCACGTCGCTACTACCATCACGTATGTGTACCTAACAACCTCGCATGTTATCTTTAACTTTAATATGTTTCTCTTGAATATGTTTACCTCTGTAATAACTGTTATCTGTAATTTTCGTAGGTGGCGGTAAACACTTGCCATAATCTATCGGTTCGGTATAAATATGATTGGTTTTAAACATAATAATGAGGTTTTTGACAAATAGATAAATTCTGTAATTCTGTAATACTGTTATGTAACATTAATTTGATACAGTTGTAAGAACTTTAATTAATCCCCTAATTACATTTTGTAGTTATAACACATTGCATGATCCATGGCCTTCTCAAATCTTGATTGGCGAATCTACCGTCAAAGATCATGTTAGTGGTTTCGGAAAGCCAATCAATTTAATAACAAAATAATAGAAGAAGAAGAGAAGACCGAAAGCTGTTTTACTTAGCAATAATTGATAATGCAGTTGCGACAACGGGCGCATCATCAAGGCCCGCCCGGCGGAGTCGTACATCATGGTGCTGGCGCCGCAGACGCCCAGCATCCTGCTGAACGGCTCGGAGGACCTGGCGCGCGACTACACGCACTTCCGCGCCGGACTCACCGTGTTCCCCGACCTGGCCGTGCGAGTGCTGGCCGGCGGGAACGGACATCCTATGGCTGGTCAGTTACTAATCTCAATGCGTTGTCAAATCGGTTGCTTATGAATTTATCATAACATCTTATTAAAATTCATGTTCTTCTCAGAAGAGAGCCAGAAGCTGGACTCGTGCGTGGTGTCGGTGTACCCGGCGCTGAACCCGGACCACGAGACGCTGGCGCTGCGCGACATGGCCGACCTGCCGCTGCGCTACGACATCCGCGCCGCCGTGACCCGCGACGGCGTCATACTCACCGGCGCCGACACCGTGCACAACTACCAGAAGGTAACACAGCAGCAACGCCTCGCCGTGCCTGTGGTGAAACTCATTGCCGGCCAGCAAGATTAATACCGGAGCGAAGTAACTTTGACGAAATAACTCGCGATTTCATCCTATCTAGACCATGATCTGGGGGCCAAGTTTGCTTCCGTTATTGTGTCGGAATGGCCGATGGTTTAGGTACCCTGTAAATATAGATTTTGTCGGATTTGGCATCTCCTCCGATCGAAAGGCGTTTTTATGATTTTCTGATGGCGTACAACTGAGACTCCATTGGAAAAAAATGTTTGTATTTTGTAATCTCTTCCATTCTGGCAAATTATTTTTTTATATACCTTTTGACAAATGGCCACGTCTTAGACAAAGAAAATGAAATTTTCGAAAATGGTATTGGTGCTGTCGTGGTATGGCTGTCGATAGAGGAAATCATTGGAAATAGCGGACTTCAAATGATTGAATGGCCCCAACTAATTCTGGTATCACTTCCAGGTGCTCCGCGAGATCGAGTACAACAACAAGAAGCCGGCGTACTATCTGAACCGCGTGTTCAAGCTCACCTGCTCCGAGCTCAACGGGCGCTTCACCAGCAACGAATATGTGCAGACGGTACGGACACACACTCGTGTAACACTCGCGACACTCATGAGACAATCGTGACACTGACGTCTGACACTCGTCACACATTTGACAAAATATTTTTTCCGTAGATATTTCTTTCATTTATCTACATTTGCTTCAAACAAACAACTACCAGCGCAATGAACATTTCCGTTTCCTTTTAGTAGTGGATTGCGACAACAGAGCACGGGGACGACTCTGTGTATCGATTCCATGCTCTGTGCCCCTCATAAAGGGGAGGTCTGAATCCCAGAAGTGGGAACTAATTATTTGTATTTCGCTTCCAGCTGACCGTGGTGCACCCGCACTTGTCGGGCGACGGGCTGGCGCGCGAGCTGCATCCCAGCGGGATGGCCGACAAGATGGACGCCGTCGCGCGCGACAAGCAGGTGCGCACACTACATTTATATTAATCAATTTTAGTAAATTTATGTTATGCCAATATTGTGGAAATCATTTATCTCGGCTTGTTTTTGTATACTTCAAAAACGTGTAAGCATGGGTCATCCATGTGGTTCAAGCCCCTGATGTGAAACATAACTATGCGCTAAGTTTTCCTGTTTCACCCACATACTATATTCAGTTTTCAGCAACATAAGAAAAAAATTGCTGCAGTACATTGCGCACAGCAGAGTTTTATGTAATTATGTGTGCAACACACACTGCTGGTACATGGACGTGAAACTATGACTTTATCTCTAGACGTCGTGATTTTATGTGAATTGTTCGAGGACCAACGCACAGTTAGGATAATTATTATCAACCACATTCATATGAGCTCCTCCGTCCACCCCCTGCCCGCAGACGGAGCACCCGCACCACCACGCGCAGGTCCCGCGCGTGTACGCGGCGCACGCGCAGCGCGACGCGCACTCCGCTGAAGTACCCTCGCCGCGCCTCATCGACCTGCACGCCGAGCAGATGCCTACCAGTCAGTATAACTTATCATTTATATAGCATGGACCAAACACAAAAAAAAACGAATAAAAACATTATCTACAGGAAGTCAATTATGTTGTCAGACATTTTGTGCGAGACTGCAAAATTTTCCCGTAAAACGAATAAGTCGTATCCTGTTTCGTCCGCAGACCACGTGGCGCTGCTGATCGGCGTGGTGTCGTGCGGCGTGCTGGTGTGCCTGGCGGGCGTGGCCGTGCTGCGCGCGCGCTCGGGCCGCACGCGCGCGCCGCCCGCGCTGCACGCGCTGCACACGCGCAGCGCGCGCACCGACGCGGAGATGGCCTGGGACGACTCCGCGCTCACCATTACTGTTAATCCTATGGAAGAGGTAACTTAAACATGATTTATCATCATTATAGTCTCACTCAGTCGCATGTCCCGAAGCACTCATTTTGTATGAAACTCATACTGCAACGCACACTAATCGGAATCGTAACGTAATCGCCTCGCCTCGGGACAAGCTCACGAGCCGCGGTACGGTGCGTGCGTGGTCAACTTGCAGTTCCCGCGCTTACGGCTTTCTTTTTCCTCTTCATCCAATGCTATGGCTATAATAACCATGTCGCGTATTGGGAACCGGGATATAACTGTGCGCTAACCGTCACGTTCGGATTCAAACTGATCTGGCGCCAGCTAGGTCAACCAGCGGTCGGCGAGCCGTAAGCGCGGCGTGGGCTAGCCGTAGCCGATTTGACATATCGGAGCTGCAAATCCGCTTTGGTTACGTGCTTACTTTACTGGTTGACGCCTGTTTGACATCGAGGCGAAGAGCGATACGGTGATAATCCCTTTCCGAGTATGTATGACCTTTAGAATGGGCAACTACAGTTCTGTCACAGTCAAATATGCCACAGATTTTGTGTCTCCGTGAGTCTTTGTATTAATTGCGATGGGATTACTGTGACCAGGGGCGCAGTGTCTCCGAAGGGACTGTAGCTTCATCTTCTATTTGATAAATCCTTAGTGTGAGTTTGAACCTGTACCCGTCCTTCCAGCAAGCGGCGCCATCTTGCGGCACCCACGCGGGCGCGGACAGCTCGGACGGCGAGTCGTGCTCCGACTCCGACTCCGACCAGCACGACTCTTCTGACGACGACGACGAAGGTAAACACTACTGTCTGACATTAATTGTGTCGGGGTCCCCAGCTAAATGGACCGACGACCTTTAAAATTTAAAAGTTGGTCTCGTGGTCAGGCAAGCCCGACTGCTGAACATGTGGACCTGGGTTCGATTTCTAGGCTGGCCAAAGTATTATTGGCTTATTTTTCTTTTAAGAATTTCTCAGTAGCAGCTCGAAGTTTGCAAGTTAGTGTTGTGATGCTCCGCCTGATCTCTCCCCGGTCGTGTCAGACTGCTGCATCTGTATCCGTGCTGTCTATGCACATACTTGTGTACTGTAATATGACTTGCATACTTGGCCAATCTCCGTGAGATTGACCGCTGTGATCTACTTCCTACTGTTGTTATGACGTCACTGACGCCCTCTCTCGTTCCAGTGATGCCCAGCAAGGAGCACAAGTACAGGAACATCAGCCAGCTGGAGTGGGACAACAGCACGATGTAATGCGCGCACTCCCCCTCCCCCTCCCCCGGGCCCTGCGCCCCCCCCCTGGCCCCGCGACAAGCGACACAGCGATGTTTCTATACACGTCTTCTAGAGCATTCTCGTCTTTTCAACACTTATAATGAGTACAACCGATTTTCTATGTTTTGAACTCACACATGTAAAAAATCTAGTATAGAAAAAAACAACAGACTGTATACTTGTTGCAATTTACTCGAATATCAACTTTAAAGATTGACACATAGTTAATTTTGCAATGTTATAAATCTATCGAATCGAATACTGAAGTTGCAAAGAACACTTATCTTTGTGTCATAGAAATAAGGATCACAATTGAAGTTTAGTTAATTTCTAGATTTTCTTTTGCTTTCTCTAGTTTTTATGTATGTGTCAGTTTATCGATAAGCAACAGATGAGTTTGTGCAACTATTTATTTATCTGTATCGTATCTATCGTTAGGTACTTTATTATAGAATTCATTGCGCTTTTCAAGCGATAATACTGATGTTTTGAAAATAGCGTAATGGATAACGATGTTCTCTGTCCACATCTTACTAGCATATTTCTGTGAAAAATAAGACGTAAAATGAGAATAAATACAAATTATTAACAAAAACAATGTTATTGAAGAACAAGGATTAAAGATTAAAATTAAGAACAAATTAATTAATTTAGATGATATCGGTGTTAATAGTAAGAAATTCCTTAAAAAAACGAACAACTTATACCTGTCTCTTCAATAAAATTGATTTTGTTCAACTTGTCAAAGCGTCGACAGCTAAATTGAGTTTGAAACGAAGCAAATAAAGGCAACTCCTTTATCAATTTATCTTTCAATCATACTAATGATAAGGCAATCAGTAAGATATAGTGAAAGACTGCCCAAAGTGCGCCGGACGTACTTAAAACATCTTCACTTCTGGAGGTTTTCAAATCTCCCCTTATATGCAAGAAACGTGTATATAAACATCGCATATCAAAACGAAGCGAGACATTTCAGTACATTTCGGAAACGGAATTGATTTCTTAAGCCGCGTCTGTCGGTTATTGTACCTATGTAGTTTGTATGGACGCTTTCGGCACAAACACACGCGTGGCACAAGACTTTGGTATGTACGTCGCGACCAATGGACATAATCCCCACATTCTTGACCGAAAATCTCGTTTTTACACCCTTGTGTGGTAAAGGTTTTGACAGTTGGTTGGTGGTTGTGCGATTTGAGATTATTTTTACATTTACGAGATTATTGGAACACGAAAATCTGGCTAAACGATTTGTATTTTCAATTTGGTGACTTCAGGTTTTCACCAACTGTCAATCAACTGTCAAAAACTTTAATAAAATTCAAGTAAAAGTATGATTTAATGGCCGCGTGGCGTGTTACTCGCGTACATTGGTCGCGACTGCATACATTTTATTTGTAGTCTATTCTAAGGTCTTTAAAAAATGATCATATCAAATTTATACGTAAAACGAAATATAATTTGACTCCTCGCTTGCTTTCGTAGAAGGAAATATGTCGTTGTTCTAAAATATAGAGCTCTTACACTTTTTCTATTCGTTTCTACACTTAAGACAAATGAAAAAAAAAACTGTATGTATTAAATCGTAGTCGTTGTAATTTCGTATGGAATCGGTCATAAGAAGATAATTAGTATGTAAGCGGTCAGATACTATGATTGTATATTATTGGATACATAAGATAACGTACGCTTCACTGGTTCTACACATTTCTGTTGCAAGAACGGGGAAATCCAAAATGGCGTATTATTTTGACGTTTCTTTTATTAGTTCGAGGTTAAGTCGGCGCCATCTTGGATCCCCGCCAGTTTCCCGCATTTAGTTTAGTACAAGAGAAAAAGACGCATTTATTTACGGTACAAAATGCTTCATGATTCCCCCATTGTGTGTAGTTTTAAAAAGTATTTGTCTCTCGACAAAAAATGTCCAACACTTAACCCTTTACGAGCTTCTCGACAAAATCGGCTTAAATGTATATTAGGCACAGAGTTATTTGAAAAAAAAAAATAGATGTACGATATTATACACATTATACAGATGGTATCGGTTTAGGATCAGCTACTATGTAATGAACTATATTAATTATATATATATATTTTGAATGCGTTAAGGGATTTTTACTAACAATTAGGTACTAAGTGGCTATGTGTTAGTGACGCTGACGGGAAATGGCAAACGAAGACGCGTCGTCGTTTAGGCGTAAGAGTAGGTAGGTTTCTGTTCTGTCCACTGTCGCTTGGCGCCGTCCCGCTCGCGCGCGCGGCGCCCTCGTCGCTCTGTCTCTCTCGGACGTTGCATATCAAGGACCGTTTGCCATATTAGCATAGAGTGACTGTACAATGGTAAGCAGTGTTGTGGACATAATGATCGGTGTTCTCTTCTAGTTGACGTCACGTGTTGTTTTCTATCTCTCACTGTTCTGAGTGCGTTGTGTTTTACGTTAAGTTTTGGTGTGAAGCGGTCTCTTGTAGAGCTCGAATAATAATCAAATATTCCGTCAAAGGACTCCGGTTCATGTGATTATAATAAGATGGTTTTGATGATCGATGATGCCGTACAAAGATCATGATGTGAGCTCATACAGAGACCCCGTCCCGCTGAGGAGCAGCGACCAATACGTTTGGGTACTTGTTAACTTTTCTAAATTATTTCGTTAGTAGATGAACAATTTTAGTGCCATTTTATATTTCGTACAACGATTTGTTTTCTCCAAACGTTTGGTCGTTGTTCCTGTATTGTTTGTTGATGTCCACCCGACAACCGTCCAGTGCCCATTTCCCCCATTCTCCTTACTTGTTGAGATCTGAAACAGTTCGAGTCCAAGCTCAACTCCCGCACAAAGCATCCCTGAACTTTCAGTCTGTCCTAAAGTATTACTTGAGGTAGCTACTTATATACTTTTTTTTTATCATTACTATTTTATTGTAATACATTTTTATTTTTTTCTTTTCGTATTATCTCGGTATTATTACTGTATAATTAGGGAACTTCTTTGATGTATGAATTATTATATTTTAGCTAAAAATAAAGTTGGTTTAAAATATTTAATGGTGTTTTATTTATCTATACAAAAAATTTAATTGAAGAGAATTTCTTGTAATCCTACTAATATTATAAATGCGAAAGTTTGTGACTGTGAGTATAAATGGATGTTTGTGACTTTTTCACGCAAAAACTACTGACCGGATTTGGATGGGCACACAGATAGTTTATAACCTGGGTTAACACATAGGATACTTTTTATCCCGGTAGTACGATCCCGTGGGACAATTACCGAACTTACGCGGGTGAAGCCGCGGGCATGAGCTAGTATCAAAATAACTGCTTTTTATTGAATGCATATGAAAATATACGGCACTTACCTATAACAAAAACACATTTTTTTGTAAATTTTTGTCTGTCTGTTCTAATCTCCGAAACGGCTGGACCGATTTTGACGGAACTATTACTGGCAGATAGCTGAAGTCTAAGTTAAGCTACTTTTATTTTAGAACAATAATAGTTCCGTGCAAAAATATTAAAACTGTTGAAAATGGTAACAAAGTCGATTCAAAAAGGGAAGTAAAATTTTTTTTAGCATAATTTCACGCGAACGAAGATCGCGGGTAACAGCTGGTCCTTGCATATTTTAACATCAACATACGATACGAACAGTATTGTCACCGTTGCTGACACCAGCAACTCAACACTAACCTATTAAGGTTAGGTAGTAGAAGCGCAAACCGGTCACAGCACGGCAGGGCATTTTATCTATACCCAACGTAAATTGATACGTCAGTAGTGGTAACAAGATACAGATTCCAGTATTCAACGTCACAAAGGGAAACCTTTGTGTCTTGGGGTCGACATCTAAACATTGGAATTTGTATCTTGTTGCTACAGTAGCTACGTATGAATTTAGGTAAAAGATAAGCTGCCTAGTCATGCCGTCCGCACTGAGATAAAGTAGCTGAAGGGTCTGTATTACCCGAGTGATGTGATAATTTGGCAAATAAAATTTTATAAGATAAACATGATCATGATCATACAAATCATGACCGCACGAAACGCAGGGTCGCGCTAGACGAGCATGTATTACAATATGTCGATGAGTACGCATATTTGGACCATGCTTTGAAGACCTTCTGCTCCCTAAAAGAGATTATAAAGGGGAGTCTTACAATAACATTAAAAAGAAAACTCATGTGCCTCAGGTTGGCTGGACAAATCTTCAAAATAGCTTGCATTTAACTAGGTCAATAGGTCACTTTATGTGACGGCTAAACACCCTTATTTCAGAATTTGTGACGCTACAGAATCTTAGATAATCGATCGAAAACAAGTCCAGCCATCTTGAAAAACCACTTTTCGCTGGTCTCTCAATCTCGGTAACGGAAGTGATTTTGACGACTTTTTGCATATCAACGGGCGTCACATAAATTTGTGACGGGCACCGAGCTAAAAGTTTTGTGATAAGTACAGTGGTTTAGTAGAAAAATGCAAAAATCTGTGTCCAGCCATCTTGAATTTACGTAAAAAACTTATGGCTGGCACTTCCGAATCTCAATAACGGGGGCGTTTTCGAATATGGTTCCTTTACTAATACTTGGTGACGCAATGTGTGACAGTAATAACGTTTGATTTATGGCGTCACATGTAAGGGTTTACGAGAAATCAATAAAAACTTAATGTCCAGCCAACCTGAGTTCAAGATGGCTGGACACATGTATCTCCACTGCCTGATGATCTACGACCTTCGAAATGTGTTCAAAATGTTGTGACGGGGACGATAATGATAACCTGAAATTGTGACGGAGAAACTTTGCGTAGTTTCAAAGATATTGATCATTTAAATTTCCCCATACAAACATCCATTAATATTGTGAGGTGACCATAATTTTACATAAATAAAGGATATAGCGGATGGTCGAATACTCTCTGGTCGCAAAGGCAAAGGCGTTCCACCCCGGCGATACTCGCCAGCCTAAGTAGCGTGTTTCCGAACGCGCCCATAGACGCAGAGTTTGTCTATGGTCGCTCTGACCAACGGTGGCCACGGTCACTTCAAGGTTACGTTTTACTGATCACTGATTGGTCAGTTTGAATATTGTAATAACCAATGAGGTTAAAGATGTCTTTTGACATTAGTCTTAAGTTACTCGTCTAAGAGGTAGTTTTAGAAAATAAATGGCGCGACTTGTTCAATCCGATTATTAAAAGTTTTACCGTGTAACAAAGCTCTTTAACTGAACCTGACCCACCCCGACTACAAGGATTTCTTTTTAATCGATTAATTGGCCGGTAGCATCCACGCCATGCTTTGTATTTGATTTTGATTCTGAGATCTGATTCTTCATAGTAATAAAAGAAATAATTGTGAACCTAATTAAGGTTTGTCTTATTGAGACATATACGAAGGATGATTTAAGTACAGGCGTCTTTGAAATGACGAAACACAAACTTGACAAACTTTTTGCTAATACTTTAATTGGTGACCCAGCAGAGGACACAATTTCTCTTTTTAATGACAACGATGAGATTAGTGACGACAATATATTTTTACATTGGTTCAATGAACAGGTGAGTAAAGAAAAAGAAAATGTCGCTAAATGTGAACCCGGTAATGTAGATAACTATTTGTACTTTCCCATGTTTATAGCCCTACTCAAAAGACTTTTGAATAAATTGCCACTGTGGTCAAACGTAATGTGTCCTATTTTTAAAAATGAGAATAAAGCTCCGTCTTCTTCTGCTGCGGAAGATTATTTTAAGACCTTAAAAAAATTAATATTTCGAACTAAATTAACTCGACACCGACTAGATAATTTTATGACTCATACAGAATTTTTAGATGAGGAACTTAAATTAGCAATGAGTAATGAGTATTGGACTCAAATAAAACTAAAAAAAATATCTCAAGAAAATAACGCTGTATAAGTACAAATAAATAAATGTGATTTTATTTACAGCAAACATTATTTTTTCATTTAAATACCTTCAGAGCATTAGTTTAGTTCTCCTGACATAATATATACCTACCTACTAAACATAATAGATATCTGCACGTAAATAATCAATAACATTTAAAAATTACACCCCCCCCTTCCTCACTTCTACATTTTTGTCTTCTATTGATTTAAATATCTACAGTTGTTCGTATTAGTATCACCAATATACGGATTTTCGTCCATTAAAGAAAACACCTTAAAATATACTTGTCCTACATAAAACCTACAACATTGGTTACCCTACTGCAGTGTTTGTATGGGGAAATTTAAATGATCAATATCTTTGAAACTACGCAAAGTTTCTCCGTCACAATTTCAGGTTATCATTATCGTCCCCGTCACAACATTTTGAACACATTTCGAAGGTCGTAGATCATCAGGCAGTGGAGATACATGTGTCCAGCCATCTTGAACTCAGGTTGGCTGGACATTAAGTTTTTATTGATTTCTCGTAAACCCTTACATGTGACGCCATAAATCAAACGTTATTACTGTCACACATTGCGTCACCAAGTATTAGTAAAGGAACCATATTCGAAAACGCCCCCGTTATTGAGATTCGGAAGTGCCAGCCATAAGTTTTTTACGTAAATTCAAGATGGCTGGACACAGATTTTTGCATTTTTCTACTAAACCACTGTACTTATCACAAAACTTTTAGCTCGGTGCCCGTCACAAATTTATGTGACGCCCGTTGATATGCAAAAAGTCGTCAAAATCACTTCCGTTACCGAGATTGAGAGACCAGCGAAAAGTGGTTTTTCAAGATGGCTGGACTTGTTTTCGATCGATTATCTAAGATTCTGTAGCGTCACAAATTCTGAAATAAGGGTGTTTAGCCGTCACATAAAGTGACCTATTGACCTAGTTAAATGCAAGCTATTTTGAAGATTTGTCCAGCCAACCTGAGTCACATGAAAACTCATCGACATGTGCATCCTGCCCGTCCTAACCTACGGTGCGCAAAGTTGGTCACTCACTGAACAACAAAAGCCCAAGCTTAAGATTTGCCAGCGATCAAATCGCGTTAGAAACACCGTCCTGCGCTCCATAGCTTATGTAGCTGATGTTGGAGTTAAAACAGCCAAGATAAAGTGGGAGTGGGCTGGCCATGTCGCACGGCAGCACGCGGAGAGGTGGCCAAAGATCGACAGTCACTGGACGCCTGAGGGTGGACATCGCCGACGAGGTCGACCGCGGTGAAGGTGGTGTGACGACCTGATCATGTTCGCGGGGCAAGCGTGGCCAGATATTGCACAGAACAGAGAGGTTTGGAGGAAGAAAGGGGAGGCCTTTGCCCAGCAGCGGGACACAATGTAAGGCTGGTTTTATAGTCACGCCGCTAGACGCGCCGTTGGGCAGCGCGCTGTTGAACAGGAACACCGAACGGCGCTGCTCAAGCGCGCGAATTTGAAACGCTACTACTACCCCAATACATATCCGAGCGCGCGCACTCCGACGGCGCTGCTGAAACGCGTGACTATAAAATCAGCCTAAGCTATGAAAAACAAAAACACATCATAGACAAATAAAACACTTATGACAGTGACAGATGTGAATGCTTACGAAAACGAACTTGGCAATTACTTTTATCCAAATCACATCTTGTCCCCTTTTATATCTCCCATACATTATCTTAGCTATTTCTGAGAGTAATACGGAGAAAGTAATAAAATCGACAAAAAGTCTGCCACCCCAAGGGCCCAAGTAAGTCGTACCATCGATACGAAAGAAGAAGACCAGGATGTCAGACATGAGTAGGAGCTTACCCGACGCGCTATGTTAGCTAAGAAAACTACTCATTCATGATACCTGTGATGTACCAGACTGTACACTATTTATTTCTGACAGCTCATTGGAAAAGTTTCACAGAAAGTTTGAAAATCGGTTTGGACAGGACAGGACATCGTCTGAATGATCAGCCAGTACAAATCTACTAATTCTACTATCATGCAAAGTTGTATGCAGCGACATCTACTCAATTCTGTTGTGTAAATCACGGGAACCTTGGTACCGTCGTCCGCGTCGCCACGAGTTCATGCTAATGCTAGCTACAAATAGCCGCTAGAGGGCGCTTTACATTCCTACCTACAGAACGACCAATGACGTCTACCATTGGTCAAAACAATCTTTTACCATAGAGCATGGAGACGCATCGGCAACTACTACTAGAGGTGGCAGTGGCAACGCTGCCTACAAATAATCGACGTATGGAACTATAGGTTTAAAGGCGGTCCGTCAAAGAGTATAATAATAATAGGGGAGAAAAGAGCCCTCTTGTGCCATGTCGTAGCATCCAATTTCGAAACGCCATCTGGATTTCTTGACGGGAACTAAGGCTCTATAGGTAGCTATAGGCTGTAGATATGAATGTATAGATTGTTCTCCTTCTTATTGGTTGTTTGCAAATAGCAGCTGTTTACGTCGTATGTTGATCATAATACGATTTGCAAATTTAATGATGATACGTTTAATAAATTACGATCATTAAAACTTAATAAGTAATAGAAGGAGCTATTGTAGATATTTTTAGGATCGTGATTCAGTAAGTAAACGAGCCATCATTATAATCGCGCAGGCGCAAGTTGCGGCGACCATTATGTGATGTTGCCAGAATTATCAAATCAAATCCTTTATTGGCACAAAAACACATTTTAACAAATTAAATGCGTACGTACATTAATTAAAAACTGTGTCGCAGCTATTAAATTATGTTATACAATAAGTATTTTCGTGAGAAGGTTGCCATAATTGAAAATACTGGACAGCTATGATATGTAAAATGCGATAATTTTGATGAAAAATTTAACAATTATTCTTTATTATTATTATTTATTTTATTAAAAGAAGGTTTACAAGAATCTTAACTTAAGAACTAAGCCTCACAAAACCGTTTAGAAAAATACTATAAATTAAATTAGAGAACAAAATGATTTGATTTTCTCTTTTGCATTAAAGTTGGGATCATAGAGACATCTATCGATAATATGAGACTAATAGTTTCTAGGTGAAGTAATGTAGATGGCGTATCTTTCTTCACTGAAGTTGACCTTGTTCTAACTGTTCCCCCCCTGGCGGTCCGTGACAGAAGCGGTGCGCTCCACTCACTTTCGACGGTTTTTATTAATCGTACTAGGTACTACCAGTACTACCTACTGTCGTTGCCATACTTAAGTACATTGTTTTACTGTTCTGAAATCATGGTAGAAAGAAAGTCGGCCCCATCCAGTTTCAGGAGTGGAGTGAATGTGTTTGTAACAAATCAAAACTTTGTAACATAATTATGTACATACATACCTACATGAACTCATGCCTTTTTCCCATGGGGGTAAGCAGACACCACAGAACGCAAACTGCTACGATCTTTACATGCTCCTTTCGACTCGTTCACGTTCATATAAATATCTGGTCATACGCGCACGCTTGATGTAAGTTGAGCGCGTTTCTGAAACCTTATACCTAGGTACTTTTTTCAACTTTCTAACAATATTGCGACATAATATTTGAAACAATAATTAGGACTGTTGAACCGATATCAGACAATTCATTTATGCTTTTGAATGTGAAGGTTGCAGAACATAAAATGAATTAAAAGAAAAATGAATTCATTAGTGAATGAATCCAACAATATTGAAAGGACAAATGAAATAAAACGAGCAGATGAACATGAAAGTTCATTCCAGTGTCATTTTGTTGGTTTCGTGTGAATGTACTTACCTACAATAAAATGAAACGAGCATGAGTCACTCGAGGAGAGTCGGGGATACCAACCGTTCATTTGATACTCAAGTGAACCAATAACTAACTAAAGCACAAATTAATGCAATATCATAGCGAGCAATACAATTCAGTAATGGTCTTATTTCCTGTGAAATATGCTTCTTGACGCAACATTTCATAGGTAGGTATTAGGTGTTAGACTGCTGATAACACACTTAAATGATTAGTAGGGAACCCCAGCAGAGAGCCGAGAACTAAGTCTATCAAACACTTGCCTAAAGTCAAAATATCTAAATAACAATTATTATACTCTATCCGTTTAGGTAGTTAACTAAAGGTAAACAATCTTGATGTGTCTTTTTACACAAATTCATATTAAACAAATAAACTACTTTTCAAACTTATGGTTCAATTGATTTAGTATTCGTTACTGTTGTATTTACTTTGGTTTTTACTTGCATTTTATTTTTAAACTGAGTTTTTAAGTAAAAAGTTACATCAAGATTGTTTACCTTTAGTTAACTACCTAAACGGATAGAGTATAACTGCAAATGTATTGACTGCCTCGTTGGCCGAGTGGTCGCAAACGCGACTGCTGAGCATGAGGTCCTGGGTTCGATTCCCGGGTCGGGCAAAGTACTATTGGGTTTTTCCATCAGAAATTTCTCAGTAAGAGTCACGGAATCGGACTTCATGCCCGGCTGATGGCAATAGGCTCGCCCCCTATTACATCGGACTTAAACATAACTGACGGGAGTACTATTACCCCTCTGCCTAACCCTACGGGGATTACAAGCGTGATGTTAGGTATGTGATAACCGCAACCAGAATCATCACAGATTGAAAGTCAGAAAAAGGTTGCGTGCTAATACTAATTGGTATTTTTAACCGACTTCAAAAAAAGGAGGAGGTTCTCAATTCGGCCAGTATATTTTTTTTTTTTTTTTTTTTATGTATGTACACCGATTACGCCGAAATTTCTGAACCGATTTACGTAATTCTTTTTTTGTTTGATGCGGAATTGTTTCGAATTGGTCCCATAAAAATTTGATTCAGGTAGGCCCATTAGTTTATATTTTATGAGCATTTGACTCTGAAGTCTGTTACTTGTTTGTTGTTGTGGAGTTACTTTCGCATTTATAATATTAGTAAGGAAGTAAGAATAAGCCTATTAGGTACCATGAAATGTATGGTTTACAATGTAAAATGAACGCATAGAAAAAATTTGTATAGGATATTGCAACTAAAAATGAAAAAATAAAAAAAACTTTTTTGCAAAAAATAAAACCGACTTCAAAATCACAAAAAAGTGAAAAATAATTTTAGCTTCAGAAGTCGGTGCCAAAAAACTGAATCAAACAAACTAAAGTCACCGACTTCTGAAGCTAAAATTATTTTTCACTTTTTTGTGATTTTGAAGTCGGTTTTATATACCTAATAGATAAAAGTAGCGACTTATAGTCTACTAGTTATTTAATAGGTAAGAATCCTAGGTATATTATATCGAGTACCGTCCTACATAGGTAACAATACTATCTGCCTTGTAACGTTAACTAATTCTGAAGTCTCTACTTCGTCCTCTACTCTGTGCATCGCTGCGCAAACCTTATAAAACGTTCGCCAAACACTGCATAATGCACGACACAAGACCCGCCTAATGAGTGCGAGCGAGACGCGAATATGCAAGGGGCATAAGATCAAGAGAGAGCGAGTATAAAATGTAGTAAATGCGCAACAGTGAGAGTGGGATAGCGCGATATGGGGCGCGGCGTGCTGAGAGGGAGGCGCGCGACGTGTTGCCGTTGGTCGCTGTCGTGAATTATTGAAGCGGGCGACCGCCCTTTGGGCAGCGAGTGGCGGCGCGGCGCGGGACGGCGCGGGACGGCGCGGGCGCGGGACCGCGCGGGTGTTTGCTGGGCCACTTGCCGCGCGCCTTTCCGACGTCACACCTATTTTGAATTTGCAACCGCCATCTTTGGCCAGTTTTTTGGTTTCCGTTCAGTGCAATGACCGGTGTCCCGATGCTCACTTAGTGATGGACTGTCCGTTCCCAGTTGTTTAGTATTTGTTGTGCTGTTCTATCATCTATGGCTGCTATGGATAGCGTTGGGTGCTGAATTTGGAGTGCCAACATTGATTGCAGGTTTGTCAGGTTTTCAATAATTTTCTTTATCTCTGTGAGTGATTCTAATGGGATAAGTTAAATGCCTAGTTAAACTAGGATAGGAATTTATAAAAAAGTGAGACCAAAGACAATCTAAGAGTCCCGCGCGCGTAGACCACAAAAACACCAACAAATCGTGCCCAAGCTCCGGACAGTTTTAATAAAAATATTCATGTTAGGTGACGTCTTAGAACAAGAAAGTTTTATCCACTAATTAATTAAAAATAACTGCCTCACCAACTTATTAGGAAACACATTAACACATAGCGTACGAAGTAGATACCTAAACCTTTACTTACTTATAATCTTTCTAAAAGACTGCGGCCTCTTCGTACATTAAGTACTGTTGATCGCTTATGTGAGGTAGCATGTGCAGAGGTTGAAAGGCATACTTTCTTATGTGTCTATAGACCACCAGCATCAAACTTGTCATTGTTTTTAATCACAATGGAAGAAATACTTATTAAGTAAACTTTTCAGAGATAATAAATTAGTTTTTGTTTGTGGTGACTTAAATGTTGATCTATTGGTCAATTCACCAGTAAGATGTACCTAAGCTCATCTCATTGTTCAAATCATACAATTTAAAATATTTATTTAATGAAGAAATATCTGCAACTTCAGCTTCATGCATACTTAGATAATGTATTTACTAATTGTAAAGTAAAAGATTCGTCCATAATTAGTGGTGTTAGTTCAGACCATACTGGTCAACTTGTATCTTTTGAGTTAGACAAAAAGTTAAACTTAGCCAAAACAGTTCGATTAAGACCTCTTACTAAAAATAATTTAAAATCGTTTAAAAATAATTTGCAATCTTTCTAACACTAGTTTTGATTCAAAAGACCCCAATATAAATTACGGCACATTATTCTATATAATTTATATCACGAAAAATCTCTGACTTCAGATCAAGCAGCTTTTCACACTTATGTTAGAAGCTATTCAAAAATATTCAAAACTGTCTGCGCTCAAGCAAAATCTCAATTAATAGTCAACAAAATTGGTACCTCTAAAAATAAAATAAAAACCATGTGGCAGGTGATTAATAGAGAAACCGAAAAGACACAACAACGAAATCAGAATGAATTGTCTTTGAAACTACATAAGCAATCAAACTATTTCTGATAAGTTAGAAGTCGCTGAGACTCTAGAAAATTTC
This sequence comes from Eurois occulta, assembly GCA_950022335.1. NCBI lineage: Eukaryota > Metazoa > Arthropoda > Insecta > Lepidoptera > Noctuidae > Eurois > Eurois occulta. The sequence goes on from OX465502.1 coordinate 13,535,558, forward strand.
TTTACCAACATTCCGTTAGAGGTTACGAAATCTCTCCCCTCTTCATCTAAATTAGCTGAAGCACTTCTTAAAGAAAACTTTACTAAGGATATACCATACTTTAAATTTAAACCAATATGTATTGATACAATTATAAACGCCTTCAAAAGTCTCAAGATAAAAAATACTGAAGACTTATGGGGGATATCCGTCAAAGTTCTTGGGGATATTATTGACTGAATTGCTCCTCTCCTAACAGGCATATTCAATCAATGTTTGGATAGCGGCAAGTTTCCCGACTTAATGAAACATAGTAAAGAAGTACCAATATTCAAATCGGGTTGTAAGGGTGACCCCTCTAATTATAGACCTATATCTGTGCTTCCAGCATTGAGTAAAATCTATGAAAAAATAATGCTGGACCAGATGCTGTCTCACTTCAACTCAAATGGGATTCTGCATAGTCAACACTTTGGTTTCACGAAGGGTAGGTCGACAACAGACGCGGGAGTAAAACTCATCAGTTACATTCTGGAATCCTGGGAGAAGTCCCAGGATGCCATTGGCATTTTCTGTGACCTCTCAAAAGCGTTCGACTGCGTCGACCACAACACACTGATCTGTAAATTACACCACTACGGAATTCGTGGACAAGCTGCTGATCTTGTTCTCTCATATTTATCAAACAGGCAGCAAAAAGTAAATGTAAATGGGGCGACGACGTCCTCCGGGTCTCTAGTAAAGATTTGCGTGCCTCAAGGTTCAATTGTCGGGCCTTTCCTATTTCTTGTTTACATTAATGATCTCCCTTACATGATGGCCAAATTATCGGATATAATTCTATTTGCTGATGACACTTCGCTAATTTTTAAAATGGATAGAAAGGATACGGATGTCTTACATGCCAACGAAAGTCTAACTGTTCTCTCGAAATGGTTCGCAGCTAACAATCTTTTACTGAATACGAACAAAACAAAATGGCTAAAATTCTCTTTACCAAATGTACCTCAACGGGATGTTCATGACGGCAAAAAACTTTATGTTATAGCGGAAACTGTATTCCTAGGGATTACTATCGATTCAAAATTGCAGTGGGGACCGCACAAACTCTTTCGGGTAGGTTAAGCTCAGCTGCATAATGCAGTAAGGAAAATAAGGCAGTTAACTGATGCAGCTACAGCTAGGTTAATATACTATGCTTATTTCCACAGTATTATGTCTTATGGCATTCTGCTGTGGGGATCGGCGGCAGACGTTGACTTAATTTTCATTTTACAAAAGCGGGCAGTCCGCGCGATCTATAAAATGGGTCCTCGCGAGTCCCTCAGAGAAAAATTTAAAGAGATCGATGTACTGACTCTGCCTTACCTTTATATCCTAGAATGTATTTTATATGTCCGCAAAAACCGAGGGCTTTTCAAAATTAGAAGTGACTTCCATAATATGAATACACGCAGTAAACACGAAATTGTAATACCCAAATTCGGGTTAAGAAAAACTAGCAAGTCTTTTCTTATAAACAGTATAGGTACCTACGTTTTTATAACAAATAGAACTGACCGATGGAAAGTTCAAAAACTACATTAATCGTGTCCTTATTAAAAAATCATATTACAAAATCAAGGACTACGTTGAAGATAAAGAGGTTTAGCTTTAGTTCCTTCTGCGCATGCGGCTTCCCTGGTAGCTCATAAACAGCACAAAATATATGTGGATGTCTCTAACTATTCTCAATCTAATTTTTTTTTTTTATTTTCTTTTAATTTAAGTACATTGTTTTTTTTTTACAATGGTTCTCAAATCACTTAAACACCTTTTGTTCAGAATAGTAGCAGCACACCGACACACATGACAATATTTTTGTCACATGTTTAATTAAGTCTTTTATAATATTTTCTTGCCTTTGTATAGATTCTTTTTAACGATTGTTTGTGAATGTGTGAACATGTGTAGGCCTTGTAGATTCCTAGAGGTGTGATAACTTTTGTTAACCTCTTATCTTGTTTTCCGTTTTTTTGTGTAGTAAGCAACGACTTATTGTCGGGCCTATGCTGTCCCCCCATACTTGAGTAGGTACTAATGCTGTAACATGATACTTAATATTGTAAAATCTAATCATTTTAAAAGAGTAACCATGGAGTTTCTTGCCGGTTCTTCTCCATAGGACACGACCAACCCGAACCGTGCACCTTTTCGTCGACGTTTCATAAGTGCACATGTGAAATAAAAATATTTTGATTTTCATTGCGAGCAATGGAGGCGATTAAGCCTAGCTACGACGGATTCCAAATTGTAGGCGTTAAGAAAACCGCGAAATCTGGCGTTGTATTACGTGTGGCTAATCATCATCTGCCTAGCCTTTTCCCAATTACGTTGGGATCGGCTTCCAGCCTTCCAGTCTAACCGGATGCAGCTGAATACCAGAATTTTGCGTGCAGCGACTGCCTATCTGACCTCCACAGCCCAGTTAGTTCTGGGTAATACCATACCCTTTGGTAAGACTGGTTGTCAGACTTTCGGGCCACAGCTACCTGTAACGACTTTCAAACATCTACAAATGACAGCCGGGACCAACGGCTTAACGTGCTTTCCGAGGCACGGAGGAAACTCGGTATGTAATGGGTGCAACCCATCCACAGACCAACGTAGGCAAGCGCAGTTTAATCTAAAGATCGTCCCGAGCGGCAGTTATTATTTAGCTACGAGCTCCTCTCGCCACGTTTCGCTAATGACAACCAAAAAAAAATTACAAACGGTCGATGCTATTATTATTGCTTACGACTTGAAAAACCGAAAGGCCGAAGGCCTCACATGTATGTTAAGGATCGACGTCCCATCCTCAATGGAAGACAATGCTTTCTTGCACGCGTTATACCGTCAAAACATTAAAGACGAGCTGCCAATAAATGAAGATGATTTTATTAAGTCAACTAAAATGATTCGTAGGCGTTCCTTAGATAACAGTCGCAAGTGGATAGGCGTTGAATTCGAGACCACAGCTCGTAAACATTTAGTGTCCACCAAAGATAAATTATTTATTGATTGGGTGACTTGCCCTGTCATCGATGATGTTGAAGTAGTTCGTTGTTTACATTGTCAACAGTTCGGTCACGTTAAGAAATACTGCGTTAACAAATCACTTTTGCTCCGAAGTACCTATGTACTTCGGAGCAAAAGTACAAAGTAGAGAGTAGGGAGAGTAGTAGTATTTGTCTCATGTGAGACAAATGACAACCCGCATTACGAATAAGGATAATTTACTCTCAACAAACTCAGTTTTATTTTCCACTCTTTAACTTTGCGACCTGTGTCCACACAATAGGCTAATCGCTTGGTATCAATATATTGTAAACAATGACATCATTGGCAGAAGGAATCTTTTTTTTTGGAAATTCCTTTCATTATTTGAATCTCGCGGTTAGCGTAGGGACTCCATGCCGCTTCAATCGGCTGTGGGAGGTACTTCCTGTACCCTGAAGCTTTGAAGCCAGTTGATTAACGTGAGTTGATATTCTATTCTGTTAGCTTTACTGTGTTTAGTAATCTCTTGTTAGACAGAACTGATATTTAGATCTTTATGTATATATTTGTTGCCCACGTAGTATGGTATGTCGAACATGGCTCTCCCTTGGCACAAACTCAGATAACCGAGATATTATATTAAGTAACCAACTCTTTGAATAATTATGTGAAAGAGTATTACATGTATCTGGGATAGATCATCTAGCATACGGATTAAACAGACAGAAATCAAATGACGAATAGCAAACGACTGGAAGAAGTGGTCACTAGGAAATTATCTGAAATCAGCATTGTAACAAAACTGAAAGTCTTCAACATTTTTAGGTATTCTTTAACTTGCATCACATAATTCTGGCTGTGAAACGTGGTATCTTTGAAAATTCCACAGATATATAATTATGCTACAGCACTGTCAAATAACTATGGAGAGAAACATATACATAGGCTCCAAGAAACAAAACAGGAAACACGTTCATAAGAGCTAAAATTACAGTTATTGATGTGCTTACGGAGACAGACCAATCACCAAGTGAAATGGAGATCCATATAGGTACCTCGGAAAAGTGGTGTACAATTCTCACGGACTGGTTTCCCTGATGTGGCATTACATAATAGGGGAACTAAGACAACATAAACGATGGAGGGACGAGCTGATACTCACAGCGGGCCCTTGCTTGAGACAGAGATAGAAAGAAATAGAAAATGTTAGAAGAGGCCTTTGTCAGAAGGCACAATGGACTCAGAGAAATTACTCTTATTTACGTATTTAAGAAAAATAAATTTCGGGTGCCTGCCGTTTTGCCAAAACTATTTTGACAAAATTTCATTATCCAAACAAATTTTAGCAACCTTTTTTACACCAATGTAATATTTGGAATCATTTTAGTAAGTACGCACATTTTCATTTGGTCAAAACTCAAAGCATTTATTTCAATTAGACCATTACTTTTGAATGTCAAAAAAAAACAAAAAGAAGCGAAGTTACAGTCCCAGTCACAAGGTATAATAAATAACTTGAGCGAGTACTGTAGTTGCACATTCCAAAGCGTCGATCTCTATGGAAAAGAATGGGCAAGAAACTCCATGGACACTCTTTTCAATCAAAACATACACTCGAGAGCAATGAATCCGGGTCACTTAAAGAATGTTAAAAATCTCGGAAACTAAAAATGATAGGTTAATGCAATAAATTGTATTTAATAGACAATGTAATACTCCTTAAATGAAAGTAAAAAAAATATGAGTCCCCATACATTTTATTAACACAAAATTACATAAAGAAAAAAACTGCTGATCTCTCCTTAAAACAAAAAAAGGAAACATGAAATTTTTGAACTTTATTACGATTTTCTTGAATTTTAATACTTCGTATTGCCTCCTCGTGCTTCCATTACTGCGTTTACGCGGTTTGGCATGCTGTACACCAAGTTCCTTATACGATTTTGGGGAATATTCTCCCATTCCTCTGTGAGAGCAATTTTGAGCTCACGAAGCGTGATTGGGGGAGGGTTTCGTTGTTTTACGCATCTGCCTAGCTCGTCCCAAGCATGCTCGATCGGGTTGATATCCGGGCTGCGCGCTGGCCACTCCATACGAGTAATGTTCATCTCTTGAAGGTTCAAGGTTATTCACAATCCTACCTGTATGAGGTCGGGCATTGTCATGCATAAATATAGCATCCTCACCTAAATTGACCATAAATGGACCAACGTGATCATTGAGGATTTCTTCCACATATCTTACGCTAGTTAAAGAGCCGTTTTCTATGATCACCAGCTCTGTGCGACTTTCAGAAGAAATTACGGCCCACACAAGTACAGACCCACCACCGTAGGCTACTTTTTCTTCGATGCATGCTTGCTTGAATCTTTCCCCTGGTCTTCGATACACTCTGTGTCTTCCATCGTGCTTGTAGAGCATAAATTTTGATTCGTCGGAGAACATAACTTTTGACCAATCTTCAATACTCCAATTTACGTGGCTCTGGGCATATCTTAGACTTGAAATACGATGCCCACGCTCCAGTTTAGGGCCGTTTGCAGGTCTAAGGGGTTTTAAGTTAGATTCAGCAAGCCGACGTCTTACTGTCCATGCACTTGGGTTACTTCCTCCGAGGCGTCGAAACTGATTTGTGAGTTCAGTTCCTGTGAGAAAGCGATTTCGAAGCATGGTGTTCACCAAGTATCGGTCTTCTCGTGCTGTGGTACACCTGGTTCTGCCCGTTCCTGGTCTGCGTAGGTTAGAACCAGTTTCTTCGTAACGTCGGAGAACTCTTTGTACTGTTGACAGCGACACACCGACAGTCCTGGCTGTATCGCGCTGACTCCGGCCGGTTTCCAGCATTGTAAGTATTCTGGTGCATTCTTCAGGCGTAAGCGACATAATTTCAGCTTGAATAATGAATATAGAGCACTATCAACATGGTTTATGTACCCACATAAATGACAGATTACAAACAAAAGCAAAACCAAATGCTGTAATTTCGTAGTTCCATCTTCGAAACTGGCCCTTTTTCAAATTTGATTTTTTGATGATATAACTTTACAATAACTAAGAAGTTTTAATACCTTCATTTAAGGAGTATTACATTGTCTATTAAATACAATTTATTGCATTAACCTAGCATTTTTAGTTTCCGAGATTTTTAGGATTCTTTAAGTGACCCGGATTCATTGCTCTCGAGTGTAGTTACAAAATCTTGGTTACATAATTCATGTTGAGATTATACATATAAGTGAGAGCGATGTAGAAAGACGTGCACATTAAGAGCGCCCAGGGTAAAAGATTAAACCAACAATTTAAAAATAAAGTAATTAAAATAAACCGTGGCAGCTAAGAGATGACCAGTCCCAACTGACAGCGCCCGTTCACGAACATGATAGTACTCACACATGTGTGTTATGCAATTATATAATTCTAGGAGATGGAATCTATACATTGCAAGGATATTTTTACAATCTTCTGCAGCTTCCACAATAATTTAATATGGTAATCAATTAGTTTGCCCCTATGGTTGTGGAGCAGGACCAGCATTTAGCTAAGTATTTTATCATCAATGTAATCCTCCAACTTATAATATGCTTTCCTACATAGTGTGTGTCAAATTTTTACTCGGCAGAATATTACCAAGACAAGAGAAGTAGAGTTTATTTGCTAAGTAATAATTTGGCAAATGAAATTATGCGGAAAAATGTTTGGGAAGTGATAATTTGTCTATTTTTTTTGATAAAACAAGGGAGACCCATACATTTCTCGGAATTTAATTCTGTGAGCTTAAAAAGCCTCACCACGCAAGCTACAAAGCAAAAACTGTTAATTTTAATTCCGTGTGAAAGCTCAACTTATGCGAACGCGTGAGAGCATGAATAAAATATTTTTAAACAATCTCTTTTCACCCCTACGATTACCGCCCTCTGCGACACATTGTCACAATCATTGAACAACATTACCTCCGGTCGCCTGTGAGGTATAATCTAATAACTGCCCTCTTCCCTCCGAGAGGGTTGCCTACCTGATCAGGTGGTGACAGGGGTGACAGGGCCACTGAGGGTGACAAATTAGCTATTGTAGTAATGAGCGACTATGGGTGAACTCATCTGGTGAAGATCATGACACCCCTTTCAATGGTTTAATGGAGTTGTGCATGGGTTATAATGAGGAAGGGAGGTTTAACGTGTAGGAACTATAGGTATATTCATTTTGTACTCCTTTACGTATCACTTTAGGCACTCTTAAGTGCTTTAAGCTTTACATGCATATGATTATTTAGGACAACTACAGCAACATTTAAACGATAACAGAAATAAAACAGTGGTCATGGCATGTCGCAATCACTGTATGCCAGTTATGGACACCGCAGACGTTCTGCAGGGTTTAGAATGATTAGTAAGTTACATACTTACTTACAGGGTGTGAAAGGACCCATTAAGAAGCCGTCAACCATTTTGTACATCAAACCGCGCAAAAATTATTGCTAGGAAACGACTGTTTTTATGTTACCTTGTATTTTTTAAACGTGTGACAACGTGTGTGTGTGTTGGAACTTTGACCTTCATTATCTCCGTAACTAGAAGTTTCTCAAATAAGGACTAAACAAAAAAATAAATAAATGACGGAAAGAACAAACAGTGCCTCTCGGGTCCTGTGAGGACGTTTTCACACCCTTTATTTATTTCTTGTGCATATTCCAACGATTTCGTTGAAAAAATAATGTAGCTTTACAGATTAAAGGTACATAATAATATGTCGATAATTCTTTTTTATTTTTGACCTGCGGAAGTCATGATTCTAATAACTCTCTTGTCTTTCTCAACAATTTAAATCCACCGATTGACTACTAGCTTAACAGATTCAAATCCCGTCCCTGAGGACCAAAACGCTACTAATCTATTCTCTAGCAAACACAAATAGATTCTATTCTATGTGTGGCTCAAATATTTGCGGGTAGTAATTGGCGCGGGCGCGGGTTCGACTCCCGGGTGTTGACACGTAGGGTGTCGCCGTCACGCGACCCGAAATATGCCATTACTGTGGTTAATTGGAATGTGGCTTCTAGATGACGCTGTAATTTGAATGCTTAAGTATATGTATATGTGCATAAACAGTGATCTGCTAATGATTTATCATCAGTCTAATTAAAAAACCTGTCTCATATTCTCTGTGCGAGGGGCGCCGTAATCCATCAAGCAGATGCGGGCCCAGTGCGTGCTGGTGGATGTCACATGTATTCGATGTTTGGCCTTTCACCTCTTCAAGAGCAGTGATAATGAAATAAATTACACAAAGTATAAGTAATGCCTGGCTGGGTGCGAACCCAACACCTACACAGCCACTCTCTTCAGTCGGGACCACTGATGTGTGAATAATTTTAAACAAAACATTTTTTTTCTGCTAAAACATTTATATTCAGGGTTATTTGTAAAACCCAAGCAACCTCTTAAGAGGTCCTTGTACTCATTATTATGAACAACTTTAAATATAGGACCGTCAAAATGTAGGGAACAGCTGATTTTTTTTCTCCTTTTCGGGTTTGGTCCTATAGTAAAAGTTGTTCATAATGATGAGTACAATGACCTCTTAAGAGGTTGTTGGTGTTTTACAAATAACCCTGTATATATAAATGTTGCAGTCAAAACTCTTAACCAGCCAAAAGTACTTTTAACTGAATAAAATAGGCAAAAGTAATTTTGACTGAACAGGTTGGTCAAAAGTGGTTTTGACTTAAAATCATTGGTTAATAGTGCTTTTGACTGCAAATTTGCGGTTAAAAGTTGTTTTAACTGACGCTCTTAGTCTAAACTAGTTTTAACTGCTAAATCATCAGTCAAAAGCCCTATTAACTAGTTGGAATGTGTATCAGCACGTTCTCTACTAATATTTAATAATATAAAACTTTATAGGTGCGATTTTTTGTTATTTTTATCGACCACCTTAACTTTTTATAGTTTTTAACTGATATAACCAGTCAAAACCACTTTTGACGGAATCAGTTAGTCAAAACTACTTTTATGTACGGTCAGCAACCGCACATTGTACTTTGGCCTAGTAAAATACTGCAAATTTTATTAATTTATAAAATGTAGTATTATCACGTACGCAAGTACGTCAGTTTTCGGTTTAATATCGAGCTCGCGCAACATCCAACATTTTGTAACATTTTCTATTATTTTCTTGTAATAGTATTTTAGTGCAATTTCGTATTAAATACCTTTTTGAACATTAACATTTATTTTATTAACATTCAACATTACCTAAGTGTAAAGGCTCATGCCCTTACACAGCTCCATTGGGTAAAACTACTTTTAACTGTTATTTCAGTCAAAAGTAGTATTGTCGAAAGCATACGGTTAAAACTACTTTAGACTGATTTTGCTAGTTAAAAGTACTTTTGACTGGTTAAGAGTTTTGACTGCAACATATATACATATATGTTTATTATATTTCTATATTCTTATATCCGGCAATGCTATAGACAGACATATATCGTAGACCTTGTGAGTGTTCGTTTTTGTCTGTGCTTGTAATCTTGTATGTATCCTTTTATGTATTTGTATATGAATATATCCTACTAATATTATAAATGTGAAAGTTTGTGAGAATGGATGTGTGGATGTTTGTTACTCTTTCACGCATAAACGGCTGGACCGATTTGGTTGAAATTTGGTATGTAGATAGGTTATACCCTGGATTAACATATAGGCTGCTTTTTATCAAAACACCACGCGGGCGAAGCTGCGGGCGGAAGCTAGTTTTTTATAAAACTATTCCTTTCTATTAATCCTTCTAGCGAAAGTGCCAAACGTGAACGTGTGTAAGGTGTAAACACCACCACAATGGACTGTAGAAACAGGTACACTTCCGTCGGAACATCGGACGCATTCGGGCTAGTGGACACGCTCGGCACCGACCAAGATGATGATGATGTAACCTTATAGTTTAGTGTGATCTTCTATTGCGGTACCTTGCAAGGAATTCCGTAGACATTGATCATTATATTATATACACATAATATTATGTACACACAGCGTCAGTAAGTGCTAATATTAGTGCTAGTGTTATAATGTTAGCATGAACCTACTGAAATATTTAAAATATTGGTATTCAGCTGTATCCGGTTAGACTGGGAGCCAACCCCAAGATAGTTGGGAAAAGGCTAGGCAAATGATGATGTTAGCATGTACTGACGCTGTGCCTGCTAGTACCAGCTTTATATGGTGTTTGAAGGCCGATAGATGTCCGAAATTCTGACAACCAGTATTACCAAGAGGCATCGTATAACCCAGTAGTATGTTTTGGAGGTCAGATAGCCAGTCGCTCCCTGGAAAATACTAATATTCAGCTGCTTCCGGGTAGACCGGAAGCCGACTCCAACATAGTCCTATTATTAACCGACTACTAAGAAGGAGGTTATTATTTATAAAGAGTCTAGGTAGATGATGAACAGCTGTGATTAAAAAAATATTTTTAAATTATTAAACGGGAATCAAAACCAAGGCATGAGTTAAACTAGAGTTATGTTTGTGATTGATTACCTAACTGAAATAGCGCAAAGTAACTACATCTCGTTCTACTAAATAAAACCTTAGTTATGAGATGTGTCACCTAAATCATTATTTTTGTAAATTATGTTTGTTATAAAAAAGTTTTATTGGGAGTCAGAATCAGAATCATTCATAGGTAATAATTACAAACAAGATCTTAAAAATCAGGTAGTGCGCTAAGTTTTGCCAATACAAATTACAAAAAAAACAACGATTATATGAGTGGGTTTAGAATAAAATTACTCCTCCTCATTAGTCCTCAATAAATATATCATTTATGAACCAACACCATAATTCTTTGCGGCAGCTGGAACAGATACATCAAGAAAAGTTTCTAATCCCACTTAATCCTCGTGTTAGTGTCGTCGTAGTATAAGTAGCGTCACGGCGCGCGGCGACAGACCGTCTGCGCCTGCGCGTCTGTGTCCGATGTCCCGACGGAAGTATACCCTACCCGTTTCTATGAGTTATTGTTGCCGTGTTTACACTTTCTGTGATTCGTTTTGCACTTTCTTTGGAAGGATTATCGACATTACATTATCGACATTACATTATACATGCGGAGCTGAGGCCGGCTGTTTGATGTCCATTTTTCGACAACGTTTCAGTACAACAAACGTGAGTTCGATGATAGATAATGGAAGTTTTACTCAAAGAAAATCTCCATAAAGTACATTTCCAGCGACGGCTGTTGCGTTTGACAACAACTCTAAACAAGACTGCATCTGATCATATCCGACCGCGGCACCAGCAGTTCTAGAATGGAAATGTTGATGCCGCGTTCGTTCAGTTTATTGTTAAAATTTTGCCAAATATAAAAATATTATTAGGTGAACCTTTTGTAGCCCTATTAGTGATAGCCAAAGATATTTAAAAGATTTATACATTTTTAGGGTTCTATAATCAACAAGTAACTCTTATAGTTTCACCATAATCACCATGTCCGTCTGTCTGTCTGTCCGCTGCTTAGCTCAAAGACACTTAGTACTAGAAAGCTGTAATTTGGCATGAATATACAGATTTAGGAATTACGCCGACAAAGTGGTAAAATAAAATCTCGAAAAGTATTTTTTTATGGTATCCCCTGTACACGTAGGTACCCATAGTCTGGGATATCGTTGGATAGATCTTTAAAAACTATTGCGAATTTGTTCAAATAATTTTATTCACAGCTAAGTAGGTTGGCTTTACAAGTTTACGAGTACTAATCGACCAACTTATAAAATGTACCTACTTGGTTTGGGCGGCTTGGCCGTTGCGTGTTAGTGTACCTTTATTGGAAGACTAGCTTTTGCTCTCGGCTTCGCCCCCGTTATGTACGGTAATTAACCCACACGAACGTGTTAAATGTAGCTAGTGACACATTTATCGGAATCGGACCAGTACTTCCGAAGATTAACCCCTACTTACATACAACTCACAAACAACTACCTCTTATAATATTAGTATAGATTTTTAAAAACTAGCTTGTCTCGTCTTGTCCGAGAATCGACTCAACACGCATCGGTATTGATAGCCTACATATCACCAGCGGAGCCTCCAATAGTCCAAGTCGCGGTTCTTTTAGTACAAAGTTACAAGCTTTTACCAAACGAAGGTGTACATTTTTTAATCGAATTCCTGCATGTCTTCACTATGATTCCTTAGTGAAAGTGCCACAAACACTTCATACAAAGCCAGTCCAACACAAGGCGATACTTCCGTCGGAAGGCGAGCGACACTAACCGGAGGATTACCGAGGATTAGCCGACGTTTAGCGTCACAGTTTAATTGTGGGCGGCGCGGGTTTGACCATTTGTAAACATTTCGTTTTTGTGAAAAAGAAAATATTCACGTTATTTGATTATTTTTATAAATATGTTAAGTATCTTTTAAAATTAGATAAATTGTAGGCGGCTCACATTATTTACGGGTTTCCGGATGACGTGATGGCCCAGACGTTGAAGCCTGGCCTCTTATGAGTGTGGGTTAAACTCTGCGCTAGTACCGATGTGAATTTATCAATTTATATGTACTTTGTAAAGTTTATCTTGGACATCACTGACCTCCTCACGAGGTCGTCCGACCTCGTGAGTCCTGGTGAATCCGGGACTACTTATACTTAATATAAGTCTGAAATCGCCAACCAACGATTTTGTAACAATATTTTGATTTAAAAGAGTGTCCATGGAGTTTCTTGCCCATTCTTCTCCATAAAGTTCTTTGAAATGTGCAACTACTTCTCAAGTTATTATGCCTTGTGACTGTGACTGTAGCTTAGCTTCGCTTTTTTTTTGACTTTCAAAAGTGCCGGTAATGGTCTAATTGAAAAAATGCTTTGCATTTTGATTTTTTTTTTGAGTGGGACAGTAATAATTATGCTGGTATTATTTCCTTTATTTATTTTTACACAATTTTTCATACATTTTTAAATATTCCTTTAAAAAACAATATTAAAAAAGGGTTTCATTTAAATAAATTGAAACTGCTCGGGGTTCAAGAAGTTACTAAAACCTTTCTATCCTCTTTCTAATAAAACTAAACCTTTTTAATTTATTTATTGTGTTTAGAGGTTCTTATCCACAGGGATACGTCAAATAATACGAACCCCATCGTCTCCGACACGTTCATGCGCCTGCGCAGTTTGACTGTACAGGAGTACAGGCAATACTGCTCATGCCAAACCCATCGTCTATAGCCGGCATTAGGATGGATGGATGATGTTTGTTACTCGGCAGAAACTACTGAACAGATTTTAATAAAACTTGCAGTAATATAACTTATTCTTTAACAAAACACCCAGAGAGTTTGTAAAGATAATTTTAGTTCTAAGTAAATAATGAAGTCATATCACTTAGAGAATTTATTCTGGAAGGTTTATGTGTCTATAATAAATATGTAGATGGTAATTACAGCCTAATATCGCGAACAGTTTGCTGTATCGGCGATCACCCCATACAGACGACGGCCGCGTGTACCTACTCGTAGTACAAAGTTAACAACGCTTGTAACCAACCGAAAGTTTTTTGTATCAAATTCCTGCTTATCTTCCGTATTATCGTTTACAGTAACAGTGCCACAAACACTTCATACAAAGCCAGTCCAACACAAGGCGATACTTCCGTCGGAAGGCGAGCCACACTAACCGGAGGATTACCGAGGATTAGCCGACGTTTAGCGTAACAGTTTAATTGTGGGCGGCGCGGGTTTGACCATTTGTAAATGTCGCGTATTTGTGAACAAAATTAAGAATGTGCAACTAACCATTTATAAGAAGTTCGCTGGAAATGAATTCAACTTTAGGCGGTACGTGTTTGAATGATTGATTAAAGTAACTGACTACTGTACTTATTAAAAGTAGAAAAGAATATCTAAACAGCATCAAAAAATTTGTTCGCATCGCTCTCAGCAGAGACAGTGCCCAGAAGGCTGGCAGCTGGCCAAGAAATAGGCCAGCCCTCAGACCACTACTTAACACGCTAGCTGCGTCAAAAACATCATAAACTTTCATCTGGTGCGGTGGCGGTCGGAACTCGCATCCATCGACCTTTTCAACAGTGCGTATCAGTCCTTTATGACCTGACACCAGTATACTCATAATCGTTCCGAAGCAGCGAAAAAGATATAGTTGTCTCCGTGCGCAGCAGCGGTAAGCACCGTATCGGGCCGATTTTGTGTGATCCGCAGTGAAGGTGTTAAATAAAGATTGTAGGTACAGTACAGATTTTAATTTCAAAATACTAAATACCGACAAATCGTGTTGTTTATAAATACTGCTGTCGCTATCGGAACAATAGTGCTACGGCAACAGCTACGTTTCGTAGCGCTACGCTGCGGTGCTACGAGACGTAGCATAGTCAGCCGCGACCTTTAAGGGTTTGAGGATAACATTATTATTTTAATGATATTAAACGTATGTAGCATTCGTGTTATACAGTTTGAGGTTTTATTCCTAAACGGAGAACACAAATATTTTAACAAGAGTATCAAAATCAGTATTTTCAAATATTTTTTTGGAAAGTTTATTAAAAATGTACATATTGGTGCCGGTACAATTAGAAAGTAGAAGTAGAACGCTTCCAACCGAAGATAGCCGCCAAGGATTGTTTTCTGACGGGATAATAGCTCTGTCCACTATACACAGCGCAATCTTGCACAGTTTTAAATACCTTTATCCCATAGGTTTAAGGCTCGTGAACACAATAATTAGTATTGATCGATTTAAAATAAATTTTAATAAACTGGACAGTCAGAGTCCTCGCAGGCTGCAGACTTTGTAATATGCGCTCGAGAAAGAAAGAAAGAAAGAAAACACATTTATTTGGCACATGCCACAAATGCACACAACATAAAATAAAATAAAAAATAAAATAAAATAAACTTAAATCTAAACACGAAAAAAAAGGGGAAAAAGTTGTGTCTCACGGCTGCGCCAAATAGGCCCAGTTCAGCAAACTGCCGAGCAGCTGGTGCCCGACGCTGGTTTTCAACTGGACCTGAGATGGTGATGTGACGGACGTAAAACAGTTTTGTACTTCGAGAATACTTATTCACACACACACACATTTACACACACACACATACACACACACACACATACACACACACATTTATACACACACACATTACACACACACACACACACACACATACACATACACACACACACTACACACACACACACACACACATTTATACACACACACATTACATCATATTCACATATTCATTATTATATACATCATCATTCATTCATTTTTTTATATTTTTATATTTTTTTTATTCATTATTTATTATTTCATATTCATTATTTTTACTACACATTTATACTTATTTGTTATTTATTTACTTATTCTGAATACTGATTAAGATCCCGACTAAACTAGCGGCAAATAGAAAGTCTCAATCTGCGGGGACTCTTCATCTGCCGTGATGGATGGATGCCGTGCCCGTGACGGATGTCTGTGAGAATGTATCATCCTCTCAAATAAAAAAAATAAAAAATCGCAGTTCCCAAATTGCACTCACCAATGAAGCGGCAAAGAAATATCAAATTATGTCGCAATTCAATTTACTTTTTTCAAACCACTCACCCACGCGTTATACTCACATTTATCATTTCAATAAAGACGTGTTTTGAAAACCATCGTCTTTTATAATTCCTCCATAACAATAGAATCTTCAATAAAATATAAACCGCGGTTAGCCCTCCACTCGACGTCGCCACGAGTTCGTCGGATCACGTCAATTCTCGTCACTTTGAATTACGACGACCGGTCAAGTGTGAACGGCACGCAATTTTTGATAGACGTCAGCAATGACAGTCATTGTGATATTTTAAGATATTTGTAAAGGTTTTGTTGTAGGAGTTGGAGTAATTTCATATTTATAGGGTTTATGGTTAGCTTATTTTGCAATTTGTTTTCAACTTCCTTCTTAAGTCGATGTAATGGAAAGGATGAGATGCCGTATATTTAGCAATTACGATACAATTGATATTTTATAAGCCCATTGAGGTGACAACTGCAATTTACTTACCCATGTCATCCCTGGCTATTGTAGATTATTACTTAATTGATTACAAAAAGCAGTCAGCAGGTTTAACAGCCAATTATGTACTTATGACAATGCTTTAATTAGCTATATTGAGCTCTAACAACTTGCTTACACGATTACATTTCTGATCGAAAGTAACATTTGCACCTAATCCACCTTAAACGGAAAAGTAAACACTTTATTACACGAAATAAGCAATTTCCTCACAATCATAGCATTTCAATTATCAACCGCATCACGCCACAGTTCGTACAACACCCCATAACAGAGCCATAAACAGTCCAACACAACCAGACCCCTGACACACCCCTCACTCACCACAAATTGTTTGTTGTCAACCAATCACGAGAGCTCTACATCAACTGGTGCTTACTAATGACTTCTGTCGAATAGAAATATCATAGAATTGAGAGCGAGGTAGATATATTTTTCGCCCTAAGTTAGAACGAGATGGAACGACCGATTAAACGCATTTAGGGATTAGTGGTGACGCACGTCGGCACCAGTACCGCTGTGATTCGGGTTCGATTCCCGCGCAAATGGGAGCGTAATGAGTTGTTTATTTGACAGATGTCAGAGAGTGACGTTGAGGAGGACTGCTGGGAGGTTTAGATTAAGTGGAGGTTATGGTGGAGAGTGTATTATTGAGATGTTTATGATTGTTGGTTGAGCCACTTACATAAAAGCTAAGCTAGACGAAGCTAAAATAATCTTACTTATACATATAAACGACTAATCTTACTAATATTATGAATGCGAAAGTTTGTGAGGATATATGGACGTCTGGATGTTTGTTACTCTTTCACGCAAAAACTACTGAACGGATTCGAATTTTTGGCACACAGATAATTTACAGTCTGGAATAACATTTAATCTTCTAAACCCTATAGGGTTTACAATATTGTTTATCCCGGTAGTACGATCTTGTGGGACAATCACCAAACTCGAAGCGGGCGAAGCCGTGAGCATAAACTAGTAGTATTAAGTATAAAAGGACCTACACTCTGATACTGTTAACCGGTGACGATGACCGCGTACGTGTTGAGCCAAGCAGACCACTACTACTACACCTGTACCACTAGACCTTGCGAGATAGTACAGCTGCCTATCTAAGTACCTAAGCCTAGTCTAGATCTACATACCGGGTGTAAACTGACCCTTCACGAAGCCGACAACCAAGCATTGTATACAACAAAATAAGTAACTCTACGCAAATATTATTGCTGAGAAACGACTTTTTTTTTGGAGTGAAAAGTCAAGTTTTACGGCATTACTCAATGTAGTGCACTCAAAACAATGTGCTGATGGATGCATTGAGTAATAATTTGTATTCTAAAAAAAACCTTGTGAATAATTGGAACTTTGCCCCCCAATATATCCGTAACTATAAGATTCCCAGGTACCGCCCAGAACAAAAAAACAATCGCAATGACGGGGAGAACAAGTGCCTTTTGGATGCGTTAAGGGTATTTTCACACCCATTATATCTCTCTACTGGCCGAACTGTTTGATAAGGAACTCTCTTCTTTCTTTCAGAAGACGAATACCTTATACGTACCTACTCTATGATGATCAAGCTCCCACTCTTCAAATCAATTACTTAGAGTTAACCTTTTACTTAACAAAGCGAGCCATCATCAAATAACCTCCATCCATTAAACTTTAAACCCTACGTTCCTAAGGTTACATCCCAAATTCCCCTGACCCCACTCACAAGTGTTATGTGCCTAATCAGTTTATTATCTAAAGAGCCACCGACTGTACCATATCTGATGCGATCCCAGCGAGCGATAGACCGACACGTCCACAAGTGTAATTATGATATTGACACTGATATCAGACATAGCGAAGATAATATCAGAGTAGATGCTGATATCTTTGTAAGGTGATAGGATATGGAGGGTTAAGAAGTGAAGATTAGGGGGATTACTGATAAGGTCTTTTTGCAGAGTCAGCAGGGATTGAAGATAACTGTTTTCAAAGTGTATTAGTACCTGATTAGAGTAGGTAGAACGGAAGCTGGTGATCTACCAAGTACCAAGTTATACATCGAGTGCTACTCACTAGAAATAAGGTATAAGGTATAGGTTACATTATGTAAATTATGTAAATAGGGAATTGGACATACATCAGATCAGATCAGACAAAGTGCGATTCTATCAGCGATAATAATGGTGGAAAAATGAATGGGACTGACTCAAGCAGATACCGACAAGCTTATGTTGAAAGTTCTAGAAATAGGAAGCGCTTTGTACGCGTTTGTAACTCGTTTAGGCTCTGATCTGGTTAGCAAGGGGTATTTGGTTTGAAACAATATAATTTTATACAAATATTTTCAGTCAGTCATATTTATAATAATCGCGTGTTGAAACTACTGCAACAAAACAAGTATTGTTATAACCAAAACTTACATATTCGTTAACCCTCAAGCAGCTACATGCAACCCCAGTCGAACTTAAAACAACAATAACTTCGAAATCATTATTTTGAGCGGTACGCACTTAGCACTCGACAATATAATACCGGTACGTTTGTAGTACTAGTACGCAATACTACAATCAACTAAAGTTCTTACTTCAAGTGCTGAACTCAACAATAGTCTGAGTTAGGGCGCACTAGGACAATACTGCGTGAGTAGTGCGCGCCACACAATATGCTGCCGATGTATTGTTGGGTAAACATCTCGTTACAGACGGTTAAAAACAATTGTGAAATATGTTCTATTTATTTGAATTAAATTCTGGGTCAGTATTCAGTAGTTAAGTGCGCCCTTGTACTCCAGTTAGGTAAGTAGTAATATTTTAAGGTAATGAATTTGAGCTTAACAAACATAAAGATGTAAGTACTTATGCGTTCGATTCAAACAATAGATCTAAATACCGGATTGTGTAGGTAATTCCTATGGCCTGTATTCCTATGAGCTCACAGAAAACACTATTGTCTGTTATAGTTCAAAATTATGCCTATGGGCTATATTTACGAAGTGCCCGTGGGATAAGTTCCGTCTACAACGCGAACGATGCCACGGGCAAATGCTAGTTCATATTATGCTAAAAATCCAAGTTTAAAAGACCTGTGACTTCCACTAACCCGCACTGGGCCCACGTAGTAGATTGTGTGTGGCCCACTACCTCTCACTGATCAGAGGCCTGTGGAATATTATTGGCTCATAATGCTATGTAATTATTCCCCTCGGTTTTGTTACCGGACCCGTTTCGGTACGAAAGGACCAATTTTTTTTGAAGGTACAAGTCTGTCCTCTTCTTTTGCCTAAAAGTAGTTCATACAACAGAAAAATACACCACGTCATGTCTACTATCGTTTGATTAAAATTCTCTAAAAACCCAAAATAAATTCAAAAAAACAATTCCTTCGAATCTAGCACGCCCCGACATCAATTAATTCTTCAAACAAACACACCCCGCGGGGTCCCAGCGACCGGCGACCGTCAATCACGGGGGTATTGGCGACCACACGAGCATATTCCGCGGGTTAGTCGTGCAAGCAAGTTATTGTCGTATTAATTGCCGCGATATAAGTGACACAACCCTCCCGCGCTACTTTGTTTTAGGGGTACAGAACTCCCCTTGTTTTTTATTTGCTTGATGGTTTGGTTTTAAGATTTGTTTTGATTTTGCGCTATTTATTTATCATTTGTTGGGAAGATATTGAAAAACTTCTTCACCTAACATTCAGTTAGTACAAAACGAAAACGTCTCTAATATTGTGACATTACCTCATAGTTAACCGTTCTTGGAGGACGACCTCGACTTAATAAGATTGAGTGTAAAAAAAAAACGTTAATTTCACCATCATAAACATCATAATAAAATACTGAAGCACATTCAACAATTCCTTCAGGGACCGAAATAAAACATATAATGAAAAAAGAAAAATCTCAGAAGCACCTTTCAAATTTTGCGATTCAAAAGCACTCATAATAAAAATAATTTCAATCGTCTGTTTGCGGGCGATTTCAGCACAATGCCGGAGGTTTGTGGATGAATGAGCGTCAGTCGCAGCGACTGAGTCGCGGCGCCCAACGCGGCGCCTTCCAATTTTACTTAAAACAAGCACAATAGTGGATCACGCTTTGTTGCGATCGCGACACGACACGACGCGACGCCACACGGCGCGGGCGGTACGACACACCCACGCTTCTTGATGTCTGAAAGCGACAATCGGGGTCGATTTGTACGATGTGCTTTCATTTCTATGATTTCGATTCTGCTAAATAAAACTGCAGCCTCGTTTTGAACTACGGTTTGAGCTACAGGTTGGAGGCAGTCTGATATTTCAATTAAGAATATTAATTCATCCGCCGCATTGCTTCTTTCTTGACCTTTTCATTAAAACTATGTCTCTTTCGTTACAGATTTAACACAACTCCATTCAAGACCTTCAAGATGCAACCGTTCCAATCGACAGCTCGACCCGAGGGTCCCCGGGAATCATCCCCCGAGCGAGCCAAATCCCCCGACACCCCCACAACACCGGTCCTCAACTTCTCCATCGCACGGCTCATGGAACCTGACAGGAAGAAGTCAGTGTCTCCTGAAGCACAGCCACCACCGCCAGGGTTCCTTTCCTACGGAGCACAGCTGCTAGATTCAGCGTTTAAGCAGTACATCCCAGCGGCGAGAAGGCAGCTTGTGTCTCACTATCCTTTGCTGTACTATGGGCCTGATCTCGTGTCGTTGACATATGCTCATCAGCTGCACTTACCTCGGCCTCCTCCACCGACATCACCCGTGCAGCGCCCGCCAAGTCCTCGACCTCCAGCAGCAGACCATGCCGTCTCATCCACCACAGGCCCCACTCCTTCTCCGGCCAAGAACAAAAGCTTTGCCTGCGGTGACTGCGGCAAGGTCTTCAACGCTCACTACAACCTCACCAGACACATGCCAGTCCACACAGGCGCCAGGCCCTTCGTCTGCAAGATCTGCGGCAAAGGCTTTCGACAGGCTTCCACGCTATGTCGACACAAAATCATACACACTTCAGAAAAGCCTCACAAATGTCTTACTTGCGGTAAAGCTTTTAACAGATCGTCGACTTTAAACACGCACGCCAGGATCCACGCCGGATACAAACCTTTTGTCTGCGAGTTTTGTGGTAAAGGGTTCCACCAGAAAGGCAATTACAAGAACCACAGACTGACTCACAGCGGGGAGAAGGCGTACAAGTGCAGCATCTGCAACAAAGCCTTCCACCAGATCTACAACCTAACCTTCCACATGCACACGCACAACGAGCGGAAACCTTTCACCTGCAGTATTTGTGCTAAAGGGTTCTGCAGGAACTTTGATCTTAAGAAGCATACCAGGAAACTGCACCTGGGGGCTGGAAGCTCCAACAACGGAGATTCATCCCTAGATACCCAAGACGAATCCACGCAAGAAGCGACCACTAGCCCTGTTGAAGACGCAAGTAGGGTAGCCTTCAGGCCATTCCTCGGCGCCTCTTACCCTCGCATCCTGGATCCCTCGCGGATGACTGCGCCCAACAATTTCTTCTCCAAGTTATTGTGACCCGGGGTTGATTACTTCAATGGTTACGGAGAAAACAAGGAGTGAATTGATGAAGGATTTGATGGTAGCAAAGAACTGTAATTTTGTGAAATATTTCTGGAGGAATAGAGTTAGTTCCCGAAGTTGAATCGATCATTTTTCTGGTAATAATGTTAAGCCGTCCTTCTATTTACGTGTCGATGGTTTTGACATTCATAGAAGAGTTCCCTAGGCTTTGAATATAAAGGTTTACGTCATCATCTTTCAAAGTACTCAGTGAAACTTGATAAAATTAGGAAGTAATGTAGAAACTGGAATTTATGTATGTAACAATAATGATAGAAAAATGCGTTGTAAATATTTATATTGTAAATAATGTAGTTTAGTTTAATTTAAGTAAAGATATGTGTCTATTGCCATCATTGTTTGGAATTTAGATTTATGTGATTTAGAAACGTCGCTCATTTGTTTCATAAGTTTCATCGTTCTTGAGCAAAAACTATGAAAAATACTGGAGAAAATTAGTCGCCATGAATTTCATCAACTTTCACAGCCCAAGGTTCACATAGACAAACCCTAGACTATTTAACTTTCTTCCAATACTATGTAGTATTGGTAACAAAATAATCGTATTCGTGAACACTATGTCAGATTTAAGGTTTAAGCTTCACAGTTTTGGTTAATAAGTAGATAAATAATTTAAAAAAATTGAAATTCTTGAAGATATTATATTGTGTACTTACCGTATCACACGAACGTGTTTAAATCTTTAGAATCTCATTGAAACGACAATTATTAA
Organism: Eurois occulta; assembly: GCA_950022335.1. Classification (NCBI taxonomy): domain Eukaryota; kingdom Metazoa; phylum Arthropoda; class Insecta; order Lepidoptera; family Noctuidae; genus Eurois; species Eurois occulta. Next base: position 13,557,943 of record OX465502.1, read on the forward strand.
CTATGTTTACAATAAGAGTGATCATAGCCTGTACATAATAGTATTATGTTAGCAAAATAATAATGATCTAATTACCAAATGCAATATTGAGTGTAATTACTAAATAAATATACGCGCTGTGAAATATACTAAATGTTTAATTGCACCCACACTCCTACAGGTCGGTTAGTAAGGGTCCCTGAACTTAAAAAAAAACAATGGAAATGCACTTTTTCATGTTCGATTAGTCGTTAGTTGTCAAATCGTGTCCCTATGAATGCAATGTGACAATCTATCAACGGTGATGGGAAAGTCATAAATTTAAGCAAAGCTTTCATTAAATTGCCAGCTCTAGCTAGCTAAATTCCACAGAAGTGATGCGTTCCGATATCTAAACATAATAAAACAAAAATAGAGAATTTCACGATACCTACTCTTGCAAAACTTAGTTGAGTGGTCTGCGGTGTCTTGTTCGCGAATTTAATTTGTTTAGAAAATGAAAGCGCTCTACTGAGGCGAACAATCGGAATAATTGACTCTCATTATATAGCAAACAGAAATCCTTCGCGTACGAATTACCAGCAGAGCAGCTGCCGCTTCAAGTCATGTAGCTGTGGGGTAAGCAGAGCTATAACAATGGTGTTCAATCATTATGATTGTAAGTGAACAGTGCGAGGCGGGTCAGTGTGAGCGCCAAATTATAGCCAACCTTGAACTTAGGACTGAGGTACTCAAACTTCTTGACACCCTCTGATCATCCACTGATCGCGCGTTATATCTAGCAGTAGAACATGCGCAAGAAAGTGGTGAGTGAGTCAGTTTACAATAATACATTTCCTTGACTACTCTGTGATGTTAAGGGCCTCACCTTTATTCTTCCGCACGTTCTATCAGGAGAATTAATCGTCTCAGTTCACACGGTCGGTCCTCACTCATCTGCTCGCCTTTTCCCAACTATGTTGGGGTCGGCTTCCACTCTAACCGGATACAGATGAATGCCAGTATTTTACATGGAGCGACTGCTTATCTAACCTCCACAACCTAGATAGTACTGGGTAATACGATACCCCTTGGTAAGGGCTGTGGTAAGGGGCTATCTCCTCGAGCGAGAGAATCGCGACGGATCGTATCGTCGCGACTGGTAACGGAATCGCCGCGTGCCCGCGACGACTCGTAACGGAATCGCCGTGTTTCCGCGACGAGCCGTTGTGCAATAGTTTTATTGAAAGAGTTCAGTTAGATGCCAGACGAGAGCGAAATTGACAGTGCGCCCGCCGCCGCTCGCTGCGAGAGCGCTACGTTCTGCGGCGAGCGCGCGGCGGGCGCGCCACCAGTAGCGACGATACCGCGGCGATACGACGACGTTACGCGCGCACATTGCCACTCATCGCATCGCCGCGATAACATCGCCGTGAGGAGATCAGGAGACGCGTTCATAGAGAGTGTATAGAAATACGCGGCACGACGATATTATCGACGCGATTCTCTCGCTCGTGGAGACAGCCCCTAAGACTGGTTGTCAGACTTTCGGGCCCTGACTACACATAATAGATAGTATTGTTAAAGCACTAGTCAGCAAGTTTCCTGGATATTCTGAGTTAAGTTTGATTGAACTTCCTTTGAAGAACGATAAGTACCTACCTATCTTGAACCAAACTACATATATAAGTTTGACGCAATTGCTACAGAAGCTGAACATTAATGACTCAGGCTCATAAGGTGTATTCGATTTTCACATCAGGCAATTCATTTTTTTTCTCAATTCTTAATTTCGTGCCTTAGTGTAAACGTATAGTTGGAAGGATAATAAATATATTAGTCACAATTATGGACCCTTACATAAATAAAAATAGTTTGCCATCTTTTGGATCTGCAACCCATGATACTGGATAAAACACTGGTAAGGGCGCAAATTTCAAAAACAAACAAGTTTGAGAACCGCTACCTAACGGTAATCAGCCCGAAGTCAACGTCAGCAGCAGTAACCTGAGCCTCTCACAACTAGTAATCGTGTGTTATTTAGTACTAAATAATAGTTGAAATAATATCGCGCTGCGCTTTTGTGCGCCGGCGCATTGTCGCGGCCGGAAGTGACGTGGCGGGTGCGCGCGCAACGGTTCGCGCCATATTGTTTCCGCCACAATGGAGCAGAGGTTTTAATTAAACGGTCGCTGGTTAGTTGGTATTGTTTTGAGCTTGTTGATTGCGGTGCAGATTGTTGTGAGTTCTCTTATTATTGCTATGCGCGAGCCATGCGTGTGATACACCCGGCGACTGGTGAGGGTACGACATTTGTCGATAGTTAGTAGACCAACTTCAACAGAATGATATCCAAGAGATAGCAAAAGAAATAGAGGCAGACAAATCAAAAGATGGGAAGATGACCTCAAGGAAATAGCTGGTCCGGTATGGACCCGTTTAGCAAGAGACAGGAATACGTGGAAATCTGTAGAGGAGGCCTTTGTCGACAGACAAGCTGTTCCACACAAACATCCAGTTGCCGATCATTTAAATTCAACTTATAATTGATTTAGTTTTTAGTAAGTAGGCATTTATTCATTGTAAGGAAAGAAACAGCAATAAAGACTATTTTATTTTATTTTTATTTATTTTATTTAGTAGACCAACAGTTTCGTTCATGACGTCGGTCTCTACATTATTAAGTTGGATAAAAAAACAAATAATTAAAAAAATTATAAAACACGCCTGCCATATCAAAAAGTGAACTAAAAAATTAAAAACAAGTTACATGATTTTAGTATTGAATGGCCAAAAGGTAGGTACTAAATAGATTATATTATTTACTGTGCAATTAAAATGCCATTGTGCCCAAAAAAGGAAAACTGAAAACCAAACTTTTCATCGAAGTCGGGGGACCTGTTAAGAACTATTCCAAGGAACCGTCCCCCGACTGCAATGAAAAGATTGGTTTTCAGTTTTCCTTTTTTGGGCACAATGGCATTTTAATTGCACAGTAAATAATATAATCTATTTAGTACCTACCTTTTGGCCATTCAATACTAAAATCATGTAACTTGTTTTTAATTTTTTAGTTCACTTTTTGATATGGCAGGCGTGTTTTTTAATTTTTTTAATTATTTGTTTTTATTTTAATCCTTTTAGTGATAAAACAATATTTTTCAAACGCACAATGTGCCACAAAAGGTAAACTTATTTTTTTAGGAAATCAATATCACGCAAAATATAACTTACTGGGCATATGCCCGCGGCTTCGCCCACGTGGAGTTCGGGAATTGCCCACGGGATCTTACTTCTGGGATAATAAGTAATCTATGTGCTATACCAGACTATAATCTATCTCTGTGCCAAGTTTCATCAAAATCTGTTCAGCCGTTCTGGCGCGATTGAGTAACAAACATCTATTCATCCAAACTTTCGCATTTATTATAGTTTATTTAAGATACATGTATTGAGTAGTTTTTACTTTTAAAGTTGAATAGGTAATAAAGAATAGTTAGTGTAAGTATTTAATTTTATTTGAATAATGCAGACACACTCGCGTTTTTTTACATGTACTTACTCATTACTTGCAAATATTAGTTCATAGTAATCAATATATTACAGTGAAATATTGATATCTTTTTTTTGGGATGAGAAATTATCAAATGCCCGCTCTGGGCGGAGCAGAAGGGAGTGTCAGACTTTTACTGACTAAAACCCATCCATGTTCCTTCTTTTGCCCTTTGTGTTCCAGGGCCGCGGTATCTCTTTCGAACAGTCCCGCAGCCTTGGCAGGCATCGGCCCTTGCGGGCCTCTCCTGTTTGCTGACATCTTTTTGAGCCGCGCGTGGAACACCAACGCGCCGTCGATACGGCCTGTCGTCATAAGACGGGCAGACGGCGAGCTAGCCTATTACTCACCGTCCACAGTTCCGCGCCTACTGTGGCCGAGAGCCACCACGTGGCCCCTGACGCCCTGGGCGTCTCCCGCGGTGGCTGGGACGTGAGGTTCTATCCCTCTCACGTTCCGCCACCTCCTTCGCTAGCATGACTGCTTCGCAGAAAGAAGTGACGGCTTCCGATTCCCTCTCGCCCCGGACCATGGCTTGAACCAAGGCCGGACGCGAGAGGTCGCCGCCGCCAATTGCCGCTACGAGGACACGGCGGCGGTGCTCCGCCCAAGCGGAGCAGACCTCCAAGGTGTGCTCCACCGTGTCCTCCGGGCGATCCTCACAATGATGATACCCGTGCGTTTCCGCCCGATTCGGTGCAGGTACCTCCCGAAACAACCGTGTCCGGTGAGGACCTGCGTCAGGCGGAAGGTGAGGGCGCCGTGGTGCCTCTCTAGCCACTCCTCAAAGAGGTGACTTATCCACTATTGTGGCGTGCCCTGCACGGGGTTGCGACTGTCGCTCTCTCCATCTCGCCATGACATTGCTCCGTAGGTCTGTCCGCTGAGCGACAATTTGCCACGGCAGCGGAATTCCCCCCAACGTAGTGCCTCCGCGCGCCACTCGTGCAGGCGCGCGAGAACTATCACCTCTAGATCCCATGGCGGCAATCCGGCAAGGAGGCTCGCCGCCTCGCCGGAGATCGTGCGGTACCCACGGACCAGCCTTACGGCTACCACCTTTTGGGGCGCGTTCAGGTAGTGGGCGGCTCGCCGCCTCAAGGAACGCGCCCATACCGGAGCCCCGTAAAGGGCCATGAACCGCACGACCCCCGCGTAGAGCCTCCGGCAGGAGGCGTTTGAACCCCTCAGGTTGGGCAAGAGCCGCTTGAAGGCAGCAAATATTGATACCTTGGTTTGAGATTGGACACCGGTGACGACAATCAAATGATTTATTAGGAATCTACTTATCGACGATACTTTTACGTCATAATAAAATTAATATCAATGTTGCGTATCACGAGTCAACGCGAAAATCGGGATTTCACACATATTTACAGACACGTCTACCTCAGAAAAATCCTACCTACTTACTAATAGGTAAATACTCCCGCGCCCTGTACGCCCTGTGCAACGCTGCGCGCCATGCGCCTGTCTACGTGAGTTTGGTAGCCCTATTTGACAATGTTGGGGAATGATTTTGGAAATTAAAATTCCGATACACGCGTCTCATAATTTTAATTGAAGTGTGTACACAAATTTTCGAGTCAACGGACCCAGAGAATATAAAGTTTCACAGAAAATTCTACCCCCATTTCTTAGTGGTGGAATTTCGAAAACACCCTTTCTTAGTGGACCTACTCTTCACAAAGAATACACCCTTCAAGTTTCATGTCTTCAAGACCAGCGGTTTAGGCGGTGCGTAGATATATCAGTCAGTCAGTCAGGATTTTGAATTTTATATTGGGGATGATTTTGGAAAAACTGTGATACACGTTTCTCATCATTTTAACTGAAGGGAATGTACACAGATTTTCAAGTCAATTGACCCCGAGAATAAAAGTTTCACAGAAAGTTTAACACCCCATTTCACCCTCGTAGGGGTGGAAATTCGAAAAACCCTTTGTTAGTGGATACCTACTCTTCACAAAGAATAAACCCCTCAATTTTCATGTCTTTAAGACCAGCGATTTAGGCTGTGCGTTGATATATCAGTCAGTCAGGACTTTGAATTTTATATTGGGGGATGATTTTGAAAAAACTGTGATACACGTTTCTCATCATTTTAACTGAAGAGTACGTACACAAACATTTTCAAGTCAATCGACCCCGAGAGTAAAAAGTTTCACAGAAAATTCAAAACCTCATTTCACCCTCTTAGGGGTAGCATTTTGAAAAACCCTTTCTTAGTGTATACCTACTCCTTACAAAGTATACACCCTCCAAATTTCATGTCTCTAGGACCAGCGGTTTGGGCTGTGCGTTGATATATCAGTCAGTCAGGTCTTTGAATTTAATATGTAAAAGATTTAATTTCTTTTTTTTTTATTACTGAACGAATGCATATTGAATACTACTGTTACATATTTTTGTTATGTACTAAGCAAGTTCTAGACGATGATAGTATACGTAGTCAAATTTTCATGAAAAAACCAAAAATTTTCAGATTTTTTCAGGAACCATGGCTCCCCCTTTACATTTTTTTAAATTTTCACTAGCCTATGTTTCCCGGAATAACTCAATGCTTCTAATGATACCACATACATTGAAATCGGTTAAGCCATTTAGAAGTTATGGTGGAATAAAGAAACTCACAAACATACATACATACATGAACCCTGAAAACATAACACTCCTTTTTTTGGGCAGTCGTGCAATAAAAATATGGAGGACCTGCATGCCTAGCTCGTTGGTCTACTAGTCGCAAGTGGCATTGCTGATCATGAAGTCCTGGGTCCAATACCTAGGTCGGGTAAAGTGTTATTGGGTAATACAGGAATTTCTCAGTAGCAGTCACGGAGTCTGGATTTATGCTTGTGTGATGGCAACAGGCTCGTCCTATTTATTAAATGGGACTTAAACAAAAGTAGGGTGTACTATTGTGTAACTTAAGGTTAGGCAGAGTAGGTGCACCTCTGGTTCCATTTCGTCAGTTATGTTTACGCCGCTAAGTATATTGAACGGGTTCTGATGACTTATGCTACCTACCAATTAGACCTTTTCAGTACTTAGGTATACAAACTAACACTCGTAGTTTGTCAGAGCAGACTTCAAGACGTGACAGTTTGTTTCCTCGCCTAAAACTGTTAGCTTGTGAAAATATGCTAGAAGCAATCCAAGAAACGCTGTATAAACAAGATCTCAATGGTATGACAGCTAATATCCCGACTATATGGATACTCCCGAACTTCTGAATAGCGTGATATCACGGTGCGTGACAGCAGGGCTTGTTAGCGGTGCGGCGGCGGCGGCGCGGCGGGGTAGCGGGTGGTAGCGCCGCGGGACCAGAGGCAAGGTACCTACCGAAGAACTATTAAGTAAAATACTTATTAAAGATTTGGCTCTCATAGATTAGTTACATAATATAACATCACGCCTGTAATCCCCGTAGGGTTAGGCAGAGGTGTACCTAATAGTACACCCACATTTCGGTGGTTATATTTAAAAATAATCAGTCCCATGTAATAGGAGGCGAGCCTATTGCCATCAACCGGGCACGCATCCAGACTCCGTGGCCTAAGGACTATGGATGAAATGTTCCTCACAGATTACCAGGTAAATGGTTGCGCTTTGAATGATTACTTCAATGAATTTCTTAATAAAAATTTGAGTGCCGAACGCTCAATATCCACCAGCGTGCTTTTATTTAGTGTCTGACCTAGTCTATTACTAAAACGATGAGGCTTATGACGTACAAACGTCATAATAACAGTAGGAAGTCCTGTATGTGTGTCTCTTCCTTATCAGTAAAAGTGGACCTTCTGAACCTATCGTATCATGTGCCAGCACTACGCGGCGTGGAACCTAGCGTGTCACGCAGCCAATGTGAAGAGGTTTCGCTAATAATTGTGTCGTCAGCAGAACTCGCAGTTTGGGGATGCAGTCTGAATATCGACATTATGATAGTGAATGTGTAAGTTAGTAGTTATAAGTGCAATCATTAAAGTAACCGATAAAAGTACGACAATTAGGGAAACTAGAGGCCAATAGTAAAGGATTGGTAATAATAAAAGGCCTTAATATCGGGAACTCAAAACAAACAGTGGACATGGTAAATATCCCGTTTCTAGTGTTAATTATAATGTTAGTGACCATGACAGTTTAAAAACTTATAATAAAAGGCCTTTTCATAGACAGTAGAAGAATCAACTGCAGCAGAATTTAAATTTTAGCATCTGCCCTGAAGCGTAGTGAGTGTTTCTTGATCACTGAAAGCTGCAAGTGTTTACCAGATGTAGGAGGAGACACAATGTCACGCTATCAAAATAAAACAATGCAACGTCAAAGTCAATCCCTAAACAGATAAAAACAATTTAAATACCAAACCCACCAAACATAACATTCACCCTACGGCGGCGTCATCGCCCAACCCTTCACATAATATGATCACGAAACATTGTTTCAACAACATCCAGCCAATCAAGCACGGAGCCTGATCCGAGCCGACGGTAAGCACGGGGCTATGAAGGACGGGCTGCGGGGCTATATTGCCCGACGGGCTATGGGCTCTTATGAGGAGCATATTGCGCGAGTTTTTTGTTTCCCCTCGCGGGGTCGAACAATAAAAACGAATCTGCGAACTCTTGACGTTGCCGCGGGCATAGCATAGATCAGTGCAGTGCAGAGTGGATCTTTCTTAGTGACTTCACTCGTAAAATGACATTCTTCTTATTCTTTGTTGATTTATTTTAGTACATGGATGACTTACAGCTAATAAAAACAAACAAAAAAGGGAACCATAGTCACCAGAAAGCCAATCGTGTGGTTAGTGCCCAACCTGGAGTCAGAGTTTTTATGCCGCCCATGGGCCTCTGACTTGGCTTTACATACCGTCAAGAAATATCTCTCAGGAATGCAGGTTTCCTCACGATACCTAATGCACACTCCGATTTTCCTCGTGATGTTTTGGAAATTGATCCGAATATTTATCAAGAGTGATGATTACAGACGGTACTCTGTTGCGCCGAAAGAGCTCTTTGGGTACGAGTTATTCCTGCCATTGTCGCCAATCTGTCCAAAAAAGACAAGTGCATGATCGAGATGAGGACATGTCTAAGCCAAATCACAAGTAACAATGGATAAAATATAATTAAATATCCCAATTTAATTATATTTTATCTATTTGTTTATAGGTTTACACAAAAAATGGACATCGAACTGTCCCATCTGCAATACGTATTAGGGGTAAGTTGCTCTATGCCCATGATTACGATTTTTCCCTCGCTCTTATATTGTTTATGATTTGCTCACTGGAGCGCAGTTAACATAAAGTTTATTGGCGCTGTCGGTTCCTTAACTAATGTTTATTGTTTATTAACTGTTACTGTAAGGGTCCGAGTTAATACTAAAGAGTTTAAAGCCGACAATAAGTTGTGAGGGCCAGGAGCCCAGGAGTAATATTGTAACAACTTCATTAGGAGATTAAAAAGAGATGAGTGGAAGAGTACACTGTTTGTTGCATTTCAAAATCCAATATTGTAGCTACCATGATCATAAAATTAAGCGATAGTGTACAGTGCGATGGTTCGTACAAAATGTAATAAATTGATATAGGAGGATAGTAGAGGTACTGCATTGCCGTGCGGCCGTCGAAATGTGTCAGCCTTAATAGTTCTTATGTTTTGGAATGGTAAAAATATTAAGGCTTTAAAGTCCCTGTCAATTGCTCTAAAAGGATAAGTTAAAGTTAAACCCACATAAAGGCAGTATTAAAAAAAAACATATAAATATATGCTATAACAGTGTGATAGTGGTAGTTTGTAGCCTATGACGATTTCACAAACCACAGAGCAATAATGAGCTATGCCAAATAATCCCTACTCACGCAACGCCCCATCCATGCAACATTCATGAGCTTAAATCAATTGTTTATTTACACATTCACTAAGTATCTGTCATTCCCTCTCATTCCCATCCAATAAACACGTCTAAAGACATGACGGACTCATCCACCCACATCCAAACATCGCTGGATGTTATCATCCGTCGCAACATCCACGTAATAGGCTTAGCGACCTCCGGCGTATTGTGCGTACTACAAAACGCAAGGATTACAGCCATTGTGGCGTTTTACTCTGAAAACGCGTATTTTGTACAATTTTGAAGAGATTAGTGGACGTATTCTGTAATATAAGGGAATTATTGATGTTAATTTTTTTTGGGTGCTTGTTCTGTAGAGTTTACTTCCGAGGTTGGTAGTAGTTTACCTAATGAAAAGAGCCAGGTGGCGGTTGATTTGATTGATTTTGTGTTGGATTTAAGAGAATCTGTTAATTTCTCAGTAGCAGCCGCTCGCCCCCTATTACATGGGACTTGAAAACGTAACTGGCGAAATGTGGGTGTACTATTAGGTACACCTCTGCCTAACCGTTCGGGGATTACTGGCGTGATGTTATGTTATGTTATGGTTTAATATATCAACCGTTACAATCGTATTCATAATGTTAGATCTTCAATAATTTTATACGAACTTTTTGGTACCTATTTGGCAATAAATAAAAAAAACCGGCCAAGTGCGAGTCAGACTCGCGCACCGAGGGTTCCGTACAAACCTGTAGGTATATAAGTAAAAGTTATGGTATTTTTATTGCTAAATGAAATCCATAACATAACAATGTGGAAAGCTGACGGTACCTTGTCAATACATATATGAAAACATTATGTATGTTCGGAAAAATCTTCATCTCTTTATGCGGCTTTAATTGCTGTATCTTTTGATTGCGTTGACGTAGAAGTTTGATTTTGTTACAGCTTAAAGATATTATAGACTTGAGTATTTGTTAAGAATTTCAATATAATACCACTACGCGTTCATGAGTAAAGGGGTAATAAGTTTAAAATTATTAAAAATATTTTTATTATATGATGTAACTAAAAATTTATGCTTTTCGCAATTTTTCCTTTATCTGTGTTATAAGACGTTGCTTCGTACCAAATTTCAAGATTATGAGTTCAAGGGAAGTACCCTGTAGGTTTTGATTCCCTTGCGAGTAGTGGCGAGTTTCAAAATATGCGGTTTTAATTCCTGTTTCTTTTGATTGCGTTGACATAGAAGTTTGATTTTGTTACAGCTTAAAGGTATTATAGATTTGAGTATTTGATATGAATTTCAATATAATACCACTACGCGTTCATGAGGAAAGGGGTAGTAAGTTTAAAATTATTAAAAATATTTTTATTATATGATATAACTAAAAATGTATACTTTTCGCAATTTTTCCTATATCTCTGCTATAAGACGTTGCTTCATACCAAATTTCAAGATTCTGAGTTCACGGGAAGTACCCTGTAGGTTTTGATTCCCTTGCGAGTGTCGAAAATTTGCGGCATAAACGGGAGTATCTTTTGATCGCGTTGACTTAGAAGTTTGATTTTTTCACAGCTCCAAAAGACCATAGACTTGAGTATTTGATATGAATTTCAGCTTGATACCTCCACGCGTTCCTGAGAAAAAAGGTCTTGACAGACAGACAGACAGACAGACGGACAACAAAGTGATCCTATAAGGGTTCCGTTTTTACCTTTTGAGGTACGGAACCCTAAAAATTGAAGGTACCTACAATAGAATAGGTTCATTCTTCACCCCGTAGAGTCCGACGTCCGTACAGTCCGACATGTGAACCACTTCTCACGATATCACCGAATAAAGTAATATTTTCTTTTAAGATCGGTTAGTGTTAGATACTTTACCTACCATTAATAATTGATATGAATATGAATAAGAAACTTTTATTTGTAAACATAGGTAGTTACACGGTGTGTCAGATGTTACAATATAGTTAGTTAGATTCTCTATGTTTTGCCGTGAAGCGTACAAATACATATAAACAAATAAATACAGTATTAATTTAAAAACAATTTATCAGTAAGTGTTCCATGCAATCATTATCTTATGAAGTTATTTTATAAGAAGAACTGGAATTTTAGACTACTACAACATATCCATTACAGTTTAAAGTAACATTCAATGCAAAAATAAAATGACAATTAATTAAAACAATACAAAAACCTATAATAAATTAACAATTAATTAGCAAAAGTTAATATAATTCAAGATTAAATGTCAATCATTAAAAATTGTAGTAATAACTATTTTTCCCTTCAGAATAGGATCTACTTACCAGAAAGTTCTTTAAATGTTTTTTGAATAAGTGAATATTTAACTATTTTTTTATTTTACTTTAATTGATTCTGGTTTGAGGTCATAAATAATTGGTGCCATAAAAACACTATATAAGGAACTTTATACTCTGGTAGTTTCTTCGAAAAACACTTTCAAATATTTAAATAAACAATTTAATGGTATAGGTGTATTTAAGAAGTAATAATCAAATTTAGTTATTGTGTGTAGTCGCTGCTTAAAAAACTGACCCCATTATGGTTGAGAAAACGTTAGGAACGGATGGTACGGTTGGCATGTTATGTACCCTACGGTGCGCGGTGTGCGCCGTGTGCGGTGTGGCCTCTAAAGAAAATTATGCCGTTTGCTTGAGGGAATTTATCCTTGAAAAACCCTCGATCGATACTATACCTTTTTTATATTTGCGAACAAGCCCTAGCATTTTATTGCAATTCATGAAATCTAAAATGAATTGTCACCACAAAAACTTTTCAACGATCACCAAATCCTTTGATATACCATCAAATATCTTTATTATCCCACGCTTCAATTCCACGAAAGTATTATTGCACAAATTATTACATTTCGCTCAATATTGCTCCACAATAGCCCGTGCGGTCGTGCCCACTGCCCACGGAAGCATCTATCCTTCTTTTACGGAACTTTAATTCCGGATCAGTGGGGATTAAGATCCGTTTGCGGTCAAGCGTGACTTAATCCGGTATTACGGCGTATTGCCGCGGGAGCATTGTGCTCTAACACCGGACAATGTTTGTGGGTGTCGGCACAAATCTAACGATGAATTGTAGACGTGTTCGATGAGTTAAGATGGATTTTTTGTGAGATGTTAAGGCGAATGTGGGAGAAATTAGATTTTGTTTTAATTCATTCTAAGTATCTTGCTATACTTTCGACACTGAAGCTATTTGACTCCACTCCAACCGCTTGTTAGTGCGGTAACTAGTCGAAGTAAACAGTTGTCAAGTTTTGGGCTACTGACTACATACAGATAGTAATAAGTAGAACCTATCAGTGGCGAAGGGTCAATTTTTGTAAGAGGTAAGCCGGAATACATATCTTTAATGTGATTATACTATTTGTCAATAGAATACTGGCTGTGCCATTTTTCAAATGAAGCCGGTAAGAATCGTGTTTTATGGAACCTTCGCCACTGGAACCTATATGTTTATTTCATGATAACCCCTAAAAGACACAGCGCTTAAGACCAACTAAGTACTTACGCAGCGCTTTTATTAGGCGAGAAGATGAAGTAGTATAGCCACCCGGCTATACTACTCGACTTTTTCAGTAAGGGTTTACTTTACTTAAACAAAATAGCTAAGAGCGCTCTCCTCCGAACTGCCCCTTAACCGAAGAACTGGTATTGTTTAACACTAAACCACCGACAAAGCGTCTCAGACCGGAACCTTGTGTTGTACAACAGATACATTATGTGGAGTACGGATGTTTCACTGCACTGCTGCACAAAATAAGTAGTTCCGATCTGTTTTGTGTTGGTCTGGTTCTTTGTATGTATATATATATTGTGTGCATTTTAAGAAAAGAGATGTTCCCGGAAGTGTTTCTGGTTCCATGGATTGCCTAGTTTCAATATCAGATACCGTAATATTTTACTAGCTAACGAAAACGAAAGGCTTGTCAGATGATGATGATATATATTAGCAAACGTACTTCCTAAGACTAAGGTAAGGCTCGTTAAGGTAGGTGAATAATAATTATGACAACAGCTCAAAGGCAACAAAGAGAGCCTTCGGACCAGAACCTTACATTGTGCAACAGTCACATAATGTACACAACGCAACAAATACTGCGAAGGATATAGGAAGAGGCAAACGAACGTAATATAAAGGACAAAGACACACGGAACAGATGTGTCGCGTCTGGTCCTTTGATACGCAGCGATAATCTCGGGAACTAGATAGAGATGCTGTCGAGCGGACATATTATTTGAAGGAGCAACGATTTGAAGCCTTTCTTCCTGGTTTTTTGAGAAAACCACTTACATACTTTACTAAACCTTTTGCTCGTCTAGCATAGGCCATAGGCATGTTGCACATAACAAGACATAGCGATTGTTCAAGCGTCTTCTCTCTACACACGTTTAATATTCATAAATAGCATCACACGTTGTTCTTCCGAAGGGTTAGGGACCCATGTACCATACCGGCAATATACTCACATTTCACAGTTTCCGTTATGATGTTGTCCCTTAAAGGGGTGACCGAGCATAGGATAATATTGCCATCAACCAGCCAGACGCACATCCAGGCACCGCGCGTGTTGTTCATATCTCGCTGAGCCATCTACTTCTTTGTGAAACATGGAATGCTTCACTAAGTGCTCCGAGGCGCTACGCTCAGGCCTACGGTTTCTTTATACGTACTTAACGGGTATTTCGAAGTGACTACGATATATTAACTTACTCTCTTTCACTCTGATGTTTTAAGTATTTATTTTTGTACAACTTTTAAAATTAATGTTCAACAGTTCAATAAATATAAATTTATAAGATAGATCATAGATGTCTTTGTAAACATTTTGTTGAAGAATTTCTTCTTATACGAATGCATTGTTTTTAGTTCTCTGCACTGGCGGCGCGGTTGTATTCTCTTTGGTGTAGAAAAATGTCATTTCGTTTGGGCTTGATAGTAAAGTGTTTATAGAAATCTAACGTGTTTTATTGAAATATTGCCGAAATCCAATATAATAGTTAGTTTACACCCTCATAAAACGAAATAAATTAGTATACTGCAAAATTAGCTCTTTGCCAACCAAGAAGATTATAGCCCTGCCCCATTGCAAACAGTCATTAAAAGTAGTACATCATAACTGCTAGCAAACATTAGCTAAACGATTTGGCGCACACAGCCACATAAGTATGTACTGTACTGACTCCTGCACTACTGCCGACGCTCCGGATGAATATTATGATAATAAGTATTTTGTTTGCATTTGTCTGATGACATGGTTTAATAAAAGTAGGTGTACGGGAATGTAACGGGTAAATTGTTTATATTGTTAAAAGAAATACTTCCCTTTTTCAATCGAATTATGTTACCAATTTCAAGGGTTTTAAGTTTTTTGCACAGAACCCAACCTATTTTTCTAAAATAAAAGTATGTGAAAGTGTGCGCGGCTTCGCCCGCGTGGATGTCGGTTATCGCGACCAAAAGTCATCATGAAATGTTGATCCTGTTCTCGGAAACCATGGTAACCTATTCCAGGGGTAAACATATAATAGCCTATGTCTTATTACAGGCTACTATCCCTGTACCAAATTTCAGCCAGATCCGTTCATCAGTTAGAGCTTGATTGAATAACAAACATGCAAACATCTTTACAAAGTTACACGGGTTCACCGGTTCGGCTTATTAGCTAAACAGTAAAACAGCATGAAAATCGGTGCAGTAGTTTTTGAGTTTATCGCGAACAGACAGACGCGGCAGAGGACTTTGTTTTATAATACATATATAGTAATTAAGAGTGTATTTTTTTTAAATTAATTTGACGAAACCAAGTTCTGCTTGCAAGGGAGAATAAGAATAGAAGATCTTCAGTGACAAACACAAAATCTAAAGCTCTCCCAAACTCAAACTCAAAGCATTTATTTCAATTAGACCATTACAGGCACTTTTGAAAGTCAAAAACAAAAAAGCTAAGCTACAGTCACAGTCACAAGGCATAATAACTTGCGAAAGTACTGTAGTTGCACATTCCAAAGCGTAGATCTCTATGGAGAAGAATGGGCAAGAAACTCCATGAACACTCTTTTTAATCAAAATATTGTTACAAAATCTTGGTTACATCATTCATGTTGAGATTATACATATATGTGAGAACGATGTACAAAGACGTGCACATTAAGAGCGTCCAGAGTAAAAGATTAAACTAACAATTTAAAAATAAAGTAATTAAAATAAACCGTGACAGCTAAGAGATGACCAGTCCCAACTGACAGCGCCCGTTCACGAACATGACGCATGGATCAGCGCCATTTAACTCAACCACATTGAAGGGAACTAAATGACCCGACACACCCGCCACCATCAGCGAGACATTTGTGTGAGCATGACATTCTCTCAGCCACCAGGGCACATTCAAGTCAATGAAAGATAACTAAATGTAAATGGTAGCTTTACAGTACATAGTACTCACACATGTGCTATGCGATTATATAATACTAAGAGATTGAATCTATACAATGCAAAGATATTTTTTGACACTCATGACATGACGTACTTAAAGGACATTCATTTGCATTCTACAAAATGGGTATGAAATTAAAACTTCGTGATTATATCTGAACACAGCAATAACACACTTTATGAAAATGAGTTAAACTCTCACGAACAGTTAACGAGAAGTGAAAGTAATTTACCGACACACGCCGCCCCGATAGTCAATCAATCGGAAAATGTATTGTTCGTAACCAGGAAACACTAAATTAAGAGGCAACTACTTGTTTACAGAAATGAGGTAGGTAATTTATTTATTACAATATTCTTAATGCTTTTGTATTTTTAGATATTACAGCATTTTCAGTCGTTTCACAATGTTGAAATACGTCAGAACAATGTGAAAACCGTCGGAATATGCGGTACATCTATTGATTCTAGCCGCAGGACAAAAGGACCACAATTCGATATTTACCTAAAACAACAATAAAACTCATAAAAAATTTGTTATCTTCCTACCTACTGCATTTCTGATTGATTGAGATAGTCTGATTATGTAGTCGTGGACGGGGTTGACCATGTCTAACGAAGGACGACGGCCGATGGAGCCTGCGAGTCCTGGAGTAGAGACCGCGTATTGGTACGCGCTGATGAACGCCACATGAACGCGCAGTGCCGTAGTGCACAAGTGAAGTGTAATTGCTAACATAGTTTTAAGGGTCTATTTACTAACTCCAATTTTATTTTATTATATTTATGTTAGTCTGTAAGGACTAAAGTTGCCTGACAATAAATGAATGTTGTTGTTGTTGGTGTACCCATCTAGATGGACCATAACTTTGAGACGGTGTGGCTGGGTGCAGAAGGCTAATGACAGGGTGTTGCGCCGCAGATTGGGAAAGGCCATATTCAGTATGTTGGGTTTAGTTGAATCTGACTAGTAGACCGTACCGACCATACGTGAACTAAACTACTATAACTAGAAATCTTCCACAATCTTAAACGACCTAGCCAACAGATTGCATAGCTGCAGATACCGTCTGATCTTACTACATGTAAACAGGATGCAGCCAGTTCAACAGAAGCACCTTCAGCGAGGACAGCACTTGTTCTCGTCAATTGTCGGCATTTGATGCAGCCGCCCGCATCTCACTCGCACATGCGCACACGTACACACATGCGTGGGTATAATATGTGCAGGGACAAAGTAATTGTGAAAATTGCGTGCGCGCAGCAGCTGGAGCAGGGAGGTCTGGATGTGGATTTGATTTGTTTCGGGAAAATACCGGTTAAGTTTTTATTGTGTTTGTTTATTTTAAAAACGAACTAACACTGATTACCAAATTGTAATGACACAATTCGATTGGATAAAGAAATCTTGCCAAGTTTCTGGCTGAATTTGCTAAGCGTTACTAAATGAACTTTATTAGACATAGGTACTTATTGAAAACACCAAACTACGCAGTTCGCACGATGACTCTGCGCAAGCGCATCCCGATTTCCCAAAAAAATGACTGCTACTTAGAAATTAACAACGAAAAACCAAGAAAAAATTAAGATCTTAATCGAACAAATTGAATCAACGTTAAAACATACGCTACTACCTACCCCCCCCCCCCCGCGTGTGCGCGTTAGTCGCAAGGACAATGCGCGGCCCTGCGCACTGAATCAATTGATTGTTTGCTCAACGAGCTCTTCTAGATAGTGGAGTGCAGTAATTGTGAGCAGTTGATTGGTTGATTGATTTAGACTGCGACTAAGTTACAACATAATGGGATAAAAATACATATAAATAATGGTTAAGTACTTATTGAAAAATGAATAAATGCTATATTTTCGTCTAAGAAAAAGTTTTGAAATTAGACAAACGTGAAGTATAAGTATTTGCAAGATACCATGACACGGATATATTACCGTAGTAACGAAACGATTTCTGTATTTCTTTTTGTTTTTGCACGACGAGATAATTTGTAAGTTTTGTAACGATACGTCTATCTACACAATTTTGCACAACACAACGCAGGTCTTCGCGACGACGCTATGCCGTGCTACACGACGCTACGCCGTGCTACGCCATGCTACGCGACGCTACGCCGTGCTACGCGACGCTACGTAGTTCTCCAAAAAGCTTCGCCGTTCTACGCGACGCTATGCAGTCCTACGCGACGCTACGCAGTTGAACGCGACGTTAGTCTGCACACGGACCTATTTCAACATCTACTTTTCTCATATTAATTTTACCTTTACCCTAAGCAGATATATTTAAACAAATCACAAACAAACTAAAGCGAAGTCAATAACGATAAACATCTACCTCTCACCGACCGCACCCGTCCGGGGCGCGTCCGGCACGTGTCCGGCACGCGTCCGGCACCCGTACGGCGCGGCGTCGACACGGATCAACTAATTATGTGCCTATATTGCTTGAAACTAATTTAATACGGACATTACCGACCGGATGCAGTGATGAGTTGTGATCAGAGCGGGGATATTGTAGTGCTGGAGTCTAAGCAAGTACCTGACGTCATTATGAATGTTATGAGTGATCGAGGGGGTTGTTAAACGGTCGTTATTGGGTTTTAATCGAAACTGTGCGTCTGATATTGTTAGCGTTGACATGGTTGGTATAACATTCGTTCAAGTTAGAATTGCTTATCCACTTGACAAGTGATTACTGGTTATAGACATTTTGCCTTACTATTTCCTGAATGCGAATATTGTATTTATTTACTTTGAGCATGTACATTATTTACAAACTATAAATAGAATCAAAATATATTATGTACAAGTATCAAAAAGGGAAAATAATTACAGGTTATCAACAGGAAAAGTGCCTAGTATTGCCATGTTGGATGGCAATGGTGATTCTTTGGCCAAGAAAAAGACCAGCCTTCTGGTCACGTGAAGAGTTGATCAAGCGCTTGGCGATGTCTCGAAACACTAGCCCTACCTAGTGATCTACTTAACAAAATCAAATCAAATAACTATTTATTCCGAACAACAAGGTCCATATGTGTTAGTGAATAAGTACTACCACTAACATAGTTCTTAAGTACTTAAGAACTATGTTAGTGGTGAGAATTTGGTGATTAAAATTAATTAATTAAAATGCATTCTTCAAATAATTAGTTCATCACTTCTATGGTACTCGTTTTAGTCAGCACCCTAATGTGATGACTTAGAATAGGGCTGTCAAATTTGTCCGCTTATGGGCACTCGGATGCCATCCATGGCCCTAGTGTTTCAACCCCAAACGGTTCAAACAAATAACTGCCCATTAATATGTATATTGTGTTTGTATTGTAATTCCATTTAACTGTAACTGGCCAGAACACGGAATAGATTAAATACACGTTACGAACATAAAAAATACATTTCGATTAAAAAATCAGCCAAAAAAATCAAAAACATGCGCACTCGAGACTGAGACGATACGAAATAAATAACACGGATGTATGAGCTACAGCTCGTACACGCTACAATATTGAGTCAGTTTATCATCTGTTAGTTTATTCAGGTTTATTCTCCTTCAATCGTTTAAAGTTATTGCCCTCAATTAAAACTCAAATAATTACTTAGTATCAATCCCGACGTAATGCCCGGGGGTAGGCAGCACCCCAGGCTCGTGTCAACAGCCGCGACGTCAATATTTACACGCAGTAATCGGTTTGGGAGTTCGGGAGTCGAACCCGGGACGGCAGGTCTCTGGGGTAATAGCGAGATATGATGCAGTGCTCGTAGGTGGTGGGTGAAATCAGGGAGTTTTTAAAGACAAGTTTTAAAATTCGTGTTTCGGAATCCTCGCATACAAACTCTACCAGTATGCAGGTACCCGTACTCCCGTAGGTTACCTACTCACGTTGGTTTTTCTTTTCAAAACATTTCACGCTTGACCAGTTGATGTCATATTCCTACCGTGTAGGTATTCCATTTAAAAACTTTTGTTTGCCCGTTATTATGCTTATGCGTTATTTATTATGATTATGCGTTATTTGTAATGATATGATGAGACGGAAGCCTAAAGAAAGTGTTGAAGTGTGACTCCATGGTGTACTGTACTTATTAAATAAGTTACCTCACCTATACATACAGCTATCTTTATGTGTACATAAATGAAGTCTTCAGCAAATCAGCCAGATTACAACTACGATGTGAAGTTGCAATCTGGTGCATAGTCTTGAAGAAGATCCCTTACTCACTCAAACAAATAAAACGCTCTGAGCTCAAAGCAACGACGGACAAACTAAAATACAATTTCCTGAAATGCTTACTGAAAACTCCATCCGCCATCCATATTTGCTGTATAAGTACAATACATAGCTACACTTATGTACTCCATACATACCGCTTATATACTCGCACATAACGGCTACATAAAGAGCAAACTTGTTTCAAAATCGATGTGTACGAAGGCTTTAGCGGAACGCGAAAGGGCGGTCGCGACTAAATTATTCACTAACCAAGCAACACTGAGCACCTATACCCTTCTCTATCTAACCTACAAGAAGCACATATCACTGTCTCGCTTTCACTTTGTATAGTAGGTATTGCGCTTTCGGCCGCCACCTACAGTGGTCTCTGTCTGTCTCGCGGGTGGTGGCTATGTGTGTCTCGTTCGCTCTCATTAGGTTAGTCTCGCGGATGTGTTTGCTCGACGCTTGCCAGCCGCACTTTGTACCGCGCGGTGCAGAGTAGGCGACGGGGTCAGAGACAGTTCGGAGTAATTCAATTAGGATGTAACAAAGGAATTTCTGTACGACAATTTATATCAAATGGTTTACGTTTGCTTGTCGAATTTCTTTTTACACTCGCAAGCTGACGGCACCGCGCTTGAATGTGCATGTCATGTGTTTTGCAATCAACCAATTGCTACGCTTTTCAAGCTTTGATCTACTTTTCCAGGGCCGGCAGTCTCGACATAATACCGACGCTGTCGCAAACTTTCGAGGTTTTAGTGTCGGTATCTATGTTGAGACTGCCGGCCCTGGTAAAGTATATCAAAGCTTGAAAAGCGTAGCAATTGGTGACAGACTCGTGGCTCGGTGGCAGCCGGTCAAGCGGCGGTACGCGCTACGAGCGCGGTGCTACGAGCGCAGTGCTACGAAGTGCTACATCACTTTACTGTTAGCTACGATGCTACGAATCTATTTGTAGAACTCGGGTAAATTTGATTACCTACTTTAAATAAAGACTACATTTTTATGATTTAATTACAAATGTATAGTTTCAGATTTTCCCTGTATTTGTAGTATAAGACGATATTAGGTACTTGCCAAATTTCATAGTCCTAGGTCAACAGAAAGTGCCCTATAAATTTTGATTCCCTTGAGTGTCGAAATATACGTTTTTTGCAGCATGAACTTAACTTAGAAGTTTGTTTTTTCACAGCTTCAAGGGACTGTAGACCTGAGTATATGGTTTTAATTTCAACTCGATACCTCAAAAGCGCAAAGTGAGTGTTTTTTCCTTTTGGGGTACGGAACCCTAAAAAACTGCGAATTATCAGGAAACGGAACATGATAAATAATAATAATAAAATATCATTATTGTCGAATTTATAATACTTTCTTTCTCTCAAAATCCCGCTAAATCATTCAAACGCCCACTTCAAACGGTTTGTCTTCTTACAACCATTATTTTCTTAAACATCAATCAGAATAATTACACAAATATGTTCACCCCAGCCCCTGCTGAGGGGGAGCCAGACAGAGCTTTGATTCCGCAGCATTTCTAGGTTTGGTACTGGTAAGTACTTCAGTGCCCAATATAAAAATAGTCCGATGTCAAAGCGAGTGGTTGGTAACGAGGGCCTTCGAGTGTGCTAGCTCCCCTCGGGCTTGAGTCGTAAACATATGTATAAACAGCGCTTTTGTATGTTAAGTAATTCATACAGAGGTATGATTGTCTTTGATTACTACACGACTTCAGTGGAATTCAATCGAAGTTACGATACGAGAATTACACGCGATTTCTGATACTTATAACAACAAACGAAGTTGCAAATTGATTAGCGCAATGGCAATAGCCCGACCCAGCAATAGCAGCTCCTCGTATCACCTAATTGATACTTCTACAATTGGTACCTTTTCAGGTTAGGACCGGTACGACAAATTCGTCAGAGTGTCACCTTTGGACTCCGGTACTGACTAATTATATACCGTTTGACAGTGTTCGATGTGCACAGCCGGTACCCTCGCAATAGGGATGTTGAAACCATTACAAAAAATATTCCAATACAGCTTCTCTAAAAAAAAGAACACTTTATTCTAGACCTGAAAACGCGATTTATTTTCAGTTAAGTAATTGCTAAATTAGATTTCTAGTTGCTTTGAAATCAATAAATAATTGATTCATTGAGTTGAAGAAATAGCGACGTCACAGCGTGCCATACAAAATGTAAGGGGCAATCGCGTTTTGACAGATCATAAAAACCGGCCAAGTGCGAGTCGGACTCGCGCACGAAGGGTTCCGTACCATTATCTATAAAACGGCAAAAAATCATATCTGTTGTATGGGAGCCCCCCTTAATATATTTTTTTTAATTTTTAGTATTTGTTGTTATAGCGGCAATAGTAATACATCATTTGTGAAAATTCCAGCTTTCTAGCTATCACGGTTTATGAGATACAGCCTGGAGATAGACAGACAGACAGACAGCGAAGTCTTAGTAATAGGGTCCCGGGACCCTATTACTAAGACTTTGGGTACGGAACCCTAAAAAGTATGTCAATTGATTGGTGTGTCAACTACCCTATTTGTCCGTATCAGGTTGACCCGTTGACTGATCCTTTACCGACTGTAAAGATAATTGATTCAGTAATTACTTTACAAGAAATCACACCGCAAATTCTTCAACCTATGTAAATAACAACCTCCTGAACACAAGCACAGGTAAATCCTTGCTGTCGCGATAAAGTCAAGCGAATATTTATGAAGCTCGCACTCGATCCTTTGAGTTCGCAGTATCGTGCAGGTGCGGCACTTACTATGTATGCAAGTATGAATCGATCACTCTCCGCGAGTCGAGAGCAATCGTCACACATGCATGTGTAGTTGTGTCGAGTTGTGTACATGGCGAACACGTAGGTGAACGATACATGTGCTGGTGACTATTCAGTTGAGAGAGCTTGATGCAAGTGCAGCAAAATTTTTTACGATCCAGCATTCAGCGACGTGTCGGTCTATTTCAAAGGAAAACACAGCTTCCTCAGTTTTCAGATTCGATTTACCTACCATCGGCAAGAGTTTTGTTCAAATACAAGGCAAGGACTTGTGACATTTATACCAAGTTCCAAAATCAATCTAGTTGAGATCCAGCGGTATACATTGGTACTTCATTTGTAGCGAATGGTAAGATTCAGAACGTATATGATACCTACCCACCTACTGTTGCATTCGAAGCCCCTAAGTTATCTATATCTATACAAATAAATAAAAACCGGCCAAGTGCGAGTCAGTTTCGCGCATGAAGGGTTCCGTACCATCGATCGTAGTAGGGGAGCTTTTTTTTTTTTTTTTTTTATAGCGGCAACAGAAATACAAATTCTGTGAAAAATTTCAACTGTCTACCTATTACTTATTAGACAGGCCGACGGACGAACGGACGGACAGCGGAGCCTTGGTAATAGGGTTCCGTTGGTTACCCTTCGGGTACGGAATCCTAAAAATAAAGTGTCTGTTTGTAATTTTAAAATAACACCTTTTTACTAAATACATGTAAAAGTATATAGGTATGCAAGCGTATAAAAGCGTAATACAGAATCATATCTACAGTATATTATTTTGTATTACGCTTTTATACGCTTATAACAAAAAAACCTGTTTTTCTGTCTGTCTGTTTGTTCCGACTAATCTCCGAAACGGCTGGACCGTATTCGACGCGATACTGGCAGATATGCTATAACGAGTAACTTAGGCTTATTTTATTTTTGAAAAAGGAATAGAGATCCGTACAAAAAAAAATCAAACCCTTATAATTGTTAACGAAATCCGATTCAAATAGCGAAGTAATAATTTTATAATAATCTCACACAGACGAAGGTCGCAGAGCACAGCTAGTCTACTCCTAAACAGTACCTAGTACTAAGTAAGTAGGTAGGTAGGTTGGTAATGTTGTTAATAAACAAAACGAAGTTCATAGAATATTTGTGTGCAATCGCTTCTCCATTTGACACTGCTAGACAATACAAGTTATGCGAAGTCTGCACGAGCGCCCTCCAGAGAAACCGTGTTTATACTAAGTCTCGTTTATATTATAATAATAAGCAGGCGCTGACCTGCCCGCCATTTCCATCTCAAAGCGAAGCCGGAGCCGCCGTGTTCCTGCCACGTCCGCGTTATAATGTAATGCATTATGTAACAGGATGTTATGTAGTTGGTGAGGTAAGCGGAACTAGTTAGGAAGGTGACACTGGTGGTGGTGCGGGGGGCATGGAGGGCTAGTGCTTGTTTTATATGAGAAGGGGGACGGTGCTCTTGTTTGAACATACTTAGGTGATATGTGTCACACATGTCAGGGTGTTACCAGATTACCAAAACTTAAACATCCCCGTTTAGCTCCCCCTAACTTCGTGTCTACACACGCGTAGATACCTACACCTAAGTATATTACGTCTTTTTTTCATGTTTCCCTCTCACCTCAATTTTTGTGCTTTTGTTTAATGTTTTGCGTCATGTTTTGTGGTGAAATATGTAATACATCTTGAAGCAGATCAATCACACCTAAATATAATCATTAGAGCATACGTAGTTTTACGCATTACGCGCCCTGTATAGGCAGGATATGGAGTTGCAGACACCAGCCTGATATAGATAAACTATCAGATCCAATCTCAAAATATTCTCAAAAATCCTTCTGAACATCAAACCAGCTCTTGAGTTAGGCGGTAATTAAAAGAAATCCCCACACGTCCTCACAAAGAACTCCTACACTCTACTGAATAGAAGAAGGGTGACAACACCGTTTGACGGCGGTTCTCTTTCAATTTGCGCGGCACTCGTCGCGGCAATAAAATAAAAATAATGGCTTCCTGTCCACAAAGGAGGATTCAATTAAGTAAATCCTTTAATAAGCAAATAAGCAGAAGTCGATGGCGGAGATCAAAGCCCTCTCGATGCCACTCCCGCCGACCCTCACGGCACCGGCAGACGGCAGAGTAAGTGGGCTGCGTCGGATGGGGCGCGTGATCTTGTATACCTACTTTTAGGGCCTTTCTGTTATTCAAATAGTTTTCTTCCTGTACCGAAGTTCCTCTATTTTCATTATAATTAGAAGGATTGCATATATTCACCAACCTGCTTGGTAAGCGGGATGTAAACTTTTGATTTTAATTAATTTGCCCGTTTATTTTTGTGCCTGCTGAAAGACAGACCCTGCCTAAGTTGGCAAGAGGTGCTCACATCTGCTACACTCAACTTCGCTACAAGACCTATACTGTATGCGTTCACTCAGATTTTACAAAATAAATATATTTACATGAACTTTACAAAATAGCTCAAAAAAAAGAAGGAACCATCATTAGAAGTGATTAGAACTATGCCTCCGTATAACTCCACTCTAAAACTGAACCACAGAGCGCGAGTGTCCATCTCAGAGGTGCTGTGTTACGCGGTATGTTCGAGGGCGCGGTATCGTGGTATCTCTATCAGATGTCTTACTGACAGCCTGCCCCCCTCCCTCCCTCGCAACACTCACCTCACCTCACACCACTCGCGTTTCCAGTACCTAATCGAGATCTGATCACGTTTTCAAAGCGATTCGCCGACAGATAGACGATGTACTTGCATGGTGGGGCATTATCTACTTACTTGGTGGGAGATTATCTCCTGTGCGCCTTTGTTATTTGTATCAAGTCAATGAAGATGTAATCAGTTACTCATTGAGAGTACCTACCTGCCCAAGGTTCTAATACATGTTCCTGCAACGTCACAGCAGATTTTTTGCATTAAGCAGACTTGTCTGTTTTTCACTAACACTGGTTTCCTCTCGCAAGTCTATTGGAAGAAATTTCTTATGAAATAAGCAGTGCCTTTGTGCTCTTCTATTTTAATGTAAAGTCCTGTTGAGTATTTTGTTTGTACATAAATAAATAAATTAATAATTATTAATTTTTTGGCATAAATTATTTAATTATTCATAACGCTTACGGACTTCACTGTGCGTGTTCCGCGATTGACCAGTTTATTGATGAATTGTAATAAAAATTGTTGAACGTAACCAAATAGAACTAGAGTGGGAGCTGGCAGCGTAGAGCTTGCTTTGTCTAATTTGGGGCCAATGTAAAAACATTACAAAAATTTGAGTTGCCATCCGTCCGGGTTTCCCCGGATATGTAATAGTTTGGAGGGCAACCGGGGGCCGTGCGGACAGGGTTTTAAAAACTGTCAGGTTCAGAACCAGTCGCCTTAATTTTTTTGTCAGTGGAATCCAAGCCCGCATTCACCGAAACCATGCCTGCAGGAGGGTGGCATATTTTTGCAGCCCGCACAAAAGCCGGCAGCTATATCTATAAAGTAAAACAAATCAAACTTAAAAAAATATCTGTAACGAATGTAACGATTACCTAACCGTGTCCAAGCCGACTGGCGCTGCAACATAGCCGATGACTGAACGCCCCTCACTCTAGTTGGGAGTCACGCTGCCAGTCTGCCACTATCACCAAAATGTTCGTTTCGTGATGTTTCTTATTTTATTTATTTATTTTACTATTTATGTACACACAGTAGACAACACAGGAAAATAATATTATAATACATGAGTACAAAGGATTTCTTCTGTCTATTGATTTTTTATTTTTTGTGTGTCCGGAAAAAAACTCAGTTTTTACAACAAGTAAGTCTGTCAAGTAAGTTTGACGAGTTAATCGATCATAAATGTAGAGAACAGCTGATTTTTTTCGCGATTTCAGGTTTGGTCCCATAGTAGAGGTGTGTTAACTTTTGTTAACCTCTTATCTTGTTTTCCGTTTTTTTGTGTAGTAAGCAACGACTTATTGTCGGGCCTATGCTGTCCCCCCATACTTGAGTAGGTACTAATGCTGTAACAATCATGATAATATTGTAAAATCTAATCATTTTAAAAGAGTAACCATGGAGTTTCTTGTCGGTTCTTCTCCATAGGAAACGACCAACCCGAACCGTGCACCTTTTTGTCGACGTTTCATAAGTGCCCATGTAGGCCTACGTGAAATAAAAATATTTTGATTTTAGTAAAAGTTGTTCATAGAAAGAAAGAAAGAAAACACATTTATTTGGCACATGCCACAAATGCACACAACATAACATAAAATAAAATACAACTTAAATCTCCACAATAAAAACTTAAATCTAAACAGGAAAAAAAAAAGGGAAAAGTTGTGTGTCTCACGGCTGCGCCAATGATGAGTACAATGACCTCTTAAGAGGTTGCTGGTGTTTTACAAATAACCCTGAATAGATGACTCCGTAATTCTTCTATATTTTTATTAAGTAAGCTTTTTTGCTGACGTCATCACACAAAAACTTTCATCCCCTATTTTTACCCCTTTAGAGTAAAATTTTTACACTTTGAATGTCGTATTTATTTATATCTAATCAAATGCCAAATAAAAACAGATTCAAGCTTCTACCTTTAAAAATGACGTAATTTCCATACAAACTTTCATCCCCTATATCAACCCTTTACAGCCCTTTTTTCGCATTAAAAAGTAGCCTATGTCCTTTCTCAGGCTCTAAACTATCTCTGTACCAAATTTCATTTAAATCCGTTCAGTAGTTTAGGCGTGAATATATATATAAATGTATATAAGTAAGGATTGTGGATTGTAGAATACAGAGGAATAATATCCGTAAGAGCAACTGTTTCACTCGCGGCATGTCTATGTGACTGCACTAGCATTTGAAGTTCGGAGCAAAATATTAATAAATAGTCAACATAAATGTGGTGAATAGACGCAGGGCTAGCTTCAATAGTCTTAGTTCCATCGATCTGTGTAATGCCTGCGTCTATTCTTCAATTTTTTTGCCCGTTTATCAGTGTCCTTGTAAAAGAATCCGCTTAGGCAATCATGGTCCATCTTCGGAAATACGAGATCCAATATCATTGCCCTGTTCTTCTTCTTCTATCGTATCGATGGTACGTCTTATCAAATTATTAACAACCAGGTGGCTACGTTAATCGCGTTTCAGTAGCGTTTTTGACAGTAAGCCCTCTAAAACGTAGGTGTAGGAACACTTTGGGCACTCCAGCATGTCGGCCATGGTCAGGTCGGGAGCCCCGTATTCACATTGAACAGTTAAAACCATATGGGAGTACATTCATGTATCACTATGGTTAGAATATCACAGATTTACAACTAAAATCTTTTCAAAACTTTGAGTAACATTAATAAGACGAAGTGCGACCAAAGTGGAGAGACTTTATGAGTGCGCAATAAATGAACTATTTTTACAATGCGTTGAAAAACCAAAGTTGAAGATTTTTTTTAGATTGAAATGCTATTAACCGTTGGGACCCAGGAGAGATCATGAGTTGCATCTATGTTTTTCGTTCATAAACTTTGACAATGACAAAAGAATACGGTCACGTGAGCGAAGTCGCGGGCACAGCTAGCACAGTAAACATAAACATAATTTTTCATAGAAGGCTGTTTAGCGGCATCATACCTTTGCTTCTTCTTCAACCTGGCGAAAACAAAGCGCGGAAAAAAGCAATTTACCTAAATTATAGTTTCTTAATACTTCCTGACAAAAATACTTTCCATTCAAATTTTTTATTTCTTCGAAAGTGTTTTGAAAAAATGGCGTTTGATACGCGTGGGGATTTGCTACTGCAGTTATCGGCTCCATAACACCCTCGCCTGCAACTTGGGTGTTAATTCCTCCTCGAATGCCTTATCAAAGTTTCCCCACTTATATCAAAATGTACTATTTCGTTATGGTTTTAATTTTTACTCGATGCTGAAGTCTGTTTTCAAAAGACTGTCGTCAGCTGACTACTTTTGGCGATCCAATTCAAATGCGTTGGTGGGCCAGATTATGAACTGTCTAGAATAGAAAATTCGAGAAAGTTGTGAAACTTTCTCTATGGAACTGTCTAGAAAATTCGAGAAAGTTGTGGAACTTTCTCGAAGGATCGGTCGTCATACAATAGCCGTCGTGTATGCGGGAGCAGTCAGTCTGATTTTGGCGACACAACGAAGCGGATCGAAGTGTACTAGAAGTGCGATATCTTAGCCCAACCGCTAAGCATGATTGAGTTCTGCATTTTTTAGGGTGAAGTGAATCCAAATTTACAACTTCGCAAAACTTGTGCTCGCTGCGCACTACGCTATAAACTGCAAAATTTTGGAACTATTTTCACTTTTTGCTCTAAAACTCAACATTTTTAACAAAGAACATTTTGTATAAAGTTAACTAAATTTGCAACAATTTAAGCCCAGCCGCACCTCTAAAATCTTATAAGGATCAAGATATGGCCCTACAAAGATGGTCAATTTTTCCCGAAAATTGATTGATACTTGATTTTGATAGAGCATTGATTCTCTCGCTGTCATTGATTCAATTTTGGGCACCTTTTTCTGTGACTTGGGAAACTTCTTTTGGAGCTGGAGAAACTCTTCCGTGATTTCTTCCGCACAAAGGAAACAAATGCTCCCGAGATTCATAGGTTCCGATGTTCTTGAGGTCGATGAAAAAGCTGGATGAAGTCAGTGTTCTCGATCCTTACTCGTCATGGAAGCGATCAAATTCTATAATCCCACCCACCAACCACCGACCAACAGTATGCATTGGGACAATACATTTTTATGACAGACATTACTTAATCCGGCAGCCAGGATCGTCTCCTCATCAGAGAATTCCTCAACGGTTAATAGCACGGATACGAAAATTTTTACACGCATCCATATTTGATGGATAAACATTATTTATATCATGACTTCATCTTGTAGCCAGGATCGTCTCCTCAAGAGGGAAGTCCTCAACAGTTAATAGCACGGATACGAAAAAAAAGTGCACAACACTTTTTGATGCGTTATCAGTAATGATTACGATTAAACAAAAGTTTGGTGGTACAGGGTGGAAAAGGACACCGACGCACAAACGGTTACTTAAAAAAAAGTCGGCCTAGTGCGAGTCGGACTCGCACATGTAGGGTTCCGTACCATTTTAGTCGGGGAGTCCCCTTTATTCTGTGAAAATTTCAACTGTCTACCTATTACTGATCATGAGGTACAACTCGCTGACAGATAGACGGACGGACGGACGGACATCGGAGGCTTAGTAATAGGGTCCCGATGGTTACCCTTCGGGTACGGAACCCTAAAAACAGCTGTTCCATAGATTTTGAACGTGTTGGTATTGCACTTTTGTAGGAAAGCTGTTTCTTTGTTTTAAATTACCGATTAAAAATTTCTATTTGGCGGGTTCAGAACACCTTAAGACTGATGTACTGAGGACATAATAACCGTGGTCGTAACTGCGTCGGTGTAACTTCAAGCCTGTATAATATGGGAGCAAATTTCTTTTTTCAGATTTCTTTTTGTCCCATGGAGAAAGTTGTTCAGTATGATGCTCTGAATCTCACCCTGAAATATGACCACACCTTTCTGGGACACGCTGTTTATGTATTCGTCATTCCTACCATACCGTAATTTTGATTTTTTAGAAAAAAATATTTATGAAAAAAGAAACAGAGAAACGAAACAGAGATTACTGTCTCTGTATTGCGTAGACATCGCAATTTGGAGTACCTAAACCTACATGCAAACGCCCTCTATGCAATTTTAATGTAAATCTGTAACTAGCGCCATCTGTTATCGGGCCAAGCCTTGGGTCTAGGAACCTAAAGTTTCGCAACCCTCTGAGTAACAGTATATTTCTAGAGCTGTATTATTGTTTTGACGCTCACATGGCATAGGACGGGAAGCATAGGCGTATATATGGGGAGGGGGGCCGGGTGGGCCGTGAAAATGAAAAATTTACCACCACCAGATACGGCAACTGGAAAAAATTGTCAGAGGCTCTTCAAAAAAACGCGCATTCAACGGTTCATCATCAAAGTAAGGAGATGCACTACACATATCTGCACCAAAGATCAGTCCACGAGCAGGTTGTCACCCAACATGAGGAGGTCGAGCAAAATAAAGACAATTTACTGAAAATTATAGACACCGTATTGTATCTGGTGCGTCAAGGATTACCTTTAAGAGGCCATCGTGAAAATGTAGAATCAAAAAATAGAGGTAACTTTCTAGAAATGACTCAACTGCTCGCTAAATACGATGAAACGTTTTCCCAACATCTAAAAAAACATGTATCCTATTGCAGTGTCGGTATAGATAGCAAATTAATAACCATAATGAATGAGGTCACAATTGCAGGAATTGTGAAAAACATAAAACAATGCGGTTTTTTTTCTATAATGGTAGATGAGCGAGATGCTTCAAAGAAGAAAAATTGTCGATTGTTTTGAGATACATGATGGGGTTGGAAGTAGAAGAGTTCTTCATGGGATTTCTTGATTGCTCCACTAGTAGGTAGAGATGCAGAGTTTAGCTACAATGATTTTGAATTTTATAAGACAATGTGGTTTAGACAATGTACTCATATCTATTGCACAGTCATACGATGGCGTGAGTGTTATGTCTGGAAGACATAATGGCCTGCAAGCACTCATTAAAGTATCCACATGCTATTTACGTTCATTGTCTAGCACATAAACTTAATCTAGCGGTTGTAGACTCATGCGCCAATGTGTCACCTGCGACTAAGTTTTTAATCTTGAAGCACTGTACACCCATTTTTCACACCCTGGTAATCACGCTCATCCCAAAAAATTGCAAGATGCTCTTGAAATAAAGACTGATCGTGAAATGGGCAGTTTAAGTACCACAAGATGGAGCTGTCGCTTTGAAAATTGTAAGACTGTTATAAATAATTATGATGCACTGAAAGCTGCACTAGAAGAAGAAATACATCAAAATAAAGACAAACATGTGGCGGAAGCTATTGGTTTTTAACTTCGATTTCAAAACCTGAGTTCATAGTTTGCTTACACGTGTTCTATTTGGCATTATCTACTAGTTATCCATGGAAGACGTAAAAGTCCAAGTTAAATAAGTAACCCGACGTAAATATGTAAATAAAGCACACCTAGCTCAAAATTTCAAGTTGGTAATTAAATCACCTTGTGGGCCTTGTGATTCTGATTTGAAAATTTTTGACAAATTTGTGAGGCACTTCACCGATCATCATCTGCCTAGCCTTTTCCCAACTATGTTGGGGTCGGCTTCCAGTCTAAACCTGATGCAGCTGAGGACCAGTATTTTACATGGAGCGACTGCCTATCTGACCTCCACAACCCAGTTAGCGCTAGGTAAAACGATACCCCTATTGGTAAGACTGGTTGTCAGACTTTCGGGCCACTGACTACCTGTAACGACTGTCAAAGATCTACAAATGACAGCCGGGACCAGCGGCTTAACGTGCTTTCCGAGGTACGAAGACAACTCGGTATGTAATGGGTGGTCACCCATCCACGGACCAACCTAGGTAAGCACGGCTTAACCTAAAGATCGACCCAAGCGGCTGTTCTTATTTAGCCACGAGCTCCACTGCACTTCACTGATCAAGCATGTAAAGTAGCGCATGAACATAACTACTCGTAGGCTTTACAGCGGCAAGGTACCTACATATGAAGTGTAAGTAAAGATATTTAATTTAAGAATTACGATGCTAGTTGTGCTCTGCTCATTGATCACTTATAAATAGGAAGCAGAGTGAAGTCTAACCCAATGTCTCTCAACAAGCAGGGGCCAGGCTCCCCCTGGACAATATCTTTAGATACGCCAATGACAACATACCATATTAATTCAACGTTAAAATCCATTTCCAAGTTTTGTTTAGATTCACCTGCGTTTCTATTCACCCCGTTTTACGGTAATCGTCATAGCTGAACTCATTAGCAGGAATGCACCACAGGCGTAATCTTACATATACACATATTTAACATAGCGATCCGACCAGTTTCTTGATAGGTAACCAAATAATAAACTTTTTTTTTTGTAGTTTCTTTATTTTTTCACCATTTATCGTAAAACTTTCCTACGGCACACCGCGCGTCGCAGTCGCGCACCAATATTCCGCCTTGTGTATGTCGAGCGATCCTCCGCGCGAAGGCGGCGCGGCGCCGCACGCGCGTGCGACACGACGCCGCGCCGCCGCGCGACACACGCCACTCACGTCACGACGGCTCGGTCGTACGCAACACGTCCATACAACTACCCGCTACTTATTAGTACTCGGTGGCGGCCGATAGATGGCGCCCATTTACATTATTATAAACATGAACGTGTTGCGCTTACAAGAACTAAGACATGGACAGTTTGACCAAATTAATTTTGATTATAAATATAACAATTTCACTTGCACTTATACAAAATAAATAGGCGATAATTTCAGTAGTAAAATAAAAATAAAAAATATCCATCGTAAGTACACACAAGCACCATCTAGCTGCAGTTTAACTGCCATCCTCACACATACGATAGTCAACTCTCCACGCTACGGCACAGAGTTGAACATTGCTTGGCAAGTTTGTTATTACAAAACTTTAATTTACAGCCGTAGCGCGGAATTCCATTTCTTTCCTTCAGAAAATATATATTATAATACATACAAAATGAATGTTACAGACACTGCTATTTATCCATCGAATTTTGAATTTAATTCTAAGACAGACCGCTAATGGCGGCTGATCGCCAGTTAACTGACTTACAAAACTTTACAAGCAAATTTTTACACATTAAAATTCGATCGGGAGATCTGTCAATGTTCCAAACATCACCGTTACACCGCCTCGTGTCAAACAATAGAAAACAACAAGTATATAAAATACTAGTATAATAATAAACCTATAGGAAGTCATACATCACACTTTACAATCTTTGGATACAAAATCTCACTGGCGCACAAGTACCGCTTACAACTGCTACTGATATTGTCGTTATGCCTGATGTAATCGATCTGCATTTCACTGATGTTTTCTCACTTACAATACTTCAATAGCAGTTGTAAGTGACGTGACTTGTGCGCCTGAGTCGCCGGCCGCGCGTCTTCTGTCCGTCTCATTGTTTGCGTCCTCGTCGTCGCGAGCAGCCGGCGCCAGAGGGCGCGCGCCCGGCGACCGTCACACCGAACCAGTCTCATACTAGCGAGCCGTGTCTTACACGAATTGAGAAATTTTGACAAAAAAATATTCAAAAAAAATTTATCCTCATCACATGAGCCATGTCAGTCCCAGAGTTCCGAACATTACGATATCGACATTACCAACTAATCCATTGCATATTGGGTGCCTTTATTTAGAAATCTGAGTTCAAAATCCACGTAATTTGGATAATTTTCAAAATTTTAAAAATAAATACGAACACGCAAATAATTAAAACTTCGACCGTCCTAGACGCATCTTATCAAAACCCTCCTCCGTAATCATATCACTCCACCTAGTCACATTTCCTCTCCATACACAACACCCAATATGCCGTCACCATTATACCTAACAACCACATTTATATTGCAATCTATTTTTTTTACATCTTAGCTTCATTCGCGAACGCAGTCCACGTTTATTAAGGCGTCGCGCGCGGTCCCCAGCGCATGCGCCCGGAACTCGCGCGCGCGCACCCTGCAATCCTATCTAGACAACGCCCTGTCGATCGGTACTCTACAGAACACAGTTTGTATCCAACGTCCTCTCCCTAAGGAAAACATTTAATGGTGGCCGACAGTGTCCAAACACCCACGAGTGAGATGTATCAACTAACTCCCAGAGCTATTGCAGCGACGTGAAGACGTTTGCACGCGAAGGCACGAACCGAACTGAACCACGACAAGCAGCGGCCGACGACTGGAATAGACGAGTGAATATTTGAACAACACCGAGCCACCAAATGTATCGATACTATACATACATATTTAGGACACAATATCTCGAAATTGTTATTTTTTTTTTTTAAGTCTACAAATCATTTACCATTATTAAATATAAACTACAATCGATTGGCAGTATCATTTATATAACTCCCCCTGACTCTCATGATATTATCGTGACGTGGCTCGCGGCCGAGTGCCGCGCCACCGCGCGTACGCTCGGCACCGCGAGCGAGCGCGAGAATGCGCGTGCGGCGAGACCTTCACTAATACCGTCGAACGAAACTTTAGCACTTATCATACCATCCGAGCGCGGCGACCGGCCGACAGCATCCCGCGGGAGTCGCCGGCCCGCGGCCGCGCTCGGGTCAAACTTACGTACAAGAACAGAAAATTAAACAAACTTAGTCATCGATCTATGTTGACAATGACGTGAAACTGAAGCCGTCTCCTTCCTCCTCATGGACGTAAATACAAAGGGTACCCTAATACATACATGTGATGAAGCCGCGCGACGCCGAGCGTGCGCCGCGCGGCACCGAGCGCGCCCGCGGACGCGCTCGCCGGATGACGCAAACGTGTTATGGCACGTCCTAAGCATACATTAACAAGCCCGGTCGGTGTGTGGACCGCTCACTTCGCCTGACATGAGCAGCTGCACGCTGGCACCTGTCCACCACCCGGGATGTTCGTTCCACACACGCGCCCAGGCCGAGATACTCCCTACGCCTATAAACAACTCCTATCACCTCGCATGTGATCCCTTCAACCGTTTACACTAACCGGGGGCTGGTGTGCTGGTGAGGTGCCCCACACACTGGCAGTGTCTCCTGCAGCTGTCCTGCCTCCACTTCCTGACCTGACTCCCGACTGATCACCCACTGTCACATATCATACCTAGCTACCATAGCTCGCAGTAGACGCGCTGACGACCGACCGCACCTAAATAAAACACAAATACCTAACTAAATCCACAATATGGAGTTGCAAACCTATCCTGTTTTGTTACTGCTCTTCGAAAACCGCCGAGTACTTGTCTTGTATTGTGTCCAACCGCTATTTTCATACTATTACATTTTTAATAATTTTCTTTATTTCAATCTCAGGTACTGTGGTATTGCTTACATGTAATTATAAAATGATTTTTCACAAGTTTATATTTTGTACATTGGCGGTTAATAGGTGTGGTGGAGGCTGACCAGAAAACTAAAACTGGACTACTGAGCTACTTACAATATCGAGATAACATTTTACGTTTTCTGGTGAGCGCTCGCTCGTGCATCGTTGCGATGCATGCTGTGTATGCGGGAACAGTAAAACAATGAATGGTGTCACAGTGTAGTTGTCGCAGTAAAACAATTCAGTAGACACGCGACATCAGACGTAACGTACAGATAAATTATCTTTTAGCAAAACATCAATTAATATCAGAAATATAATTAAAACTAACGTACTATTATAACTCTGTTTTTTTTTAGTTTTTAGTTTAGCAGTTGATTCGATTCGTAACTATAGTGACCTATTTAACACTTAGAAGCGGGGGGGCGCGTGGGGCTGCGTCGCCGCTGCCACGAGGCTCAGGTAAACTCTTCTATCGCGCTAAACATACGACATATTTTCCTCCCTAAACTTCTGTTACCGTTGAAACTTTATCATCTGTGATCTAATCGTGGTATGTTCTAGTTGGTGAGTGGTAGTGGCAGCGGCGGTGCGTCGCGAATAATGAATATTATAATAATTGACTATCACCACCAGGCATCTCTGCATCAGACTGCACTCGAACTACACAAACACAGCGCTGCACAAACGACATACGTTCGCTCATCGGGAACTACAAGATCCGTATGTAACCTTACAGAGAAATTTAACCATTTGAACTGTACATAGTCTGGTCATCAGCCTGACCAAGGTGGCTCCGGTCATCCCGGGCAGGAAGCCGAAACGAGGAGATCGCTGTTGGCTAACCAAACATTATCACGCTGAAGTCACAACCAAAGTCTAGGAGAGATTTGGTCAGCTAACGGACTCTCAAGACACATGTTACCCGATATGACTAATGTCACCTGGGTCGGGCCGACCACCTGAGCTCGCAGATCATACTCTACTCATGCATGAACACGCTAAGAACAGACAGAGGAAGCTCACACACTGCTTTAAAGCGAAAATCTCAAGGGGATAGTTCGAGGTGGTCACAGGCAGACCGAAACTGGCGACAATCACGAACGTATGCCACAGTTGCCATCATAAACCTAACTTAACGAGAGTAACTGGCAAGCGGGGGTGAAGGGCGGGGCGGGTGTGGGCGGGGGCGGGGGGCGCGGGCGCGGCGGTGGGGGGCCGCGGTATCGCGGGGCAGCACTCTGCGGGCGCGAGCTGCGCCGCCGCACGCGCAGCAGACGGCTGGCCGCTGACAACACAGCAGACAACCGGCGCGGCGCTCGCACATAGTCGTGACAAAGTTGCGTGTTCGCTTGCCGTATGAAACCGGCTTTCCGAACAAGTTTACTACGCGGCACCACGTCTCAAATCGGACCGGCGCCACATGCACGAGTTACATACTGCACAGATTGTAAGCACACAGTCCAAAACACTCGAAACTTATACAATACACGATTGCACAACGACATTTACGTGTGCGTATTGAACAATGTCTGATGACAGATCTGTGTAGCAAGTGACGCATGCGCAGCGGTAGTGGACGGCGTCGCCGGCGCGCGGACGGGGTCACTGACCACACGGCAGCTCAGCCCGCGCACGATTGCCTATCTCCGGCGGAATGAACCCACGCGATAGCTAGCTCCGACATATAGACTATTATATCGTACGTTATATATCTCATTTTACATATAGCATTAATTTATTTATATTTTATTGACCGAGTGCCAGGCCGGCCGATGACCGGGCGAATATAACCTCTTTTATTTCAAGTCTAAATATAAACTCTGTAGATCTTAAACGTCTATGGAACTAAAATTACATTTTGTACCATAAATTGTTTTGTTTTAAAATTAAGCTACTAGACGCCCCAGCAGGTCGAATCACGGTAAGGTCGCGCGGCCGGGCCCGCGCGGCACGCAGACCGCGCGTCGTCCTGCGGTCGGCTCACAGTAAGGTCGCGCGGCACGCAGACCGCGCGTCGTCCTGCGGTCGGCTCACAGTAAGGTCGCGCGGCACGCAGACCGCGCGTCGTCCTGCGGTCGGCTCACAGTAAGGTCGCGCGGCACGCAGACCGCGCGTCGTCCTGCGGTCGGCTCACAGTAAGGTCGCGCGGCACGCAGACCGCGCGTCGTCCTGCGGTCGGCTCACAGTAAGGTCGCGCGGCACGCAGACCGCGCGTCGTCCTGCGGTCGGCTCACAGTAAGGTCGCGCGGCACGCAGACCGCGCGTCGTCCTGCGGTCGGCTCACAGTAAGGTCGCGCGGCACGCAGACCGCGCGTCGTCCTGCGGTCGGCTCACAGTAAGGTCGCGCGGCACGCAGACCGCGCGTCGTCCTGCGGTCGGCTCACAGTAAGGTCGCGCGGCACGCAGACCGCGCGTCGTCCTGCGGTCGGCTCACAGTAAGGTCGCGCGGCACGCAGACCGCGCGTCGTCCTGCGGTCGGCTCACAGTAAGGTCGCGCGGCACGCAGACCGCGCGTCGTCCTGCGGTCGGCTCACAGTAAGGTCGCGCGCCCCGCTCCGCCGCGTCCCGCGCTAACAACGCAAGCTATCCTAACTTACGTTACGGCGACTACCACGCGACGCCCCCGCTACGTATAATATTTCTATATTTTTATTCGTATAGAGAAATGATTTTTTTTATATAGGTATTTTTATCTTTTTTTTTCTATATGTAACACATTATCGGACGTCACCAACTTATGTCACTCTATAGAGATAGAATGGTCTCCAGAGGAAAATGTACTGTAAATTAACCTACGTAGACGCGCCGGCCGGTGGGCGCGGCGCGGGACTATGTCTATGTAACCTTAGAGGGTGAACATACACTAATTGTTGAGTGAGGACGCGGCGGGCAGACTGCAGACCGCGCCCGCACTCTGCACTAACCACATACTTGTGTATTACTTCATAAGTCCATGGAACAACGTAACGTAAAGTAACTAGGCGCCCTCTGCGAGACGCGCAGAGCTGGCGCACGCGCACACTGCGGCAAGCTGTCGGGGACCGCTACACTATCACTGCGATACAACTTAATGTCGACCACAACGTTACACAATGAAACATATATACAACAATATTCTCAAGTAATCGCATATCGAAAGATAGAATATTAACTTTATAATAGATCTCGCAGTCCATTTTATAATAATTTCGCAGTCAATTAATTTTATAACTATTCCACAGAAATTTTAAAATGTATACTTATATTCGTTTCACACGAAATCTCAGAAAGTTGAGAACTGAGCGAGAGTTGAGGGCACACCGGGGTACGATATAATAAAACGATTAAATCAAATGTCGCGGCTGACAGGTAGCGCAGTACACAACAGTGTGAAACAAACCTAAGTACAATATAGTTGCACTTCTGACTCGGATACGAGCACTCTATTGTTGGACGCACGGTGTCTGTGAGCCTCCCAGGAGAAATCAATTCATGGTGAAATAATTCTTTGACAAACAAACTGAGCAACGTACCTTGCGATCAAATCATCCCGGCTCGGGATACATGTCACTGTGCGTCCAAC
Source organism: Eurois occulta (assembly GCA_950022335.1). Taxonomy (NCBI): domain Eukaryota; kingdom Metazoa; phylum Arthropoda; class Insecta; order Lepidoptera; family Noctuidae; genus Eurois; species Eurois occulta. Next base: position 13,597,401 of record OX465502.1, read on the forward strand.
TTCCAACCAGATACACTAGCCGAAGAGTTATCTTAACAAAGTGTTGACACAGTTACATATTCCATTACAATTTTTTTCGCGCCCAGTATCAACCACTGAACACACTAACTAATACAATACACACACATACAAAGTTTTTAAAACAACTTCATATAAAAGAACGTGTTCACACACAAATGATATCAGGCCATAGATACACAACGATCATTTTATTGCATTATTCACATTAGGAGATACATTGAAACGCCAACATACGACTGTTACTCATTTAAGTCCATAATTAATTAACAACAAAAGAAATCCAGTATTTGATACTGAATACGTACAATACAGTGTTTAAATATAAAGTTACAGCGGATGATGCGACCGCGTTACGATACGCCTAAAAGCTACCAATAAAGGGTGAAACTTCCGGAGTGATGTAGTCATAATAAAAAATGATAATAATGAAAAACAAAAAAAAATGCATAAATACATTAGTAAAGTAAGTTTGAAGGCACCGCCGACGCCTGGTGTAGTGCTGACCTTATACTACTGCGTCCCGCGCACTCATATACATACTTACATACATATATACACACGCACACTCGCACACGTGACCCGACCCGACCGCGCCCTAAGGACGCAGGCTCGCCATACCCGCATACCGACTGACTGGATTACATAACAAGATACTGTTTCGTAACTTGTGACTATAGAGATAGCTGAAAATGCGTGCTGTTACAACTGGCGGTTGATTACCTTGACCACGGAGTGGTAAGAGAATGGAGTGCTTATGCGCATGTAGTCGATCGAACCCGCACAAACAACGCGTGCGAGAATAGAAGCTTCTGCCATTGGACAATCGAGTGTCGTGGCGATGTAACATTGTCTCTCCATTTACTTACTACTATGTTTATAAGAGCCATTATCGCGTGCGCGTGGAGCGGGTCGGGTGTGTCGCAACACAGGGTGCTTACATAACCAAACTTAACCTACCCATGTACGCGGCCGCGGCACATAGGCGGATACGTACTCAAATACGTGTCTTTTGTTAATGGCAGTGCTAAAGCAATACAATTTTGAGCGAATTTTGCCGAAACATACAATTTTAGAATACTTTTAAAGTTCCAATCGAATTGTATAAAATTTTTACAAGTTAGGCCGTGTCGTCTCTGGCTAATGAGTTTTTGGTGGAGGTTCAAACCGCTCTGTGTTCAAATGTCATATTCATGTAGTCAGAATGTCCAGCAGACTGCTATATGATTGATTCATTCATCAAATTCATACCAAACACACCAGCAAGTGACGAAAAAGACCTAAAATTCATAATTCGCCAATTAATAATTTTGACATCAAAAATTTTGGATCGAAGCCAATGTTTTTCAATTTAGATTCGAATACAATACTACCAAATAACTCGGACATGTCCGCGGCCGCGCCCATCTCATATGTAATAACATTTTAAATCCGTCGGATCGTACGCCTATGAATATCACAGCAGTGCGTCATTAATCTAATGATTCGAGTACACCGGCGACACACCGGCCTCACGCGAGCCCTGTAAACACCCGGTGCCTTATTGTTACATCCGGGGCCGACACCGGACCGCCCCTTACCCACAGCGGGAACATTCGTGGCAACTGGTGATTATGCAATGTAGTGGTCAGGTGAGAAGCTTCAGATAGTTATCAACTGTCAGTTCACAGTAAAGGGCGGTGCAAGTCAGGCCCCCGCACACATCCGTGCCTGACGTATCTCAGTGTAAACAGACAAAAAAACACTATAATTAAATAATCCATATTAAAAAAAAACACATACACCTACAAACTAGCTAAGTGGGCAAATTAATTTTTTTATCGAAATTTTATTATGTTGTTACAATACGACCAAGCCAGGGATATACTCCTCGCATTGTATTTTTTCCCTATTCACCGAATAATACCAAACATATCGACATATTGATGTCACCTGGCTGTTTAATATCATATAACTTAACAAAAATAATATGACTTATATTCTGGAATAACAACTCCATCTCGTTATAGTGTATCAACATTCGTTCCACTTCATATTCTCGATATCATGTGCCGAAAACTATTTACACAAATTAGAAAAAAAAGAGAAAAAGTAAAGTGATAATTTAAAAATAAAGCTCAAAGCCGTCTAAAGTTAGTTTTTTTTTTCAGAGAAATTAATATAACGCCCTCTCGGAGTAGCGGTACAAGTAATAATTTAGATTTAAAAGGCCACGAACAAGTGTATTATGTAAATTGCGAGGCGTGCGCACTAAGCGCAGTGAGCGCACTGAGCGTAGTGAGCGCACGGCCTCGTCCGCACAACGTAACCTATCACATAATAATGATCAACAAGAAATAAAATTGTCAAAGTGCAAACATTATTAGTACCATGTGAGAGCGGAGCGGAGCGCTCGCGCCACGGCCGGACTGCCGGACAGCCGGACTGCCGGACAGCCGGACAGCCCGGGTGGGTCGTCGTAGCGCCAAATATATAACATACTACATAATAATCATATAAAATACTATATACACATAATAATAAAGCATCAGTTTTCGTGGGATGTGGTACGTGCGGACAGCCCGGGGGCCGGCGTGATGTGCCGCGAGCTGGCCGCGCGTGCCAAGCGGAGCGGAGCGAGCCGAGCGGAGCGGGCCGGCCCAGCTCAGTACCGGGCGCGAGCGCGCTCGCATCAAATCCGGTTCGGCGCGCTGCCCGTGAATGTGTCCTGAAACACGCGATACATTCGTTACTCAATGCTGGCAGTTTGAAAGTGTAACGGAAGATGAAACGCACAGATAATTCACTCCGTACAATGTGCAACAAAGAATTTTGAAGGAATTGTTCAAACTGTATGTGGCAGTGACATTGTCGTCAAGTGAATACCCTGTGTTGATTGGCAAAGCTTAAGGATGACAAATGTTAGTATATTAAGACGTCAAAAAGATATTTAAACAAAGTAATTCCCTGATAACTGTTTATAGCAATTGACATGATGATTTTCAGCATAGATGATAGAAGAGAATAGAGATAGAGAAATGAAGCAGACTTTTCGCAGTTGAAATAGAAGCACTACACCGATTCAAGATCCCCTCCCCTTTAACGTTTTGAAGGGCAGTGTATAAGCTTGTCACAAAACTAAGGACCGTTATTTATGGTCCCATTAAAATAGATGGACAAATTTTAACACAGCGTTCAGTACGTATAACCAAAGATATTCAAACAAAAAAAAACACTGATTAGTGATTTAGTTTTGACCGTTTTCTGGATGTGTTTATTCTAGAGTGCCGGCAATTTATTATTTTAGATCAAATAAAATCACTTTAACCAGTGTTTTTTTTGCTTTGGTTAGACATACTGAACGCTGTGTTAAAATTTGTCCATCTATTTTAATGGGACCTTATATTCGGGGGCCATAATATGCCACATCGAGTCTTAAAAGGACATGGTGGTATATTTACCAACGGCACAGTACTGTACATATACAGCGGCGTTGCAGCATAATATCTGAAGGCATAGACGATGTTCGTCTAGACCAGTGCTAAAGCTCGATGCATCGATTCAGAATGTGAACTGACCCAGATACATGAAGATGTTAGTACTCCATTAGCTAAGTACTCTGTGTTAGTGAGCAATGTATGCAAGCGAGTGATGGTGTGCACGTACTATGTTGGAGGATCTGGGCGCGGGCTGGTCCCGGGGCTCGCCGCCCGCGCCGCCCGCCGCGCCCGCGCCGCCCGCGTACCCCGCCAGCCCCGCGCCGCCCGCGCCCCCCGCCGCCCCCGCGCCGCCCTGTGCACAAACTGAACTCAGCGAGCCGTCCCGACACATGCTAGCCTACTACCTAACTACTAAGGGACAGGATATTGCGTTGAAAATTCACTACAACACAAATTATGTGGGGTCATCATTGAATACAATCGAGGTCTCAAGTCTTCGACTATACTGGGTGGAAACTTTCAGCGGGGCAGTAAGGGGAACTAACATAAGCTACACAAAAATGGTCTTAGGAGACTATCCATAATTTTTCGTGAAATTTTGATCCCCATTCGAAGATTTTCAAAAAATTTTACAGTTAGCAAGAAAATGGCCATTTTACACAAATCATTTATTAATGCCAATCGATCCTATTTCTAATACTGATCAAAAATTTCTATGGGACTAACCCAGGTTGGAATACTAAAAAGTCAGAGATTGCAAAAAGAAAAATCTAAAAAAGTTAAACTACTGCCGTGTTAACAGTTTCCACCCTTTATAATCCAAGGGAATTCAAAAATACCCCTATAGCAAACCTGTAAATACATGTGCAGGTACAGTAGCATCCTCATTATATAGGAATCTCATTTCTTTATAAATCACAGCACAAATAATGTAAAAGGATTGTTAGTGTGCCACCCTAGCTACCTATATTCTTGCAAATAAATGTCTCATTCATTCATTCATTCACAAAGTACCAAGGTGACATGAATGCTGAGTAGGTGAGGACATACCTGATGCGAGTCGGAGGGCTGGTGCGCGCGGCACATCTTATCGCAATAGTCTGCCAGGATGTCCCGGAAGCGCGTCCAGCACTTCTCCGGGACAGTAATAGCCGTGCGGAAGTTACTTTTCACCTGAAAATGATTTCATTTACCATATTATTGACCTTCAATATCAAATGTTTATCAATACTTGTTAATGTAGTACTAACTTCTTTCCAGCCTCCTGATTGCTTTGGGGGAAAATTAAAACTGGTTTTATTTCTTAGGGCCGGCGCACACCTGGCGACGCGCGGCGTAGCGCGGGGTTCAATGACAAAAGAATACTAACTTGACCCTTGTCTGTGAGACCATCAAAGCGGACAAAGGCACACGGTTAAATTTATTCGTTTTCAACTATTCAACATCATATATGCAAAATAGATATTCCTTTGACAGTGATTCGCCAGGTCGGCGCCGGCCCCTTTTGTTATTTTTATTACGTTATGGGTGCAAAATTGATTATTTTGATCTGTGGGGCTTACAGAATCAATCAAACCATTTGCGATAGTCCGGTTCAAATTGATTAATGACCATTATTTAATCAGATTAAGATGACATTACGATGATAAGAATATGAAAAATAAACTTTTTTACAAAACTTAACCGGCAGAATAATGATAACTTTTAAATGGAACTAGAAAAACAAATCACTAATCTTGATTCCAATTATGTATTTTTTAAATAATAGTGATTAATGTGATAGCAACTAAAAATTATTATTAACATTGTTTTCGACGGACAAATAAGGCTTGGGCATCCTAAGACAGCGGTGCCGTCATATGACGCCGCAAGCTGGGAGAGAGACACCGTGATGTCATTTGCGGCTACTACATATAGACGGTGGAGTTTTTCAACTCAGTGCTAACAGCACGCTCCTTACCTTACAGCATTTCAGAATTCCACCGTCAATATAATGAAGACACCAGTTCCTAGGAAACCCAAGCTTAACTCAAAATTGCTGTACACTACATGATCACAGCTTCAACGGCATGTATAGAGGCGTGTGAGACATGGAGGCGACAGGCATGCCGTAACAATCAGTTGGTGGTCACCTCGCTGACTTTCATGTAGATGCCGCGGTTGTTCTGCCCGATGTCGAAGTAGAAGTTCTTGTTGTCCACGCGCAGGTGACGCCCCTCCGGCAGCTCGCCCTTGAACCTGCAACACGCGTCACGTCACTCTCCCCTCATCACCCACCCACACATACATCCAGCATGCACGCTAGAACACTATCATGGCGACCTACGTCTCAATCTAATACTTTAAGCATCAAACGTGTGTTTTACAGAGTCGACAACAACAAATAATACGGCACCATTCCCTTATAATGAAAATCATACCGTTCCGGCTCAAACCAAGCCTCAGGCGGGTGTTCGCTAACGGCGGCAGTGGCAAGAATCAGAAAAAGAAAAGTCCCCGTTAAAAACATAAAGCTGATGTAGTATACATGGTGGAAAACAAAACAAATTATAACAATCATATTACAGTAATCAGAGAACAAGAGAGAGTAGTTCAACATGATAGCCGCCGCTTTGGACTGAAGCTGGGCTCGATGCTACGTTCTAAGTTCCGGAACATTCTACCGATATATTTTTAGACACAGCCTACGGGCTTTCGAGGTTAACTAATTGTTTACAAGGGACCCTTTCCTTGTGGGATATGTTTAAGGTTCAACGAGAACTACCCGTCGTAATTAGCATTTTCCTGCAAACAATTTTTCGTGCTCTATCAAATAATTCAGAACGACAAAAAAGGATATATTTACGGAAAACTGCTAATCTGGACGGTTAGATCTGACACTACTGTATTACCCCTAGGACGTTACAGGCTTGCCGATTACACATCTAACATTTTGCAAATAAAAACAAGTTATCAGAGATAAAGAAACAAGTGATAAAAATCAATAAGTGGAGGGAACACTTCCATTAATGATTGGTGTAATCAGCCCGATAGCGAGGATGTAGGTCGCTGCTACGCGGCGTAGTCAAACGCGCGATAACGTGGGTAACCTATCTTACTATGTGCGAAAATTTTACGTTTTTATATTAGTAGGTAGTTTCTAACAGCGACGTGATTTTTTTAAATAAGTTAGTACCCGCGCCGCCCCTGTATTAGAGTAATTTGTAGAACTCATTTTGTTGATATTCATTTCGAAATTTCGTTATCTCTGCCCACTTTACACGTGCTTTTTATTTGCCCTTCAATAAACTGATTTGACAAAATTAAGGTCAGCCTCTAATCTGTACCAGATTAACATTCAATATCAAAATTGTACGCGAAGGGGCTCCTCCTACAACTTCCGTAATACTGTCACAAATCATCTGCCTAGTGTTTTCCCAAATATGTCGGGGTCGGTTTCCAGTCCAACCGGATGCAGCTGAATACCAGTATTTTACATGGAGCGACTGCGTTTTTGACATCTACAACTCAGTCCTGTTACTGGGTAACACGATACCTCTTGGAAAGCCTGGTTGTTACGACTTTCAGGCAGAGGACTTTCGTGTCCCTTTTGGGATGGGATATCATCAAATGACTCCTCCCGCTCTGGGCGGAGCGGAAGGGAGTGTCAGACTTTTACTGACTAAAAACCATCCATGTTCCTTCTTTTGCCCTTTATGTTCCAGGGCCGCGGTATCTCTTTCGAACAGTCCCGCAGCCCTGGCAGACTTTCGTGTCCCTTGTAATAGTACTAGAATAGAGAAAAACACAATGCAACTTCTATATCGTAACATTAAAGTGTCGACCTGTCTATGTCATGACACCGAACCGTAACTAAGTTATTCAGCACAATATGGTGTTTCCCATCGACCCCATATTTAGCTAGCAACAAAGAAACGGCCTAATAGCCGCATGCATATTTAATAGGTGCATCGGCAGTAAGGTCTGTATCGCGTTACAGTGCGATCGATACGCGGCCTGCCACTGAGGAGGATAATCTAATTATGTATACTTTATACTTCAAGAACAACTAATAATAAATTGCAACCTTCGACATGTTGTTTTAATGTTGTGTATACATGCACTTCGATTTGTTTTGTTTTTAAAGGTTGGACTTTGTAACTTTTCTAACAAACAAAAGAAGGAGATAGTTGCAGTTTTGATGATTTCAGGGCAATATTTCATTAAGGGATATTAATTTGTTTGCATTACTGTAACTTTTGTGTTATGTAAGACCTACAAACAAATAGCTAATAAAAAATGTTCAAATAAATTGTGTTTTAAGCCACTTGCACTTTTGACATGTACAGTTTAAATGTTTTTGAGGAGTCAGAAGCATTATTATCTGAAATACAGGCTAAGCCTAGATCAGGCGCATTTGCTCATATTTATTTTTTGTGCTTACTTAATTCTAATAATAACTGCATTTAAATAGTGTTCAACTTGTTATATTTTTAAGGAGAAATAAATAAACTTATACGTATAAACTTAAACTTATATTAACCATAAGGTTCGGTACGAGCCCCTCTGGGGGCTCACAAACCTCCGCTGGCTTGGCATCGGCCCCGAAAGGGGCTAACATTCAAGTCATAGGTAATCCTCATTATTTATGCAAATATTTAATATTCTGATTATCAAATATGAGTGTGCGTTAATTAAAAGAGTTGGATAAAAAGCTCATATTATCCGCCATTAAAACTTATGTCTTTAGCACGCAAGTTTTTTAATTTACCCTTATAAATATCCAAGTGCGTAAATACGGTCATCGCCATTTTGATGGCAGTTCTGGCAGAGGTTAAAAATCATTTAAAAATAGTTTTCGGACATCCAAGCTCCACTATATTGAGTATCTACCTCGTCATTTAATTATGTGACGAATTCATCTATAGATCAATTTAAATAAGCAGCAGTGGTAATGATGAATGTTGAATCTAAAGTCGAATTTTCGCGCCAATCGTGCGTGTTTGCATTTTTATTTTTCACTTCAAAATCAAAGCATTTATTTCAAGTAGGCCAATTACAGTCACTTTTGAATTGTCGAAACAAAGACAAAAATGAAATGTAGTTACAGTCCCAGTCACAAGGCATAAAACTGTGAAAGTACTGTAATTGCCCATTCCTTAATGTAGATCTCTATCGAGAAGAACGGGCAAGAAACTCCATGGACACTCTTTTAAATCGAGAATATTATTACATCATTCATGTTGAGATGGTACATTATGTGAGAGCGATGTAGCAAGATGTGCACGTTAAAAGTGTCCATAGTAAAAAAACAATTGAAAAATAAAATAATTAATTTAAATAAGCCGTGGCAACCAAGAGATTATCAGTCACAACTAACAGCACCCGTTCACGAACATGACGCATGTATCAGCACTATTCAAATCAACCATTTTGAAGGGAACTAAATGATCCGATACACGCGCCACCATCAGCGAGACATTTGAGTGAGCATGACATACTCTTAACCGCCAGGTCACATTCAAGTCAACAACAACAACATTCAATGATAGCTTTCTAGTAGATAGTACTCACAAAATATGGGCTATGTTTTATTTATTTTATGCGGTTATATAATACCAAAAGAAATTGAATCTATACAATGCAAAGATAGTTGTACAATCTTCAGTAGCCCCAACAATACTATTTAATGCTATCAATTTATGCGCCCTTGTCCATGTGGAGCAGGACCGGAATTGAGCCAAGCATTTTTATCAGAGATATAATCGTCCAACTTGTAATATGCTTGCTTAAATAGTGTGCGCTTAATGCATGTTTTTTGTTTTGTTTTCATCTCACACTCGCTACTTTTAACATTTGGTAAAGCAAATCTTATGCATTTCGTTTTTTTTTTCATTTAATACTAAATTGTTTGCTGTGAACCAATTATGGACCTGAAGTAGGGCATTATTTTCGTCATCTAGATTTTGGGCCCGTCTATTTATCTTAAAAATTAGGGAAGTGTCATCAGCAAATAACACCATGTTTTGAGGTTGGTTCTTTAATAAATTGGGTAGACTATTAATATACACTAGAAAGAGGAAAGGACTCAATATTGAGCCTTGCGGAACCCCCATTTTTACTTTTAAACCCTATGCACCACCATTACACATATAAACACCGTTTATTTGAACATGTTGTTGTCTATCACTCAAATAAGATTTTACGAAACTAAGTGCGTAATGCTCAAGATTCAAAAGCAATGTGTCGTGATTTACACAATCAAATGCTTTGGAGAGGTCACAACATACTCCTATTGCGTCTTGGGATTCTTCCCACGCAGAAAATATGTGCTTTAATAAGGTTACACCGGCGACAGTTGTACAACATCCCTTGGTTAAACCATACTGTTGGTCATGTAAGATCCTGTTGGTGTTAAAATGATTAAGCATTACTTTTTCAAACACCTTGCTAAAAACTGGCAACACGGAGACAGGTCTATAATTATTGGTGTCATTACTATCCCCGGATTTGAAAAGAGGTATGACTTTACTGTATTTCATTAAATCAGGGAAAACTCTTTGGTCTACACACAAATTAAAAATTAAAGCTAAGTATGGTGCTATAGTCTCAACTATGGATTTACAAACTTTGATAGACATTCCCCAAAGATCTTCGGTCAGTTTAGACTTTTATTTGCCGGAAAGCTTTGATAACTATCATAGGGTTTATGTTTAAATTTAAATGGGCTAAATTCGCGCTGATTTTTTTTCCATATCAAAATTTAATAAAGAATGCACTCTTTAAATTTATATTGTAATAGGTTATGCCCGCGGCAACGCCCACGTGTAGCCCGGTAATTGTCCCTCGGGATCGTATTATCGGGATAAAAAGCATAGATATCCTATGTGTTAATCCAGATTATAAACTATGTGTGCCAAATTTCACCCAAATCCATTCAGTAGTTTTTGCGTGAAAGTGCAACAAACATCCATACATCCTCACAAACTTTCACATTTATAATAGTATAGTAAGATTTAAATTTAATAGATAATTTTATTGTGTTTTTTCTATTGTTTGGTTGGAAATAGAATGCCCAGGATCCAGGATCAAGATAAATTATATTTAGTCTACAAAATTGGGTTTAGTATGGTTAGGTTATTGTGTTAGGTGGCATTGGTTGTTGGGTATTCACTATTTACAAATACTTTTTTTTATCAGACTGGTCTTTCCGACTGCTGGGCAAAGGCAGAGGCCTTTGCCCAGCAGTGCCATGGCTTTCCAATTTTCTTTATCTTTGGGCTTCTCCAACCAATACTTTTAATCGTCATTATTCATATCACCCCGTCGATTCAGCTGATGTGTCATGTGTCAAAATCTTGTCGTGCATAATGGTTAAGCTGTTCATATTTGGATTTACCAGAAATAAAATAAAAATGCTTCAATAAACAATGTTTATCCCGAGACACTCTTTCTACGTAAGCAATAAAAGAGGAACTGGTTAACAATATAAGCACCAGTGGATAAGATTAGCGCCGACCTATTTGTTTAATCGTCGCCATGTTAACGACCTGCTTATAATAACTTTTTTCGCGATTAAACAAATATAGAAAAGAAAATTTGCACTCGTGTACTATAGAGGATATATTTTACTGATCGACTAAGGGTTGTTTTGTGAAAGAATAATATAATAGAATATACATTATTTTTAAATTTGATTTTGTAAAAATGTACGGGTCACAATAGATTTAATTGGGATTCAATTCGATTTTTTCGGTTCTGGTTGTCATTACCACGTCATTTAGGTAGGTAATACTGCCGCTATCGCATCTAAGGACCTCATCACTCTGGCGGTTTACGTTACGTCCGTTCGCGAATCGTCAGTGGGATAAAATTCGAAAACCTATAAAGTATTCTATCAAACTGGGCTAAAGAGGCACTACAGAATTTTGGGTTCTACACAGACTAAAGAGAAGCGCAGATAACACAATCAGTCAGGCCAGTTTACACTTAAGACACTAACAACACGGTCATTATCACACTGCTCTTTAGTCTCAAAGCCTTCGGGTGCTACCAGAATCTTCCCCACTCCATACATACCCTCCATCATCAGTGCCAAAGTCGTCGAGCAGGTCGGTGAGCGCGTCGCGGAACTCGATCATGCCCTGCGCCGGCAGCGCCACCTGCGAGCGCGGGCCGCCGCGCGTTATGGTCTGAGACACGCGCAGGAAGCGCCCACGCGAGTTCTCCTTCAGGTCCAGGTAGTATCGTCGGTTGTCCTACAGTAAACATGGAGTTAGCCATACGTTCAGAGTTTGGTTTTGTAAGCGTCAGTTTTTTCCCCGAGGAAAAACTCTGGCGCACTTTTTTGATGTCACTGAATAGAGGACTGTGTTAGGGTATAAAAATCGACGCAGACCTTAAACGTCTCCTTGCTCGTGCTCGAAAAGTGCTTCGCTTAGTGGAAACTGTCCATAAGGGACTTAACTCAATTCAGCTTTTATAGACAGAAAAAAACCAGTTTTGTATATAGATGCGTACGCATCCGTTCAGCTGCGGAAAGCTAAATGCCTACGCATCTCATTAAAAACTGGAGTATTCTGTAAAAATGCATAATGCCCGGGTGTTAATGTAGCATATTGCGTGTTAGAAATAAATGTCACCAGGCATGGCTCACGGAAACAACGACACCAAGTCTGGCTTTGTAGAAACATAACCAATTTTTTTCTGCGATCAGAAGCCAATTTAACAGCCAGGTACTGTTACCATAATTTGATAATGACAAATTCATGGACAAGCCAATGAAGATCTACACTTCTGGACACATCTATTGGCCCACCTTAGAGTTTAAGTTTCGATGGCCCCTACCGAAATATGATTGCTAGATTGAACAAAAACTGTTGATGCAGTTTTAAACCTGATACATTTTACCATCTTTTTCGATCGTATTGTTTTAAATTTGAATTCAGAATACCATACGACATGGAGCTACGCCTAACAAGTCGGATATGCGCCTTGTTAAAGGCAATTGATTTTTGAATAAAAAACATGTTTTATCAAATAAAGGTTTAATTTAATAACGCGTGTTGCCTCCATGGGCATCTACCACAGCTCTCATACGATTAGGCATAGAGTTTATCAACCACTCTATGAAATTTTGAGGGATCATCTCCCATTCCTCTTCTATGGCAGTTTTCAACTCCTGCATCGTCTGGGCAACTGGCTGACGAGCCCTAACACGTCTTTTTAGCTCGTCCCACATGTGCTCAATGGGGTTCATGTCTGGGCTTCTGGCTGGCCAGTCCATAACTGTGATGTTCACATCCCGAAGATATTACCTGACGACGCCGGCCGCATGGGCTCTTGCATTATCATGCATAAAAAGGAAATTTGGGCCCACATAGTCCGCGTATGGTATCACGTGAGGTTCTAAGCACTCACGAATGTACCTTTCAGCATTTAATGTTGGCAGCCGTGGTCCTGTAACAACCTCAAGTTGAGTTTTGCCGCTCGCGGATATACCGCCCCAGACAGTCCATGAGCCACCGCCATAAGCAACCCTCTCTTTAAAGCAGCATTGTGCGAAACGCTCTCCCTTACGTCGGTAGACCTTCTTCCTTCCATCATTGCCATGTAACACAATTTTAGACTCATCAGAAAAGAGTACACGGCTCCAATCTTGCTGTGTCCAATTTAAATGACTGCGTGCGAAATGAAGGCGCGCTGTTCGGTGGGCTCGCGTTAGTTTGGGCCCATTAGCTGGCTTGTGTGGGACCATATCCCGTTCTTTTAACCTTCTCCGAACAGTTCGAGCGCTCACAGATACTCCGTGGAAGTCGCGAAGTTGGTTTTGTATCTCAATGGAGGTAAGGTGACGATTTCTCAAGCTGGTCGTCACGATGAATCGATCCTGCCTTTCAGTTGTAACCCGAGATCGTGGCCTTCCTTGGCGACGAACAAAGCCGCCAGTCTCTAGGTACCTCCGATAAACATTTCGGACCGCAGATCGACTTAAATTAAGTTGAGCACTCACGTTTCTTTGGCTGTGTCCGGCCTGAATAAGTGCCACAGCTTGGGCGGCGACTTCAGGTGAAGTATCCATAGATTATTGATAGAACCTCACCTTAATGTTAAGAATAAGTAATGTTTGTTGCAAAACCAAAGATATCAATCACTTTTTCAAGAATTAAATCCAAGTAAACCAATAAAACCAAGTTTTCTTAGTATTCGATTGTTTGATATCAACAAACAGGCTCCAAATTGTCTTTTGTTTCTTTAAATTCTGTGTTCGAAATTCAAAAAAAGACTATTGAATGAAATTGTGAATGTGCCAGGTTCAAAACTGCATAAAAACTTTTTGCTCGACCTAATATAAAATTTTAGCTAGGACCAAACGAAACTGAAAATACAAGGTGGGCCAATAGATGTGTCCAGAAGTGTATTTGCGTAAAGTACTTAAAAAGCTTTATTTCGTTTTTTTTTTATGTTTCCAGCTTAGATACACACAGTAGAGGTCCGAAATATAATTAAAGGATTTTCAGTTTCAAATCCAGTTTTCAGAAACGTCTTGAAACTCAACTCATGCTACTTGAAAAAATGTTATCTGTGAGATGAAAGAAACTACTGGAATTATTATTACGTGCTAAAGTTATGTGTGACCAAGTAAATCATATCCGTAGCTAAATCGGGACATGAAATTAAGAAGTAGTTTTAGAAATCTCGAGAAAAATACATACATTTACGTACTTAGGCAAATTATTAGTAGGTAGAATAAATCGGTAGAAACTTAATTAAATGGTTATGACTACCAGTATCGGCCTTATAGTACAGACCTTCACTCAGTCACGCTAGACTCGCCCGAGGCATATCGGTTAGCACCAGAACTGGATCACAATATACTGTTGACGTCTAAATTTAAATTGTTTCATGTTTCTTTCAACAGTTTCCATAGGTACACCTTACCAACAGTGAATAATCACGATTAGAAAATAATAAAAATCCAAATTTTATTCAATTATAAGAATAGTGTTCGCATAAAGCTAATTCGCTCAGCTAACCAAACATATAATAACTTAAACGGCGACTACACCGAGTTGGCGTTAACGGACTCTACTTTGGGCGTAACTCACATATTATTACATTGACAGTCCAAGCTCGGAATTAGCAGTGGTAAGTATTCAGGAACCAGTGTTTGGTAACTAGATGGAGGCAAGAAAGACAGTACGAAGCCGGTAACATGCCACTCCGAGTTTCTCTGAGGCTCTTTCTATATCTTGATATGTCATTCAACGCCAAAGCGCTGTAGCCAAGGTATCTTCGATCATTGCGCTGAATATTGGATCCTCTGGTCATCTATGGAGTATTGCTATTCCTTTCTCCCTTTAAAGAACACCCTATTGCGCTGTACAGTCTCACCTTGAGCATCATCTCGGACTTGAGCTTGCCGTCGTCCGGCACGTTGTCGGGGTTGGGCGGGCCCAGCGACGAGTAGAAGTCGCTGAAGCTAGACAGGTGGTCGCGGAACTCAGCCGCCGTCGACATCGCCAGGAAGATTTGGCTACGCCGCCCGTCTGCGCCGATCTGGGGGACAATCACTAACTTTAGTATTCTTCTTCTGGATTCAATTGTGTTATGCCGATAACACCTTTATTTGTCACTTTATGTGAGTTCATTCTTTGAAAATATTTAAATGATTCCGATTATGTGAAACTAGTCATGTTTCCTAACGTGGAAACAGAGGTACTATTACCGTATTCTTAGAAACTTTTGCATTGAATCAGTCTTTTTGTTCTAATGTATTGATTTTCAAACGTGGAAGTGGAAACTGTCAGGAAATCCGTTTGTTTGCTCTGCTACTGATTCTTAGTTAAACACATTTTTATAATAAAATAATTTTTTTCTTAACACCTTTAAATTTTGCTTTTAAAATATTTTATGTTCAGGAAACTGGGAAAAATAAAAAAATAAAACGTGTTGCCCCGAAGGCAAGGATCATGGGACAAGGGCTAACGAGGACGACATTTTATGGCCAATTTTTGTAGACTGTACCTGACCTACATTGCGATGCGTCTAATTTAAGAGGTGAATTTAATCTTTCAATTAAGCAAAACAAGATATCGATAGCCAGGCAAGTAGACAAAATAAATCCAGAAAACTAATATCAGATTCCCAACTAAAGGTTGGTGTTGGTGCCAAGTCACAAAATGTGCAGCAAACATTGGTATTGGGTTGCAAACTACACAGCGCCGGCAAATGTAGGGGAGGCGGGCGAAATCAATAATAAATTGAATGCTGCTCGTCGCTTCTCACGCCCGAAGGACTAGACTGCTCGTAAATATAATATTAGATGTACCGCAAATATTATGTACAATCTTTTGGTTCTATCAAAAAATGGGTCAAACCATATTTTCACCACGTTCGGGGGGATATTGAGGACCACAACGCATCTACTGTGATCAACGACAAAACAAGACTCCCTAATGTTCTTGTTGTTTATCAGAAGCCAGCAGTAGGAAACTCTGGTATTTTCGACTTGTTTAAGCTCCCATGTAATGTCCAAAATAAAGTTTTCAGGAGACCAAAATCAAACCTTTTTTTTGGTTTGCCGCAGTCGGCTAAAAAGAGGAGTTGTTAAGTGGAATAATAACATTAATCTTTTCATTTTCAGGGAATCTTCAGCATGAATAAGTGATTCACTCATCGTTCGAAATGAACTCGCTTGGAAAGATAAAGAGGCCGAGAAATGTTCTTTTTCTTTCAATTTTAAAATCTAGAAATTTATAAAAGACACTTCTTTTATTTTGGCAAATAAATTGGATTGCTGATTTTACCTATTACTTACTAAGGTGTTTTACAAAAAAAAAAAAAAATTAAAAGTTTTTTTGCCAGGAAGATACAATAATCCTGTCAAACACTAGAGCAATTAATGGCCGAAAGACCAGAAAATTATTGGTCTTTCGGCCCAATTGTTCAGATACCATCATAACCAGATTTAGCTACTCAGTACAAGTATGAGGGCTTAAGGTTGATGTTCCAGGGTAGCCCGCGAAATTCAAATTTTCTTAAGTTTTTTGCAATTTGCAGGCCAGTGATAGGTTGTATGTTGATGAACATTTGATTCGCGGCTGTAAGACGTATGTAGTTACAGAATTATAATCATCAAAATCATTAATACAACCCTCCGAGCTCATAAAGGTTCCGGAATGACTTTGACCTTGAAAAAAGTCATTTTTACACCTTTATGAGCTCGGAGGGTTGTATTAATGATTTTGATGATTATAATTCTGTAACTACATACGTCTTACAGCCGCGAATCAAATGTTCATCAACATACAACCTATCACTGGCCTGCAAATTGCAAAAATCTTAAGAAAATTTGAATTTCGCGGGCTGGTTGGAGGATTCACCTTAAGGTTCAGCATTTTGCCGCTTCAAAATTCGAAAGCCGCACATGCCCTTTTTCAGAATCCTGTTAGCAACCAAATATTTTGGGACGGGCCTTTATCAAGAACAAAATTGATAAGCCGTAATTGATAATAATAGCAGTCTGTTATAATTAAAGCATTTTGGAAAAAAGTCGTTATCAGCGTATCATCATCAGCTGTTGCTATCTATTATGTAAATCGTTATCGTGTACATAGGCTCACTTACGCAACACGTAAATAAATAACTATCTCTATGTAAACATTAATCACTGAGCTAATACAGCGGTAATGAAAAAAAAAATATGCCCAATGTTTTGTGTAATCACAATCTTGCAGAAAGTTTTCTAAGTTCAGAACGCAACTCCTCCCTCCTTCCTCGACCGTAGTGGCCAGCATTCATTGTACTAAACAATAACCTCCACATAGTAAAGAAACCCGCCACCCCAATTGATGATGTAAAACGTACTGGCAGATTATATCATCAGCCAGATCCTATTTATACATTGAAAATCATCTCGTTTTAGAACCCCCTTAGCGATTAGCAGGAAACAAATTCGTTACAGAAGGTTCACTCCAAAATGTCCTTTTTAAATTAAAACCTTTTATACCCATAACCTAACCCGTTGAGAGAGGGAGAGGAAGACCAAAGACAAGATAGATGGATTGTTTGAGAAATGATATGAAAGAGAAAGGTGTAAATGATGCCGTGACGTCCCACAGGGGAGAATAAAAGAAGAAAACGTGTTGCGCCGACCCCGAGCAGCATGGGGCAGGAAGTTCATGAGATGGTGATAAACCCATAACACATAAGCATTGCTAAATAGTTATGAAGAACTGTTTATTTAAATTAAAGCTGAAAATACCCGACACTTGGAGTGGCGGAGGGCGCCGGCGGGCGAATTGTCACCTTTATTTTCCTTTACCATTGCTTTCCCTTTGCCATTACTAGCTGAAATGACAACCTTCTTAGCGATGAAATCTGGGTTCATTCCACACTCTACCCACTAGTTTTGCGAAAACGGGCGACCTCAGATGGTGTGTTTTTATCTTTGATAAATCAATGATATTTGAAAATGAAACTTGCTATGTGATTTATTCAGTAGTGTGCTACCCAGTACTGGATTGTGGAAGTCAGTTATACAGCTGCATTCGGTAAGACTGGCAGCCTACTCCAACACAGTAGGGTGAAGGCTAGGTACATGATAATAAGATACGGGTGCCAAACTTCCTTTGTAGTAGAACTACTGCACGTTACATTTAATGGGGCAAGCTTATCCAACAGACATAGCTAACGTTTGTGGGCGCCAAAGGTCGAGGGGAACTTATGGCAAGTTTTTTACGTCGCCAGGTATTGTGTCGCAATCATTACAGCCATTACGCGCGTTACGTCATCAGTCGCGACTTCACGAGGGTTGCCAGTTGCCAGTTAAAGACTATTGTTAGTCTCCCCCCAAGTTTTAAATAAACACTCCTTTACAAACAATTTGTATGAAACAACTTATTTATAACTCAACTTTGCTAAGTTTGGATTTGTTCAAGGTTAGATGTGTTTTATATTTCCTGAACACCTGTTATTTTATAGAGCTGAAGTCTAGTAAGATATATAATTAGTATGACATTTAATATTGTTTTCCTTAGATATTTTTAGACCCTCGCCTATCGTAGACATAACTCATAAATCCAAGACTTACAAGTAATCCAAGCTAGAACTACGTCTGCTACTAGTACTTGTACATTCGACTATAACTAGAACATGCAACACACAACCACACTCAAGCGCATGCTAGTTTGACCTTGAAATTGCCTTTATTTGTAGCAGTAAATGTGATTTTCGTCATTTAAGAGTGACCACACTGTTCATACCCATTAAACACTTCAAAATATAGAGTGCAGCGGTTGTAAAAAGGGCATGCATGCAGCAACTACCCCTCTTTTAATGGTGAACTTTCCACGGCATTCCTTCTTTTGGCGGGTGGTCACAGTCGGAACTAAGTCAGCCATCTTGTCTTATTTCCTCAGACAATTTCACGAATGTTTACCATGACACCCGC
The DNA here is from genome assembly GCA_950022335.1 of Eurois occulta. NCBI lineage: Eukaryota > Metazoa > Arthropoda > Insecta > Lepidoptera > Noctuidae > Eurois > Eurois occulta. The sequence continues at coordinate 13,616,271 of OX465502.1, forward strand.
CCTTCTAAGGATCTACCTCATGCTTCAGGAATACCATGCAACACGGAACACCATGTTCGTGTCTAGAACGATCTACGACAATGTGGAACATCTATGAGAGATGAGAGAGATGACGTACGCTCACCTCTGCGACCTTGATGAACCGCCCGCGCCGGTTTTGCTTCACGTCCAGGTAGAACCGCTTGGACTGGATCTGCAGCATTTTCGTCGCCAACTCCTGCTCCTGTGGCTGCTGACCTGCACATACGAGAAGAAGCAGTTTAGATAAAGACAATATAATAATACTTAACATTACATCAAGCCTGGTAACCCCGTCGGGAGAGGCAGAGATTTAGCTGAAGTACACTTACATTTCGCTAGAATTGTTTAAGTCCCAAGTAATAAGGTGGCCATTTATAATAGATCTCTAGATGTCTATGTGTTTACACTCGCCTGCCTCGGTGGTCTGTTGGCGGTCTTGAAGAGCATGAGGTCCAAGGCATTATTTTCAAGTCACCCCAAACCCAAATTCCGGTCTACTACTTGAGACTGAACACTGGCCTAGGTGTACTATACATATAAGCCCCCTTCGGGGAGTACACACGTAATATTGCGTTCGTACTGCGGTGTGAGACAATAATGGCCGTCTGTTTACAATCGATCTCCTTAAATCGAACACCGAAAGGGATAAAACCTCTCAAAGACGTTATATCTCCACACGCTCACCCTTCCCTAAACTAAATCAATTGACTACCTACTTCATCTGCAAGTCTAGATATAGGCATATAGTAGGTAGGAAAGTGTATGACGTCATAAGCAGTCTCTCTAGATCTGCCAGACATGCTTCAACGACAGATAAGATCATAATATAAAACGTTTACTAGAGAAGATACGCAATATTATAGTACTAGTGTTTTCATAATAAACAAGAACTGGCAATAAAACTGAAACATCCTTCTCTAACTTCATTAAAATTCTTCAAGAAATTCCTAGATTGTATAATTATATCGATTTAAGTCGCTCAACCGGAATTGAAAATTTACGTCGAAATGTGATATCAAATCAAATAACGGCAGTACGTCGTCGCAGATTCATTCAATTTTGATAAAAGTAAAAAAAGCAACTCTATGCATTTAAATGAGAACAAAACAGATGCAGACAAACAGCAATCAATCGTTCAATTAAAAATCCTTTGTCAACTGATGCAATATCTAGAAACAAGCACATACGTGACAAAGAAAGTACCTACTGAAACGCAGAGCGCATGACCGTCCTATCTGCAAGGACTCTCAGGAATTTCATCAAAAACGCGCCAAGCTCAAGTAAAAAAGACGTAATTCTGAACAGTTCGGGGTTGAACGGAGTTCAAGTTATCGAAACAAAGGCATGTAGTCCGTTAGAAATCGACGAGTGATCGATTCGGATGCACGCAACGCGTTCCGGACGACTGCACCGGTGTCGACAACGCCCCTCATTTCGGCGCTAATTACTAAGTACTGAGTCTAGTTAACTGCTAGACAGACGGTAATAGGATCGCTGAGGGCGTGGCTCGCTCAATGACGTACGATTTCACTTGTTTGATAATCGTCGTTAAATGTCTTTATTGATAATTTTGTTGGTTATGTTTAGTCAGGTCTGGTTGCGGATGCATACTTTGTTTTTATCTAAAATTAGAAAATAAACTAGGTTAACGGGGTGCGGGAGTAAGAGGTCAGAGTGCTGTGGTGCAACTGCAAAGAGGCATTTGTCCTCCCGCAGTGGACTGACGCGGAGATAATTGTTTGAAAAACTCTAAGCTTGCTTATAACAGAGTCTCTTTCGAAGGATTTGCTATTGGAATTGGTTTCAATATAAGAGGAATACTTTGGTACAAGGATCAGACTGGCCCTTCTCCATATGCAAGGATCAAAGAGACCGTGTCTACAATTTAGTCAAACTCATTGTAATAATAATCTAATGTTACAGCTATTAATAAAAACCAGGACTTTTCGAATGATAAGCAACACATTGAAAACCTGTCTTAGAATATGATTCGCGAGCGTAACACGTATGTAGTAACAAAATTATAATCGTTAAACTCATTAATAAAACTTTCTAAGTTCATTTAATCCCATTCAATTACTATTTCATGAAAAAGTCATTTTGAAAGATCGATTCATTCATTTTAAAGAATTCCGCGGACACCTTGGCGTAAGGCGTTAAGAGTTTGTTATTAGAGTTTTGACTTAATTCTATTTTGTAAGTAAGAAAAGTTTAATTAAGTCAAGTTTAAATAAGAGCTGTCAAACTTACAATGTTGTTACAATGAGTCTAAAAATAGGCAAAAGCGAATGAAGGCTTTATGCGATTGGTCAAATCCCAGCCCCAGTTGACACTGCCCTTCCCAGGTGTCCAGAAGATAATTAATAGTAGATTAATTAGTTAATCAAGAATATTGTTAAGCTCGGCAGTGGGCGTCTGTCTGCCCTTCGGCAACCTTCGCAAAAAGCGGCAACTGGGTTGCATAGCAACCGCGTGATTAATGGGCCTCGCAGATACTCGGCTTCAGGACACCACTAGCCAGGGGATTGAGTACCGGCTGCTTTAGGCCTGTCTAGACAACGTGTTGGTCATTTGTATTGGACTTAGATCTGAGGTTCGAACTGTTTCTGTTTTGCAAGAATTTTTGAAGTTGAGATAACCGTTGAATTACGGTAACTAGGTATTGGTCTGGCTCTTTAAAATGAAAAGTATAAATCAAAAACAATCTATCTGAAAAGATTATTGAAATAAATGTCTGAAAGTAATCAGATCAAATAAAAAACGCGGCCATTTCAAAACGATAATTTAATTTCTGCCAAATGTATTTAGCATCTAATTTGGTAAAAATATCATTAGACAATTTCCGGCGGAAACGTCCCTTTTCCTCACGGCTGAGTTGTTGTAGACCCTCCCCCTACCCTCTGCCGCCCTACGACCTCTACACCCTCCGCGCCTCAGCCCCCACCCCGCACCGTCTACAACCTTCCCTCATAAAAGATGCCCAATAATTCTCACCACTGTTACGTCTGGCATTATATTTTAACGCCCACAGATTTAAGAAAAAATGATCTTCCAGTAATACTTGGTATGAAGAAAACAAGTAATACAAGTATGTACTACAAAACGATGAAATTAAAACGTTATACATATAATTCGATCAATCAAGCCAAAGTGAAGCGGTTAATCCTAATCAAACAAGAAGCATGTTTGATATTAAAATAGCTCATTTAATTAGTCAACACATCTGTCGGAACGGCGGTCATTATTTAAATCGGCCTGAAACTGTCAGGCTGTTATCATGAAAGATATTACGCGTTGTGGTACAGCTAGTATGCAGAAGGTCCAGTCCGTACAAGGAGCTCAACGTTAAAGTACACTTGTCATGAATCTTTTGGCGCGAAGCCATGCTCGGAACGCCCCCATAATATTGGTTTTAACAGCGCGCTCCTGTAGCAGTGTCCAGCAGTGTAAATCCTTGGACACGAGCTGTTTATCTTTTTTTTCAATGCTATTTTACATGATGGTTCATATTCCAGCTTCAATTTCAAAAAGCCTCTAAAGAACATAATGTATTCCAAGAACCTAATTGAAATGAGTCAGTCTTTGTCTTAGGACTGAACCTTCTGGTTATAATTTATTATGTGGTACAAAAGGTTATTGAACTTACCGGAGTCAAAATTATTCCCGCCTGCGTCCATACTTTGCCCATGATATTCTGTAACACATTGACAAAGACACTTACATTAATAAACGTGATATAACATGAAACATTATGTACGTAGTTCATTTTAAGTTCTATTTATATAGAACTAATTACTTCTTTCTACTGTTCTATTTTTTTTAGTTCTGTTTACTTGGGGACGTCTTCAGGGCTCAGTAAGACTAAAAGCACAAGAACAGAAATACTACAGATCAATCAAAGGATTTTAATAAGATTCAATATCAATAGTGCAGTTTCTGCATAAGCTGAACTTTTATTTTGTCAAAACAGCTCTTCAAATTGGCAACACAAATCATGGTAAGTCCTAGACGTGTCTGCAGGACGTCCAGTGACGTCTCTCAGACGTTGACTTACGTAAGACAATTGCCAAACGTGGTGTCTGTCGCCTTGGCCGCCGCCCGGTGACCTCCCCATACCATTACCATAGGGTCGAATAAATTAAACGCGAATACTTATGTTTCAACCTCTTTATTAGCGAAATTTACAACTTTTTGCACAACATCATCATGTTACTATGTGAGGCGTGTAGGACAGGACATGTGGGGTGGAATGGCAAGCGTTTTATTACGAAAATCGGGCCAAATTAGCATGTATCAGAACAGAAGACAAGCAGGCTTTCTCCTTTTAAGGAAGGTAAGTGCTAACCAAAACCAGTTAGAAATGTTGTTAAGCAACTAGGACTAAAATCATATGTAAAATCTTTAAAAGTGAGACACAACAACACCTTAATAATTTTGTTTCACCATAAACGATATTTTTTCGAAAAAAAGAATGGACGAATTTTGATCATCGAAGGACCAGAACACCTTCGAGTCTTTGTTGATCCTTTATTCGTGTTTCCAAAGGTTTAAAGCTTTGGATACATGGTTTCATACTTCGTTAGACTTCGGCCTGAACCAAAGCATATTCAAGCAACTTCCAACAAAGCGGTAAACGGGCAACCTTTGTGCTTGACCATGCATCAAATCAAAATTCAGTTAGAGACCGTTTCAGCAAATTGTGAATTTCAGGACGGGTCAGCAAACTAGGACGAGGTATGTTTTAATAAATTCGTGAGGCAATTACCGTTGCAAGCCCGGAGTTCAGAGCACGCAACACGCTGCATTTAATTACCACCGCTCCATTAGCTGGTACCTATAATAAATAATTGCAGGTGTTGTCCGAAACATTCTCCGGTATGCATCGGCTTTGCATAGTAATTAATTTGTTTGCTAACCAGTCAACGTAATTCGGTAATCGGTTAGGTAAGTTTTCTTTTTTGAAAAAGTTATTTCCAGAAAGCAAGAAGCAAAAGTGACAGCCGTCATTGGGTAGTAGCCAAGGAGAGATGATTTTCCCTAATTAATGAGTCAAATAATACAGACAATAATCGATGGAATTAAACCTTAACAAGAAGACAACGAATGGGACGAGACTAACTGAAATCATTCAATTGTAAATGTACAAGCTTGCAATTCTTGCAAACGCACATCAAAGTTATTTATTTGTAGTTTTCGTTTGGCTAATGCACCGACTATCAGGCTTGTAGCTATCTGTCAAACTGACGGGAAAATTCGAGAAAACTACAAATTCTGTAGTGCACGCGAGCAAGAGAACATGATGGATTGCGTATAGTCCCGCAGCTATTATGACGAAAATTCATAAATACACTAGTTGGATATTTAGAATCAATGAACACAAAGAGTCAGTCCGTCTTGATTTACTGAAGCCCAGATATGCCAGATTGAGAGTAGAACGAAAAGTATTACAGAAATATTCAACTTGTATCTGAAAGCACCAATCAAAAGAAACCTTATCAATGAGTATTAGAGCATAGAAATAGCGTGCTTTTAAAGATCTTCTAAGAAATGACTATGTACGAAAAAGATAGGTCCCTAGCAAGAGATCCAATCGATCGTAGAGTATATATGAACAAAAGACAAAAGCGTGTTGATTAATTTTGCCAGTAGGTGTCAAGTGAGAACGATCGCTTTCACGAGATTGAGATGAGAATGGACATGCGCGACATATTTATGACTACTCTCATGGAAATAATGCAGGCAGTGGTTCTGGAAAAAATATGTGAACGAATTGTGCCGTGTTCGAAATAAATTAACGATGACATTTAATAAAAAAATTGTATCCCGGCTCTGCCGTACAGTAACTCGGTCGCATATGAATTACAAGCGGTACATGTATGCCTCAATCGCGCATAAATTTTCTTAATTTATTTCGCCCTAAGCGGGTATGCAAATCGAACCGCCACATTAATTTCTCAATAAATGAGTAGATTCCCATGATGTAGGTGGATTGAAACCTTGATCGTCTTGTCTCCCTGAAGCCTTGCAAGATTCTTCGTTCTCGTTAAAATGATGTCTCAAAAGCTAAATTCGATTTTCAGCCCTCAATGTAATGACATATGATCCATTTATTTAAGATTCAAAACTAAGAATAACCAACATAACCTGTGCTATCTACTTAACCAGTACTTATATTTTGGCAGGCTCCGATCGTCCTGCTGTGTCCGGCTATCAAAATAACCAGATGACAGCGTCCGACATGACAGCCGACGTAACGAGGTGTTTCTCCCACTTTAAGACTGACAAATGATCACCCGGACATCTGCGAAACGTGTCCGGGAAGCGACCTAGGCAAAAGATCCGTAAAGCGGTTGGAAATCTGCTACGAAATACGATTGTTTTAGTATCCGATCAGCAAATTTTGGCGATACTCATCGTACTGCTCAGCGGTTACCCAAATATTATGTGTGTGCCAGGCCATACTTATGTCATACAATAGAAGGTAGGCTTTAGAACTATGAGATCATCACGGACTGTGGTGGATACATCAAAGTAGGACAAATGCGACCAATCGCTATAATTTCGCAACAGCGTTTAGGATTGTTTGACATAGCATACATAAGTCGCAAGCAAATAGAAAATATTTTCAGCAGGTATCGAGACAGATAGCATCCGTTTAAGATAAAGGACTCCCTATAAACGTTTGATGATCGCTCGCACACTACACAAAGTTCGTTAACACGAAATGTGGGGACATACTAGTCCCAGGCCGGCGCCTGAAGAAAGAGCTACGTCGATCGAAGCGCAGCAATGTGTGCGTATAGAAAGCCAAGTATCTGTGGTATCGGCGAGTCACAGGCGACTGATCAGAGGTCGGTCGTGTAGTGTTACCGACACACACACCGCAACCAAGTTGGCCAAGCCGCAGTCGAGCGGCAAGAGCTAAGTAGGCACTGATTAGCAACCGAAGTATTAATGTGCGAAATGCAACAATACAGCCTAGGAATACTGAGGAATCGTACAAAACGATACAAGTGCAATATGTGGAAGCAAAACTGACCACAGGTGAACGTGTAACCTTGAGCGATGCAATGGAAACGATCAATGAAGACTGCGTCTGCGTGCTGTACACCAACATAATGTGCCGATGTAGGCGTTGCACGCGACTGACGAACTGACGGCGCGGCGATCCCATTTGGGCTAGATAATAACTCAATGTACAGGGACTTAACAAAGCGTCTGTTGGGGTGGGCAAAGGTGAAAGATGGGACTGACTTTTGTCCATGACTGGCCTATTGAATAAATTACAAAACATAAATAATACATATATGTGTATATATCGTAAAAGGACAGAACGACTAGAAACCTGCACAGACCATACAAGACAATATCGAGTGATTGATAACCATTAATGGCTTTAAATCCATTTCTCTTTTGAGCAATTAAAAATTATAATTACTTGTGGCACCATAACCTAACAAACGCGTTTCCTTGCATTGGCACTCACTTCTTTTTCCAAAGCGAGTGGCCTTTTTATGGCAAATTACGAAGAATTTTGTACCAGACTCAATTTTTCACACTATGCGGCTATAAAATACTGGGGTGACATGGGCCCTTTATCCATCAAACCAAACAAAAACAAATCAGCTCCATCAGTCACTCCTGTCATTATTCAGAGGATATGTCAGGATTCAGAAAGCCTTTAGAATCTATTTCACGTTATTTTAGTGCCATACTCATCGCGTGTGCTGTCTGCAGACAACGTCGCTCTCGCTACAAATGACTATAACGTTCCATATAACGATAACGACCATTCTCACAGTACTTATAGTGGATTAGGCCGTTTACGACCACTTCGTATCGTAAAACTTGGCAAATTATAAATCTGTACCTATGTAAAATCATCGTGGCAGCACATTCATCAACTTTAACGTCCGTCTTACCATTCCGACAAGCTTTAGTTTTTTACTCAGAAAATATAGGTACTTAACGCGAAAACTGTGAGACTACCAAGGTCAAAGAGATCTTTGAGTCTTAAAGCAGACGCTTCTATCATATTATATTAGGCTCGTTTGAGCAGACCTAGTTAACTCAAGCCCTTTCAGGTACTACAACGACTTTATCATCTTTAAGCATGGAGTATTTAAACAAGCCTTGTGATCCCAAATTCGAAAGCCATAATAGATTCAGTGCTTCGTGTCCAACCGCGTATTAGCTGTGAAAGAGATCTTTTGTGAAGCTGGTGACGTCGTGCGAACACGCGAAATCCTGTCCGGTGAGCACAAGGAAGCGACTTTATCATTACATGCGCGGCCCACATTCAGGCATGATATGACGGCTAAACTTAGATATGTTCGAAAGAATTGAGAATCCAAAATCTAGGCCATCAGCGTCGTAAAACTAAGAGTGAACCGCAGCGATAGTGTGCACGCTAATACATTTTTTATCTTTAAATCTTATCCTTTGTTGCTAATATACGAGTGGCAATAATTCGCGCGTCTCATTCAGGTGGCGCATATTAATAACCTCCTTACGTAGCACCGACATGTTCACACCAGGCGTCATTTCTTCACACATTTTTGCCAATCTACTTGTAAGCGTTGCGCATAACCTGAATAATAGCAAACAGCTCCCTAGTGTTCAGACGCGACGGCAACGTAAGCGCACTATAAAAAAAAAACCTATCAAATCACCAGACAATTAATTGCGAAGTCGTAAAAGCTCTAATAAAAGATAACTTCCATTTTAAAAGTCGGTTAAACAATTCGAGCGGCACAGCGGGGCCCGAGCTAGGGGATCTAGCAGTAACTTAAACAACCAATAAGGTGTAAGAGTGTGTGCCAAGAGACACTCAAAGTAGTTATGTAAGTAGTTCAAGGCGGGTCATTGGCAGCAGACGATATTGTTGCAGACATAAGCCAGACGGGCAAAAAAGTGAAACCTCTGTTTTTCATTAAAAAAAAAACCACAGCAGCAGCACGGTTGGTAATGAATGAAGAAACGAAACGACAGTCACGTTATGAGCCACAACTATGAAACGTTAACTTGAAATTCATCTAATTGTTGTACGGTCATTTACTTCATTAATTAATTTCGCGTGATTCTTTTGCGAGCGATTGTAACATTGATACATTTGTAGATTAGAAAAAAATGGAGCCTGTCTGAGAGAAAAGCCTCTCTTGTCCAAATTATTAAGTTGCTGACGTAATCTCGCGTGTTGGCCGTCTGGCGTCTTCCTGGACACGAGTGGTTCACCTGCATCACACGCCATTCAAATACTATATAAAACGCCTTATTTTGAAATGATACATTCTAAATTCAAAGTACGATGCCTGTCTCCGACAGCTCGGCAGCTATTACATAAAAACTTAGTTCGGCCTAATAGATTACACCTTAGCGACGGCGACGCCGCTCGCGGTCCAAAACCGAGGCTCAACTGAATATAATACCCCTTCGACATATAACTTGTTCTATCAAACTACACTTTGGAGAATTCTTCGCAAATGTTACTCGCGTCGAGACTGGGTTTGCGTTTGTCTGGTTTAGCATCTTTAATGCTGGACTGACAAACCGGTTCTAATGAAATAGGATGTCTTGGAACAGTCGGAACCCGGAACAAGACAAAGGACTTTCGTAAAGTAAAAGACCTCTCAGGAGGTAATCAATATTAACTTGCCGATAAGGAAAACTATTTCCTAAATACATACGATTTCCAATTAATTTGTTGAACTAACAAAGGAAGATCGCGTATAATTTGTTCAGCTAATGTGTAGAACTAATTCTTGTGTGTTTATTAGCTGTTGCCCGCGACCTTTGTACGCGTCAAATTATTATAAAAATCTATTACCCTTTTTGAATCGAATTTTGTTACCAATTTCAAGTATTTTAATTTTTTTTGCACGGAACCTTAATTATTTATCTAAAATAAAAATAGCCTATGTTAGGCCTTATAACATCAGCTATCTGCCAGTAAAAGTCCCGTCATAATCTGTCCAGCCGTTTCGGAGATTTAAGCTGGAACAAACAGACAGATAGACAGACAGACAAACAGACAGACAAAACCTGAAAAAAGAATTACACATTTTAGTTAATGCCGAATATATTTTCATATGCATTCAGTAAAAAGCTGTTATTTTGATATTACAAACACAAGTTGATCACTACGAAACTAGTCCTCGGTTGTTGTCAAACAAGATGATTAATATTTTTATTATGATTAACTATTTCATATCATCAACAAACTTCCATTCCTACGAAAAGTAACCGCACTTTGTACCTTGCCTGTCTTCGGCAACCAATTTTCAAATGATTGCTTCAAGAATTTTGCAATCCTATAAGCCTGGATCTGGTAAAAAGAACGGCAGTCAATGTTGCCATAACAGCCATGCTTAGCAAAAGGACTGAGACAAAGGATATCAGAGGCAATGAAAGATGTCAACAAAATATTAGAATTATATGCAAGATCGAAAACGATCGAATGGATTCTCGCAAAGACACAACTTAGGAGGGGCGTCAGTTCAGCAGTGGAATACTCTGAAACGAAACAGCGCAGATAAATAGGTTTATTTGAACTTACTCAAAATTGCTATATAAAAACAGTAAGCCACCTTTTTAATGACAACCCCTTCTGCCATTTTTGAGCCACAGGCTATGATGACCATTGTTTGACAAATTATTACTTAACACTTTCACCGTCCGCAAAGCAGACACAATAGCTAAACAATCGCCCTGAACCATATGTGGTTCATGGGACAGGAAATGGGTTAATCAGCAAACATGTCATAATTATGTAAATCCAAGGGATATTTTTATATGAGGCACATCTGAAGCGAATGCATGTCAAAAAGAAATTGAAAGCATGCCAATTTCCAATGTAAACTTACAGAGCCATTTTTAAATGGATTCCCAACATGCCTTACGCTTTCTGAAGTCAATCTATTTAATCACTTTTATTTTGATTATACATAATTCTAATCTCGATTGATCTAACATGTCAAAAATCATGTCAGTGAATGATCTACTAGGTTCAATGCAATTGCTGAAAAACCCTGCAATTCTATGTTTTGTAGATTGAAGTGCTGCCACACAACCCATACATGAGAAAAAATAGCTAAATAGCACCTTAGCATCAGTGAAACAATGTAAAACAGAAGATAAAGAGATTTCTAGGTTACCCGCCTTAATGAAATGCGACAAATTGTCAAAGAAATTACAGCCTGTTGTGCATATA